>CM051235.1:561227590-561827590 GCA_027917425.1 Gastrophryne carolinensis
GGAGGTAGTGTCCTCTGGTTACAAGAGAGTTTGCAACCTGGCCGCCCCCAAGATTCATCAAATCTCGGTTAGCTCAAAACCCCCTGTCAGCTCAGGGTCTGTCCCTGGCTGTACAGGGCCTTCTGGAACTGGGTGTCATCTGCCGGGTGCCCTTGAGGGAAAGGGGCAACGGCTATTATTCCAATCTTTTCATTGTTCCCAAAAAAGATGGGTCCATCAGACCCATCCTGGATTTGAAGCACCTCAACAAATTTGTCAGATTCAGACACTTTCGCATGGAGACTCTGCACTCAGCTGTGACTTTCCTACTCCCAGGTGACTTCATGACCTCTGTAGACATCAAGGATGCTTACCTTCATGTTCCTATCTTTCCAGGTCATCAGAGATTCCTCAAGTTCGCTCTGGAGGATCAGCACTACCAATTTGTGGCCTTGACCTTCGGTCTCACCTCGGCTCCCAGGGTATTCACCAAGGTGCTGGCAGGAGTGATGGCTCTGCTGAGATCTCAGGGCATTCTTCCCTACTTGGACAACATGCTTATTGCTTCTCAGTCCTTCCATCAGGCAGAGCTGGACACTCAGCGGGTGGTGTTGACACTGGAATCATTCGGCTGGGTGATCAACCACCCCAAATCTTCCCTGTCTCCTTCTATGGTGAAGTCCTTTCTGGGCATGATTCTGGATTCATCTCAGGTCAAGATCTTTCTTCCTCAGCAGGGGGTGGAGAGAAAAAGCTCAGCTCCTGCTGTCTTGTCCTCATCATCCATCAGGCAGGTAATGCAACTGGTGGGCCTGATGGTGTCCTGCTTCGAGGCGGTTCCATATGCTCAGTTTCACATGAGGCCTTTTCAGCTTCACCTCTTGTCAGTATGGGATCGGGACCCTGTGTCCTTGAATCAGGTGTTTGTCCTGTCCCCTCTGGTCAGGCGGTCTCTTTCGTGGTGGCTGGACTCAAGGAACCTGCTGGGGGGCAGATCGTTTCTTGCCCCCTGCTGGGAGACTGTCACCACAGATGCCAGTCTGACAGGTTGGGGGGGCTTTTGGAATTACCTGAAATTCCAGGGTCAGTGGGGCCCTCAGGAGGCCCATACCCCTATCAACATTCTGAAATTTAGGGCGATCAGGTTGGTTCTCGCCCACTTAACCCCACACTTGTGGGGTCGGGCTGTTCAGGTCCGCTCGGACAAGCAGACGGCGGTTGCCTACATCAATCATCAGGGAGGGACCCGAAGCAAGAGGGCCCTCTAAGAAGTGTCCCTGATACTGTCCTGGGCGGAGGAGAATGTTCCCTGCATCTCAGCTGTGTATATCCCGGGGGTGCAGAATCTGGAGGCAAACTCTCTGAGCAGGGGGACCTCTCGTCTGGGAGAATGGTCCCTCAGCAGCAGGGTGTTTCGCTCCCTGTGCCACCGCTGGGGTCAGCCGGATGTGGATCTGTTTGCATCCCATCACAATCACAAGCTTCCAGTCTTTGTCTCTCTGTCCCAGGATTCTCTGGCCTTGGCCATGGATGCCCTGGCAATGTCTTGGACGAGGTTCCAGCTCCTGTATGTGTTTCCCCTGTTTCCCCTGCTGGGCAGGGTGCTGCGCAAGATAGTTCAGGAAGGGGTGCCAGCCATCCTGGTGGCCCCCTGTTGGCCAAGAAGGGTGTGGTTCGCAGACAACATGCAGCTGGCAGTAGATCAGTATGCCCTGCCCAAGGGTTCCAGATCTGCTCAATCAGGGGCACCTATGCCACCCCAATTTACAAACGCTGGCTTTGACGGCCTGGCTGTTCAAACCTCCATCTTGATGGAAAAAGGGCTGCCTGCTTCGGTTGTGAATACCATTAACAGGGCTAGGAAAAGGTCCTCTTCTTCCATCTATTACAGGGTTTGGCATACTTACATTGACTGGTGCGAGTCTAACTCGCTTCCCTGTCGTGTGTTTTCTATTCCTAGGATTCTGGAGTTTCTCCAACATGGTTTGGATCTGGATCTTCAGCTAAGTACTTTGGAGGGTCATGTTTCTGCCTTGGCCATTTTTTTCCCCAAAGATCCTTTGCTCAGCATCCCCTGGTCAAGACCTTTTTCCAGGGGGTTACTCACATGCGTCCCCCATGTAAACCTGGTCATTTTGGTGCCTATCACTTCTGTTAGGCGTGTTTCTGAATTGGCGGCACTTTCCAAGGTTGCTTAAGGTTGTTTCTGCCTTTCATCTCAATCAAGACATTGTTTTGCCTTCTCTGTGTCCTAATCCCAGTAACCCTAAGGAAAGGGTTTTGCATTCTTTGGACATAGTCAGAACTGAAGTTCTATTTGGTGGCTACTGAATCCTTCAGGAAGACTGATGCTCTTTTTGTGCTTCCCTCTGGACCTAAGAAAGGTCTGGCTCTGGCTAAGTCCACTATCAGCAAGTGGATACGTCAGGCGTTGATACAGGCCTACTCTGCTAAGGGGAAGGAGCCTCCGTTCCACCTTACTGCTCATTCTACTCGTGCTATTGGCGCCTCTTGGGCTTTTCAGCACCAAGTTTCTGTTGAACAAGTTTGCAAGGCCGCTACTTGGTCTTCTGTTCATACTTTTTCAAAGTTTTACAAGGTTGATGTTAAGGCCTCAGCGGATGCTGCTTTTGGCCGCAAGGTTTTGCAGGCGGCAGTGGTTTAAACTGTCTGCTGTTACTTTTGGGGATCCCACCCTACCTTATGGACACTGCTATTGGATGTCCCAAGTGTAAGGAATATCTTCTGGAACAGGACGTGCTGTATACTTAGAATAATACAATTCTGTGATTACTCACCTGTAGAATTGGTATTATATGTATACAGCACGTCCTGTTCCACCCCACCCTTGTTATCAATTTTCTTAGTTACCTCTGTATGGTGATTGTTAAATTTTTGTAATGGTTATAGTTCTACCGGTTCCATTTTAGCTGCTTTTCAATACTGGGGAATTTGTGGGAGGTCCCAGGTATATATGGGGCCGGGAGGTGCCACTTTTCTGTCTCTGCAGTCCAGCGCCATCTACTGGATGTTTAACCCAAGTGTAAGGAATATCTTCTGGAACAGGACGTGCTGTATACGTATAATACCAATTCTACAGGTGAGTAATCACAGAATTGTATTTTTCCAACACAGACCATTACTCCTAGTCCGGTGGTTGCAATACTCACCTGAAAGGCTGGATGCAGGTCCCCCGTCACCTGGCACTATACACAGTGCCACTCTCTTTTGTGAGTCTCAGCATGTCTTCCTCTGACATGACTAATCCCTCGCTTTCAGTCACCGTGAGCTGCCTCACTCCCCTCCTTTGCAGTGAATTGAGGGGGGCGGGCAGCTCACAGTGACAGCTGGTTGGGGCGTCACCACGTTGGAGGGAAGCAGGAAGAGACTTGTGACAGAGCAGCGCTGCGTATGATGATCCCGAGCAGCGAGGGATCTGCATCTAGCCTTTCGGTAAGCCCTGCAGCCCTGCACTAGGAGTGACTGTCTGTGTGGGGGAGTATAGCTATTTTGTTTTGGTTTTTGGCTTAAAATGTACTTTAAGTCAGACAACCCTCCTCCTAGTTGGAGCTTAGACTTTTTACAAAATTCTTTTACCTTTCTGATTTGATTTTCAGCTACCCAATCCATATCTGGGTAGTCCCCCATAATAACCACCACATTTAAATTTGCAGCTTTATCTATTTGCCTGATCAGTATTTTATTTTTGTTTTTCCCTCAATGTATTTTGACCCATGCAAACTCAACATATTTGTTTCCTTCACATATATCCTCCCCCAGAGAGGGCTGTAGACAGGATTTTTGCAAATAAAATAGACCCCACCCCCTTTCTAGTTAAACTCTAGTCTAAATGACACGGTTTAGTGCCTACACAAATATTCTGCTTCTGTCCAAATTAATTTTTAAAATCCAACCTTTTATGTTGGTTCCATCTCATTGGTGACCCACTCATAACTTCTGCTGATGTCACCCAGCTTTCTTAACCCCGCTAGTCCACAACCAGACGTGATAGGCTATCTTCCACAGTAACGCTAATGAGTCCATGCTACTTGGTCACCTTGGTTACCTGCAACAAATCTTTCCACTCCAGAATCTGATCCAGCAGAGCTATGCATGAAGAAATCTTGAAAAATCTTCTGTGGCATTAATGCTCCTTTCATATTCCTCCAGAACACACTTATTACCTTAAAGGAATTGTCCAGACTATAAAAAAAAAGCTATTGTTTTTTTTTTCCTGCGCAGATTTTTGTCCCGAGTTTGGTGCTATAGCTTGTATCTTGCCACCTTTGTTGTCAATCTTTCACCAACATGCCTGTGCCCCCTATGCAACATCATGACCCTCAATATAGTAAACTTTCCTTACCATACCTCAAGAAAATGGCTTTGTTTTATTTCAGAATAAGAAGTGAGAGAAAATAAGTTGAGAGTGAAAGAAAAGAGAACATTACAAGTGTTTTTAAATGACTAAAATAGCTTGTGTGTTGGTTATTACCACCTAAAATGTTTACCTTCGGGCAGTAGAAAAGACTATTTTAAAAGGCAAATGACATATTCTTAGCATACAGCACGTCCTGCTCCAGAACATATTCATAACGTATGGGTATACCTCCGCCTTCAGCGCCGCGCACTGCAGATCATGAAGAAAACAAGCTCCTCCCGGCCCTACATATACCGGAGGACCTCCCACAATCCCCAGATTTCTCTGCAGTGCTGGAACTGCGAAGACATGAAGTATCACGCTCTCGCAGGCAAGCGGGGCTTGACAGCCCGAGGCCCTGCGGGACTATTTCCACCCGTCCTCATTGTGAATTTATGCCTCCCAGCCTGGGCTGCGCGGGTCGGGTGAAGGTAGGCAGCACCTGGTGTGCTTATGGAGCTAGTCTCCACCGCAATTCCCCAACCATAGGGTAGGCGGTTTAGGCTGATGGTGAGCCTCCAAGGGATGCCCCTCCCGCATTATTGTCCCGTACCCCCCGTTGTGCTGGACCCTATTATAGGGTCGCCATTCTCCCTCTTTTCCCCGTCCACTTAGGGGGAAAAGAAAGGGGGGGAGGGTACGCGTGTGGCGGTCCCAGTGTACCGGTGCGCCACGCTCGTGGCTTCTATTCTGCCCTTTATTAGCTCAGAGCAGGGCCGCGCTGCTTGCTCCTTATTTCGGCTGCCACTTTGTGTTTTTTACTTTGATTGCCACTTAATATTGTTGCCGCGGTGCCCGCGCTTATTGTCGGTCCACTCTGGTACGTGCTGGTTGCATCCTTGCCTTATTTTTTACTTCAGAGCTACTACTTAAGGGCGGGGCCTTAGTTCAGCGCGCTTCGCGTCACGGCGGAGTATTTAGCCTGCCCTTCGAGCTTCGCCGGGCGGCATTTTGGTTAGCTTCACGCGCACGCGTCGTGGCGGTTTCCTCCTCCACCTGAGCTGTAAGTGCCCTTGCGGGCGAATCCCTCTCATTGTCTGCCCATCTGCGCATGTTCCTGACATCTCTTTCCCATTGTGTCTTTCAGACGCTGAGTTCCCGGTGGCCTCTCCTGGCCTCATATACATATATACCTATTTACCTATCACATATATTTACTATATACGTATACATTGCTATACTCATACGTATAAGGAGCGGGCCTTCCCAAATTCTCCCACATTGTTCAGCGGGTAGTTGGGGCATCCAGGGTTGCTTACGGCATAAATCCCTATCGACATCCTATATTTAAAGTGGACCAACACCCAGGATTTTGACTATCCTGGGTTTTGATCCACTTCAGGGGGGCACCCCGATTAAGGGTGCCCCGCTGTTTGAAACCCCCCAGAAAGCCCCCAAAACTCACCTCACCACGCTCCCACGTGGCCGCGCTGACCAATCACCGCCGACGGACAAGCGGGTGACAGCGGCGGACAACACAGCGCGTCCGCCGCCGCCTCCCGCGTGCCCCTCTGACAGTGCCCGCGCCGGCCATTCACAAACGGCCGGCGTGGGTGCGCGCACGTCTAGAGGGGCGCGCGGGAGGCGGTACGTTTTTTGGGGGGTCCCTCACTGCGGGACATCCCAATCTCGGATGTCCCGCGGTGAGGGAGGTGATCACCCCTGGGTGACGGTCCACTTTAAAACAATCACCATATGGAGGCATCTCAGGATTGTGTTACCGGAGTCCCTCTGGGACAGGACCGGCTGTGTATATCGTGCGGTCTCCCCCATGCTGAGGCGGACGGGGCACGGGTCTGCGCGTCATGTTCTGAACAGACGCTGGAATTGCGAGCGACGCTTGCGGTTGTACCTCGCTCCTTCTCCCCCCCTTTCCCCTTCCCTAAACCTCACTCCTGTTGAGTCTTGTACAAGTGGCGAGTTACAAATAGATCCCTCTCCTAGACGGCCCACGCTGGCCCAGATTGTGGAAGGTTTGTCTGGCCGGATCGGCCCAAATAGACAACGGCCTTGTACTCCCGCGGCTTCGGCCTGTGCTATGGGCTCTGAGGAGTCCTTGTCTACACGTGCCAGTGCCACGTCGGAAGAAGGGGACCTGTTCTCTGACCTAGGCTCCTCTGATGAGAGACCGAGGGGTCAAGATGACTGGGACCAGCTTGATATTGGCGGGATGTTACTCAGGATTTTTAATGTATTGTCCGTTTCGCCTCCCGGTGCGGTCTCCAGGCCGAGAGGGGGGCGCTTTCATACTGCGCCTGCGCGCTTGGAATTTCTCGAGCAGGCTCACTTCCATGCTCTTGTACTTAAAGGGTGGGAATGTCCCGCTGCTCTTCAAAAGACCCCGGAGGACTGGGTTTGGAAATACCCTTTTCCCCCCCGAGATGGTAGATATTTGGTCCTCGTCCCCAGTAGTGGATGCTCCGATTATTGGGGTCCCTAACCCCCATTCCTTACATCTCCGGCTTACAGCTCCCTGTATCGATAGGCTTGCTTCCCATGCCTTTACCTGTGCTGGCACGGCGCTGTGCCCTGTCTGTGTCGCGGCTATCACGGCAGTGGCCGCTAAGACTCTTATAAGAAAGATACTGGAGCATCAGCCTGAAAATTTACCCTGGGTGGTGTTTTACGCACTCTCTAGCTGCGATATTTTTGTTAAATTTATCCTTTTGGCCTTGGATGACACCATCAAAATGTGTGCTAGGACTTCTGCCCAAGTGGTAGCTATACGTCGCCTGCTCTGGCTTCGTCAGTGGGGGGCAGACGATGACGCTAAAAGGATCTTGACGGGGCTTCCCTTTAGAGGGCATCACCTGTTTGGGGCACGTCTGGACTTATTTGAGAAACAGGACAGTCCACCCAGTCAGAGGCGGCCGTTGCGCCCCCTGCGGAGCAGGGAGACCCCTCCTCCTCCATATCATTCCGTTAAGCAGGAAGCGGGGTTACCCCCTGCTGGGTCTGGTTCGGTTTCCTGTCCCAGGAGTGACGTTCAATGCCCGGGGCCCTCCGGTCGGGCTAAGTCCTTTTCCTTCCCTGAATTCCCTCATGCATGAAGGGACGCCCTCACCCACCTGGGTGAGGGGATGGCCACAGCACCTTACTCCTATCAGGAGGCATCCTGCCTCGCTCTGGTGGCTTTAGGTAGTTCCTCCAGAGATGGAATGGTGTTTTCTGGGTGGTCCTTCCCTGAGTCGGTTAGGAGGGCTATGGTTTCATGCCCTTCTTCGGGCATGGGTGCAGGCTTAACTGGGCCTGTCAGGTATGGCTTCCCTGCAGAGCGCCATTATCATATAGAAACTGGGGCCCCTGAGCGGGTCTGCCCCTCTCTCCCTTCTAGGATGAGGGAGTCTATCTGCCTAACACCTAGGGGGGTGTGGCATCTGTACCATAAGCTTTCAGCCTGGCGCCCTTGACAGGGCTGTCTGTGCCCCATGCTCCAGGGGTCCTCTGGCCGCTGGTGGCGTGTTCGGATTTCTTTCTAGACTCCAAGGAGCCTTCTGGATATTGAGCCCTCTACTGCTGGGTATTGGTGATCATTGACACCGCTGAAGCTTAAGCTAAGCCCCTGTTGCGCCCTTGTACGCACTGGGCTCTGGAAGGGTGTGATGTCTCACATGGCACCAAGGGACATCTTCCAGGGGACCTACCAGGCCCTCCTGTTCCTTCACGAAAGCGGTTGTGGGATGGAACTTGGCTAAACCGGGGCTCTACTCTGCTCCACCCTCTAGTTCCTGGTTGCGCCTAGATTAGGCTTCACCCAGTGCAGTTTTTTCCCTGGCTATAAGGAGTTTACCGGTATGAGGCCTCTGGTCCTCCGTCCTGTATAGTTATTTCTCCAGACAGAGTTGCTTCTGGTGCGCTGGTTGGCGGCTCGTCTTTTGACACCACTTGTCTCGGTGACCTTTGGGCTCTGAGGTGCTTTAGCCATTAGCCCTGGTTGAGGGGTTTGTACCCTGGGTCTGGGTCAGCTTACCTTACTCCTAGTGGAGGCGGTTATTCTTCTACTGGTTACTTGAGAGTACCGTGGGGGAGCATTCCATACCTTTTTCTTCTTCCCTGGTTGGTTACCATGGTACCTAATCTGACAGGATGACGAAGTGGGCTTATTCTTCTGAATCACCAGGGGGTTCCTAAGATGGGACCTTGAAGGTTCTGGTTCCTAGGTGAATTTTTGGTCATAAGGAGCACGTTGTGGGCCCTAGTTGGGGACCAATCCTTCTTGTACCGGTCCATTGGGGGACATTTTGCCATGGTAGGACAGTGGTTGCTCCTTGTTCCTGCGGAATTCTTGGGCCTGGATCTATTCCAGGGGAGCCCTGATTCCTTAGGGGACTTGATATTCCTTGTCCTTCCTGTAGTTTCCCTTCCGTGGGAGGTTCTCTGTTTGCCTCTGGGCTCACACTGGCAGGGTTCTGTGGGACCCCGTCTTCATTACAGGGGTCTTCCCCTGTTATTGGCCAGATTGGTCTGCCCTGGTTGGGGTTAGTGGTTCTGGCTGGGTAGTTTACTTGAAAGACGTTATACCCTTGCCCTACCGGGCGTGGGGAGAGCTTGCGCTAGGCCCTGATGGCAAGCAGCACCTTATGCTAGGGGCCTGGGTGGCCCAGCGGGGTGTTGGTTCTCAGGGAGTTCTGCTGAGAACAGTAGGACGGTAAGTTCCTTCATGGGGACTATTTTTAACATAGTATGGTGCCCTTACTTTAGACCTACTTTAGCGTTGGCAGGATCTGGGGCTTACCCTGTTGGAGATGACAGATCTCGGGGTGTCTTGTTCCTTGGAGGCTCTGGACTTCGTCTTCCTCTTTATTTTCTTCCTTCTGCCACGCTGGGTTAGCTTATGTTGTCCCTATGCTATTTCGCTGGGTCTAAGCTCCTTCCCTGGCGGGACAATATCTGCTCCTGGGATTAGGGTCCTACAAGCAGTGTTTGATAGGGGCTCTCTACTTGACTCGGTCTATGGTTGGGGCCTGACCTGCTCTTCTATAACGAGACCTTATCCAATCCTTTGTTTGCATTCTTCAGGGTCTGCTCAGGTGCATTCCTGGGGATTCCTAGTTCCCCTTTTGGGGGAGGACTTACTCTGAAGCCCTACCAAGGGTTCCCACGGGTCTTAGTCAGGTCCTTGTCTGACCTGCTCCTTCCATCATGTTGCTCTTCTGGGGAGGTTACTTCAGTCGGTGGTGTGCCATAAGGAATGGCACTATTGGAGGTCCTAGTAATTATATATATATATTTGTTATATATACATACCTTGGTATAGCTCTATACCATGAGGTGAGGGTACCGCCTCACACCAAGTTGGATTCAGGCGATATTTCGTTCCCTTCTGCCTTGGCCGGATACTCTGTTCTCTGGGCTATGGTCTAAATAACTATGAGATGAAAGGGATCTGTGCCCCTCTACTGGGGTTTAGAGATCTGCCGGAACTGTCTTGTCCCTGATGGGGATCTTATCTTGGGGTCTACCGGTGCCCCCTTCTTGAAGTACCGGATTGATTGCTTCCATGGGCTAAGGGCCCTCTGGCTTGGTCCTATTCGGTTGGTCGTCCTTCCGGACCTGTAGTACTCTTTCGGCTTCTGCTGAGTATTATTGTTAGCACTTCTGCTGGTTCGGTCTGCGACCTGGACATGTATTCCCCGTTTGGGAAAAGCTTTGTGTTGCCATGGCTACCCTCTCTTGTTGTAGCATGGTCAGGCAGTTACTTGGCCTATTCTTTTAGGGGAAGATTCTTCCTCCCTATTGTTTTTTGTTCTCTTACTATTAGTGCTTGGCTTGCCCTGTAGCACTTTGTTCTGGTGATCAAGCTGGCTAGTCCACTGCTTGCGCTCAATTCTCCCTTTACAAGGTTCAAAGGTTGAGGTTAGAGCATTGCTCTCGTTGTTGATAGCATGGTCAAGGGTGACAGCGCTTTACTGTTGGCTGTGCCTTTTCACGGGGATCCCACCCTTTTGTGGACACTGCTATTGGATGTCCCATACGTTATGAATATGTTCTGGAGCAGGACGTGCTGTATCCTTAGAATAATACAATTCTGTGAGAATCTCACCTGTAGAATTGGTATTATATGCATACAGCACGTCCTGTTCCACCCCACCCTGGTTTCACTTGTTCTGGATCCCCTGTATGGTGATTGTACTCTCTTGGTGTTATTGCCAGACATTCTGGGTGGTTTGTTTCTCCTGGCTTCCCTTCTCACTACTTTTCAATGCTGGGGATTGTGGGAGGTCCTCCGGTATATGTAGGGCCGGGAGGAGCTTGTTTTCTTCATGATCTGCAGTGCACGGCGCTGAAGGCGGAGGTATACCCATACGTTATGAATATGTTCTGGAGCAGGACGTGCTGTATGCATATAATACCAATTCTACAGGTGAGATTCTCACAGAATTGTATTTTTCTCTCCTTGACCCCTTTGTTTGGTCAGCGCCAGCAGTCCACCATATCTGCTTGGCACGTGAAGTGGGGATGCTGTGCCAGTGCAGTGTGCTTGGCTTATCCTTGCATATGGCACAGCAGGAAAGGTTTATGCCCATTATACAGTATTTAACACTTGAGTTCCAGTTTTTGGACCCTTTAAAATAGGCGTCTTTTCTGATACGTCGGCTGTCACCATGGATGCCTCTGCCCTGACCATGATTGACTGCTCAGCAGCTGTCGGTGCTACACTGATTCGCTGACCAGCATTGCAAGCCTGGTTCACTCTCAATTGGGGCTTAGCACAAGGGAAGGATGGTGCAGGGAGAGGCCGTCATCCTCGGCCTCTCCCTTTTCATGTGTTAATATTTATATATGAGTGTATGTGTGTTGGTGTTCACTTTACTTTGTGTTGTGTTGTGTGTGTGTGTGTGTGTGTGTGTGTGTGTGTGTGTGTGGATCACCTGGAAGTATCCCTGGATGAATTGGTGCATGGTGCTTTCTAGCCTGTGGTGGCTTTCCTGTTAACCTGCAGAGCTTCTCTCCCTCAGGCTGTGTTAAGAAAAGAGGGGGAGGGCCGGGCGCTCGGCGCGGCCGCGGTAGCCCCGCCCCCTCTTTTGGCGCGTTTTGCTGGCCAGATCCGCGCTGCTGGGAGGTGGGGCTGGAAAAGCACGCCTTCAGTGCTGGCCCGCCCCCCTTCCCTTCTCTTCCGGCTTCTCCTCAGATCGGGGGCCATTTTTGCTGCCTTGCTGTGGTTGCTGCTGCCGTTCTTGGGGACAGGTAGGGGCCTGTTGCCCACCTCTTTGTCACTTGGGGGTCCCTCTCTGGTGGGGGGGCCCCCTGTGGTGCTGGTTTTTGGCAGGTTTTGCCATTTATCTATTTAATTATTTAATTAAATAAATAAATAAATATATATATATATATATATATATATATATATATATATATATATATATTATATAAATTTGCTGTATAGTAATTGATATGCCTTATTGTGTGTTGCAGATTGCTTCATTATTGTGCATGTTAAGGGGTTCCTCCTGGTTCTGGGGTCCCTAGTGTAAATTTGATCATCTCAAATCCTCCCACAGGGCATCCTGGGTTGCTTAGGCGTAAATTCACTGCGGTCTTGCGACTGACCACAAAAATCACCATATGGAGGCTCCGCAGGATACTGGGCTCGGCCTCCCTCTGGGACAATCCGGGCCATGTGTGGGGTATCTGTATACCATGTGCACAAAAGGCCATAACGGTACCCAGCCTTCTGGGTCGGCTCCTCCCGCTTCATCGCCTTCCCCTGCCCGCCTTATCCGTACCCCAAGTGACATTGGTGCCAGCGGATGTTTGTGCTAGGTTGGCCAGCATCGAGAAATGTATTGCTAGCATGGTGGGCAAGAAGGCCCAGGCTAAAAAGACATTTGTCGTCGGCCCAGCCCTTGTGGGATGTTGACGACGATTCCGTTGATTTGTCAGATTATTCCCCATTAGAGGAGGGGGAATTGTATGAGGAAACAGAGGCCGATTATGTTCAGTCTGGTGATGCTGATGTCGGGCAGGCGCTGGGGGATGCTGTAGATACAGCCACTGTTTTGTCACATCTATTGGCGGTGTTGGATATTCAACCGCCTGAGGCGCCTCCTCTCAAGAAGGGGGGATTTTTTGGGGTCTGCAAGCCCCGTCTGAAATTCCCTACCCAGGGTCACTTTGATGCGCTGATCCTTAGAGAATGGGAGAGGCCCAGTCGGCTTCCTGGTGCTCCCCAGGGATGGGATAAGAAGTATCCTTTCCTGGTGGAGGCGGTTAAGCGCTGGTCTTCTCCTCTCGAGGTCGATGCGCCAGTTTTAGGTTTGACCAACTCTTCTGTGCTGAACACCCCTGATGCCACTTCCCTTAAGGATGGCGAGGATAAGCGCCTTGATCAGATGGTGTGCCACGCGTTTGCCAGCGTGGGCTCGGCCCTGCGGCCTGTTTGTGCATCTGCCCTAGTATCGCTTGCTACTAGGTCTCTTATCAGGGACTGGCTGAATGACGCTCAGTTTGATCCGGCTAGCGCTGAGTTCGCTACCCTTAAGAGATGTGAATTGTTCATGGATTTTGTCTTGGCTGCTATGGAAGATTCTATTGTCGTGTGTAGTAGAACTTCAACCTTATTGGTGGCTATGCGCAGATCGGTCTGGCTCTGCCAGTGGGCGGCGGACTTTGGGGCCAAGAAGTCGCTCACAGCTCTTCCCTTCTTGGGTACGCGGCTGTTTGGAGATAAATTGGATGCTGTTGCTAAAGGAGGTAAGTTACCTCAGCGGAAGAAACAGCGCTGTCCCTTTCGGGGGGCTGGCTCGTTCACTCCTTCTTGAGGGGCCAGAGCGGCTAGGGGTTTGGCCTTCTCGGGTGTCAGGGGTTCGTCCTGGAACAGGGGCAGAGGTCGGGCACGTCCCGCGGCTGCCTGGGGTTTCAAGCCTGCCGTTAAACCGGCTCAGCAATGAAGGGGCGCCCTCACCCGCAAGGGTGGGGGGTCGGCTGCGGCTCTTCTTCCAGGTCTGGGCCCGGGAGGTCACAGACAATTGGATCTTGGAAGTGGTCTCCTCCGGATACAAACTGGAGTTCAAGTACTGGCCGCCTCCAAGATTCTCAAGGTCTCGGGTGCCCTCGGACCCTCAGGCTGCACAGGGGCTCCTGTTAGCAGTGAAAAACCTTCTGGACATGGGAGTTATGTGCCCGGTGCCTCTGTCGGAGAGAGGCAGGGGTTACTACTCCAACCTTTTCACGGTTCCCAAAAAGGAGGGTTCGGTGAGACCCATTCTAGATCTCAAGGTTCTCAACAGGTTTATCAGAGCCAAAAAGTTCCGCATGGAGACTCTGCTCTTGGCTATCAATTCCCTTCGCCAAGGGGATTTTATGACATCCATAGACATCAAGGATGCATATCTGCATTTTCCGATTTTTCTGGCACATCAGAGATTCCTCCGGTTTGCGGTGGAGGATCAACATTTTCAGTTTGTAGCCCTTCCATTCGGACTGACCTCGGCGCCGAGGGTCTTCGCCAAGGTCTTGGCGGGAATAATGGCTCTGCTCAGAGCTCAGGGCATTCGCATTGTGCCTTATCTGGACGACCTGTTGATCTCGGCTTCTTCCCTCTGTCAGGCGGAGCTGGACACCCACCAGGTGGTGTCGACCCTGGAGAGGTTCGGGTGGGTGATCAACCGATGGGTGATCAAAGTCTTCTCTCTCTCCGTCTCGAGTGATTTCATTTCTGGGCATGAATCTGGATACCAATCAGGCCAGACCCAGACCAAGGTGCAGGGGATTCAGGGTCTGATCCGCCTTCTTCTGGCCAATCCTTGTCCCTCTATCCGACAAGGGATGAAACTGGTGGGCTTGATGGTGTCCTCCTTCAAGGCGGTACTGTTTGCACAGTTTCACATGAGATCTTCAACTTCACCTATTGACACATTGGGACAGGTGTCCGCAGTCATTGGATCAACCTTTCAGGATGTCTCCCAGGGTTCGGCAGTCCCTTCGGTGGTGGCTGGAATCGAGCAACCTGTTGATCCTTTCTGGTCCCTTGTTGGGAGACGGTTACCACGGATGCCAGCCTGTCGGGCTGGGGAGGTTATTGGAAAAGTCATCAGTTCAGCGGGGTGTGGGGTCCTCAGGAGGCTCACACCCCCATCAATGTCTTGGAGCTCAGAGCCATCCGACTGGTTCTGGCTCGGCTGACCTCACATTTACAGGGTCTACCGGTTCAAGCTCGTCCAGACAACCGAACGGCGGTAGCTTACATCAATCACCAAGGAGGGACTCGCAGCAGGAGTGCCCTCGGGGAAGTCTCTCTGATCCTGCACTGGGCGGAGAGCAATGTTCCTTGCATTTCGGCAGTCTACATTTCGGGAGTGGAGAACACGGAGGCGGATTCCCTGAGCAGGGGATCCTCTCGCCATGGAGAGTGGTCTCTCAACCCCGAGGTTTTTCTGGATCTTTGCCGCAAGTGGGGGACTCCGGAGGTGGATCTCTTTGCCTCGAGGCACAATTACAAACTTCCGGCCTTTGTGTCTCTTTCTCAGGATCCTCTATCTCTGGCAGTGGATGCCTTGTCCCTTGATTGGAAGGATCTGGGTTTTCTGTACCTGTTTCCGCCCGTCTCCATGCTGGGCAAGGTAGTTCGCAAACTGGTTCTAGAAGGGGCACCAGCAATTCTGGTGGCTACAAGGTGGCCAAGAAGGGTTTGGTACGCAGACGTTGTAAGGCTGGCCGTAGATCAGTACTGGCTTCCCTTGTTGCCGGATCTATTATCTCAGGGTCAACTACTTTACCCCAATTTACAAACGCTGGCTTTGATGGCTTGGCTGCTGAAACCTTCATTTTGAAGGAGGAAGGTTTGTCTGCGGCTGTTGTTCAGACCTTGATTAGGCCTCTTCTGGCATTTATTTAGTATAGGACTTTGAGGTCCTATATTGACTGGTGTGAGGCTAGGGCCTTACCTTGCAGGGTGTTTTTGATTCCTAGGATTTTTGAGGTTTCTTCAGCATAATCTGGATCTTGGGTTCCAGCTTAGTACTTTGAAAGGACAGGTTTCTGCTCTGTCTGTTTTCTTCCAGAGGTCTTTTGCCTTACACCCGCTGGTTAAGACCTTTTTCCAAGGGGTCGCGCATGTGCGGCCCCCTCGGAAGGCTGTGGTTTCTGTTTGGGATTTGCATTTGGTTCTTTTGGCTCTCCAGGGTCCTCCTTTTGAGCCGCTACAGGATATTGCTCTTTCAGTTCTCACTCACGAGGTTGCTTTCTTGGTGGCTATTACCTTTGTTCGGCGTGTCTTTGAGTTGGCGGCTCTGTCGATTCAGGCCCCTTACTTTGAGAGACACCAGGATAAGGTGGTTTTTCGTTTTAAGCCAGATTTCCTTGCTAAGGTGGTGTCTGCTTTCCACCTCAATCAGGATATTGTTCTCCCTTCCTTGTGCCTTAAGCCTAACAATGACAAGGAGAGGGTTCTGCACAATTTGGATATTCACTGTGTGAAGTACTATTTGGTGACTACTTCTTTCTTACGCAAGACGGACGCTTTTTCGTGGTGCCCTGCGGGCCCAGGAAAGGTTTGGCGCCTGCTAAGTCTAGGATTAGCAAATGGATTCGTCAGGCCATTGTTGGGGCCTATTCTGCTAAGGGCAGGACTCCCCCTTTTAGGGTCACTGCGCACTCTACTCCTGCTGTTGGTGCATCCTGGGCTTTTCAGCACCAGGCTTCTGTTGAACAAGTTTGTAAGGCTGCTACTTGGTCTTCCGTTCATACTTCTTCCAAGTTTTACAAGATTGATGTGCGGGCTTCAGCTGATGCTGTTTTTGGCCGCAAGGTTCTGCAAGCTGCAGTGGTTTGAGTTGGTACATTCTTTACTGTTTTCTGGTTCCCACCCATGACGGACACTGCTATTGGATGTCCCACATGTCATGAAGATCGAAGTGGAGTGTATGGCACATTTAGAATAATACCGTTTTGTGAGTACTCACCTTTAAAACGGGTATTATGAGTGTGCCATACACTCCACTTCGCCCCACCCCTTTTTTTCAGGTATTCTGGGGCTTTTATATGGTGAACCATTGGTTTTGATTGTTAAGGTTATAATTGGTGCTTCCTGGTACCCTTACTGCTTTTTTTACACTGGGAAATTGGTGGGAGGTCCCAGGTATATATGGACCAGGAGGGGCTTTCTTTTTTGCATATTCATCTCTGCAGAAGTTCGCCCTCTACTGGAGATTACCCACATGTCATGAAGATCGAAGTGGAGTGTATGGCACACTCATAATACCCGTTTTAAAGGTGAGTACTCACAAAATGGTAATTTTTGTCTAATTCCTAGGCTGAGCGTGCGTGTTAAGTGCTTGGTTAATTTATTCGTAAAAAGGTCTTTTGTAACCTCTGTAGTGGTCTACCTCAGCTGTCTTGTGAACGGTTTCTTCTTTCTATGCTTTTAGAGCCTGAAGATGATCCTTATGCTGTACCAGAGGTCTTCAAGAAGCCTGCAAGCAGACAGGCAGATAAAGGAAAAGATGGGGCCCGGAAAATCTTCAGTGGGCCAAAGCGGGTAAAATTTTCCTCCCTCAATTTAATTTTACGTGAAAAAACTGCTTAGAATGTGTATTTTATTTTGAACTTTGTTTTTCAACTTCTTGTCTTAAGTGTAGCTTTTATCATTTTAGATTTGTAGTCATGAATGAAAAGGGCTTGCTTACAGTTTACAGCACTCACCTTCTCACTTTCAGTAAGCCCACTCGCCAGTATGGTGACAGGTGCCCGATCCCTGGCTTTACCACCCCCTCCCCTTCCCCAGTGAATAGGCCTTTCTTTGCTAGGAGATGGTCATATCAATGGAGGGGAGCAATACCAGCTTCACCTGTGGTTTAGAGAGGACAGAGAATCCATCCCCCGATCCCTGGCTTTACCACCCCCTCCCCTTCCCCAGTGAATAGGCATTTCTTTGCTAGGAGATGGTCATATCAAGCGAGGGGAGCAATACCAGCTTCACCTGTGGTTTAGAGAGGACAGAGAATCCATCCCCAGAACAGTCTTTTAATGGCTAATCTTGGTAGACTTTGCTTGTGTTCACGGGATTTTATTATTATAGGGGGGCATCTGTTGGCTTTACCCTCTCTCCTTCTAATTATATGTTGTCTAGATTCTTCTTAAAGGACAAGTAATGTTTTTCTGCTGGTCTGGCAGGCTGAATATATTTACATTATAGTCCCTTCTTCGGCTAATACATCTGTTACTTTCCCAGACTGCAAGGTATAAATTTTACATTAATATAGAGTGTGTGATAACAATCATTAGTGCATCACACACCAGTCAGCTGTGTTTACTCTTCAGCAGGATAATGTAACAGATTTATTAGCTGATACAGGGATGTGTCTTTGCAATCACTTGTGTTTGCGATTTGCGATAGCGATTTCCATTGGATAGTGGAATGCCCGTCCAAACAATGTATGCATGGCTTCTTGGAAGCGATTTTCATCGATCAGTGAACACAATCGCCTCCATGGGCCCATAGCCGAACATGAACAAGGTAACATCCACCCCGCTTCAAGATATCCATAACATTTGGGTAATACCGACCTGAAGGGGCGTTCCTGCAGAGATGATAGCAAAAAAGAAAGCCCCTCCCTGATCCATAAATACCTGGGACCTCCCACTCATTACCCAGTTTTCCATCTCTGCAGACGGCGAGCAAGTCAGAAGATGATGGCTCCTCCTTGCACAGGGGGATTTCAGGTAGCCGGGATGATTCCCGGCCCGCTTTTCATTTATTTCCGTTTGGACCTTTTTTCCCCAGAACTCTATATGCCTCCCAACCTCGGCTGAGGGTCCAGGCGAGGGTATATCGGCACCTTAGGTGCTCAGGAGCTATGCTCCACCGTGAGACCCTATATGAGAGGGTAGGCGGTTACTCCGGGTTGGTGACCCCGGTTTGGGATGCCCTGTCCCTCACTTACATACAATGGCCCTCCCAGGATCCCCTTCCATAGGTGGGGTTGGGGAGTGTGGGTCCTTTCTTAATTTATCCTTTTCACAGGACAGCATACTTGAGTGTGTGTGTGTGAGTGTAATGTCTCTTTAACTGTATTCAGCCGCCGCAGCCGTTTTACAGGGCCTGTGCGGTGCTGGCTGATTTCTTCCCCCCATCTTCCCTTCACCTTTATTAATGGCGGAGGTATTCACCTCACGCCATGTTACTGTGCTTCAGGGGCGGGGGGGAGCGGGTCCGGACCGTCGGTGGGGCCGGGACTTGTCCCTCCCGTTTTCACATTTGTTATGTGTGTGTGTGTGAGAACGTGCTTTTAACTGGCCGGGCCGGCGACCGCTCTTTGCTAATGCGGCGCCGGCCGGCTCTGGGCGCCATTATTCCTGAGGTGATTCACCTCATGCTGACTGGGGGGGGGCGGGGTCGGTGTGACGGCGCGTCACCGCCCCCCGCCCCCAGCCTTCGCTGGCGCCACTGCGGAGCTCTGTGGCCACGCCCCCTTCTCCCTTTCTGGCTGCTGCTCTGGTGTCGGTGTGGAGCGTCTGGAAAACCCTCACGGTCGCCATTGCGGTCTATGGTTTTGTAAGTGGCCTCTGGCCATTCTTCCTTTTTCTCTGTATGATTGATTTGTGTCTTCATTGGCCTTATCTGTCCTTCCTTTTCTGTCTTTCAGATGGTGGTTCAGGAGGTTCACCAGTAGCGTTTAGGGGGTCCCTCCTGATCCTTATCACTGGGTTAATTTTTTGCCATAAATCCTCCCACTCGGGACATTAAAGGGGCATCTCGGGTTGTCTAACGGCGTAATTCCCTGGGTCATAGCGACTTTTCATATATAAAGTTCACCTTATGGAGGCATCCCCGGATACTGGGCTCGGGGCCCCTTCGGGGCATCCCCGAAAGTGTATGTTATGTGGGGTATCCATTTCTGGGGACGATGTACTTCTGTGTATACCATGTGCACAGCAGACCATCACGCGGCAGTCCGAACCACAGGCGTCTGGGTCAGCACCGCCGGTCGCTTCATCTCCCGCCTTGACACGCGCCCCGTGTGATGTCGTCATGGGCAGGGAGCTGCAATCTGAGATGTGCGCCAGATTGGCTAACCTTGAAAAAAATTATCTCTGGCTCGGTCGCCCGTAAGGCTCCGACTAAGAGAAGGCATTTGTCGCCGGCTCCGCTGGTGGAGGACCAGGAGGATGTTAATAATCTGGATTGGTCTGATTATTCCCAGCTAGAGGAAGGGGAAGTTTGAGGATTCTGATTTTTCGGACGATGAGCAGTCCTTTGGCGCTGATGCCGAGCTGGGTGACTTGGGGAGATCCTCTGATACTCCCCACGCTCTGGCTCTGATGTTAGAGGTATTGAATATTTCCCCTCCTGAGGAGGTGTCACAGCAGAAGGGTGAATTGTTTGAGGAATCCAAGCCGCGCTTGGAATTCCCTACACAAAGGCATTTTGACAAAATTATTGCCAAGGAATGGGACAGGCCGGCTCGGCTCCCTGGCATCCCTCAGGGATGGGATAGGAAATATAGGAATTAAGCGCTGGGCATCTCCCCCCGAGGTGGATGCGCCGGTTTTGGGGTTGTCCAATTCCTCGGTTTTAAATAGACCTGATTGTTCCATTCTCAAGGATGGAGAGGATAAACGTATTGACCAGATGGCTTGTCATGGTTTTGCTAGCGTTGGGTCAGCCATGCGGCCTGTTTGCGCATCGGCACTAATGGTGTTGGCTGCCAGGTCCGTGGTTAGGGACCTGTTGACCTCTTCCGGGCTGCGTCCTGGTAGTGCTGAGTTCCTTAGCCTTAAACGGTGTGAGTTGTTTTTATCTTTTGTGTTGACTGCTTTGGATGACACTTTGATGATGTGTGGTAGAACGTTGGCGCTGCTGGTCACTATTCGGCGCTCGGTGTGGCTGCGCCAGTGGGCGGCAGATTTTATGTCCAAGAAGTCACTAACGGCTCTACCCTTTGTTGGATTACGGCTTTTTGGAGAGACATTGGACTCTGTTACCAAGGGTGGTAGGTTACCTCAACGCAAGAAACAACGCCGCCCCTTTCGGGGGGCCCCTTCCTTTACCCCCTCCTTTCGTGGGGCCAGATCTGGCAGGGGATTTGCATTCCCCTCTTCCAGAGGAGATTCTGGGAGCAGGGGCAGAGGACGTGCCCGTCCAGGATTCAGTTGGGGCTCTAAGCCCAAGCCGGCTGCCAAGCCGGCTCAGCAATGAGGGGGCGCCCTCACCCTTGCGGGTGGGGGGACGGCTGCGACTCTTTTCCCAGGTTTGGGATCAAGAGGTCTCTGACCGATGGATCCGGGAAGTGGTGTCTTCCGGTTACAAGCTGGAGTTCGAGCTCCGCCCCCCTTCCAGATTTTTCGGGTCTCGGATGCCTTCAGAACCTCTAGCGGCGCAGGGGCTTCTGTTGGCAGTGCAGAACCTTCTGGACATGGCTGTCATTTGCCCAGTGCCTCCTTCGGATCAGGGCAGGGGTTTTTATTCAAATCTGTTCACGGTACCCAAGAAGGACGGATCGGTCCGACCCATCTTGGATCTGAAGTTTCTCAACAGGTTCATCCGGCCACAGAAATTCCGCATGGAAACGCTACGTTCGGCCATTCACTCTCTTCGTCAGGGAGACTTTCTGACGTCCATAGACACCAAGGATGCTTACCTACACGTTCCAATTTTTCCAGCACACCAGAGGTTTCTCAGGTTCGTGGTGGAGGATCGGCATTTTCAGTTTGTAGCACTCCCTTTCGGCCTCACCTCGGCCCCTCGGGTGTTCACCCCGGTGCTAGCGGGGGTGATGGCTCTGCTAAGGGTTCAGGGTATCCGCATTGTGCCCTATTTGGACGATCTTCTGATCATGGCCTCTTCCTTCAACCAAGCGGAGTTGGACACCAGAATGGTGGTGTCCACCCTGGAGAGGTTTGGTTGGGTGGTCAACCACCCCAAGTCTTCTCTCTCTCCGTCCAGAGTAGTGACCTTTCTGGGAATGTCTCTGGACACTTCGCAGGCCAGGGTATTTCTGCCCCAGGCCAAGATTCTTTTGATTCAGGATTTAGCTCGGCTTCTCTTGTCGGCCCCTCGTCCGGCCATCCGGCTAGGGATGAGGCTGGTGGGGTTAATGGTGGCCTCATTCGAGGCAGTTCCCTTTGCGCAGTTTCATACAAGGACGCTTCAGCTTCATCTGTTGAAGGTTTGGGACAAGTCTCCTCTATCGTTGGATCAGTCCTTCCTGATGACTCCCCGAGTTCGTCGATCCCTGCAATGGTGGCTGGGGTCGGTCAATCTGTCGAAGGGCAGATCTTTTCTGGTCCCGTGCTGGGAAACAGTCACCACGGATGCCAGTCTGTCAGGTTGGGGGGGTGTTTGGAAGGACCTCCAGTTTCAGGGTCTGTGGGGCCCGCAGGAGGCTCACGAGCCCATCAATGTTCTGGAGTTGAGAGCCATCAGGTTGGTTCTGTTTCGCTTGACTCATCAGTTGAGAGGCCTGCCAGTTCAGGTCCGGTCGGACAACAGGACGGCGGTTGCTTACGTCAATCACCAAGGAGGGACTCGCAGCAGGAGTGCCCTCAGGGAAGTGTCTTTGATTCTGGACTGGGCGGAGAGTCACGTCCCGTGTATCTCAGCAGTCTACATTCCGGGAGTGGAGAACACGGAGGCGGACTTGCTGAGCAGAGCCTCCTCTCGTCAAGGGGAGTGGTCTCTCAGTCCCACGGTGTTTCGTTCGATATGTCTCAGGTGGGGGTTCCCAGCGGTGGACCTCTTTGCCTCTCGTCACAAGCTTCCAGTCTTTGTGTCTCTCTCGCAGGATCCTCTGGCTCTGGCAGTGGATGCCATGTCTCTGAACTGGAGGGATCTGGGGTTTCTTTACCTGTTCCCTCCGTTTCCAATGGTAGCCAGAGTGGTGCGCAAGTTGACTCTGGAGGGCGCGTCGGCGATTCTAGTGGCACCAAGGTGGCCAAGGCAGGTTTGGTTCGCAGACCTGGTAAGACTGGCAGAGGATCAGTTTGTTCTGCCTCTTCTGCCGGACCTGCTCACCCAGGGTCGGCTGCGCTATCCCAATTTACCTTCGCTGGCTTTGACGGCGTGGCTGCTGAAACCGCCATCTTAAAGGAAGAAGGTCTTTCTGACGCCGTGGTTCAGACTCTTATTAGCGCCAGGAAGCGCTCTTCCTCTACTATTTATTATAGGACTTGGAGGTCCTATATTGACTGGTGTGAAAGTAGGTCTTTCTCTTGTCGGGAGTTTTCCATTTCCAGAATCCTGGAGTTTCTTCAACATGGTCTGGATTTGGGGCTTCAACTTAGTACCTTGAAGGGGCAGGTTTCTGCCCTGGCGGTGTTCTTTCAAAGGTCCCTTGCACTTAATCCCTTATTAAAAACCTTCTTCCAAGGAGTTACGCATGTACGGCCTCCTAGGAAGCCCTTTGTTCCAGTTTGGGATTTGAACCTGGTTCTTTCTGCTCTTCAGGGTCCCCCGTTTGAGCCCTTGAATGAGATTGCTTTGTCTTCACTTACCCAAAAGGTGGCCTTTTTGGTGGCCATCACTTCTGTTAGGCGTGTTTCTGAGTTGGCAGCTTTATCCATTAAAGCTCCGTACTTCGAAAGGCACCAGGACAAGGTTGTCTTTCGTTTCAAGTCGGATTTTCTTCCTAAGGTGGTCTCTGCATTTCATCTGAATCAGGACATTGTTCTGCCTTCTCTATGTCCTAATCCCAGCAATGACAAGGAAAGGGCGCTACATTCCTTGGATGTGGTTCGTGTTGTGAAATATTATCTGGTGGTTACGTCTTCCTTTCGAAAGACTGATGCTTTTTTTGTGGTGCCCTTTGGACCTAGGAAAGGTTTGGCTCCCGCCAAATCTTCCATTAGTAAATGGATTCGTCAGGCCATCATTGGGGCCTATTCTGCCAAGGGGAGGAGTCCCCCTTTTCGTGTTACTGCTCATTCTACTCGCTCGGTTGGAGCGTCCTGGGCTTTCCAGCACCAGGCCTCTGTTGAGCAAGTTTGTAAGGCCGCTACTTGGTCCTACTTGGTCCTTTTTCCAAGTTTTACAAGGTTGATGTTCGGGCCTCAGCGGATGCTGTTTTTGGCCGCAAAGTTCTGCAAGCTGTTGTGGTTTAAGTTGTGCATTGTTGCCTTGTTTTGGATCCCCGCCCTTTATGGACACTGCTATTGGATGTCCCACATGTTATGGATATCTTGAAGCGGGGTGTGTGACATACTTAGAATAATACCATTTTGTGAAATACTCACCTGTAAAATGGGTATTATAAGTATGTCACACACCCCGCTTCACCCGCCCTTCTTGTATTCGGGATCCTTTATATTGTGAACTTTGCGTTGTTTTGATTTATATTGCCTCTTCCTGGTCCCTTACCTTACTGCTTCTATATACTGGGTAATGAGTGGGAGGTCCCAGGTATTTATGGATCAGGGAGGGGCTTTCTTTTTTGCTATTATCTCTGCAGGAATGCCCCTTCAGGTCGGTATTACCCACATGTTATGGATATCTTGAAGCGGGGTGTGTGACATACTTATAATACCCATTTTACAGGTGAGTATTTCACAAAATGGTATTTTTTAATCTAATAGAGGAGCGCGGTTTCTGTGGAGCTTCCACATTTGTTTATTAATATGAACACGGCTTGCAGAGTGATTACCTTAAAGAGCGATCGCCCTGCAGTTGCTTTGGTCTGAAAGAAGGCTCAGCACCATGCCAGAGGACCTAGCAAATGATACTTTAAAGCGGACCAAAACCCATATTTTTAACTAGCATCCCCCTGAATTGTTCCCCCCCATGAAGAGAACCCTTTGCCAATTTTCACTGCCCCTACTTCAATTTTATCCCAGATAATACCTGTTTAAGCTGTAAAGCTCCGCCTCCTCCATTGCCACTGTTGGTATTTGTGTCATTGCCACACCGTAATGACTGACTGCTATTGACAGCCAAAGTGTTCCAGGATGATTTAAAAAGTGAAAATGCCCATATCTAGTTCTACACCCTAAAAGGGGAATATTAACAGAGAATTTGGTCAAATGTATTTCACAAGTTCAGTGGGTTTTGGCCCGCTTTTAAGCTAGGGTGCTGATCAGCACCTTTTTGGGGACCCTTCTGCAGCAGACAGTGTGGCATTGTGACTACTAACATTTTAATTGCAACTGCTGGCAAGATTTCTTCTTTATATTGAGGGTCTGTTTCATCTTACCCAAGTTAAGGGTCCATCTTGTTGACTTTGTCCAGTTTTAGTAATGTTTGGATGCTGTGACCTCATAGGGCATGCAGTGTCCCTCTACTCTGGTGGTGGTGCCCTGGTCTCGACCAATAAGCACTCCTGCCTAATATAGCACTGACCTGCCTATAAATGTCCCTTTTGTCAGGTGCACTGGTCTATACATGGTCACTGTTGACAAGAGGCAGCAATGACCACTTTAAATTTTTACCTTTAGGAAACCATTCTATACCAATACGGATAGGTGGTCTCCCTATAGGTCTTGCTTGAGGACCATAGAGCTGTCTGATAACCAGATGTTAGACAGCAGTAGATAAAGCAAGGTTTTTTCTCCTCTTTCATTCCAGGGAGTCACTGATTGATATTCGTGGGTTAACATTCTCGTCCATAGACGGACTGTAAGATAAAATAGTGTAGTGTAGTACTATTTGCTGCACTTTCCATTCCAGTTTATTCTTGCAGTCATACTCGGAATGTAAAGCTGTTATTTTCCTCCTTCGTCCTTCAGGACGGCCACTTGAGAGGAGGCTCCTCTGTCTAGACAGGAAACACAACCTGGGACAAGTTTAAAAGCCCCACCCCTTCTTTCCAGGCCTAAGTATTTTGTGTTTCCTCTTCAAGAAAACAGCTGGGACTACTGACTTTGCCCAGTTTATTTTTTAAGTATTTTATTTATTTACTCCTAGGAGTTACTGGGGTGGGGTTCACTGACCCCGGGCTTTACTTCTGCAGGATAGTCTTCCTGCGGTGCAAGGGGTCCGTTGCTTCCCCTCTTTCCCACTTATTTTGCTGCTGCCTGAGGGTGCTGAGGATCTTGGCGACCAACCTGCAGCGTGCACGGGCAAAGGAGGTCCAGTCACTTGTCCCGGGGTACTGCACTCCAGCTCTGGTGAAAGGGTGGCTTCTGGTTCTCTGGGCTGTACTTCTGGTCTGCGTCCACGGCTGGGGATGGATAAGGCCATGCCCGATGATGTAGTTCCGATCTTCTGATACAAGATATTCTTAGTATACAGTACGTCCTGCTCCAGATATAATACTTACTATCGGGTATTACTCCGCCAGATGGCGCTGGACTGAAGAGACATCAAAAATAGGCTCCTCCCGGCCCCTCAAATACCCAGGGACCTCCCACAAATCCCCAGATTTTCTCTGCAGTCTGGACTGCGAAGGACAAGAAATGTCTCTCTCTACTCGCAGGTGAGCCGCGCTATTAGCCTGCGGCCCTGTAGGACTATTCCCACCCGTTCATTATTAATGTGCCTCCCAGCCTTGGCTGCGCTGGTCGGGTGATGATAGGCAGCACCGCTGTTAGGTGCTTGGGAGCGCTGCTCCACCGCAATCCCCCACCAAAGGGTAGGCGGTTCAGGCTTATGGTGAGCCTCTATGGGATGCCCCTCCTGCACTATTTCCCCTATCTATTTGTGGGCCCTATGTCAAGTGGCCGCTGTCCTCCCTCATTCTCATTGTAGCCTTTGGGGGGAAAGAGGGGGGGTGTGTGTATGTATGCATATACATGTATTGGCTTTGTGCTTTATTACATTGTGCTTTGTGTCAGCCGCCGTGCTAACTTAAAATTGCCGCCGCGCGCCTTTACTCACTATGTTCCACGCTTGGCGGCGGCGTTACCTCAGGCGCCGGCGCACCGTCATTGGCTGCTTGTCACGTGTTGGCTTCGCGCTCTTCGGGGGGGGGGCGGGGCCTGTCTCTGGCGCGTTCCGCGTCATTGCTTGTGCGGCCCGCCCCTCGAGGTAGACCGACGCCATTTTGTCTGCTTGGTCGGCTGCTGCGTGACGGACCTCTACCTACCGCGTTCCGTAAGTGTCTTCGCGGGCGGCTTTATTACCACCTTTTTATTGTCTGCTGACTGCTCTTTTGTGTCTTTCAGACGGGCGAATCCATTGGCTTCTCCCGGCCCTCTCTTAGTTGTTTAACTTGTGAGGCCTAGTGTAATTACTCCCACTTCCCTAGCGGGTCTTTGGGGCATCCCGGGTTGCTGTATAGCGTTAATCCCTATCGGCCTATAGTGCCGCTGTAATCACCATATGGAGGCATCTCAGGATAATGTGACCGGGGTTCCTTCGGGACAAGCCCGGCTGTGTGTAGCTTGTGGGGTGTCCCCTATTAGCGCTGTCAATGCGTGGGTCTGTGTACCTTGCGCCGAGCAGGTGCTTGCTCTGCAATCGTTTCACTTAACCTACCCCCCCCCCCCCAAGCTTAAATCTCACCCCTACTGAGTTGCATACAAGTGGGGATTCTCAGCCTGATGTGTCTTCTAGACTGGCTAGTGTTGAGAAGTTAGTTGCTAATACCTTGGCGCGTAAGGCCCCTGCTAAAAAGCGGCACTTAACGCCTAATGTTACTCTTTTCTCTATGGAAACTGAGTTTTGGCATCTTTGTGGTTATACCCCTTCGGACGAAGGGGAGCTATTCTTAGACTCAGGGTCATCTGATGAGAGGCCCAGGGGACATGACGATTCTGGCTCTGACCCCTGAGCCCCGGATGATACTGATAGATTGCTGACCCAGATTTTTGAGGTTCTGCCCATTTCTCCCCCAGTTGCGGCTCCCGGGCAAAGGGGGGAACTGTTCCATACCGCTAAGTCACACTTGGAATTTCCTGAGCAAGCACATTTCAATAATCTTGTGCTCAAGGAATTGGAACGTCCCAGTAGACTTCCCGGTGTACCTAGTTGGGATAGGAAATATCCTTTTCCTGCTGATGTGGTTAAGTGTTGGTCATCCCCTCCCAAAGTGGATGCCCCGGTCCTGGGGTTATCTAACACCTCTGTCATGCACTCCCCTGACTCTACTACCCTGCAGGATGCTGAGGACTGGTGCATTGACCAGCTGGCGTCCCATGCCTTTGCACGTGTGGGGACGGCGCTGCGCCCGGTCTGTGCCTCGGCCATTACGGCTGTCGCCATTAGGACCCTGCTCAGAAGTATACTTGATAGTGCCCCGGATGATTTGCCTTGTGAGGTGTTTAATGCACTCTTCAGTTGTGATGTTTTTGTAAATTTTGTCCTCTCTGCCTTTGACACCATTAAAATGTGTGCCAGAACATCTGCCCTTGTGGTGGCTATAAGCCGCTCTGTTTGGCTACGCCAGTGGGCTGCTGACAACGCCAAGAAGGCCCTCACTGGTTTTCCCTTCAAAGGACTACGCCTGTTTGGGGACCGCCTGGACCTTTTTGCTAAGGGAGGCAGGTTACTCCAGTGCAGGAGGCAGTCTCGGCCCTTTCGGGGTCAGGGCTCTTTCTCCTCCCCCTACCGTGGTGCTAGACAAGGGAGGGGGGTTTCCTTTACTGGGGCCCGGGGAGACTTCTGGGGTAGGGGCAGAGGATGTGGATGTCCTGGCTCCTCCTGGGGCTCCAAGCCTAAGTCCTCTCCCAAGCCCCCTCAGGCATGATGGGGCGCCCTCACCCATCCGGGTGGGGGGACGGCTTGAGCACTTTGCTCATGTCTGGAGGCTTCATGTCTCAGACCGGTGGATTCAGGAGGTAGTGTCCTCCGGTTACAAGATAGTTTGCTGCCTGGCCGCCCCCAGGATTCATCAGATCCCGTATTCCTCAGGACCCTGTGCTGGCTCAGGAGCTAGTGCAGGCAGTGCAAGGCCTCCTGGAGCTGGGGGTCATCTGCCAGGTCCCCTTAAGAGAAAAAGGCAAGGGCTTTTATTCCAACCTATTCACTGTACCCAAAAAAGATGGTCACTCAGGCCCATCCTGGACTTGAAGATTCTCAACAAATTTGTCAGGAGCAGGCGCTTTCGCATGGAAACTCTGCGCTCTGCCATCAGTTCCCTGCGCCCAGGGGATCGCATGACTTCTGTGGACATCAAAGATGCTTACCTTCATATCCCTGTATTTCCAGGTCATCAAAGGTTCCTCAAGTTCGCTCTGGCTGGTGTGATGTCTCTGCTCAGGTATCAGGGCGTCCGCGTGCTGCCTTATCTGGACGACATTCTCATCACATCCCAATCTCTACATCAGGCAGAATTGGATACTCAGCTGGTGGTGTCCACCCTGGAGTCATTTGGATGGGTGATCAACCACCCCAAGTCTTCACTGTCCCCCTTCTTAGTGACTCCATTCCTAGGAATGAATCTGGTTACAGTTCAGGCAAGAATTTTCCTTCCTCAACAGAAGGTGGACAGTCTGATTGCACAGGTCCAGTTCCTGCTATCTTGTCATCCATCCATCAGGCAGGGAATGCAGCTGGTGGGCCTGATGGTGGCGTGCTTCGAGGCGGTCCCTTATGCTCCATTCCACTTGAGGCCTCTGCAACTCCACCTCTTGTCAGTGTGGGACAAGGATCCAGCGTCCCTGGACAGGGTCTGTGTGCTTCCCCCCTGGTCAGGAGGTCCCTCTTGTGGTGGCTGGACTCCAGGAACCTGTTGGGGGGCAGATCCTTTCTGACCCCTTCCTGGGAGACGGTCACCACGGATGCCAATCTGTCAGGTTGGGGGGGGTTTCTGGAAGTCCCTGCGGTTCCAGGGGAGGTGGGGCCCTCAGGAGGCCCACACACCTATCAACGTCTTGGAGCTGCGGGCGATCAGATTAGTTCTGGCTCAGTTGACTACTCTGCTTCGGGACTTGCCTGTTCAGGTGCCCTCGGACAACCAGACGGCATTTGCCTACATCAATTATCAGGGAGGGACCTGGAGCAAGAGGGCCCTCCAGGAAGTGTCTCTGATCGATCCTGACCTGGGCGGAGACCAATGTTCCCTGCATATCAGCTGTGTACATCCCGGGGGTGGAAAATCTCCTGGCAGACTCTCTGAGCAGGGGGACCTCTCGCCAGGGAGAATGGTCCCTATGCAGCAGGGTGTTCCAATCTCTGTGTCGCCGTTGGGGCCAACCGGATGTGGATCTGTTTGCGTTCCGTCACAGTCACAAGCTACCGGCCTTTGTCTCCCTGTCCCAGGATCCTCTGGCCTTGACCACGGATGCTCTAGCAATGTCATGGCAGGACTTTCAGTTCCTGTATGTCTTCCCTCCATTCCCCCTGTTGGGCAGGGTTCTGCCCAAGATTGCTCTGGAGGGGGTTCCAGCAATTCTGGTGGCCCCCAGGTGGCCAAGAAGAGTGTGGTTCGCAGACGTGGTGCAGCTAGCAGTAGATCAGTACACTCTGCCCTTGGTGCCAGATCTGCTCACTCAGGGCTCCCTACGCTATCCCAATTTACAAACTCTGGCTTTGACGGCCTGGCTGCTGAAACCTCCATCTTGATGGAGAAGGGGCTGTCTACCTTGGTTGTGGAAGGTGGTGTTTCGCTTCAAGCCAGATTTTCTGCCTAAGGTGGTGTCTGCCTTTCATTTGAATCAGGACATTGTTCTTCCTTCATTGTGCCCTAATCCTAGTAATGCTAAGGAGAGGGTTTTGCATTCTTTGGATGTGGTTAGGTGTCTGAAGTACTATCTGGTGGCTATTGCACCTTTCAGAAAAACTGATGCTCTTTTTGTGGTCCCTTCTGATCCTAGGAAAGGTTTGGCTCCTGCCAAGTCTACTATCAGCAAGTGGATACGTCAGGCTGTGATTCAGGCCTACTCTGCTAAGGGGAAGTATCCTCCCTTCCGCCTTACTGCTCATGCCACTCGTGCTATTGGTGCCTCTTGGGCTTTTCAGCACCAGGCTTCTATTGAACAAGTTTGCACGGCCGCTACTTGGTCTTCTGTTCATACCTTTTCAAAGATTTACAAGGTTGATGTTAGGGCCTCAGCTGATGCTGTTTTTGGCCGCAAGGTTTTGCAGGCGGCAGTGGTTTAAACTGTCTGCTTTTACCTTTATTCTATGTATACAGATATACTTACACGTGGGTAATCCTCCGCCAGATGGCGCTGTGCACTGCAGACATGCAAAAACGGGCTCCTCCCGGCCCTTCATATACCCAGGGACCTCCCACAAATCCCCAGATTTCTCTGCAGTGCTGACTGCGAAGACATGAAGTATCACTCTCTCGCAGGTGAGCGGGGCTATTACAGCCTGCGGCCCTGTTGGACTACTCCCACCCGTCCTTCTTGTGATGTGCCTCCCAGCCTGGGCTGCGCTGGTCGGGTGAAGGCAGGCAGCACCATGTGTGCTTATGGAGCCACGCTCCACCGCAGTCCCCCACCATAGGGTAGGCGGTCAAGGCTGATGGTGAGCCTTTAGGGGATGCCCCTCCTGCATCATTGCCCCACGCCCAGTGTAGCGGTGGACCCTGTGTAACGGGTCGCCTTCCTCCCTCGTTTCCCCCTTAGCCCCGGGGGAAAGAAAGGGGGGGAGGGGTTGGGTGTATGGCGGTTTCAGTGTACCCTATTACACGCTTATGGCCTTAGTATCATGTTTTACTGGGAACGGGTGTCGAGACGCGCTTTATCTTTAGCCGCCGCGTCTTTACTATATAGTTGCATGCATGGACGGCGTCTTATTTAGTTGGTAGTGGTTTTTCTGAGGTAATCCACTCGTTCAATTCCTTTCAGGCGTCCCTGCTCTGCTGTCCTTATTGGCTACACGTTTTGGAGCTTCATGCTCTCTGGGGGGGGGGGGGGGGGGGGAGGCGGGGTTCTGGCTTGGCGCGTTCCGTGTTGCGGTCAGCTCTGGCCTGCCCTTCGAGGCTCGATTGGCGCCATTTTTTACTCATGCGCGCGTGGTGAAGACCGTCCTCCCCCCTCTGTCTGTAAGTGCCCTCACGGGCGACTTTATATTACTTTTTATACTCCTTTGCGCATGGGTCTGACATCCTTGTTCCCTTCATGTCTTTCAGACCGTGGATTACGTTGGCTTCTCCCGGCCCGGTGTAGCTCCCGGTTGAGACTATTCAATTTACTCCCACTTCCCCGCGGGTTATTGGGGCATCCAGGATAGCTTACAACATCAATCCCTACTGGCCTATTGTGCCGATTAAATCACCATATGGAGGCATCTCAGGATATTGTGAACGGGGTTCCTTCGGGACAAGCCCGGCTGTGTGTAGCTTGTGGGGTCTTACCTAGCAGCGGTGACAATGCACGGGTCTGTGTTCCTTGTGCACAGCAGGCGCTATCGGTTCTTCCCGCCTCTTCTGTGGCTGGGCCTGCACCTCGCCTCACTTCACCTACTCCCCCAAGCCTGAGTCTAACCCCCAATACAAGCGGGGATTCTCATCGTGATATGGCTACTAGGCTGGCCAGTGTTGAAAAATTGCTTGCTAATTCTTTAGTGCGTAAGGCCACCGCCAAAAGGCGGCATTTAAACCCTGACTCTGCTCTCTTTCCTATGGAATCTGATGATTGGTTGCATTCTTACGGCCATACCCCCTCAGACGAAGGGGAACTGTTCTCTGACTCAGGGTCATATGACGACGAGTCCAGGGGTCATGAAGAGTCTGGTTCCGAGCACTGGTCCTCGGATGATATTGACAGACTCCTGGTTCAGATCTTTGAGGTCTTGCTCCTCTCTCCCTCTGCTGCGGCTCCCAGGCAAAGGGGTGACCTTTTTCATACTGCTAAGGCTCGTCTGGAATTCCCCGAGCAAACCCATTTCAATAGCCTCGTGCTTAAAGAATGGGAACATCCCAGCAGACTTCCTGGGATCCCTAAGAGTGTGGATAGGAAATATCCCTTCCCTGCTGACTTGGTTAAGTGCTGGTCATTGCCCCCTGAGGTCGATGCTCCTATTCTAGGGTTGTCCAACACCTCTATTATGCACTCCCCTGACACTACTACGCTGCGGGACTCTGAGGACCGGCGTGTTGACCAATTGGCATGCCATGCCTTGGCATTTGGGGGAGCGACTCTGCGCCCGGTTTGTGCCTTAGCCATTACGGCAGTAGCACTCAGGACCGTGGTTAGGAATACACTCGATGGCACAGATGAGTTGCCTCCTGATACTGTCAATACACTGTCCAGCTGTGATGCGTTTGTGAACTTTATCCTGTCTGCATTGGACGATGCTATTAAGATGTGTGCCAGATCATCTGCCCTGGAGGTAGCTATACGCCGTGCGGTTTGGTTGCGCCAGTGGGCCGCTGACAATGCAGCTAAGAAAACCCTTACGGGGCTTCCATTTAAGGGGCTGCGTCTGTTTGGGGACCGTTTAGACCTATTCGCCAAGGGAGGCAAGTTACCCCAGCGCAGGCGGCAGATTCGGCCTTTTCGAGGCCAGGGCTCCCTATCAATCCCCTATCGTGGGGCTAAACAAGGCAGAGGGGTGTCCTTTGCTGGGTCCCGCGCAGACTCCTGGCACAGGAACAGGGGCCGCTGTCCCGGTTCCTCCTGGGGACCCAAGCCCAAAGCCCCTCCCAAGACCCCTCAGGCATGAAGGGGCGCCCTCGTCCGTCAGGGTGGGGGGACGTCTGCAGCACTTCGAGCATGTCTGGAGGCGCCACGTCTCAGACCGGTGGATTCAGGAGGTAGTGTCCTCCGGCTACAAGATAGAATTTGCTGTACGGCCCCCCACCAGATTCATTGGGTCCCGGATTCCACAGGACCCTGTCTCAGCTCAGGTCTTGTTGCTGGCCGTGCAGGGTCTCCGGGATCTAGGGGTCATTTGCAAGGTCCCCTTAGGAGACAGGGGCATGGGGTTCTATTCCAACCTTTTCACAGTACCCAAGAAGGATGGGTGAGTCAGACCCATTCTGGATTTAAAAATCCTCAACAAATTTGTCAAGAACAAACACTTTCGTATGGAAACTCTGCGCTCGGCCATAGGCTCTCTGCGCTCAGGGGACTTTATGACGTCCGTAGACATCAAGGATGCTTACCTTCACGTCCCGGTGTTTCCAGGACACCAAAGGATTCTCAGATTTGCACTGTAAGATCAGCATTATCAATTTGTGGCCTTGCCATTCGGCCTCACTTCGGCTCCCAGGGTGTAAACCAATCATGCTGTCAAAATGATCCTGATTTGGAAACTCCAAGCGGGGCTTAGAGAACCCAAAGAATTCCCCTTTCTTCGGAGGAGCCTCTGCTGGTGGGGAAGTATCCAGAACCTCTAACAGATGGGTCAGGACCCTGGGGGTATCAACAGCATCCTCCAGCGCCCGCCCGGCATCAGAATCAAAGAACTGCAATTCCTCAGTCTCAGATTCCTCAAACAATTCCCCTTCCTCAAGCAGGGAATAATCAGCCCAATCAGGTGGGTCATAATCATCAAAATCAATTACCGGCGTAGCCGGTGACAGATGCCTTTTCTTAGCAGTGGCCTTTTTGCCCACTGAGCTAGAAATAATTTTCTCGAGGTTGGCCAGCCTGGCACATACATCCAAGTGCGACTCCCCACTAATGACAGTGTTACTTGGGGTACGGATGATGCGGGGTGGGGTAGGAGAGGCGGGCGGCACTGACCCAGACGCCTGGGGTCCCGACTGCCGCGTTATGGCCTGTTGCGCACATGGTATGCAAATAAGCGCATTCTCTCACGTAAGGGATACCCCACAACCCACACATAGCCGGGATTGTCCCAAGGGGAGCCCGAGCCCGGTATCCTGTGGAGCTTCCATATGGTGATTTTAAGGTAGTCGCAATGACTCGAGGGAATTAGGCTGGTAAGCAACCCGGGATGCCCCTTAAGTCCCAAGTTGGAGGATTTTTAAGTGTCCCAAATTTCTGCTAGGGACCTAGGACCGGGAGAAGCCCCTTTTAAGCAAGGCACAGGGAGTCCTCCTGAAAGACACAAAGGAGAGGCCATAAGCACATGCACACACCATATATATATATATATATATATATATATATATATATATATATATATATATATATATATATATATATTATATCATCATAATCAAGGGGAATGGTCTCGCAACCACAGGGTGTTTCGGGCCCTGTGTCACAAGTGGGGGACTCCGGAGGTGGATCTCTTTGCCTCTCGGCACAAGCTCCCAACCTTTGTAACTCTGTCCCAAGATCCTCTGGCCCTGGCAGTGGATGCCTTGTCCCTTGCCTGGAGGGATCTGGGGTTTCTGTACCTGTTTTCCCCCTTCTCCATGGTGGGCAAGGTAGTGCACAAGCAAGAGGGGGCATCAGCAATTCTGGTGGCCCCAAGGTGGCCAAGACAGGTTTGGTTCGCAGACGTCGTAAGATTGGCGGTAGATCAGTACAGGCTGCCCCTGTCTCCGGATCTGATCTCTCAGGGTCAACTACGTTACCCCAATTTACAATCGCTTGCTTTGACGGCGTGGCTGCTGAAACCTTCATCCTGAGGGAGGAGACGGCTCTGTCTATTCAGGCCCCTTACTTTGAGAGACACCAGGATAAGGTGGTTTTTCGCTTTAAACCAGATTTCCTTCCTAAGGTGGTTTCTGCTTTCCATCTCAATCAGGATATAGTTCTCCCTTCCTTGTGTCCTAAGCCTAGCAATGACTCTTTGGATGTGGTTCGTTGTGTGAAGTACTATTTGGTTGCTACTTCTCCTTTTCGTAAGAGGGACGCCTTGTTCGTGGTGCCTTCTGGGCCCAGAAAAGGTTTGTCGCCCGCCAAGTCTACCATTAGTAAATGGATACGCCAGGCCATTGTTGGGGCCTATTCTGCTAAGGGGAGGGTTCCTTTTTTTAAGATCACTGCTCATTCTACTCGTGCTGTTGGGGTTTCCTGGGCTTTTCAGCACCAGGCTTCTGTTGAACAAGTTTGTAAGGCTGCTACTTGGTCTTCCGTTCATACTTTTTTAAAGTTTTATAAGGTTGATGTGCGGGCCTCAGCGGATGCTGTTTTTCGCTGCAAGGTTCTGCAAGCTGCAGTAGTTTAAATTGGTGCATTTTTTTGCTGTATTTGGATCCCCACCCATGACGGACACTGCCATTGGATGTCCCATATGTCATGAATAGTGGAAGCGGGGTGTGTGACATACTTGGAATAATACCATTGTGTGATTACTCACCTTTAAAATGGGTATTATAAGTATGTCACACACCCCGCTTCATCCCGCCCTTTTGTATTCTGGATCCTTTATATGGTGAACCTTTTTATGGTTAAGAATGTTTTATTAGCTCTTCCTGGTCCCCTTACTGCTGTCATATACTGGGGAATGTGTGGGAGGTCCCAGGTACTTATGGACCGTGAGGGGCTTCTTTTTTGCTTTCATCTCTGCAGAAGTTCGCCCTCTACTGGACCATAACCCATATGTCACGAATAGTGGAAGCGGGGTGTGTGACATACTTATAATACCCATTTTAGAGGTGAGTAATCACAAAATGGTATTTTTGTCCTCTCAGCATTGGATGACACCATCAGAATCTGTGCTAGAACTTCTGCCCTTGTGGTGGCTAAATGATGCTCGGCTTGGCTGCGCCAGTGGGCTGCTGACAACGCTGCCAAGAAGGCCCTCACTGGTTTTCCCTTTAAAGGACTGCGCCTGTTTGGGGACCGCCTGGACCATTTTGCTAAGGGAGGCAGGTTACCCCAGCGCAGGCGGCAATCTCGGCCCTTTCGGGGTCAGGGTTCCTTCTCCTCCCCTTACCGTGGTGCCAGACAGGGGAGGGCCCGGGGAGATTTCTGGGGTAGGGGCAGAGGACGTGGACATCCTGGCTCCTCCTGAGGTCCCAAAGCAAAATCCTCTCCCAAGCCCCCTCAGGCATGATGGGGCGCCCTCACCCATCCGGGTGGGGGGACGGCTGCAGCACTTCGCTCACGTCTGGAGGCTTTATGTCTCAGACCGGTGGATTCAAGAGGTAGTGTCCTCCAGTTACAAGTTGGAGTTTGCTGCCTGCCCCCCTCCAAGATTCATCAGATCCTGGATTCCTCAGTACCCTGTGTCAGCTCAGGAGCTAGTGCAAGCAGTGCAAGGCCTCCTGGAGCTGGGGGTCATCTGCCGGGTCCCTTTAAGAGAAAAAGGCAAGGGCTTTTATTCCAACCCATTCACAGTACCCAAAAAAGATGGTTCAGTCAGGCCCATCCTGGACTTGAAGATCCTCAACAAATTAGTCAAGGGCAGGCGATTTTGCATGGAAACTCTGTGCTCTGCCATCAGTTCCCTGCGCCAAGGGGATTTCATGACCTCTGTGGACATCAAAGATGCTTACCTTCATATTTCTGTGTTCCCAGGTCATCAAAGGTTCCTCAGGTTCGCTCTGCTGGATCAACACTACCAGTTTGTGGCCTTGCCCTTTGGCCTCACTTCAGCTCCCAGGGTGTTCACCAAGGTGCTGGCTGGCGTGATGTCTCTGCTCAGATGTCAGGGTGTCCGCGTGCTTCCCTATCTGGACGACATTCTCATCACTTCCCAGTCTCTGCATCAGGCAGAGTTGGATACTCAGCTGTTGGTGTCCACTCTGGAGTCATTTGGATGGGTTATTAACCACCCCAAGTCCTCACTGTCCCTTCCTTGGTAACTCCATTCCTAGGAATGAATCTGGATACAGTTCAGGCAAGGATTTTCCTTCCTCAACAGAAGGTGGACAGTCTGATTGCACAGGCTCAGTCCCTCCTAACTTGTCCTCATCCCTCCATCAGGCAGGGGATGCAGCTGGTGGGCCTGATGGTGGCATGCTTCGAAGCGGTCCCTTATGCTCAGTTCCACTTGACGCCCCTGCAACTTCACCTATTGTCAGTATGGGACAAGGACCCAGCGTCCCTAGACGGGGTCTTTGTGCTCTCCCCTCTGGTCAGGAGGTCCCTCTTGTGGTGGATGGACTCAAGGAACCTGTTGGAGGGCAGATCCTTTCTTACCCTTCCCTGGGAGATGGAAGTCTCTGCGGTTCCAGGGGAGGTGGGGTCCTCAGGAGGCCCACACTCCTATCAATGTCTCAGAACTGCGGCCGATCAGGCTAGTTCTGGCTCACTTGACTACTCACCTTCGGGGCCTGCCGGTTCAGGTGCGCTCGGACAACCAGACGGCAGTTGCCTACATCAATCATCAGGGAGGGACCCGGAGCAAGGGGGCCCTCCAGGAAGCGTCTCTGATCCTGTCTTGAGTGGAGGCCAATATCCCCTGCATATCAGCTGTGTACATCCCGGGGGTGGAAAATCGCCTGGCGGACTCTCTGAGCAGAGGGACCTCTCGCCAGGGAGAATGGTCCCTATGCAGCAGGGTGTTTCAATCCCTGTGTCACTGTTGGGGCCAACCAGATGTGGATCTGTTTGCATCCCGCAACAATCACAAGCTCCCAGCTTTTGTCTCTCTGTCCCAGGATCCTCTGGCCTTGACCTCGGATGCTCTAGCAATGTCATGGCGGGACTTTCAGTTCCTGTATGTCTTCCCTCCAATTCCCCTGCTGGGCAGGGTTCTGCGCAAGATTGCTCTGGAAGGGGTGCCAGCAATTCTGGTGGCCCCCAGGTGGCCAAGAAGGGTGTGGTTCGCAGAAGTGGTGCAGCTGGCAGTAGATCAGTACGCTCTGCCCTTGGTGCCAGATCTGCTCACTCAGGGCTCACTACGCCATCCCAATTTACAAACTCTGGCATTGACGGCTTGGCTGCTGAAACCTCCATCTTGATGGAGAATGGGCTGTCTTCCTCGGTTGTGGATACTTTGATAAATGCTAGGAAGAAGTCTTCCTTTTCCATTTTATTACAGGGTTTGGCGTGCCTACATTGACTGGTGTGAGTCTAGGTCTCTTCCCTGTCGTGTGTTCTCTATTCCCAGGATTCTGGAGTTCCTGCAGCATGGGTTGGAGATGGGACTCCAGCTCAGTACTCTGAAGGGTCAGGTTTCTGCCCTGGCTATTTTCTTCCAGAAGTCCTTTGCTCAGCACCCTCTGATCAGGACTTTTTTCCAGGGGGTCACTCTTGTGCGCCCCCCACATAAGCCTATGGTGCCTGTTTGGGATTTGAACTTGGTTCTGTCAGCCTTGCAGGGTGCTCCCTTTGAACCTGTGCAGGATGCTGACTTGGCCATTCTTACGCTCAAGGTGCTATTTCTGGTGGCTATCACCTATAGTCAGGCGTGTGTCTGAATTGGTGGCGCTTTCCATTCATCCCCCCTACTATGAGAAACACCAGGACAAGGTGGTGTTTCGTTTGAAGCCTGACTTTCTGCCTAAGGTAGTGTCTGCCTTTCATTTGAATCAGGATATTCTTCCTTCTTTGTGCCCTAATCCTAGCAATGCTAAGGAGAGGGTTTTGCACTCTTTGGATGTGGTTAGGTGTCTGAAGTACTATCTGGTGGCTACTGCTCCTTTCAGGAAAACTGATGCTTTTTTTGTGGTCCCTTCTGGTCCTAGGAGGGGTTTGGCTCCTGCCAAGTCTACCATCAGCAAGTGGATTTGTCAGGCTGTGATTCAGGCCTATTCTGCTAAGGTGAAGAATCCTCCCTTCTGCCTTACTGCTCATTCCACTCGTGCTATTGGTGCCTCTTGGGCTTTTCAGCACCAGGCTTCTGTTGAACAAGTTTGCAAGGCCGCTACTTGGTCTTCTGTTCATACCTTTTCAAAGTTTTACAAGGTTGATGTTAGGGCCTCAGCTGATGCTGCTTTTGGCCGAAAGGTTCTGCAGGCGGCAGTGGTTTAAACTGTCTGCTGCTGATTTTTCTTGGGGATCCCACCCTACTTTATGGACACTGCTATTGGATATCCCACGTGTAAGTATTATATTCGGAGCAGGACGTACTGTATACTAAGAATAATACAATTCTGTGATTACTCACCTGTAGAATTGGTTTTATGAGTATACAGTACGTCCTGCTCCAACCCACCCTTGGTATTACATTATCTTGGATCCCTGTATGGTAATTGTTATTGTTATAGTTGATAGTTTGGATTGTTTCATTCTCCTGGTGGTTTCTCCATAACTGCTTTTCAATGCTGGAGATTTGTGGGAGGTCCCCGGGTTTTTGAGGGGTCGGGAGGAGCCTGTTTTCGACGTCTCTGCAGTCCAGCTCCATCTGGCGGAGTATATCCCACGTGTAAGTATTATATTTGGAGCAGGACGTACTGTATACTCATAATACCAATTCTACAGGTGAGTAATCACAGAATTTTATTATTGGCTTCTCCTGGTTCCCTTACTGCTTTTTTATACTGGGGAATTTAGTGGGAGGTCCCAGGTATATATGGACCGGGAGGGGCCTCTCTTTTTGCCAAGTCTGCAGTAAAGCGCCCTCTTGTGGACAATATCCCAGACGTAATGAATCATTACTGGGGCAGGGCGTGCTGCATACTTATAATACCAATTCTACGAGGTGAGTATTCACAGAATTGTATTTTTCAGGACCATCTGCTTCCTAGAGGATGCTCCTGCCAGGGTGGTTGGAGCCACAGCCCTAGTTAATTCTGCCAGACGAGCTATCTTGTTAAAAACCTGGCAGGGGGGACCTTGCCTCCATAGCCAAACTGTGTGGAATTCCCTTTAAAGGGAATCTCATGTTCGGTACAGAACTGGAGGAACGGAACAGGTGGAACCCAAGAAGCATTCGGGTCAACATAAAGGGGGATTCAAGCCAAGTTTGGCAAGTCTGCAATCCCCTGACATCTTCCCAAAAACCTAGGTCCCGACGCCGAGCCTCAGGTTGGGGGAAGGTTAACCTTCTATTCATAGTATACAGTACATCCTGCTCCAGATAAGATTTTTTACTCTTGGGTATTACTCCGCCAGATGGCGCTGGACTGCAGAGACCACGAAATTGGCTCCTCCCGGCCCCTCAAATACCTGGGACCTCCAACAAATCCCCAGAATTTCTCTGCAATCTGGACTGCGAAGGACAAGAAGATGGCTCTCTCTTCTCGCAGGTGAGCGGGGCTATTAGCCTGCGGCCCTGTAGGACTATTCCCACCCGTTCCATTATCAATGTGCCTCCCAGCTTTGGCTGCGCTGGTGCGGGTGATGGTAGGCAGCACCGCTGTCAGGTGCTTAGGACCGCAATCCTCCACCCAGGGGTAGGCGGTATACGCATATGGTGAGCCTTTTATGGGATGCCCCTCCCGCACTATTGCCCCTTGCCCCTGTCTATCGGTGGGCCCTACGTTAAGTGGCCGCTGCCCTCCCTCGCTCTTCCTTGTAGCTCTCGGGGAAGGGGGGGGGGGATGGGGTGCACTGGTGATTCATTCACTTGGATGGTGTGCTTGTTGCTTTAGTTCAGTCTCCGCACTGAGTTGGTTGCACTGGTTGCGGTTTGAATATGCCACCGCTGCACACGCTTCCACTGCGTTCCGCGGTTGGCGGCGGCATTACCTTAGGCGCTGCTGCGTCTTCATTGGCTGCTTGTCACGTGTGCTGCTTCTAGCTCGGGGGGGGGGGGAGGGTGCAGGGCCTGCGGATGGCGAGTTCCGCGTCACTGTCTCCGCGGCCTGCCCCTCGAGGTATACTCGGCGCCATTATTCCAAGTATGTCGCACACCCCGCTTCCAGATTAATAACATTCGGGTTATGTCCAGTAGAGGGCGAACTTCTGCAGAGATGACTAGAAAAAAAGGAGCCCCTCCCGGTCCATAAATACCTGGGACCTCCCACACATTACCCAGTAATCGTCTCTGCAGACGGCGAGCAAGTCAGAAGATGGCTGTTTCTTCCTTGCAGGTAAGCCGGGTTGTATGTGCTAGATTGGCCAACATTGAGAAATTGATTTCTAGCTCTGCGGCCAGAAAGGCCTCGGCTCAGAGGAGACATTTGTCACCGGCCGCGCCGGGTTTTGAATTTGATGATTATGACTCCTTGGTCTGACTATTCCCCACTGGAAGAAGGGGAATTGTTCGCTGAATCTGAAGGCTCTGAGGATCAGCAGTTTTTGGATGCTGATGCTGGGCCGGAGCGTGGGGATGCCGTTGATACCTCCAAGATTCTGGCCCATATATTTGAGGTGCTGGCTACTTCTCCTCCGGCGGAGGCCCCTCCGCAGAAGGGGGAATTTTTTGGGACCTCTAAGCCTCGATTGGAGTTCCCAAATCAGAAGCATTTTGACAATTTGATTCTTAAGGAATGGGAAAAGCCTAGCCGGCTTCCTGGTGTGCCTCAAGGATGGGATAGGAAGTATCCCTTTCCGGTGGACTCGGTGAAGCGCTGGTCTTCTCCTCCCGAAGTCGATGGGCTATTATTCCAACCTTTTCACGGTGCCCAAAAAGGATGGTTCCATAAGACCCATTCTGGATTTAAAGCTTGGAGACTCTCCGTTCAGCCATCAGTTCTCTGCGTCAAGGGAACTTTATGACGTCCATAGACATCAAGGAGGCTTACCTTCATGTACCGATTTTCCCAGGACACCAGAGATTTCTCAGGTTTGTGGTGGGAGATCAGCACTTTGAGTTTGTGACTCTTCCATTCGGCCTGACCTTGGCACCAAGGGTGTTCACCAAGGTGCTGGCGGGTATAATGGCCCTTCTCAGAGCCCAGGGCATTCGCATTGTGCCGTATCTGGACGACCTCCTCATCACGGCATCCTCTCTCAGCAAGGCGGATCTAGACACCAGGACGGTGGTGACAACGCTGGAGAGGTTCGGCTGGGTGATCAACTACCCCAAGTCTTCACTCTCCCCATCAAGGGAGATTTCCTTTCTGGGCATGAATCTGGATACCGTTCGGACCAGGGTATTCCTACCTCAGTCGAAGGTGCAGATGGTTCAAGATCTGATCCGTCTTTTTCTGTCCAACCCTCGCCCGTCCATTCGGCTAGGGATGAGGCTGGTGGGGTTGATGGTGGCTTACTTCGAGGAAGTTCCTTTTGCTCAGTTTCACATGAGGTCGCTTCAGCTCCATCTACTGTTGGCTTGGGACAGATGTCCGCTGTCATTGGATCAGTCATTTCTGATGTCTCCCCTGGTTCGTCAGTCTCTTCAGTGGTGGCTGGAACCAAGGAATCTTCTGAGGGGCAGGTCCTTTCTGACCCCTTGTTGGGAGACGGTCACCACGGATGCCAGCCTGTAGGGCTGGGGGGGGGTTTCTGGAAGGATCATCAGTTCCAGGGACTGTAGGATCCTCAGGAGACTCACACCCCCATCAATGTCTTAGAGCTGAGAGCCATTCGGTTGGTGCTGTCACGCTTGACACATCACCTCCAAGGTTTACCGGTTCAGGTTCGATCAGACAATTGGACGGCAGTCGCTTACATCAATCGCCAAGGAGGGACTCGCAGCAGGAGTGCTCTCAGGGAAGTTTCTCTGATTCTTGCTTGGGCGGCGAGCAACGTCCCATGCATCTCGGCAGTGTACATTCCGGGAGTGGAGGGGAATGGTCCCTCAACAACAAGGTATTCCGGTCCCTTTGTCACAAGTGGGGGTTCCCGGAGGTGGATCTTTTTGCCTCACGTCACAATCACAAGCTCCCGGCATTTGTGTCTCCCTCTGGCCCTGGCAGTGGACGCCATGTCCCTTGCTTGGAGGGATCTGGGGTTCCTGTACCTGTTTTCCCCCTTCTCCATGGTAGGCAAGGTGGTGCGCAAGCTGGCTCAAGAGGGTGTGCCAGCAATTCTGGTGGCCCCAAGGTGGCCAAGGCAGGTTTGGTTCACAGACGTCGTGCGACTGGCGGTCGATCAGTACAGGTTGCCCCTGTTTCTGGATCTGGTCACTCAAGGTCAACTTTGTTACCCCAATTTACAAATGCTGGCTTTGACGGCGTGGCTACTGAAACCTCCATCCTAAAGGAAGAAGTTTTGTCTGATGCTGGGATTCAGACGCTTGTCAGGGCTAGGAAGAGATCTTCCTCTAACATCTACTAAAGGACTTGGCGGTCCTATATTGATTGGTGTGAGGCTAGGGCCTTGCAGGGTGTTTTCTCAAAACATCCTTCGGGCAGCATACGCCTGAGACCTCCGGGCTCCTCCCCTCAACTGGAACACATGACCACCGGCATAAAGTCTTGACTCCTCCCTGCCTTCACCAGTTGTTTCCGTGTTCCTCCAGAGGAAGGAACGTGACCACTGGCTCCTGGACCGATGGGTTCAGGTAAGTATTGTCCGGTACTATGGGCCTAGGCAGGAGGTTCATTTCCCGATCCTGAAGACTTCTACTTATGTCTGGGGCCCGGGATACCCTAAGAGATTTTTGGCCAAAGTCTCTTTCTTTGTATATTTGATTTTTTTACAAAGGGGGGTAAGTAAAAGATTCCCTCTAAATGAGGATGATTTTGGGATTGAGACCAGGGCTGCCGGACCCTATATATATATATATATATATTCAAAAAAAAAAAAAAAATTTTTTTTGGTGTACTGTAACTTTAAATCTTGGCGGGGAAGTGACGTCAGTGCATTTCCTCCGCATCGTACCTCTCTGCCGTGCGATTCCCAGCTCCGGCGGCGGCGAGGGTGGGCGACTGCTGCTGCTGAGGACGGTTCCCAGTTCCGGCGGCGACTGCTCCCAGTGGCGGCCCGGCGGCGGCTGCTCCCAGTGGCGGCCCGGCGGCGGTGGATGCTCCCGGTTCCGGCGGAGGCCAGGAATATAAGGTACACACGCGGGTTTCTATGTCTTTTTTTATATAAAATATCTTAACCCGGATATTATTGGGTCTCTTCCGCCCTAGGTGCTGATGTCATATTCCAGCGCCTAGGTTAATTCCTGCTTATTCCAGAGACACGTGTTTTGCTCTTAAAGGTACAACACACTGTTTCTCTGGACTTGTATTATTTGGCCTCCCCTTCAGCATTTATTATGAAGGGTTAATGGGGAATATGGGCAATCAGTTCCTACCCTATTTATATGGGTTTAGCATACTGTTGCTTCAGTGCCTCTATCCAGAACTATGGCAGAACAAGGCCTGGACGGTTTTTTGGACGCTATGGGAGATTTTACCACTGATATTTCTTATGGAGAGCAAGAATCTTCCAGCATAACGCCGTCTGCCGATTCTGGTGGGAGGAGGCTCGGCTCTGCTCTGGTAAGCCTTTTATTTCCCCTTATAATTATACTTTTATTTTATCAAGGGCATACTGAATCCCATTCTTTTTTGTTTTGTCTTTTAGTCTAAGACCCCGGACAAAACTTCCAAGAATCTATCTAAATCCTCTTCTTCAGGATCCAAATCCAGTAAAAAGAGTCGTAGATGCCCGTTATGTGATGTGAAACTTCAAGATAATTATACTAAGCCCCTTTGTCAAATCTGCACTAACAAGGTGGTAAATAAAGAGCATAATGAGGACCTGATGAAAATGATGAGGGAGCTTAAAGACCAAATTTCATTTTCTTCTATGGCTCAAAGGGCTCCAGAGTGTACTAATTACCAGAGTATGCCTCCCCAACTATCTTCCTTTGATACGCCCTTTTATCCAGGTCCTTTGCCTAATACTCCGTTCTTCTGCCCTCAGGAGTCATTTACTCCCGATGAGGATGCAGAAGAGGGGGAGATTTCCTCTCAGGAGGAAGAGGATCAGGCCTCTGGTTCTGCGGATATTAAGACAAAATTCCTTTTTCCCCCTGGAGAATTACCCTTCCTCTTACACATGATTTATTTGTCTATGGGTATAGAGGAAAAGGTTTCAGGACCTAAGTCTACCCAAGATAAATTTTATCAGGATTTAGCCCCAGAATCGGCCTATACATTTCCATTTCATGACTACCTTAAGGACATGATTTTGGATCAATGGAAAGATCCATCAAAGAAGGCATTTACCTCACGGGGTTTTAAACGTAGATACCCTTTTTCAGAAGAGGATTCTCATCTTTGGGAGAAGTGTCCCAAATTGGATGCGCCTTTTGCCAAGATTTCTAAGGAAGCTGGTTTAGCTTTTGAAGATTTTGGGGTTCTTAATGATCCCCTAGATAAGAGAATGGAATCTCTCCTTAAGAAGGACTGGCAGGTGCAATCTAATGTTCTGAGAACAAATTTGGCGTCCAATTGTGTTATCAGAAATTTGGGGTTCTGGCTACAGCAGCTTAAAGATTCCCTACAGGAGAAAACTAATTTAGAGAAAATACTTAAGGCTTTGCCCATTCTTTTTTCTGCTACAGCCTTTGTTACAGACGCCATGGCTGAATCGATCAGATTTTCTGCACAGAGTTTAGCTGTGACCAATTCCATACGCAGGACTCTTTGGTTAAAGACCTGGTCTGGAGATATTGGTTCAAAAATGAGGCTTTGTGCATTGACCTTCAAGGGCGAATATCTGTTTGGGTCAGATCTTGGCAAAGTATTGGACTTCACAGCAGACAGGAATAAGGGTTTCCCTACTTTTCCCAAGTCTTCATTTGATCGTATGTTTTTTCCTAGGACCTACTTTAGAAGGCCCTTTCCTAATAGGGGAACATCTAAGAAATCCAGAGCGGCTTCTTCCTCTGTCCCTAGTTCCAGAAGGGGAAAATTTAAAGGTTCCACCTTCCTGGGGACCTATCAGGCTAAACCCAGAAAGCAATGACGCCAATGTTGGAATTGGCGCCAGGCTTATGAGGTATTGCACGGTCTGGCGAGAAATGTTGGTGAGCCCCTTTATCCTAACGGGTATTACGGAAGGATGCCATATAGACTTTTCCCGGAATCCCCCTTCAAGATTTTTGATTTCCCCTCTTCCATGTGGAAGGGAGGAAAGAGAGGTAATGTTTTTGAGTCTAGCAGACATGGAATCAAGGGGGGTTATTGTACCAGTGCCTCTACATCTACAGAGGACAGGGTTCTACTCCCCCATTTTTCTTGTCAAGAAAAATTCAGGAGGTTTCAGGTTCATTCTGAACCTAAAGAGTCTAAATTTGCTTGTTCAATACAAACATTTCAGAATGGAGACAATATTTTCAGTAAGGGGTATGCTCCCCAAGAGCGCTTACTTGGCCTCGATAGATTTAAAGGATGCTTATTGGCATGTCCCAATGAGTCCTCTGGCTCAATCCTTTATGAGATTTGCAATAAAGGACGGAGACCAGATCTTACATTTCCAATTTGTTTGTCTTCCTTTCGGCCTAGCATCGGCTCCGAGGATATTTACCAAGGTTCTCGCAGAACCTTTGGCGATCTTAAGGCGACAGGGGATCTCAGTAATCGCATATTTGGACGATCTTCTTTTGTTCGCCCAATCAAGAGACAGGTTATTGAAAAACATTCAGTTGACTTTACACCTTTTATCTCATGCAGGTTGGATTGTCAATCTCGACAAATCCTCTCTGGTGCCCTCGCAAGTCATGACTTACCTAGGATTCGAGATCAATTCGATCCGACAGGTCATTATTCTTCCTCATCACAAGGTGACGGTCCTGCAAGATGCTGTCTGGACGTTATGTTCAGAACAAATTCCATCAATAAGACAGGCTATGAGGACTCTCGGATTGTTAACCTCTTCCTTCCCAGCGGTGAGATGGGGGCAGCTACATTCCAGAATTCTCCAAGATTTGATCTTAAAGAATTGGGACGGCTCCCAGCTGACTCTGGACCATCAACTGCCGATCACAGAGGACGTGAGGGGTTCACTGGCCTGGTGGTTAAAAGCAGATCGTTTCAGAGAAGGTCTACTTTGGCAGGACCCCAAAGAAATAGTGGTGACAACGGATGCCTCAGCCTGGGGCTGGGGAGCTCATTGCAACGCAAGAACAGTCCAAGGGAAATGGTCGAAGGGCGTGAGCCAATCCTCATCCAATCTCAGAGTATTGTTAGCCATAAGGGAATCCTTACTGGCCCTGAAATCGCTGGTACATCTAAAACATGTACAGATCAGAACAGACAATTCGACGGCGGTGGCTTACATAAATCACCAAGGAGGAACAAGATCCTCAAGATTAAGGACAGTAGCAATGGAGATTCTGTTTTGGGCGGAAGTCAATTTAAAGTCTCTTTCAGCGATACACCTAAAGGGGACTCTGAATCATCTAGCAGATTTCCTAAGCCGGTCACAGATAAGGGAATCGGAATGGTCCCTGAATCCGGAAGTATTTCAAACAATTTGCAAAATGAGAGGTGTTCCAGAAATAGACCTATTTGCATCAGCAAAAAATCACAAGGTCAGCAGCTTCTTCTCTCTGAACCCGAGAGATCGATCATTGGGGGTGGACGCTCTGTCTCAGGTCTGGCACTTCAATCTGGCGTATGCTTTTCCCCCAGTGCGTCTGTTACCATTGGTGTTGAAGAAACTAGTCAAAGAACCAACTACTGTTCTGTTGATAGCACCGTGGTGGCCAAAGAGACCTTGGTTTTCAACGCTAGTAGAGCTGTCAATATAGGATCCCTGGGAAATCCCGATATCTCCTTTTCTTCTTTCACAAGGTCCAGTCATCTGCCCGAATCCGCAATGGTGGAGATTGACACTATGGACCCTGAGGTCACCTTGCTACAAAGGAAGGGATTTTCAGACCCGGTGATTAATACGCTGCTCGCAAGTAGGAAGCTGGTTACCAGAAAGATTTACCTTAAAGTTTGGAAAACTTTTAAGTCCTGGAAGTTGGAGAATGGTAGAACATCATCCAAAACGCCAGTTATTTTGGATTTTCTCCAAAATGGTGTCAACATGGGCCTTTAATACGCTTAAAGTTCAATTAGCGGCCTTATCAGTCTTTTTGGATAAGAAGCTTTCTTCTATTTCTATAATTAAAAGATTTCTTCTAGCTGTCAAACGAGCAAAACCAATCACTTGCAAGGTTGTTCCACAATGGGATTTGGCGAAGGTTTTATCCATGTTAAGTTCTTCACCCTTTCATCCGAACAAGAACCTTGACATCAAGCTACTAACTTGGAAAGTGTTATTTTTAGTAGCCATTACCTCAGCTTGAAGGATCAGCGACATTCAAGCATTATCATGCAGACATCCTTTTCTCCAAGTCTTTCCTGATCGTGTCATTTTAAGGGTAGATCCTTGTTATCTACCGAAGGTGGCCTCAGATTTTCATCGCTCTCAGGAAATTATTATCCCATCCATCTCAGAAGATGAGCCACAACTGATGCCATTGGATGTCAGGTCCCTTCTACTACGATATCTTCAGGAAACTAAAGATTTCAGGAAGGATGACAGTTTGTTTATTTCCTTCTCGGGTTATAGAAAAGGCTTGAAGGTTTCCAAGATCACGCTTGCAAGATGGATGAAGAATACTATAAAGATGGCCTATAGTGATGTTAACTTGCCTTGCGGTGTTACAGCCCACTCGACAAGAAGTATTTCCACATCTTGGGCAGAGCAAGCTGGGGTCTCTATAGATCAGATCTGCAAAGCGGCTACCTGGACGTCAGCTAAAACCTTTGCAAGACATTATCGTTTGGATCTTCTTTCCCAGAAGGATCTTTCCTTTGGCCGAAGTGTTCTTCGCGCTGTACTTCCCACCCTATGAGGTAGTCCTCGCCTATCTCTCAGGCGTATGCTGCCCGAAGGATGTTTTGAGAAAAACCAAGTTAGTTACCTGGTAACTTTTTTTCTAAACATCCGTAAGGGCAGCATACGCCGATCCCTCCCTAGTATATATATTTGAGGGGTATTGTTGGGGTGTGTTATGTTGTGGAGTCGTAGGTCTTGTCTCCTCTTTTCTTTCAGATCTCTACAACAACTGGTGAAGGCAGGGAGGAGTCAAGACTTTATGCCGGTGGTCATGTGTTCCAGTTGAGGGGAGGAGCCCGGAGGTCTCAGGCGTATGCTGCCCTTACGGATGTTTAGAAAAAAAGTTACCAGGTAACTAACTTGGTTTTTCGATTCCGAGGATTTTGGCGTTTCTTCCAGCTTAGTACCTTGAAAGGGCAGGTCTCTGCCCTGGTGATCTTCTTTCAAAGGTCTTTTGCTCTTCATCCTTTGGTTAAGATGTTTTTCCAGGGGGTCACTCATGTGCGGCCCCCTCGAAAGCCGTTGTTGCCTGTTTGGGACTTGAATTTGGTTTTGTCAGCCCTCCAGGGGCCTCCTTTTGAGCCGGTGCAGGATGTGGCTCTTTCTGTGCTCACTCAAAAGGTTGCCTTTTTGGTGGCTATTACCTCTGTTCACCAGGACAAGGTGGTCTTTCGCTTTAAGCCAGATTTCCTACCTAAGGTGGTCTCTGCCTTCCATCTCAATCAGGATGTGGTTCTGCCTTCCTTGTGCCCTAAGCCTAGCAATGACAAGGAGAGGGTTCTGCACTCTTTGGATGTTGTTCGTTGTGTGAAGTACTGTTTGGTGGCTACTTCTCCCTTTCGTAAGACGGACGCCTTGTTTGTGGTGCCCTCTGGGCCCAGGAAAATTTTGGCGCCGTCAGGTCTACCATTAGTAAATGTATACGTAAGGTCATTGTTGGGGCCTATACTGCCAAGGGGAGGGTTCCCCCTTTTCAGATCACTGCTCATTCTACTTGTGCAGTTGGGGCTTCCTGGGCTTTTCAGCACCAGATTTCTGTGGAACAAGTTTGTAAGGCTGCTACTTGGTCTTCTGTTCAAACTTTTTCCAAGTTTTATAGGGTTGATGTGCGGGGCCTCAGCTGTGTTTGGCCGCAAGGTACTACAAGCTGCAGGGGTTGCCTGCCTCTGTTGTTGATACCATGATTAGGGCTAGGAAGAAGTCCTCGTCCTTTATCTACTACAGGGTCTGGCATGCTTACATTGCCTGGTGTGAGTCCAAGTCTCTTCCCTGTCTGGTGTTTTCTATTCCCAGGATTCTGGAATTCTTGCCACATGGTTTGGATCTGGGCCTTCAACTTAGTACCCTAAAAGGCCACGTTTCAGCTCTGGCAATTTTTTCCAAAGATCTTTTGCCAATCACCGGTTGGTTAAAACCTTTTTCCAGGGTGTTTCACATGTGCGTCCACCCCGTAAGCCTTTGCTACCAGTCTCGGATTTGAATCTGGTGTTGTCTGCTCTCCCTTTGAGCCTATCCATGAGGCTGCCTTGTCTATTCTGACCCTTAAGGTAGCCTTCTGTAAGGCGAGTTTCTGAGCTAGCGGCGCTTTCCATCAAACCTCCTTATTTGAGACACATCAGGATAAGGTGGTGTTCCGGCTTAAGCCGGATTTCCTGCCAAAGGTTGTGTCTGCCTATCATCTCAATCAGGACATTGTCTTGCCTTCATTGTGTCCTAATCCTGCTAATTCCAAGGAGTGGACTCTGCATTCTCTGGATGTGGTCAGGGCTCTGAAGTTTTATTTGATCACTACTGAGACTTTCAGAAAGTCTGATGCTCTTTTTGTTCTCACTTCTGGACCTAGAAAGGGTTTGCCTCCAGCTAAATCCGCTATCAGCAAGTGGATCCGTCAGGCGGTGGTTCAAGCCTATTCTCGTGCTATTGGTGCCTCTTGGGCTTTTCAGCACCAAGCTTCTGTTGAACAAGTTTGCAAGGCCGCTACTTGGTCTTCTGTTCATACTTTTTCTAAGTTTTACAAGGTTGATGTTAAGGCCTTAGTGGATGCTGCTTTTGGCCGCAAGGTGCTTCAGGCGGTAGTGACTTGAACTACTGGCCGTTACTCTTTGGGGATCCCACCCTACTTTGGACACTGTTTTTGGATGTCCCAAGCGGGCCGTGCCATGCAATAAAGAAAAAAGCAATTCTGTGAGTACTCACCTGTAGAATTTTTTGTTCTTGCATGGCATGGCCCGCTTCGCCCCACCCTTATCGTTATTCCTGGTTGCCTCTTTATGGTGATTGTTCCAAGTTAATTGGGGTTTTTTTTTTTTGTTTTTTACCTCTTTCACATTTTTTACTTCATTCTCTCCCGGCTTCTTGTCTCACTGCTTGTGTACGCTGGGGAACTCTATTGTTAAGCCCGTTTTTATAGGAAGCCGGGACATGCCACAGCTTTCTGCAGTACCACTGCACCAGCTTGTGGTGGAATAACCCAACTGTTATCAATACCGAAGCGGACCGTGCCATACAAGAACAAAAACAATTCTACAGGTGAGTACTCACAGAATTGCTATTTTCAGAGTGAGACAAGACATTCTCTATATCGGGGAAACCAGAATGTTTGGTTGTCTTTGCAGGCACATTGAAGCTGTTTGGTTACATTTGAAACATTAAACTGGACCTTCATCATCATTTAATGAAAAGCCCAAACCCTTAAAAAAAACTATTCCCCAGCATCTAAAACTAATATATTTTAAGTTTTTAGTCCCTCTATTCTTTCCCCCACCATGCTGCAACTCTGTTCAGGACTCAGAAGCATCACATACTGAAGAAAGGAGAGCGGGATAAAGTACAGGGGCGGATTATAGCTGTGCTTTGCACAGACAGCAGAGTTGGGGTCAGGGAAAGGACAGCAATCCCAGAATGCAGAGCGACACGGTCAGAAAACACTTCCTGTTTGCATGCTGCCTGATGCTTCATGAGCTGCCATCTTGGATGTTTAAAGGCTCATAACATGCAGTAGATGCAGGTAGGATGATTTGTAATATGAGCAATCTGTATGTACAGGGTGTGGGAAACATATAAGATAGACTCTTATTCCCGGTGAATGTCAGCTTTAAAATATATTAATTTTAGATTCTGGGGAATAGTTTTGTTAATATTCTTTCCCCCGCTGGGTTGGAACTCTGTTCAGGCCTCCTGGATTCGGGTGCTGCCATCTTGCCTCAGAAGCATCACATGCTGAGGAGTGGACAGCGGGGCAAGTGCAGGTCCCGGGTTATAGCTTTGCACTGCACAGATAGAGCAGCGGGTCAGGAAAAGAACAGCAATCCCAGAATGCAGATTGGCATAGCCAGAAGACAATCCTTTCTGCAGGCGGCCTGACAATCCATGGGGTGCCATCTTGAATTTTTAGTTTCAGAGAACTCACTAGGTGCAGGTGGTATGATTTTTAATGTGGGAAATCTGTATATAGACATTCAAGAGAGACTTGTATTCATGGTGAAGGTTCGGTTTAAGTCCAATATTTTTTTCCTTTTTTTTCAGTCTCCAACAAAAGCCGTGTATAATGCAAGACATTGGAACCAGCCAGAGTCAGATGAGCGTCCTGCTTTGCCAGGCTCTAAAGCTCAGTCGGCACCGGTAAGTTATCCCATCACAAAACTACTTGTATGATCTGTCACACAGACATGTTCGAAATGTTATTAATGTTCCGTAACCAAAGTTTTACATGATGTTTTTGTTACAATGACATAGTTTGCACATAGTTTAAAATGACCAAAATCTGGCTTTGGAACATCGTATATTGAGCTTCACCACAAAAACTCCACACGACCTAAACCGAGTACAGTAATGTCATCCCTGTGTGTTTATATGAAGAAGACTGTCATACAAAACACTGCTTGTGGTGTCCATTTTGAAAATGGAAATAATGACATTGGCTTACACTTTAAAGTACATATGTAAGTTTCATAGGCTTATATTCCTCTTTAAAGTGGACTGTCACCCACCCCTGATCGGCCCGGTAATCTATAAGATTCCCGGGCCGATCACCTCCCTCACCGCGAGACATCCGAGATCGGGATGTCCCGCGGTGAGGGACCCCCCCCCCCCCAAAACCCCCAAAAAACTCACCTTTTTTGTTTGTGAATGGCCGGCGCGGGCGCGCACCCTGTCAGAGCGACGTGCGGGAGGCGGCGGCGGGCGCACTGTCTTGTCCGCCGCTTGTCCGTGGCTACGTGGGAGTGTGGTGAGGTGAGTTTTGGGGGCTTTCTGGGGGGTTTTACACAGCGGGACACCCCTAATCGGGGTGCCCCCCTGAAGTGGACCAAAACCCAGGATAGTCAAAATCCTGGGTGTTGGTCCACTTTAAAAAAATAAAAGGCCCAACAACCCTACATCATCATGGCTTTTAGTGGACAATGACTTTGAAGAGGTACAAAACCCAAGATTTTCATTATCCTGGGTTTTGTTCCTCCTCCGTAGGGCATTCCAATTTTGATGACCTGCTAGGTGAAACCCCTCAGTTCGCTTGATAAGCTTACCTTGCCAGCAATCCCACAGCGCATGCGGGGGCTCTCCTTTGAAGCAAAGCCAAACCTGGGATTTTGACTAACCTGGTTTTGTTCCTTGCCCCCCACGGGCATTCCGATTTAAGGTGCCCCGCTGTGGTGACCCCACCAGATCACCTTGTAAAACTTACCTTTTCCTGGTCCTGTGGCAGATGCATGAGCTCTCATCCAATCTGAGCAGTTTATCGTGCATACATCTTTCAGCAAGCGGCCTGCACTTCTGCAAACTGGATCGTTAGAGGCTGCATCCATGCATTTTTGAGCTGTGCACACGCGCTCCTGTCCCCAGCCATTCAAATGGGCTGGGTGGGAGTGCGCGTGCGCCCTGCTGGGGATGCGGTCACATGAGTTCCCCATTGCAGAAGGGCAGAGTTGTTTGCCGAATTATGTATGCATGACAAACTGCTCTGATTGGAGAGGGGGCCGTGCATTCGCTGTAGGACCAGGAAGAGGGTGAAAAACCAGGATTCTTATCTGTGCATATTGACTGGTTAGGAAAGCGGAATGGCAGGCTAGCTGCTTGTCATGTCTATTCTGCTGTGTGTATCCACACCAGCTTTTCAGCTTTGCCTAGCACAAGTGCTGCTAAAAGGTGACCGAAAGTCTAAAAAAGACTCTTCCATTTTTTTTCTTTCTAGGACATAGGTAACTTGTGAGATAGCTCCTCCAGCTAACAAGATCCTGAAAACATACAAAATGTAAACTCCTCCAGGCTCATAAATGTTTCCCCTTTCTGCTTCCAGTGTTGGGATTGATGGAAGTGGAGTAGAGGCTCTAACCTCCTTGGTCCACATGATGTCTCTACCCAGTGAGGACCCCCACATCTTATGTCAGAAATACTTTCCCTAGACCAATATTGTTTGGGGGGACAAACCACAAATTCATTCATGATATTCTGATTCTGGTCTACATCATCAAATTACTACGATCTACCTCTTTTGATTAAGACGACCCAATGGGACAGGAATCTTCTTCCCAAGGGACACGGACACTTTGAGCAGTTATAGGTGCAACTCAGACGGGGGCTGCTTTTGGGGGTGCTGCACAGTGGAGGAGGTGGTTTGTTGGCAGGTCAGGATGAGTAGAGAAGTTACTGTGACAGAATACCTCAGTCGTGTGCATAGGGAGCCCGATTCCACTCTCCAGACCCCCTTTTTGGTGGTAGATCATCTAGTAATCTTGGGGTTTTGAACCTGGATCCCTTTTTGGAGAAAGAAAGAATTCTATTGTCTCTGGCTTGTGCACACCAGAATGACATTACCACTCACTCAACACACGTGCTGGTAATGGTCAGTTATTCTGGTGTGGATTCCTTGCTCAAGAGCACTTCAGTCATGTCCCAGTCGTGAATTGGACCTGCCACACTCCAGTAACAAGGCTGCTTCCTAACCACTTGGACATGACTGCCGCCCACTTATTCTTAGTATACAGTACGTCCTGCTCCAGATAAGATTCTTTACTTTTGGGTATTACTCCGCCAGATGGCGCTGGACTGCAGAGACTGTGAAATTGGCTCCTCCCGGCCTCTCAAATACCTGGGACCACCAACAAATCCCCAGAATTTCTCTGCAGTCTGGACTGCAAAGGGCAAGAAGATGGCTTTCTCTTCTCGCAGGTGAGCGGGACTATTAGCCTGCGGCCCTGTAGGACTATTCCCACCCGTTCCATTATTAATGTGCGTCCCAGGTTTGGCTGCGCTGGTGCGGGTGATGGTAGGCAGCACCGCTGTCAGGTGCTTACGAGCGCTGCTCCACCGCAATCCCCCAGCAAAGGGTAGGCAGTATAGGCATATGGTGAGCCTTTTATGGGATGTCCCTCCCGTTTTATTGCCCCTTGCCCCTGTCTATCGGTGGGCCCTATGTTAAGTGGCCGCTGCCCTCCCTCGCTCTCCCTTGTAGCTCTGGGGGGGGGGGGTGTATGTATATGCCTTGGTGCTTCACTGTACTTCTGGTATGTGCTTCTGGTTGGTGTCAGTCTCCGCGCTGACTTGGTTGCACTGTTTGCGCTTTTTGAATAAGCGAGCGCGCTTACACTGTGCTCCGTGGTTGGCTGCGGCATTACTCAGGTGCTGGTGTGCTGTTATTGGCTGTGGCATTACCTCAGGTGCTGGTGCGCTGTTATTGGCTGCTTGTCACGTGTGCTGCTTCGCTCTCTTCGGGGCGGGGGGGGGGGAGCGGATGGCGCATTCTGCGTCACTGTCTCCGTGGCCCGCCCCTCGAGGTATACCCGGCGCCATTTTTCTCTGGATTCGGCTGCTGCGTGGCTGGCATTTACCTACCGCGGTCCGTGAGTGCCCTCGCGGGCGGCTTATTTACCCTATGTCATTATACATATCACTTATGGGGTTCTCTTTGCTTATGTTTTTCAGACGGGTCGAACTCTATTGGTTTCTCCCGGCCCTACTCCCTCTATTTAGTTATTAAACTTGTGAGGCCTAGTGTGTAAATTACTCCCACTTCCCTAGCGGCCTATTGGGGCATCCCGGGTTGATTTTATAGCGTGAATCCCTATCGGCCTCTTGTGCCGCTATAATCGCCATATGATGGCGTCTCAGGATAATGTGCTCGGGGTTCCTTCGGGACAATCCCGGCTGTGTGTAGCTTGTGGGGTGTCCCCTACTAGTGCTGACAATGTGCGGGTCTGTATACCTTGTGCCCAGCAGGTGCTTGCGCTGCAGCCTGGTTTACCAGTAGCTGGGCCTGCGCCTCGTATGGCGTCACCTACTCCCCCAAGTTTAAATTTGACTCCCATTGAGTTGCATACCAGTGGGGATTCTCAGCCTGATGTGTCTTCCAGACTGGCTAATGTTGAGAAGTTGCTTGCTAATATCTTGGCGCGTAAGGCCTCTGCTAAGAAGCGGCACTTAACGCCTGATGTCACTCTTTTCCCTATGGAGGCTGATGAGTTCTTGGAACTGTCTGGTTATACCCCTTTGGAAGAAGGGGAGTGTTTCTCTGACTCGGAGTCATCTGATGAGAGGCCCAGGGGTCATGATGATTCTGGCTCTGACCCCTGGGCCCCAGATGATACTGATAGGCTGTTGGCTCAGATTTTTGAGGTACTGTCTCTCCTCCGGTTGCGGCCCCCAGGCAGCAGAGGGAATTGTTTCATACTGCTAAGCCACGTTTAGAGTTTCCTGAGCAAGCCCATTTTAATCATCTCGTGCTCCAGGAATGGGAGCGTCCCAGCAGGCTTCCCGGAGTCCCTAAGAGTTGGGATAAGAGGTATCCCTTTCCTGCTGATGTGGTGAAGCGTTGGTCATCCCCTCCAGAGGTGGATGCCCCGGTCCTAGGGTTATCGAACACCTCTGTCATGCATTCCCCTGACTCTACTACGCTGCGGGATGGTGAGGATCAGCGTATTGATCAGCTGGCGTCCCATGCTTTTGCCTGTGTGGGGACGGCGCTGCGCCCGGTCTGTGCCTCTGCCATTACGGCTATGGCTATTAGGACCCTGCTTAGAAGTGTCCTAGATGGTGCTCCTGATGATGTTTCTAGTGAGGAGTTTAATGCACTCTCTCGTTGTGATGTTATTCCAAGTGTGACATACACTCCGCTTCAATAAGTCTTGACAGTTGGGTTATTCTCCAGTAGAGGGCGAACTTCTGCAGAGATGAATGCAAAAAAAGAAGCCCCTCCCGGCCCATAACTACCTGGGACCTCCCACCAATTCCCCAGTTGTCTTCTCTGCAGGGAGCGAGCAAGACAGAAGATGAAGCTTCTCTTACTTGCAGGTAAGCCGGGCTCGCGCCTGGCCCCCTTTTTTGTCCCTATTGCTACCAGGACCCTCCAAAATTGTCCCTGTAGTGAGCCTCCCAGCTTCGGCTGCGGGTCCTTGGTAAAGGTAGGAGCACCCTTCCTCATTGAGGGGGGGCGGGGCCTGGCGCTCGCCCGCATCGACGGAGCGCGTCTGCCCACCCCCCTTGGTGTCGTCGGCTGGCTCCAGCCCTATCGGCTGGAAGCGCGGCTTGGGGAGGGAATCCCGCATCGGAGGGGGGCGGGGCCATGTGCTGGCGCGCTCCGCCCCTCTCCCTCTCCCCGTATGGACGTTATCTTCTTGTGAGTGCCCCATATGGGCTCCTTTAGCTGATAACCTGATCTTATACTTTATTTGCGGTACATGTCGCTGGGTGTTATTGTGCCCGCGGGCTACATACATCGGGGACATATATGTTATATGGAGATATATATATATATATATATATATATATATATATATGCAGTCATATGCCTGTATATGAGTATTTCGGCTGTGTGGCGGTATTATCTATGCTAGGGCATCCCTTACTATGCTCCGCTCTTATGTGACCTATTTTGTGTGTTTGCATTTTAATCGGGTCTCTCCCGGTCCTGGGGTCCCTAGATATAAATATTGTCCATCTCTAAAATCCTCCCACCGGGACTTTTAAGGGGCATCCCGGGTTGCTTATGCGTAATTCCCTACGGTCTTGCGACTGACCACAAAAATTCACCGTATGGAGGCTCTGCAGGATACCAGGCCCGGGATCCCTTCGGGACAACCCGGGCCATGTGTGGGGGGTGGGGTATCCCTTACGGAGGAGAATGTGCTGATCTGTATACCATGCGCATAAAAGGCCATAACACGGCAGTCTGGTACCCAGCCTTCTGGGTCGGCTCCTCCCGCCTCATCGCCTTCCCCTCCCCACCTGATCCGTACCCCAAGTACATTGGTACTAGTGGGGAGTCGCTTCTTATGTTTGGGCTAAGTTGGCCAGCATAGAGAAAATGATTGCTAGCACGGTGGGCAAGAAGCCCCAGGCTAAAAAGAGACAGTTGTCGTCGGCCTAGCCCTTGTGGGACACTGACGATGAATCCGCTGAATTGTCCGATTATTCCCCGCTTGAGGAGGGGGAATTGTATCGGGATTCAGAGGCTGACTATGGTCAGCCTGGGAATTCCAATGCCGGGCAGGCGCTGGGGGATGCCGTTTATACGACCACTGTTTTGTCACATTTATTGGAGGTGTTGGATATTGATCCACCTGATTCGCCCCCTCTTAAGAAGAGGGATTTTTTTTGGGGCCTTCAAGCCCCATCTGGAATTCCCTACCCAGGGTCACTTTGATGCGCTGATACTTACGGAATGGGAGAGGCCCTGTCGGCTCCCTGGTGTGCCTCAGGGATGGGATAAGAAGTATCCCTTTCCGGTGGAGGCGGTCAAGCGCTGGTCTTCTCCTCCCGAGGTCGACGCGCCTGTGTTAGGGTTGACCAACTCTTCTGTACTGAACACCCCTGACGCCTCTTCTCTTAAGGATGGCGAGGACAAGCGCCTTGATCAGATGGCGTGCCACGCATTTGCCAACGTGGGCTCGGCCCTGCGACCGGTTAGTGCATCTGCCATGGTGTCGCTTGCTACCAGGTCTCTTATCAGGGACTGGCTGAATAACGCTCAGCTGGATCCAGCTAACGATGAGTTCGCTGTACTTAAGAAGTGCGAATTGTTCATGGATTTTTTCATGGCTGCGATGGATGACTCCATTGTCGTGTGTAGTAGGAAGTCAGCCTTGCTGGTGGCCATGCGCAGACTGGTCTGGCTCCGTCAGTGGACAGCGGACGTTGGAGCCAAGAAGTCATTCACAGCTCTCCCCTTCCTGGGGGCGCGGCTGTTTGGAGATAAATTGGATGCTGTTGCTAAAGGCGGTAAGTTACCTCAGCGGAGGAAGCAGCGCCGTCCCTTTCGGGGGGGCGGACTCGTTCACTCCTTCCTTTCGAGGGGCCAGAGCGTCTAGGGGTCTGGCCTTCTCGGGGGTCAGGGGCTCATCCTGGAACAGAGGCAGAGGTCGAGCACGTCCCGCAGCTGCCTGGGGTTCCAAGCCTGCTGTTAAACCGGCTCAGCAATGAAGGGGCGCCCTCACCCGTAGGGGTGGGGGGACGGCTGCGACTCTTCTTCCGGGTCTGGGCCCGAGAGGTCACAGACAATTGGATCTTGGAAGTGGTCTCCTCCGGGTACAAGCTGGAGTTCGAGTACTGGCCGCCCCCAAGATTCTTAAGGTCTCGGGTGCCCTCGGACCCTCAGGCTGCGCAGGGGCTCCTGTTGGCAGTGAAAAGCTTTCTGGATATGGGGGTTATATGCCCGGTGCCTCCGTTGGAAAGAGGCAAGGGTTACTACTCCAACCTTTTCACGGTCCCCAAAAAGGAGGGTTCGGTGAGACCCATTCTAGACTCAAGGTTCTCAACATGTTTATCAGAGCCAAAAAAGTTCCGCATGGAGACTCTGCGCCCGGCTATCAATTCCCTTCACCAAGGGGATGTTATGACATCCATAGACATCAAGGATGCGTGTCTGCATGTTCCGATTTTTCAGGCACATCAGAGATTCCTCTGGTTTGCGATGGGGGATCAACATTATCAATTCGTAGCTTTTCCCTTCGGTCTGACCTCAGCACTGAGGGTCTTCACCAAGGTTTTGGCGGGCGTAATGGCTCTGCTCAGATCTCAGGGCATTCGCATTGTGCCTTATATGGCCGATCTGTTGATTTCTGCTTCTTCCCTTCAGCAGGCAGAACTGGACACCCTCCAGATGGTGTCGACCCTGGAGAGATTCGGGTGGGTGATCAACCGCATCAAGTCTTCTCTCTCCCTGTCTCGAGTGATTTCATTTCTGGTCATGAATCTGGATACCAGTCGGGCCAGAGTGTTTCTGCCCCAGACCAAGGTGCAGGGGATTCAGGACCGGATCCGTCTTCTTCTGGCCAGCCCTTGCCCCTCTATACGACAGGGGATGAAGCTGGTGAGCCTGATGGTGTCCTCCTTCGAGACGGTGCCGTTTGCACAATTTCACATGAGACCTCTTCAACTTCTCCTATTGACTTATTGGGACAGGAGCCCACAGTCTTAGGATAAACCTTTCAGGATGTCTCCCAGAGTTCGGCAGTCACTTCGGTGGTGGCTGGACTCGAGCAGTCTGGGGAAGGGCAGATCCTTTCTGGTCCCTTGTTGGGAGACGGTTACCACGGATGCCAGCCTGTCGGGCTGGGGAGGTTATTGGAAGAGTCATCAGTTCAGCGGGGTGTGGGGTCCTCGGGAGGCTCACACCCCCATCAATGTATTGGAGCTCTGAGGCATTCGTCTGGTTCTGGCTCGGTTAACCCCACAGTTACGGGGTCTTCCGGTTCAGGTGCGTTCGGACAACCGAACGGCAGTGGCCTACATAAATCACCAAGGAGGGACTCGCAGCAGGAGTGCCCTCAGGTAAGTCTCTCTGATCATGCGATGGGCGGAGAGCAATGTTCCCTGCCTTTCGGCAGTCTACATTCCTGGGGTGGAGAACACGGAGGCGGATTCCCTGAGCAGGGGTCCTCTCGCCACGGAGAGTGGTCTCTCAAACCCGAGGTCTTTCTGGATCTTTGCCGCAAGTGGGGGACTCCGGAGGTGGATCTCTTTGCCTCGAGGCACAATCACAAACTTCCAGCATTTGTGTCTCTTTCTCAGGATCCCCTGGCCTTGGCAGTGGATGCCTTGTCTCTGGCGTGGAAGGACCTGGGGTTTCTGTTCCTGTTTCCACCTGTCTCCATGCTGGGCAGGGTGGTTCGCAAACTGGTCCTAGAAGGTGCACCAGCCATTCTGGTGGCTCCAAGGTGGCCAAGAAGGGTTTGGTACGCAGACGTTGTAAGGATGGCGGTAGACCAGTGCCGGCTTCCCTAGATACCGGACCTGCTATCCCAGGGTCATCTACTTTACCCCAATTTACAAACGCTGGCTTTGACGGCTTGGCTGCTGAAACCTTCATCTTTAAAGAGGAAGGTTTGTCTGAGGCGGTCGTTCAGACCCTGATTAGGGCTAGGAAGCGGTCCTCTTCTGGCATTTACTATAGGACTTGGAAGTCCTATATTGATTGGTGTGAGGCTAGGGTCTTGCCTTGCAGGGTTTTTTATGTACCCAGGATTTTGGAGTTTCTTCAGCATAATCTGGACCTGGGGTTCCAGCTTAGTACTTAGAGCAGAAACCTGTCCTTTCAGTCTGTTTTCTTCCAGAGGTCTTTTGCTTTACACCCGCTGGTTAAGACTTTTTTCCAATGGGTGGCGCATGTGCGGCCTCCTCGAAAAGCTGTAGTTCCTGTTTGGGATTTGAATGGCGATTACCTCGGTTCGGCGTGTCTGAGTTGGCGGGTCTGTCGATTCAGGACCCTTACTTTGAGAGACACCAGGATAATGTGGTTTTTCGTTTTAAGCCAGATTTCCTTCCTAAGGTGGTGTCTGCCTTCCACCTCAATCAGGATATTGTTCTCCCTTCCTTGTGTCCTAAGCCTAACAATGACAAGGAGAGGGTTCTGCACAATTTGGATGTTGTTCGCTGTGTGAAGTACTATTTGGTGACTACTTCTTCCTTCCGCAAGACGGACGCCTTTTTCGTGGTGCCCTGCGGGCCCAGGAAAGGTTTGACACCTGCTAAGTCTACGATTAGCAAATGGATTCGTCAGGCCATTGTTGGGGCCTATTCTGCTAAGGGGAGGACTCCCCCGTTTAGGGTCACTGCGCACTCTACTCGTGCTGTGGGTGCATCCTGGGCTTTTCAGCACCAGGGCACGGGTCTGCGTACCCTGTGCTGAGCAAGCGCTGGCCTTGCATTCTGGCCTGCCAGTGACTGCACCTCGTTTCACTCCACCTACTTCCCCAGGCTTTAATCTCACTCCTGCTGAGTCGCTCACAAGTGGGGATTCTCAGCCTGATTTGTCTCATAGACTGCCTACGGCTGAACAGATTATTGCGAGGTCCTGGTAAGAAGCGGCACTTGACGCCTAATGTTATTGTTTTCCCTATGGGATCTGAGAAGTTTATGAATCTGCGTGGCTATACCCCTTCTGATGAAGGAGAGCTCTTTTCTGACTCAGGCTCGTCTGATGAGAGACCGCAGGGTCATGAAGTCTCAGGCCCTGACCCCTGGGCTCAGGATGACATTGACAGATTATTGATTCAGATCTTTGAGGTTCTGTCTATATCCCCCCCCTGGTGAGGCCCCCAGGCAAAGAGGGGAGCGTTTCCATACAGCAACATCACGTTTGGAATTTCTAGGGCAAGCACATTTCCTTACCCTTGTGCTCAAGGAATGGGAGTGCCCCAGTAAACTTCCCGGGGTCCCAGGGGATTGGGATAGGAAGTATCCTTTTCCCCCTGAGGTGGTTAAATGTTGGTCATCCCTTCCCCCCCCCCAGCCCCCCCCCCCCCCCCCGAGGTGGATGCCCCGATCATAGGGCTACCTAATCCTCCCTTTATTACAGTCCCGGCTCATACTAACCTTCGGGATGCGGAGGACCGGCGCATTGACCTGCTGGCCTCCCACGCCTTTGCATGTACGGGGACGGCGCTGCGCCCGGTCTGTCCCTCTGCCATTACTGCCGTGGCCGCTAGAACCCTCATCAGAAAAATGCTTGATCGTCCCACTGATGATCTCCCTTGGGATATGTTTAATGCACTCTCCAGTTGTGAGGTGTTTGTAAAATGTATCCTCTTAGCATTGGATGACACCATTAGTATGTGTGCAAGAACTTCTGCCCTTGTGGTGGCTATACGTCGCTTGGTCTGGCTGCGACAGTGGGGTGCTGATGATGCTGCAAAGAAGACTCTTAGCGGGCTCCCCTTTAAAGGGCTACACCTGTTTGGGGCCCGTCTAGACCTGTTTGGTAAGAAGGGTAGGTTACCCCAACGCAGGCGGCTGTCTCGGCCCTTTCGGGGCCAGAGCACCCCTTCTACCCCCTACCATGGTGTTAAACAGGAACCAGGGGTGTCCTTCGCGGGGGCTCGCGCAGATTCCTGCCCCAGGAGCAGCAGACAACGCCCTGGCTCCTCCGGGGGGACTAAGCACAAATCTTCCCCCAAGTCCCCTCAAGCATGATGGGGCGCCCTCACCCGGCTGGGTGAGGGGACGGCTGCGGCACCTTGCTCATGTCAGGAGGCATCACGCCTCAGACTGGTGGATTCAGGAGGTAGTGTCCTCTGGCTACAAGATAGGGTTTGCTGTGCGGCCTCCCCCAAGATTATCAGGCCCCGGGTACTCCTGGTCCCTGCCTCTGCTCAGGGGCTGGAGCAGGCCATGCAAGGCCTGCGGGGTCTGAGGGTCACTTGCAGATTGCCCTTAACAGGCAGAGGACACTACATCAATCTTTCCACAGTTTCCCAGAAGGATGGGTCAGTCTGGCCCATTCTGGTTTCTCTGATTTTCTGCAATTCGTCGATTACAGGCGGTTTCTGCATGGAAACTCTGCGCTCGGCCATCAGCTCCTTGCGTCCCGGGGGCTTCTTGCCGTCTGTGGAGATCAAAGATGCTTGTATTGACATCCATTTGTCTTCAGGACACCGAGGTTCTTCAGATTTGCGTTGGAAGACCCAAACTGCCAATTGTGGCCTTGTCATCTGGCCTCTCTTCAGCTCCCAGAGTGCTCACCAAGGTGCTGATGGGGGTCATGTCTCTGACGAGACCATGGGGCGTCTGTGTGATGATCTACCTGGACGTCCTCATCTCTTCCCAGTTTCTACGTCAGGCTAAGTTGGATACTCGGTTGGTGGTGTCCATTTGGGAGTCATTGGATGGGTGATCAATCACCCCAAGTCCTCATTGTCCCCTTCATTTGTAACTCCATTCCTAGGAATGAATTTGGATACAGTTCGGGCAAGGATCTTCCTTCCTCAGCAATAAAGTGGACACTCTGGTTGCACGGGCTCAGTCCCTCATAGCTGTCCCCGTCCCTCCACCAGGCAGGGGATGCAGCTGGTGGCCCGTTGGTGGCGTGCTCCGAAGAGGTCCCTTATGCTCACTCCCCTTGGGATCTTCTGCAACTTTTGCTATTGTTTGTACGGGACAAGAACCCAGCATCCCTGGACAGGGTCTGTGTGCCTTCCCCCCTGGTGAGGAGGTCTCTCTTGTAGTGGATGACCTCAAGGAACCTGTCTGGGGGCAGTTCCCTTCTTGTCTCTTCCTGGGAGACGATCACCATGGGTGCCAATCTATCAGGTTGGGGGGGGGGGGTTCTTCTGGAAGTCCCTGCAGTTCCAGGGGAGGTGGGGCCCTTAGGAGGCCCATACACCTATCAATGTTTGTAACAGTGAGCGTGCAGGTTAGTTCTCACTTGCTTGACTACTCCTCTTCAGGGCCTGCCTGTTCGGGGGCGCTAGGTCTATCGGCAGTGGCCTACATCAACCAGCGGGGAGGGACCAGGAGCAGGAGGGTCCTCCAGGAAGTGTCTCTGATCCTGTTCTGGGTGGAGGACAATGTTCCCTGCATATCGGCGGCATACGCTCCGGGGGGGTCCCTCTGCAACAGGGTGTTCCATTCTCTGTGTCAATATGGGGACCAACCAGTTGTGGATCTATTTGTTCCCGTCACGATCCAAGCTCTCGGCCCTTGTTTCTCTGTCCCAGGAGTCTCTGGCCGTGGTCACGGTGCCTTAGTAACGTCATGGCAGGACATTCTGTTCTGTATGTCTGTTCCCCATTCCCCCTTCTAGGCAGGGTCCTGCGGAAGATTGCTCTGGAAGGGGTGCCAGTTATTCTGGTGGCCCCCGGGTGGCCAAGAAGAGTGTGGTTCGCAGGCGTGGTACAGAGGGCAGTCGATCTGTATGTTCTGCCAGGAGTGCCAGTTCTGCTCACTCAGGGCCCCTTACGCCATTCCAATCTACAGACTCTGGCCTTTACGGCCTGGTTGCTGAGACATCCATCTTGATGGAGACAGGCTTATTTGCCTCGGTGGTTGAGACTATAGTAGTCTAGGAGCAAAATTCTTCTTCCATCTATTATAGGGTATGGTGTACCTATATTGATTTGTGTGAGTCTAAGTCTCTTCCCTGTCGGGTGTTCTCTGTCCCCAGGGTTCTAGAGTTATTACAACATGGGTTGGAGTCGGGTCTCCAAATCAGTACCCTGGAGGGCCAGGTTTCTGCCCTGTCCGTCTTCTTTCAGAAGTCCTTTGCTCAGTTTTCCATGGTTAAGACCTTCTTTCAGGGGGTTACTCTTGTGTGTCCCCCATGTAATCCTATGGTCCCTGTTGGGATTTGGACTTGGTTTTGTTTGCCTTGCAGGGTGTTTCCCTTTGGACCTATTCAGGATGATGCTCTGGCTGTACTTACCCTCAAGGTTGTCTTTCGGGTGGCTATTACTTCGGTCAGACGTGTGTCTGAGCTGGTGGCTCTGTCTATCTAGCCCCCATACTTCGGGAGACGCCAGGATATGGTGGTGTTCCACTTTAAGTCGGACTTTCTGCCTAAGGAGGTGTCTACTGTTCTTGATATTGTTCTTCCTTTTTTGTGCCCTATTCCTAGCAACGCTGAGGAAAGGGTTCTGCATTCCTTGGACAGTTTGGAAGTATTCCTTGGTAGTCACTGTGTCCTTTAGGAAAACTGATGCTCTTTTTGGGCCTACGGCCATTCCATCCTGAATGCGCCTGATCTCGTTTGATCTCGGGAGCTAAGCAGCGTTGGGCCTGGTCATTACTTGGATGGGATGGTCCCTTCTGGTCCTAGGAGAGGTTTTGGCTCCTGCCAAGTTTACTATTAGCGAATGGATTCGTCAGGCTGTGACTCAGGCCTATCCCATTAAGGGGAAGAATCTTTCCTTTCATCTTACTGCTCATTCTACTCATGCTAGTGGTGCCTCTGGGGCCTTTCAGCACCAGGCTTCGGTTGAACAAATTTCTAGGCCGCTACTTGGTCTTCTGTTCATACCTTTACCTTTTCAAAGTTGTACAAGGTTGATGTGAGGGCCTCAGCTCATGCTGTCTTGGCCGCAAGGTTTTGCAGGCGGCAGTGCTTTAAACTGTCTGCTGTTGCCTTTTTTGCTGGGGATCCCACCCTACTTTATGGACACTGCTATTGGATGGCCCAAGTGTAAGTAATCTATTTGGAGCAGGACGTACTGTATACTAAGAAAAATACGATTCTGTGAAATACTCACCTGTAGAATTGATATTATAAGTATACAGTACGTCCTGCTCCACCCCACCCTGGTTTTTGCATTATTCTGGATCCCCTGTATGGTGATTGTATCATTGTTATAGTTACCAGTTTTTGGTGGTTAAATTCTCCCGGCTTCTTGATCACTGCTTTTCAATGCTGGGGATTTGTGGGAGGTCCCCGGGTATTTGAGGGGCCGGGAGGAGCCTGTTTTGCATTTCTCTGCAGTGCAGCACCATCTGGCGGAGGATAACCCAAGTGTAAGTAATCTATTTGGAGCAGGACGTACTGTATACTTACAATATCCATTCTACAGGTGAGTATTTCACATAATTGTATTATTTGGTTCTTCCTGGTCCCTTTACTGCTATCTTACACTGGGGAATTGGTGGGAGGTCCCAGGTATTTATGGGCCGGGAGGGGCTTCTTTTTTTGCATTCGTCTCTGCAGAAGTTCGCCCTCTACTGGAGAATAACCCAACTGTCAAGACTTATTGAAGCGGAGTGTATGTCACACTTATAATATCCGTTTTAAAGGTGAGTAATCACAAAACGGTATTTTTGTGACTTATGTCCTCTCTGCCTTGGATGATACCATTAGGATGTGTGGCAGAACCTCTGCCCTTGTGGTGGCTATACACCGCTCGGTTTGGCTGCGCCAGTGGGCTGCTGGCAACACTGCCAAGAAAGCTCTCACTGGGTTTCCCTTCAAAGGACTACGCCTGTTTGGGGACCGCCTGGACCTGTTTGCTAAGAGAGGCAGGTTACCCCAGCGCAGGCGGCAGTCTCGGCCCTTTCGGGGACAGGGCTCCTTTTCTTCCCCCTACCGTGGAGCCAGACAGGGGAGGGGGGGTCTCCCTTTCCTGGGCCCGAGGGGATTTCTGGGGTAGGGGCAGAGGACGTGGACGCCCTGGCTTATCCTGGGGCTCCAAGCCAAGTCTTCTCCCAAGCCCCCTCAGGCATGAAGGGGCGCCCTCACCCATCCGGGAGGGGGGACGACTTCAGCATTTTGCTCACGTCTGGAGGCTTCATGTCTCAGACCGGTGGATTCAGGAGGTAGTGTTCTCCGGTTACAAGAGAGTTTGCTGCCTTGCCGCCCCCAAGATTAATCAGATCCCGGATTTCTCAGTACCCTATGTCAGCTCAGGCTCTGGTTCTGGCGGTGCAAAACCTTCTGGAGCTGGGGGTCATCTGTCAGGTCCCCTTACGAGAAAGGGGCAAGGGTTTCTATTCCAACCTTTTCACCGTGCCCAAAAGAGTTGGGTCAGTCAGGCCCATCCTAGATCTCCAACAAATTTGTCATGTGCAGGCGCTTTCGCATGGTAACTTTGCGCTCTGCCATCAGTTCCCTGCGTTCATGACCTCTGTGGACATCAAGGATGCTTACCTTCATATTCCTGTTTTTCCAGGTCATCGAAGGTTCCTAAGGTTTGCTCTGGAGGATCAGCACTACCAATTTGTGGCATTGCCCTTCGGTCTCACTTCAGCTCCCAGAGTGTTCACCAAGGTGCTGGCAGGAGTGATGTCTCTGCTCAGGTCTCTGGCATTCGCGTGCTGCCCTATTTGGACGACATTCTCATCACTTCTTAGTTCCCTCAACAGGCAGAGCTGGATACTCAGCTAGTAGTGTCCACTCTGGAGTCATTTGGCTGGGTGATCAACCATCCCAAATCTTCCCTGTCTCCCTCCTTGGTGACACCCTTCCTGGGAATGAATCTGGATGCAGTTCAGGCAAGGATTTTTCTTTCTCAGCAGAAGGTGGACAGTCTGCTAGCGCAGGTTCAGTTCCTGCTATCTTGCCCTCATCCCTCCATCAGGCAGGGGTTACAGCTGGTGGGCCTGATGGTGTCGTGCTTCAAGGCGGTCCCTTATGCCCAGTTTCACATGAGGCCTCTGCAACTCCACCTCTTGTCAGTATGGGACAAGGATCCTGCATCCCTGGACCAGGTCCTTGTGCTGCCCCCCCCTAGTCAGACAGTCCCTTCTGTGGTGGCTGGACTCCAGCCTTCCAGACTTCCACTCGTGCTATTGGTGCCTCTTGGGCTTTTCAGCACCAGGCTTCTGTTGAACAAGGCCGCTACTTGGTCTTCTGTTCATACTTTTTCAAAGTTTTACAAGGTTGATGTTAAGGCCTCAGGGGGTGCTGCTTTTGGCTGCAAGGTTCTGCAGGTGGCAGTGGTATGACCTGTCTGCTGTTACCTTTGGGGATCCCACCCTACTTTATGGACACTGCTATTGGATGTCCCAACTGTAAGTATTAGATTTGGAGCAGGACGTACTGTATACTAAGAATAATAAAATTCTGTGATTACTCACCTGTAGAATTGGTATTATGAGTATACAGTACGTCCTGCTCCACCACACCCTTGGTTTTGCATTATCCTGGATCCCCTGTATGGTGATTATCATTGTTATAGTTACTAGTTGGTTCTGTTTTCTTTCTCCCGGCTTCTCGTTAACTGCTTTTCAATGCTGGGTTTTGTGGTAGGTCCCGGGTATTTGAGGGGCCGGGAGGAGACAATTTCGCGGTCTCTGCAGTCCAGCGCCATCTGGCGGAGTAATACCCAAGTGTAATGATTCTTATCTGGAGCAGGACGTACTGTATACTCATAACAATTCTACAGGTGAGTAATCACAGAATTGTATTTTTACTGTGTCTTAACTGTTTTTGTACTACGCTCCGCGGCGGGCGACACTATATTTGTGAGGTGTTTTTCTACTGTGATGACGCCGTTTTCGCGCTCTTCGGGGGGGCGGGGCCGGTGGATGACGTGTATTGCGTTGTCCTCCTGCGGCCCTCCCCTCAAGGTTCCTCTGCCGGCGCCATTTTGCTTCTGCTGCGCGTCTGGGGCCCTTCTTATCCCCAAGCTTCAGCGGTGATCCTTGTCTGTTGTCGCTTCCTCCTGTGGTCTGGCGGCTGGTGCCCTTGCCCTACTTGGTCCATGAGTCCCCTTCAGGGGTTTTTGGTCTCCTTGGGGCATGTGCTGCGGGATACTTATGTGTCTTTATTTATGTCTTTCAGGTGGGCCAACTGTGGGTTGTGGTTTCTCCCGGTCCTACCCCTTTCCATCCCTCATCTATCCTTACTGGCTTCTGGGGGCATCCCTTGGGGGGGCATCCCGGGTGGCTCTTGTTAGCCTTTACCCTGTGCTAGTATATGCTCCTTTCTTAATCACCATATGTAGGCTTCTGGGGATAGCGTGCTTGGGGGTCCTTCGGGGCAATCCCGGCTGTGTTCCATGTGTGGGGTAACCCCCGTGAGTAACAGTGGCACTGTGTGCGTGGCGTGCGCCCAAGGTGTCCTTGCGCTCCAGGCTGGGCTGCCCGCTACGCTTCCCAGCTTTGCGCCCCCTTCGGCATCGCCTGCGGCTAGCAGGTGACTTGCCATTAACCCCTGGCCTCCCAAATTACCTGCCTCCCCAAAGCCCGGGGGGGGGGGGGCAGAAGAGCCGTGGCCCTAGGCTATGACGGCTTGTAGCCGGCAGGGCCAGGGGCCACTGAAGCTGGCCCCTGCGCCCTGTTCTACAAGCCCCCATAGCTGGTCACAGGCTGGTTACGCTGGGTAGGGGGGACCTCACGCCATTTTTTATTTTTTTTTATTTTTAAGGGTTTTAACCCTTTTCTCAAAACATCCTTCGGCCAGCATACGCATGAGACCTCCGGGCTCCTCCCCTCAACTGGAACACATGACCACCTGCATAAAGTCTTGGCTCCTCCCTCACTTCCCCAGTTGTTTCCGTGTTCCTCCAGAGGTAGGAACATGACCACTGGCTCCTGGACCGATGGATTCAGGTGAGTATTATCCGGTACTGTGGGCCTAAGCTGGAGGTCCATTTCCCGGTCCTGAAGACTTTAACTTATGTCTGGGGCCCGGGATACCCTAGGAGATTTTGTGGCCAAGGTCTCTTTCTTTGTATTTCTTACAAAGTGGGGTAAGTGAAAATTTCCCTCTTTCTGAGGATGATTATACAGGTTGAGACCAGGGTTACCGGACCCTTAAGTTATGTTGGGCTTTTTTTGTGTGTTAAAAAAAAAACTTTTTTTTTAATGTATGTACGGTGCCTTTAAGGGGCGGGGAAGTGGCGTCAGCAGCTCCTTCCGCTTTTCGCCTTACCTACGGACGGTCGGCTTCAATGGCGGCTGCGGCGGAGACGGCGGCTGCGGCTCCGGCGGCGGAGACGGCTGCGGCTTCAGCGGCAAAGGCACCTTCGGCGGCTGTGGCTTCAGCGGCAATGGCGCCTTTGGCGGCTGCGGCTTCAGCGGCGGTGGCGCCTTCCTCACAGGTACAGGCGCGCACGCTATTTCAAATGTATTTTTAAAAATATAAGCCCGGATATTGGGATGGTCTCTTCCGCCCAAGGCACCGACGTCACATTCCGGCGCCTAAGGGAATTTCCTGCCTGTTGCCAGATACACGTGTTCTGTAAATTAAAGGGACAGCACGCTGTTTTCTGGGGATTGCACTATTTGGCCTCCCCTTCATCCTATGCTATGAAGGGTTAATGGGAAGTATTGGCAATTGGTTCCTACCCTATTTTAATGGGTCTGGTATACTGTTTTGCTCAGTGCCTCTATCCAGAACTATGGCAGAACAAGGGCTGGACGTTTTTTTGGATTCCATGGGAGATTTTTGCCACTGATAATTCCTATGTGGACCAAGAATTTTCGAGCATTCCGACGACTGCCGATTCTGGGGGGAGGAGGCCCAGCTCTGCTCCGGTAAGCCTATTATTTCCCATTATGTGATGTGAAACTACAGGATAATTATACTAAACCCCTTTGTCAAATCTGCACGAACAAGGTGGTGAATAAGGAGCATAATGAGGACCTGATGAAAATGATGAAGGAGCTTAAAGACCAGATTTCTTCTTCTTCTATGGCTCGGAGGGCTCCAGAGTGTACCAATTATCAAAGTATTCCTTCCCAACCGTCATCATCCTTTGATACCTCTTTTTACTCAGGTCAATTGATGAATTCTCCCTTCTTCTGCCCTCAGGATTCATTTACTCCCGATGAGGATGCAGAAGAGGGAGAGATTTCCTCTCAGGATGAAGAAGATCAGGCCTCTGGTTCCGCTGATATTAAAACAAAATTTCTGTTCCCTCCTGGAGAATTACCCTTCCTCTTACACATGATTTATTTGTCTATGGGTATAGAGGAAAAGGTTTCAGGGCCTAGATCTACACAAGATAAATTTTATCAGGATTTAGCTCCAGATTCTTCCTATACATTTCCATTTCATGACTATCTTAAGGACATGATTTTGGAACAATGGAGAGATCCATCTAAGAAGGTTTTTACCTCACAGGGTCTTAAACGCAGATATCCTTTTTCGGAAGAAGATTCTCATCTTTGGGAAAAATGTCCCAAGTTGGATGCACCTTTTGCCAAAATTTCTAAGGGAGCAGGTTTAGCTTTTGAAGATTTTGGGGTTCTTAATGGTCCCTTAGATAAGAAAATGGAATCTCTCCTTAAGAAGGCTTGGCAGGTACAATCTAATGTTCTGAGAACCAATTTGGCATCCAATTGTGTTATCAGAAATTTGGGGTTCTGGTTGCAGCAGCTTAAGGACTCTCTCCAGGAAAGAACTAGTTTAGATAAAATACTTAGGGCCTTGCCCATTCTTTTTTCCGCAACAACCTTCATAACGGACGCCATGGCTGAATCGATCAGATTTTCGGCACAGAGTTTAGCTGTGACCAATTCCATTCGCAGGACTCTTTGGTTAAAGACCTGGTCTGGTGATATTGGTTAAAAAATGAGGCTTTGTGCGTTGCCCTTCAAAGGCGAATATCTGTTCGGGTCAGATCTTAGCAAGGTGTTAGATTTCACAGCAGACAGGAATAAATGTTTTCCTGTTTCTTCTAGGCCTTCATTTGATCGTATGTTTGTTTTTTCCTAGGACCTACCGTCCCTTCCCTAATAGGGGAGCATCCAAGAAATCCAGAGCGGCCTCTTCCTCTGTCAGTATGTCCAGAAGGGGCAAATTTAAAGGTTCCACCTTCTTTGGGACCTATCAGGCAAAACCCAAGAAGCAATGACGCCAATGTCATAATTGGCGCCAGGCTCAAGAGGTATTGCACTGTCTGACGAGACATGTCGGTGTGCCCATTCATTTTAAGGGGAATTACGGAAGGATTCCATATAGATTTTTCCCGGGATCCCCCTTCAAGATTTTTGACTTCCCCTCTTCCATGTGTGAGAGAGGAGAGAGAGGCAATGTTTTTGAGTCTGGCAGACATGAAGTCAAGGGGGGTTATTGTACCAGTGCCTCTGCATCTACAGAGAACAGGGTTCTACTCCCCCATTTTTCTTGTCAAGAAGAATTCAGGAGGTTTCAGGTTCATTCTGAACCTAAAGAGTCTAAATTTACTTGTCCAATACAAACCTTTCAGAATGGAGACAATTTTTTCTGTGAGGAGTATGCTCCCCAAAAACGCGTACTTGGCCTCGATAGATTTGAAAGATGCTTATTGGCATGTCCCAATGAGTCCTCTGGCTCAATCCTTTATGAGATTTGCTATAAAGGACGGAGATCAGACCTTACATTTCCAATTTGTTGCCTTCCTTTCAGCCTAGCGCCTGCTCCAAGGATATTTACCAAAGTTCTGGCAGAGCTTTTGGCTGTCTTAAGGCGCAAGGGGATCTCAGTGATCGCCTATTTGGACGATCTTCTGTTGTTCGCCCAATCAAAGGACAGGTTGCGGGAGAACCTTCATTTGACCATGAACCTTTTGTCTCATGCAGGCTGGATTATCAATCTCAACAAATCCTCTCTGGTGCCCTCGCAAGTCATGACTTACCTAGGTTTCGAGATCAATTCGATCGACAGGTCATTATTCTTCCTCATCACAAGGTGACGGTCCTACAGAATGCTGTCCGGATGTTATGTTCAATGGAAATTCCATCAGTAAGACAAGCTATGAGGACTCTCGGTTTGTTAACCTCTTCCTTCCCGGCGGTAGGATGGGGGCAGCTACATTCCAGAGTTCTCCAAGAATATATCCTAAAGAATTGGGACGGGACCCAGCTGGGTTTAGACCATCAACTACCAATCACAGAAGACGTGATGATTTCACTGGCCTGGTGGTTGGAGGCAAACCGCTTCAGAGAGGGTCTACTTTGGCAGGACCCCAAGGAAGTAGTGGTGACGACGGATGCCTCACCTTGGGGCTGGGGAGCTCATTACGGCGCAAGTACGGTCCAAGGAAAATGGTCAAAGGGCGTGAGTCGGTCCTCATCCAACCTCAGGGAATTGATAGCCATAAGGGAATCCTTATTTGCCCTGAACCCGCTGGTACGTCTAAAACATGTGCAGATCAGAACGGACAACACTACGGCGGTGGCTTACATAAATCATCAGGGAGGAACAAGATCCTCAAGATTAATGACAGTGGCAATGGAAATTCTGTCTTGGGCGGAAGTCCATTTAAAGTCTCTTTCAGTGATTCACTTAAAGGGGACTCTGAATCATCTAGCGGACTTCCTAAGCCGGTCACAGGTAAGGGAATCAGAGTGGTCCCTAAATCCGGAAGTATTTCAGACAATTTGCAACATGAAGGGTGTTCCGGAAGTAGACCTATTTGCGTCTGCAGAGAATCACAAGGTGAGCAGCTTCTTTTCTCTGAACCCGAAAGATCGGTCATTGGGTGTGGATGCTCTGTCTCAGGCTTGGCATTTCAACCTTGCGTATGCCTTCCCTCCGGTGCGTCTGTTACCATTGCTGTTGAAGAAACTGGTCAAAGAACCAACTACCGTCCTCTTGATAGCTCCGTGGTGGCCAAAGAGATCTTGGTTTTCAACGCTAGTAGAGCTGTCAATTCAGGATCCCTGGGAAATTCCGGTGACTCCTCTTCTTCTGTCACAAGGTCCGGTCATATGCCCGAATCCTCAATGGGTGAGATTGACACTTTGGACCCGGAGGTCGCCTTGCTGCAAAGGAAGGGATTTTCAGGTCCGGTGATTAATACTGTTCCGGAAGTAGACCTATTTGCGTCTGCAGAGAATCACAAGGTGAGCAGCTTCTTTTCTCTGAACCCGAAAGATCGGTCATTGGGTGTGGACGCTCTGTCTCAGGCTTGGCATCCTTAATGGTGGAGATTGACACTTTGGACCCTGAGGTCGCCTTGCTGCAAAGGAAGAGATTTTCAGGTCCGGTGAATAATACTGTTCCGGAAGTAGACCTATTTGCGTCTGCAGAGAATCACAAGGTGAGAGGTTGACACTTTGGACCCAATGGTGGAGATTGACACTTTGGACCCTGAGGTCGCCTTGCTGCAAAGGAAGGGATTTTCAAGTCCGGTGATTAATACCCTGCTCGCTAGTAGGAAGCTGGTTACCAGGAAAATTTACCTTAAAGTTTGGAAAACCTTTAAGTCTTGGAAGTTGGAGAATGGTAGGACATCATCTAAAATTCCAGTGATTCTGGACTTTCTCCAAAATGGTGTTAACATGGGCCTTACCATTAATACACTTAAAGTTCAAATAGCGGCTCTATCAGTTTTTTTGGATAAAAAGCTCTCTTCTATATCTATTATTAAAGCAGTTAAACGATCTAAACCGATCCCTTGCAAGATTATTCCACAATGGGATTTGGCAAAAGTTTTATCCATGCTGAGCTCATCACCCTTTTATCCTAAGAACCTTGGCATCAAGCTACTATCTTGGAAAGTGTTATTTTTAGTAGCCATTACCTCAGCTCGAAGGATCAGCGACATTCAAGCGTTATCATGCAGTCATCCATTTCTCCAGGTCTTTCCGGATTGTGTCGTTTTAAAAGTAGATCCTTGTTATCTTCCAAAGGTAGCTTCAGATTTTCATCGCACTCAAGAGATTATTATCCCTTCCGTCGCAGAAGACGAGCCACAACTGATACCATTGGATGTTAGGTCTCTTCTGCTGCGATATCTTCATGAAACTAAAGATTTCAGGAAAGATGACAGTTTGTTTATTTCCTTCTCGGGTTATAGAAGGGGCTTGAAGGTTTCCAAGGTCACGCTTGCAAGATGGATGAAGAATACTATTAAGATGGTGTACGGAGATGTTAACTTGCCATGCGGTGTTACAGCTCACTCAACAAGAAGTATTTCCACATCTTGGGCAGAGCAAGCTAGGGTCTCCATAGATCAGATCTGCAAGGCGGCTACCTGGACATCAGCTAAGACCTTTGCAAGGCATTATCGCTTAGATCTTCTTTCCCAGAAGGATCTTTCCTTTGGCAGAAGTGTTCTTCGCGCTGTACTTCCCACCCTATGAGGTAGTTCTCGCCTATCTCTCATGCGTATGCTGCCCGAAGGATGTTTTGAGAAAAACCAAGTTAGTTACCTGGTAACTTTTTTTCTAAACATCCGTAAGGGCAGCATACGCCGATTCCCTCCCTTGTGTATGTATTTGAGGGGTATTGTTTTTTTGTAAGTATGTGGAGTCGTAGGTCTTGTCTCCTCTTTCTCTTTCAGATCTCTACAACAACTGGGGAAGTGAGGGAGGAGCCAAGACTTTATGCCGGTGGTCATGTGTTCCAGTTGAGGGGAGAAGCCCGGAGGTCTCGTGCGTATGCTGCCCTTACGGATGTTTAGAAAAAAAGTTACCAGGTAACTAACTTGTTTTTTTTTAATAAAGTTATTTTTAAAGTGTGTCTGTTTTTTTTTTTTTTTTTTTTAACCCTTTGTGAACTGGTAAGGGATCTATGAGACCCCTTATACCAGTTCACAAGGCTCTGGGTCTGGCAAGTCACCTGCGGCTAGTGGGTGACTTGCCATTAACCCTGAGACCCCCCATTACCTGCCTCCCCAAAAAAACCTTAAAATTCCCCCAAGAAATGGTGTCCCCCCCCCACCTGTGAAGGGGGACCCCACACCAATTTTTTTTTATTTAACCCTTTATTATGTGGATAGTAGTTGTATTTTATTTGTAAATGTTATAAAGTGCTCTTTTCAGTTTAGGGGATCACCTGGACAGGAACGGGGAGCTACCGATACATATGTGGTATCATTGTAATCGGGAGAAATGGGGCTTTCACATGCAATGTGGTTTTCTTTAATAAAATAAATGTTTTTGTTAAAATAAAGGAGACAATTTAAAAAATATATATATATATTTATTTATTTTTTTATTTATTTAAAAATATTTTAAAAAGTTGAAAAAATACAAACAAGACATTTCATGTTAAAGCCTAAACTCTGCCACAAAAAGAAAATATGTCATTTTCTTGGAAATTCCTGCAAAAATCACAGTTAAACATCACGCAAAATGGTGAAAAATATCCGGTCAGGAGAGGGTGACAAAATCTCAAGTAGACTGGCAGTCAAAAGGTTACAGGTACCTATGCATGTTGGGTATTGTTCTGCTCGGGGGACCTTGCGCTTTCAGATTTAGCTTGTTTTTTCTTATTTGCATATTGATATTTTAGGAAAAGGTGTTTTTTATTCTGCTTTTTTATACATTTTTTTGTGAAACCCTGTGCAACCTAAGAATTCTTCGAGATATTACTTTCAGAAAGATGAGCCCACTACAACAAGCTGGATACGCTTAGAAAGCTTAACATGTGTACTTTTAGAGAATATATGGTTTATTGGGGATATTCCAAATGTAAAGGGTTGGTTTTGTAGAAAAAGCACAAGGTGCACACTTTGTCTGCAGAGCTGAAAATCTGAAGTAAAATTATCGTTATGCGCATGCTTTACTTTGGGGTGTTTGGCAACTCTCTCCTTGACAGAACCCATGCATGTTGGGTATCATTCTGTTTGGGGGATGTTGCTTTTTCAGATTTTCTGTTTTTTCTGGTTTGCATATAGTTTTTTTTAGGAAAATGTGGTTTTGATTCTGCTTTTTTATTCGTTTTTAGGGAAACCCTGTGCAACCAAAGAATACATTGAGGGATTATTTCTAGAAAACTGCACCCATGTAAACAAGCCTGGTACGCCTAGAAAGCTTGAGGTGTATACATCTAGGGAATATATAGTTTGTGGGGGGTATTTCAAATGTAAAGGGTTGTTTTTCTTGAAAAACTGCAAGGTGCGCATATTGCATAGCATAGTTGTATTTTATCTGAAAATCTCCTAAAGCGTTTCAGTTTGGGGGAGTCTCCTGGGCAGGAAAGGGTGTCTACCTATACATATGTGGTACCACTGTAACCGGGAGAAATTGGGGTTTCACACGCAATAAGATTTTATTGACAAACTTACATTTTTTATTACAAAAAAACACTACAAATTGTAAAAATTTTTTTTTTTTTTGCACAATTTTCACCCAAAAATATTGAGAATACACTTATAAAATGACAAACAAAACATTTCATGTTAAAGCCCAGGCTCTGCTGAAAAAAAACAATATATCACTTTCCTGGGAAATCCCTTCAAAAATCACAGTTGAACATGGTGAGCGCAAAATAGTGCAAAATAATCTGGCAACAAAGGGTGACAAAATCTCAAGGTAGGCTGGCGGTTAAAGGGTTAACAGCTTGGCTAGTGAAACCTCCATCTTGATGGATAAGGGTTTAACAGCTTCTGTTGATACCATGATTAGGGCTAGGAAGAAGTCCTCGTCCTTTATCTACTACAGGGTCTGGCATGCTTACATTGCCTGGTGTGAGTCCAAGTCTCTTCCTTGTCGGGTGTTTTCTATCCCCAGGATTCTGGAATTTTTGCAACATGGTTTGGATTCAGGCCTTCAACTTAGTACCCTCAAGGGACAGGTGTCAGCTCTGGCATTTTTTTTTTCTCCAAAGATCCTTTGCCAATCACCGGTGCGTCCGCCACGTAAGCCCATGCTACTTGGGACCTGAATCTGGTGTTGTCTGCTCTGCAAGGTCCTCCCTTTGAGCCTATCCGTGGGGCTGCCTTGCCCATTCTGACTCTTCAGGTGGCCTTTTTGGTGGCCATTACTTCTGTCAGGTGAGTTTCTGTTCTGGCGGCGCTTTCCATCAAACCTCCTTATTTTGAAAGGCATCAGGATAAGGTGTTGGTTCGGCTTAAGATGGATTTCTTGCCTAAGGTTGTGTCTGCTTTTCATCTCCATCAGGACATTGTTTAGCCTTCTTTGTGTCCTAACCCTGCTAATTCCAAGGAGCGGACCCTTCATTCTTTGGATGTTGTCAGGGCTCTGAAGTTTTGTTTGGTTGCTACTGAGCCTTTCAGGAAGTCTGACGCTCTTATTCTAAGTATACAGCACGTCCTGTTCAGAATATATTCCTTACTCTTTGGTAATACATCCAGTAGATGGCGCTGGACTGCAGAGAAAGAAAAGTGGCTCCTCCCGGCCCCATATATACCAGGGACCTCCCACAAATTCCCCAGTTCTTCTCTGCAGTCTGGGCTGCGATGACTAGAAGATGGCTCTTTCTACTCACAGGTGAGCGGGGCTTATTAGCCTGCGGCCCTGTAGGACTATTCCCACCCGTTCCTTTTTACTGCCTCCCAGCTTAGGCTGCGCTGGTTCGGTTGATGGTAGGGAGCACCGCTGTCAGGTGCTAAGGAGCGCTGCTCCAACCGCAGTCCCCCACCAAAGGGTAGGCGGTATAGGCCCGTGGTGAGCCTTATGGGATGTCCCTCCCGCGGCCGTTTGCCCTTCGCCCCCTGTCCCCTCAGTTAGGCTCCTCCTAGGCTGGCCGCTGCTTCCCCTTCGCTCTCGTCCGGTCTGTGCCTCTGCCATTACGGCTGTTGCTATTAAAAGCCTGCTCAGGGGTCTCTTAGATGGGGCCCCTGATGATGCAGGTAGTGAAGAGTATAGAGCTCTTCTGCGTTGAGGAGTTTGTTGCATATGTTCTCTCTGCCTTGGATGATATCATTAGAATATGTGGCAGGGTATCTGCCTTGTTGGTGGCGATACGCCGCTCGGTCTGGCTGTGCCAGTGGGCAGCTGACACGCTGCTAACAAGGCTCTCACTGGTTTTCCCTTCAAGGGCTGCGCCTCTTTGGTGAACGTCTGGACTTGTTTGCTAAGGGAGGCAAGTTACCTCAGCATAGAAGGCAGCCCTGGTCCTTTCGGGGTTCAGTTGCCTTCCTTCCTTCCTTCCGTGGTTCCAGAATTGGACAGGGAGCTTCCTTTGCTGGAGCCCGCGGAGATTTCTGGGGTAGGGGCAGAGGACGTGGACGTCCTGGCTCCTCCTGGGGTCCCAAAGCAAAATCCTCTCCCAAGCCCCCTCAGGCATGATGGGGCGCCCTCACCCATCCGGGTGGGGGGACGGCTGCAGCACTTCGCTCATGTCTGGAGGCTTCATGTCTCAGACCGGTGGATTCAAGAGGTAGTGTCCTCCGGTTACAAGTTGGAGTTTGCTGCTGATCCCCCTCCAAGATTCATCAGATCCCGGATTCCTCAGGACCCTGTGTCAGCTCAGGAGCTAGTGCAAGCAGTGCAAGGCCTCCTGGAGCTGGGGGTCATCTGCCAGGTCCCCTTAAGAGAAAAAGGCAAGGGCTTTTATTCCAACCTATTCACAGTACCCAAAAAAGATGGTTCAGTCAGGCCCATCCTGGACTTGAAGATTCTCAACAAGTTTGTCAGGGGCAGGTGCTTTCGCATGGAAACTCTGTGCTCTGCCATCAGTTCCCTGCGCCAAGGGAATTTCATGACTTCTGTGGACATCAAAGATGCTTATCTTCATATTCCTGTGTTCCCAGGTCATCAAAGGTTCCTCAGGTTCACTCTGATGGATCAACACTACCAGTTTGTGGCCTTGCCCTTTGGTCTCACTTCAGCTCGCAGGGTGTTCACCAAGGTGCTGGCCGGCGTGATGTCTCTGCTCAGATGTTGGGGCCGTCCGCGTGCTTCCCTATCTGGACGACATTCTCATCGCTTCCCAGTCTCTACATCAGGCAGAGTTGGATACTCAGCTGGTGGTGTCCACTCTGGAGTCATTTGGATGGGTGTTCAACCACCCCAAGTCCTCACTGTCCCCTTGGTAACTCCATTCCTAGGAATGAATCTGGAAACAGTTCAGGCAAGGATTTTCCTTCCTCAACAGAAGGTGGACAGTCTGATTGCACAGCCTCAGTCCCTCCTAACTTGTCCTCATCCCTCCATCAGGCAGGGGATGCAGCTGGTGGGCCTGATGGTGGCATGCTTCAAAGCGGTCCCTTATGCTCAGTTCCACTTGAAGCCTCTGCAACTTCACCTATTGTCAGTATGGGACAAGGACCCAGCGTCCCTGGACAGGGTCTGTGTGCTCTCCCCCCTGGTCAGGAGGTCCCTCTTGTGGTGGATGGACTCAAGGAACCTGTTGGGGGGGGCAGATCCTTTCTTGCCCCTTCCTGGGAGACTGTCACCACGGATGCCAGTCTGTCAGGTTGGGGGGGTTTCTGGAAGTCCCTGCGGTTCCAGGGGAGGTGGGGCCCTCAGGAGGCCCACACACCTATCAATATCTTGGAACTGCGGGCGATCAGGCTAGTTCTGGCTCACTTGACTACTTACCTTCGGTGCCTGCCTGTTCAGGTGCGCTCTGACAACCAGACGGCAGTTGCCTACATCAATCATCAGGGAGGGTCCCGGAGCAAGGGGGCCCTCCAGGAAGCGTCTCTGATCCTGACTTGGGCGGAGGCCAATGTCCCCTGCATATCAGCTGTGTACATCCCGGGGGTGGAAAATCGCCTGGCGGACTCTCTGAGCAGGGGGACCTCTCGCCAGGGAGAATGGTCCCTATGCAGCAGGGTATTTCAATCTCTGTGTCACTGTTGGGGCCAACCAGATGTGGATCTGTTTGCATCCCGTCACAATCACAAACTCCCAGCTTTTGTCTCTCTGTCCCAGGATCCTCTGGCCTTGACCTCGGATGCGCTAGCAATGTCATGGCAGGACTTTCAGTGCCTGTATGTCTTCCCTCCAATCCCCCTGCTGGGCAGGGTTCTGCGCAAGATTGCTCTGGCCCCCAGGTGGCCAAGAGTGTGGTTTGCAGACGTGCTGCAACTGGCAGTAGATCAGTACGCTCTGCCCTTGGTGCTAGATCTGCTCACTCAGGGCTCACTACGCCATCCCAATTTACAAACTCTGGCTTTGACGGCTTGGCTGCTGAAACCTCCATCTTGATGGAGAAGGGGATGTCTTCCTCGGTTGTGGATACTTTGATTAAAGCTAGGAAGAAGTCTTCCTCTTCCATTTATTGCAAGGTTTGGCGTGCCTACATTGACTGGTGTGAGTCTAAGTCTCTTCCCTGTCATGTGTTCTCTATTCCCAGGATTCTGGAGTTCCTGCAGCATGGGTTGGAGATGGGACTCCAGCTCAGTACTCTGAAGGGTCAGGTTTCTGCCCTGGCTATTTTGTTCCAGAAGTCCTTTGCTCAGCACCCTCTGATCAGGACTTTTTTCCAGGGGGTCACTCGTGCGCCCCCCACGTATCCTATCCTAAGATAAAGAGTACATACAGTATACACATAAGGGCAGACTAGATGGACCGTATGGTCATATGTTTCTATGTAAGCCTATGGTACCTGTTTGGGATCTGAACTTGGTTCTGTCAGCCTTGCAGGGTGCTCCCTTTGAACCTGTGCAGGAGGCTGCCTTGGCCATTCTTACGCTCAAGGTTGTATTTCTGGTGGCTATCACTTCGGTCAGGCGTGTGTCTGAGTTGGCGGCGCTTTCCATTCAGCCCCCCTACTATGAGAGACACCAGGGCAAGGTGGTGTTTCGTTTCAAACCTGACTTTCTGCCTAAGGTAGTGTCTGCCTTTCATTTGAATCAGGATATTGTTCTTCCTTCTTTGTGCCCTAAGCCTAGCAATGCTAAGGAGAGGGTTTTGCACTCTTTGGATGTGGTTAGGTGTCGTTAGGTGTCTGAAGTACTATCTGGTGGCTACTGCACCTTTCAGGAAAACTGATGCTCTTTTTGTGGTCCCTTCTGGTCCTAGGAAGGGTTTGGCTCCTGCCAAGTCTACTATCAGCAAATGGATCCATCAGGCTGTGATTCAGGCCTACTCTGCTAAGGGGAAGAATCCTCCCTTCCGCCTTACTGCTCATTCCACTCGTGCTATTGGTGCCTCTTGGGCTTTTCAGCACCAGGCTTCTGTTGAACAAGTTTGCAAGGCCTTGGTCTTCTGTTCATACCTTTTCAAAGTTTTACAAGGTTGATGTTAGGGCCTCAGCTGATGCTGCTTTTGGCCGAAAGGTTCTACAGGCGGCAGTGGTTTAAACTGTCTGCTGCAGATTTTTCTTGGGGATCCCACCCTACTTTATGGACACTGCTATTGGATGTCCCAACTGTAAGTATTACATTTGGAGCAGGGCGTACTGTATACTAAGAATAATACAATTTTGTGATTACTCACCTGTAGAATTGGTATTATGAGTATACAGTACGTCCTGCTCCAACCCACCCTTGTTTTGCATTATCTTGGATCCCCTGTATGGTGATTTTCATTGTTATAGTTGATAGTTTGGATGGTTTAATTCTCCCGGCTTCTCATTAACTGCTTTTCAATGCTGGGGATTTGTGGGAGGTCCCCGGGTATTTGAGGGGCCGGGAGGAGCCTATTTTCGATGTCTCTGCAGTCCAGCGCCATCTGGCGGAGTATATCCCCAACTGTAAGTATTAGATTTGGAGCAGGACGTACTGTATACTCATAATACCAATTCTACAGGTGAGTAATCACAGAATTGTATTTTTTCATATGAATTAGCCACGCTGGGAGTTTCCTGAGCAGTTTCACTTTAATAATCTAGTGCTCAAAAGAATGGGAACGGCCTAGCAAGCTGCCCGGGGTGCCTAAGAGTTGGGACAAGAGGTATCCCTTTCCTGCTGATGTTGTTAAGCGTTGGTCATGTCCTTCCGAGGTGGATGCGTCCGTTCTAGCATGACATCTGTCATGCATTCTCCTGACACTACTACCCTGCGAGATGCCGAGGAACGGCATTTGGACCAACTGGCCTGTCATGCCTTTGCATGTGTGAGCCTGGTTTGTGCCTCTGCTATTGCGGCTATTGCCATTAAAGGGGTGCTTAAAGTGGACCAACACCCAGGATTTTGACTATCCTGGGTATTGGTCCACTTCCGTGGGGCACCCCGATCGTGTGAAACCCCCCAGAAAGCCCCAAAAACTCACCTGACCCCACTCCCACGTGACTTGCTCGTCCAATCGCCGCAGCCGCCTCCCGCGTGTCCCTCTTTCAGGGTTCGCGCCCTGTAAGAGGCGCAAACGGCCGGCGCGGGAGGCCGTGGCGGCCCAAGCATGCGCTGCTGGAACGAGGATCGGTAGGATTTTTGGGGATCTGGGGGGGGGGGTTCACACAGATCGGGGTGCCCTGCAGTCAGGGAGCTGATCGGTCCGGGAATCTTATAGATTTCCAGGCCGATCAGCGGAGGGTGTTGGTCCACTTTAAGTGTATTTTGGATGGGGCGTCTGAGGATGCGGATAGAGAGGAGTATAGATCTCTTCTGCTTTGTGAGGAATTTATTGCATATATCCTCTCTGCCTTGGATGATGCCATTAGAATGTGTGGTCGGACTTCTGCCCTGTTGGTGGCTATACGCCACTCTGTCTGGCTACATCAATGGTTGGCTGACAATGCTGCTAAGAAGGCTCTCACTGGTTTCCCCTTCAAGGACCTGCGTCTTTTTGGGGAACCCTTGGATTTGTTTGCTAAGGGTGGTAGGTTACCTCAACACAGGAGGCCGTCTCGGTCCTTTCGGGGGACAGGTGGCTTTCTCCCATCCTTCCGTGGTTCCAGAACTAACCGTGTAGTCTTTTACTGGGGCCCGTGGAGACCATTGGGGTAGGGGCAGAGGATGTGGCCGTCCTGGGGTCTCACCCAAGCCCCCTCAGGCATGAAGGGGCGCCCTCACCCATCCGGGTGGGGGGACGGCTTCGGCTTTTTGCTCACGTCTGGAGACTTCACGTCTCAGATTGGTGGATTCAGGTTACAAGATAGTTTGCAGCCTGGCCGGCCCCAAGATTCATCGAATCCCGGATGGCTCAAAACCCCCTTTTAGCCCAGGGTCTGCACCTTGTTGTCCAAAACCTTCTGGAGTTAGGGGTCATCTGCCAAGTGCCTTTAATGGAAAGGGGCAGAGGCTACTATTCCAATCTTTTCACTGTTCCCAAGAAAGACGGGTCCATCAGACCCATCCTGGATTTAAAGCCCGGAGGACATCATGACCTCTGTAGACATCTTACCTTCGTGTACCAATCTTTCCAGGTCATCAGAGATTCCTCAGGTTTGCTCTGGAGGATCAGCACTACCAATTTGTAGCCTTGCCCTTCGGTATCACCTCGGCTCCCAGGGTATTCACCAAGGTGCTGGCGGGCATTATGGCTCTGCTGAGATCTCAGGGCATTTGCATCCTTCCTTACTTGGATGACATTCTCATCACGTCTCGGTCCTTCCAGCAGGCGGAGCTGGATACCCAGATGGTGGTGTCCACACTGGAGTCCTTCGGCTGGGTGATGAGCCATCCTAAGTCTTCCCTGTCACCGTCAATGGTCAAGTCCTTTCTGGGCATGACTCTGGATACATCTCAGGTCAAGATCCTTCTCCCTCAGCAGAAGGTGGACAGTCTGCAAGCTCAAGCCAAGCTTCTTCTGTCTTGCCCTCATCCTTCCATCTGGCAGGGTATGCAGCTGGTGGGCCTGATGGTGTCTTGCTTCGAGGTGGTTCCATATGCTCAGTTTCACATGAGGCCTCTTCAACTTCACCTCTTTTCAGTTTGGGATCGGGACCCGATGTCCCTGGATCAGGTGTTTGTACTGTCCCCTCTGGTCAGGCGGTCTCTCTCGTGGTGGCAGGACTCAAGAAACCTGTTGGTGGGCAGATCCTTTCTGGCTCCGTGCTGGGAGGCAGTCACCACAGATGCCAGTCTGACAGGTTGGGGGGGGCTTCTGGAAATCCCTGAAATTCCAGGGTCAGTGGGGCCCTCAGGAGGCCCACACCCCTATCAACATTCTGGAACTGAAGGCGATAAGGTTCTTGTCCAACTGACTCCACACCTTCGGGGTTGGGTTGTTCAGGTCCGCTCGGACAACCAGACGGCGGTTGCCTACATCAATCATCAGGGAGGGACCCGGAGCAAGAGGGCCCTCAAGGAAGTGTCTCTGATACTGTCCTGGGCGGAGGAGAATGTTCCCTGCATCTCGGCAGTGTACATCCCGGGAGTGGAGAATCTGGAGGCAGACTCCCTCAGCAGGGGGACTTCTCGCCTGGGAGAATGGTCCCTCAGCAGCAGGGTGTTTCGCTCCCTGTGCCACCGTTGGGGTCAGCCGGATGTGGATCTGTTTGCGTCCCGCCACAAACACAAGCTTCCAGCATTTGTCTCTCTGTCCCAGGACCCTCTGGCCTTGGCCATGGATGCACTAGCAATGTCTTGGAAGAGCTTTCAGCTCCTTTGTGTTCCCTCCATTTCCTCTGCTGGGCAGGGTGCTGCACAAGATATCCCAAGAAGGGGTGCCAACCATCCTGTTGGCCAAGAAGAGTGTGGTTCACAGACATCGTGCAGTTGGCAGTAGATCAGTACGCCCTGCCCAAGGTTCCAGACCTGCTCACTCAGGGGCAGCTACGCCATCCCAATTTACAAACGCTGGCTTTAACGGCCTGGCTGCTGAAACCTCTATCTTGATGGAATAGGGGTTGCCTGCCTCTGTTGTTACTACCATGATTCGGGCTAGGAAGAAGTCCTCGTACTTTATCTACTATAGGGTATGGTATGCTTATATTGACTGGTGTGAGTCGTTTCCCTGTCGGGTGTATTCTAAGCAGACAGCACGTCCTGCTCCAGACATAGTCCTTACATGTGGGTATACCTCCGCCTTCAGCGCCGTGCACTGCAGAATCATGAAGAAAACAAGCTCCTCCCGGCCCTACATATACCGAGGGACCTCCCACAAATCCCCAGATTCCTCTGCAGTGCTAAAACTGCGAAGACATGAAGTATCACGCTCTCGCAGGCGAGCGGGGCTTGACAGCCCGAGGCCCTGCGGGACTATTTCCACCCGTCCTCTTTGTGAGTAACATGCCTCCCAGCCTGGGCTGCGTTGGTCGGGTGAAGGTAGGCAGCACCTAGCGTGCTTACGGAGCCATGCTCCACCGCAATCCCCATCCATGGGGTAGGCGGTCTAGGCTAATGGTGAGCCTCATAGTGGATGCCCCTCCCGCACCTTACCCCATGCCCCATGTAGCGGTGAACCCTGAGTGCTGGGTCACCTTCTTAGTTCCCCCCTTTAGTGGGGGGAAAAAGAGCGGGGGGGGGTTGTGTACGTTGGCTTAATCTTGCCATATCACACGCCTTGCCTTAGCCCTATCGGTTTCCGGGGGTCAGAGCCACGCTTTAATCTTTATTTTTATTTTTACGTTGGCCACAGCGCTTTTAAAAATGTGACTTGGCGCCTCAGGCGGCTCTGTCTTGCGACGCCATGGCGTTTATTTCTGTACTTTTCCTTGTCCTGTTCCACTCTTAAGAGCTTCGCGCTCTCCGGGGTGGGCATGGTCTGTTTTTGGCGCTTTCCGCGTCACCCACAGCTCTGGCCCGCCCTTCAAGGTTCGCTGGCGCCATTTTGTCGGTCTTCCCGTGCGTGCATGGTCACGATCCTCCCTCTCCCTTGGTTGCTGTAAGTGCCCTCGCGGGCGTTCCTTTTCTTCTCTCCTTGTGCTGCGCATGGTTCTGACACCTTCTCTTCTCCTTATGTCTTTCAGACGCCAAGCTTCCAGTGGCTTCTCCCGGCCTGATATAACCCCGTGAGATATATATATATATATATATATTTAGATTCTCCCACATTCCCAGCGGGTATTGGGGCATCCACGGTTGCTTACAGCATAAATCCCTACTGGCATATTCCTAGATTAATCACCATATGGAGGCATCTCAGAATTTGGTGTCCGGGGTCCTGCGGGGACAAGACCGGGTGTGTACCATGTGTTGACAACTCCACGCTGACGCTGACAGAGCACTGTTCTGCGGACCGTGTTTTACCAGTAGCTGCACCTCGTTAAAATACACCTGTCTCCCCGGACTTGAATCTCACTCCCGATGAGTCGCACTCGAGCGGGGATGACCAGCAAGTGGTGCCGCGCAAGCTTCCCACCGCGGAGCAAATTATGTCGGGCTTGGCGGAGCACTTGGGCGCTGGGAAGAAACGATCCCTGACGCCACCTAGCTATAGGTTTTCCACTGAAACCGAAGAACCTGCTGCTATGCAGGATCTTGATCAGTCTGAGGATGGTGATCTGTTCTCAGGGTCCAGTTCCCCAGACGAGTTGTTTTGGAACCGCAACGGTTCTGGCCCGGAGTCCTGGGGCCTGTGTGAAACTGACGAGTTACTCATTAAGATTTTTGAAGTACTGTCCATCTCTCCCCCGGGAGAGTCTCCTAAGCCCAAGAGGGAGAGTTTCCACACGGCGACACCGTGCGTGGAATTTTTGGAGCAGGATCATTTCCAGTATCTCATATCTAAGGAATGGTAATCTCCTTGTAAACTTACAGGGGTTCCGGGGGTTTGGGACTGGAAGTACCCCTTTCCCCAGGACTTGGTCGAACGATGGTCAGTTCCCCCAGAGGTGGATGCTCCAATAATTGGGGTTGTTAACCCTCCCTTCATGGCGGCCTCCCCTTCTCGCACCCTTCGGGATGCTAAGGACCGGCGCATGGACAGATTGGCCTCACATGCCTTCTCTTGCGTAGGGACGGCTCTGCGCCCGGTCTGTGCTGCGGCTGTTACCTCTGTGGCCGCGAGGACACTGTTCAGGAAGATAATTGACCAGCAGCCGGAGGATCTCCCTTGTGAGGTCTTCAATGCACTGTCAGATTGTGACGTTTTTGTGAGATTTATCCTCTCAGCTATGGATGATACCATTAAAATGTGTGCTAGAGCCTCGGCCCTTGTGGTGGCTATTCGTCGCCTGCTTTGGCTGCGACAGTGGGGGGCTGACAATGATACTAAAAAGGTTCTTACCGGTATTCCCTTTAGAGGACGTCGCTTATTCTGGGCCAGGTTGGCCCTTTTTGCAAAAAGAGTAAGGCGCCCTCGTGCAGCCGGTCGACCAGGCAGCCCAAGGGCAGGGACTCCCCACCCCCTCCTTACGTTTCTGTTAAACGAGAACCAGAAGTGTGCTTCCAACTTTTTGGAGTGGAAGCTCATCCCAGGGGAGGTAGGCATCGCCCTGGGACCTCTGGCAGGTCAAAACCAAAATCTGCCAAAACCTCACAAGCATGAAGGGACACCCACGCCCCGCGGGCGAGGGAACTGCCACAGCACTTGGCTCTTATGGCAGGATGCCATGCTTCGTTCAGGCGATTTCAGGTTATGGACCACCTGGACGCGGGTCTTAAAAGAATGGAGTGTTCTAGGCAGTTCCCTTCAGAATTAGTCAGGGGTATTCTAGTCCCTGTTGTTTCCCTTAGTGATTTGACACAGGTAGAGTTTGGCCTGGAGGGGCTGGGCCTTCTCTTAGGTTGGCCTTGGCTGATAATTGCTTTCACTCTGCTTTTCCTAGGGATGACGCAGTCTGCCCGGATCAGGTGCTCTAGACCTGGCATCTAGGATCCACGGGCTCTGCCTACTTGGTATCCAGCTGTTGGGCCGCAGTCGCCCTTGTCAAGTGAACACCTTGATGCCCGTGAGGATCTTTTTCCCCTCCGGTCCCTTGTTCCCCCTGGACGCCTAGTCCTTTTTGTTCAGCCGGTGTTGCAGGTCCATTCCATATATTAGGGTCCTGTCTGGGGTCCTTCCCCTGTTTCCCAGAGGGCTCGCCAAGGCGAGTATGGGAGCGCTTTCATGCTTATTCACCGGTGCGGTCCGCAATAGTTTCTATTGAGTTAGGGCTCTCTTGGAGTCGTTTGGTTTGGTGCTTAGGCACATCTATTGCTTGGTGTAATCTGAGTCAGACTCTCCCTACGGGGTGGCATTTAGATGGGTCCAGGTTTCACCTTCCCTTCTGAATTGGGTGCCTTGGTATAGAGGGGGCCTTGTCCCCTGTGTAGTCTCATTACATTCACCTTGCGGCTGGTGGGCCTATTGCTGGCGGCCGAGGCTGTTCCTCCCCCAGATGTCCTTGGGGCCTGCGGCTCCTTGGGTTACTTATCCTGGATGGGTTCCAACACCCCTGGAAATAGTTCAGTACGTTCCCCCGGTTTTTATGGGGTTCCCTTTTGGTTGGTCTACTCATGGAAGTTGTCGATGGACATCACTTCCTTCTTGCTATCCCTGTAGATGGTCGCCATGGGGACCAAGTCTGGCAGGGTCACTAAAGGGGTTCTATTCCTTATGGATTTCCCCGAGGTACCTAAGGGGGGGCCCCTTTAGGGGGGCCCATTTTCATAACATTGGTAGGTCTTCCCATTGTGCCTTGAGGGGCGCTGGCTTGCTGGCCGTTTTCCCTTAGGACTTGTCTCTTGAGGACTCTTGGTCTGTTTGGTCAGTGGCCTGTCCAGGTCTCGGACCGGGTTGACCCGTCTTGTAGGGTCTGGTTCTGATCTAGTTGAGGTTTTTACACTCCTTGCGCTTCATTGGTATTGGCTCATTGGCTGTACTACTGTGCTGGGAAAGCCTTCCCTAGTGTCTCAATGAGCCGACTGGTTGGGGCCGTGGCCCCGTGACTGTTACAGAGACTCTGTCCGGGTTAAGGTCCTAATGCGTTGTCCTGGGTGAGTGTTCAGGACTCTCTCTCTCATGGTGACCTAGTCTGGCCTTTTTTTGTACGGGTATTTTACCCTTTGTCTGACCCTTCTTACACCTTGCTAGGTGGGGTTCTGCACAGGCTTGCTGTGGCAAGGGTGAACTGTTGCACTTGGGGGCTTGAGTGGCCCTGTGTGGTTTGGTTCGCATTTTCTGCTGGAGACAGTTGTGCGGTGTGCCCTCTCTCTTGTGGGGTGTTATGCCTAGTCAGGCTCCTTACTACGTCATTCCCTTCACAGGGTTAGGACGATCGCTACTCTCCCGATCAGAAAGGTTCCCTCTGGGTGTCTCTTCCCCTTGGAGGGTTGGGTCTAGATCCCTTCCTTTTTTATTCTTCTCCCTTTTCCACCAGCTATGGTGGGAGTTGGCGCCCTAGTTGGATGGAATGAGGTCTTACCCATGGGTACCAGAGTCCTTATGGCATGGCGGGAGTTGGTCCTCCAACTCAGTTCCTTGAGAGGCTCCAGGGCTCGCCCTGTTTGTCCTCGGTAGAGACTAGTTCAAGCTTCGGCGTTGAGCATTCCTCAGGGGTGGCTCAGGTACATTCCCCAGAGAATTCTAAGCTCCCTTGAGGGGGGGGGGGGTTGCTTATCCTGTTGCCCTGCTAAAGGTTTTTTCCCTGGGGCCTATTCAGGTTCTTGTCTGAACTGTTCCCTGCCTCAGACGTCTCTTTCGGGGCGGGTGCCTCAGTCTGAGGCGTGTCATAGGAGATGGCTCTCTTAGCCTAGTCCTTTTTTACATTTTACAGCTTTTTATATCTGTACACCGTCTTGGTGAGGATGTGTCCGCCTTGCACCAAGCTTGAGTCCAGGTGGAGGGTTGTTGTTCTTCTCTATTCCAGAACCTAGGGTCCTTGGACTGGTGTTCTGCTTACTCTGAGCTTAAAGGGGATCTGTATCCCTCAATAGGCATTGGGGAACCTCTGGACTGCTTCCTGTCCAGGGTTGGGGCTATGCCCGTCGGGCTTATAGACGTCCCCATCCTTCCTGCAGCTGGATCTGGTTACTCCCATGAATATGGAGAGCCGGTTGGACTGGTCTCGCTTGGCTTATTGTCCTTCTGAGCTATTGATTGTCATTTTGGCTCTTGAGGAGCCTCGTTAGCTTGTGTAGTTTTACGTTGGTCTCTCCGAGACCAGGGTTCGTATTCCCTGATGGTAAAGGTTCTATGGTTGCCATGGCTACCCTGTTATCGTTAGTAGCATGGTTAGGCCGTTATTCTGGCCTGTTTCTTAAGGGAGATTTATCCTCCTCTCTTGGTTTGGATTTCTTCTACCGGTGCTCGGTTTGGGCCTTATGCACTTGGTGGTTGAGCAGGCTGACTAGTTCTCTGCTCGTGTTTCATTAGCCTTGTTAGGCCTCATAAGTTAAGTTAGAGCTTGCTCTAGTTGCTCCTGGTAGCAAGGTTACAGGCGATAGCGCTGTTCTGGTTGGCTGTGCCTTTTTTCATGGGGATCCCACCCTACTTATGGACACTGCTATTGGATGTCCCACATGTAAGGACTATGTCTGAAGCAGGACGTGCTGTCTGCTTAGAATAATACAACTTTGTGAAGTACTCACCTGTAGAGTTGGTATTATATGCAGACAGCACGTCCTGCTCCACCCCACCCTGATTCACCTTGTTCTGGATCCCCTCTGTGGTGATTATTATCTTGGATATTATTGCCAGTCTCTGGGTGGTTGTTTTCCTCCGGGCTTCTTCTCTCACTGCTTGTTAATGCTGGGGATTTGTGGGAGGTCCCTCGGTATATGTAGGGCCGGGAGGAGCTTGTTTTCTTCATGATTCTGCAGTGCACGGCGCTGAAGGCGGAGGTATACCCACATGTAAGGACTATGTCTGGAGCAGGACGTGCTGTCTGCATATAATACCAACTCTACAGGTGAGTACTTCACAGAGTTGTATTTTTGTGTCCCTAGGATTCTGGAGTTTCTGCAACATGGTTTGAATTTGGGTCTTCAACTTAGTACCCTTAAAGGTCATGTTTCTGCCTTGGCTATTTTCTTCCAAAGATCTTTTGCTCACCATCGTTTGGTTAAGACCTTCTTCCAGGGGGTTACTCATGTGCGTACCCCATGTAAGCCTATGTTACCAGTCTGGGATTTAAACTTGGTCTTATCTGCTTTGCAGGGGTCTCCCTTTGAGCCCTTGCGTGAGGCCCCTTTGTCGATTTTGACGCTTAAGGTAGTCTTTTTGGTGGCCATCACTTCTGTTAGGCGTGTTTCTGAGTTGGTGGCGCTTTCCATCAAACCCCCTTACTTTGAGAGACATCAGGACAAGGTGGTGTTTCGTTTTAAGCCAGATTTACTGGCTAAGGTTGTGTCTGCTTTTCATCTCAATCAGGACATTGTTTTGCCTTCTCTGTACCCTAATCCTAGTAACTCTAAGGAGCGGGTTTTACACTATTTGGATGTGGTTAGGAACCTGAAGTTCTATTTGGTGGCTACTGAATCCTTCAGGAAGACTGATGCACTTTTTGTGCTCCCGTCTGGTCCTAAGAAAGGTCTGGCTCCAGCTCAACTATCAGCAAGTGGATCCGTCAGGCTGTGATACAGGCCTATTCTGCTAAGGGGAAGGAACCTCCCTTCCGCCTTACTGCTCATTCTACTCCTACTATCGGTGCCTCTGGGGCTTTTCAGCACCAAGCTTCTGTTGAACAAGTTTGCAAGGCCGCTACTTGGTCTTCTGTGCATACTTTTTCCAAGTTTTACAAAGTTGATGTTAGGGCCTCAGCTGACGCTGCTTTTGGCCGCAAAGCTCTGCAGACGGCAGTGGTTTAAACTGCCCGCTGTTACTTTTTGGGGATCCCGCCCTACCTTACGGACACTGCTATTGGATGTCCCATGTGTAAGGAATCTTCTGGAACAGGACGTGCTGTATACTTAGAATAATACAATTCTGTGATTACTCACCTGTAGAATAGGAATTATATGTATACAGCACGTCCTGTTCCACCCCACCCTTGTTATCATTGTTCTTAGTTACCATCTGTATGGTGATTTTTCATTTTGAGGTCTTGTTATTATTGTCCTCCTGGCTTCTTGTTAACTGCTTGTCAATACTGGGTATTTTGTGGGAGGTCCCTGACTTATATAGGGCCGGGAGGAGCCACAAGCTGTTTTCTGCAGTCCAGCGCCATCTTGTGGATGTATTACCCATGTGTAAGGAATCTTCTGGACCAGGACGTGCTGTATACATATAAGACCAATTCTACAGGTGAGTAATCACAGAATTGTATTTTTGGCAGCCTGTGAGTTAAAAAATTTGAGCTGGATGCTTAACTTCGCTGCTTGACCAGTGAAGCGGTTTTCGCTCCATTTCATGGAATGAAAATGTTCAGGTAGAGATAGTTTCACTTCTATGAAGTCTTTTGTTTTTAATTCTTCACACATTTTAAAGCTAAAATATGAGCAGCGCAAGTACAAAGGGAACCAGACCTTGGTGTATTGATCACATGATCATTTTAGTTTGACTTGCCTGAGCTTTTTATGGTATTTATTTTAGTAATGTTCCTTCAAATGTATGAATTATTTACTGTTATTAATGGCTGCTTTATACTTGGAATTGTATTTTAGGCAAAGCCATCAGAGGCTCCGTGTCCTAAGGATGATGGTGTTTTCAAGGCACCTGCTCCTCCTCCTAAAGTGATAAAAACAGTGACTGTTCCCACTCAGCCGTATCAGGACATTGTAACGACACTGAAATGCAGAAAGGAGCACAAGGAAGTGAGTGTTTTTTTTGCTCTGGTTGAATGCAAACTGTTGTATGTGTATTTCATTCCATAATGAAACATATTTGTATTTCAACTGTGTCTTTAGTTATTACTTTGGTTTTGTATCTGCCTATTATGGCTCTATAGCTCTGCAGCTGAACCTGGCCTTTTGGTTACTCTCAAGGAGAGGGTTAGCGTATTCTGGCCTAGAACAAATTTTAAAGGGCATGCATAAGTACACTATGGGGTTCATACTTATTACTAGATTAAAGCATGCCCTACAAGGTCCAGAGAGATGTTGCTGTTTGCCAGATAACTGTTCTTACAAAGGATTTTTGTTAGACGCCCCACAGACCTGATCAGATCAGGGTGGTTGCCTGAGGGCATGAGGCTCCCTGCTTACTGTTCACTAATTCCTGCCATGCAACTTGCCCTCCTGTAGCCTGGGCATGTTAAACTGGGTGCAGAATTTCAGATTCCGACCAGCTGGTCTATGAATGGCCATTTATGATGATCAGTCAAGGCGCCTATAGAGAATAATGGGTTCCTCATTGTCAGACCATGGCAACAGGCACCCACATATCAGAACTGCAGGAGGGCAGCCACTGCTCATGGAAATGGGTGCCCTCTGGCAGCATCCTTGATCTGTGGGCTGTTATTGCCTGTGGGCTTGACCTTTTGGGTTCTGGGTGTATAATGTCCCCCCACTAGTGCTGAATGTTGGTCATTGAAGAGGCGTTATGCACACCAGTGGGTCCTTTTTTCTTTCACTACAGCAGCTGTGGGAGAAACACTGCATTTCTAGGGCTCCCCACAATGTTTGGCAAATGGTGGACGGAAGCCTATGCTGGAAAAATATACTTATACACCACCTTTTTTATATATTTTTATATATATATATATATATATATATTTTTTTTTTTATTTTGTATAATATATCGGTTATTGCCGCCCTTTTGAATTTACATTAAGAAGCCAGGGAATTTCCTCTCAACCCCAAAATATTAGGTGCAGGTTGTAGCTGTTTAGAAGCTAATTGACCGTTTCCAGTTTATTTTCATACTGTTATATACTGTACACAAGCTGAAATACTTAATTTTATTTTTTAGCTTTACACCGTTGTCCAGCATGTGAAGCACTTCAATGATGTGGTGGAGTTTGGAGAGAATCAGGAGTTCACTGATGATATTGAGTACTTGTTAAGTGGGTTGAAGAGTAACCAGCCCATTAACACCCGGTGCCTTAGGTGGGTTTTTTATCTTTCTATTACCTGTTCCAATTAATGTGTGTTATCAATCTGATACAGTGACCTATAAAGTTGTTTCAAAGTGGACCAAGACCCATGATTTTGAATATATAACGGGTTTTGGTCCTTGTCTCTGGGGGACCCCAATTTGGTCTTCACCTGCACCAGCCAAAGATATAGCTTACAGAGACCGCAGATTGTGTATACGCCATTGGTTCAGGGCAAAGGTAGGTTTTTTTCCTGGGACTCATGGGGTTTCAAAGGGGAAAACAAAGAGGCAGAACACCTCTTTGGTGAAGAGACCTGCCAAAACGCTTTTAAGCAACAAATCTACGTCTGAATGCAAGAAGTTTGATCACATACAAGTCCGTATGTTTCTTCGCTTACTGAACAAACGCTCGTTTTATCGTTTGTGTAAATGGGCCAATAGACCAGCTTTATTTATGAATCTGGCTTCTTACCAACTGCTTTCGAGGAATCAGGGGTAGGTGGCATTTCCTTTAGGCCTCAGACCCTTAGGATTTATTCTAAGTATGTCACACACCCCGCTTCAGAGTCATTACACTTGGGTTATACTGACCTGTAGATGGCGATCTTGCAGAGATGTCAATAAAAAAAGGAAGACCCTCCCGGTCCATAAATACCTGGGACCTCCCACTCATTCCCCAGTCTTTCATCTCTGCAGACGGCGAGCAAGTCAGAAGATAGATTTCTCCTCCTTGCAGGTAGCCGGGGCCCCTCTATTGGGTCTATTTCTGTCCGGATCCCTTTTAACTGATTTTACTTTGCCTCCCAGCACGGACAATGGTAGACGGCACCCTATGGTGCTTAGGAGCTACGCTCCACCGTGAGACCCCATACCAAGGGGTAGGAGGTTAGCCGGGTTGGTGATCCCGGCTTGGGATGCCCTGTCCCTTGGCCTTCAACCCTAGCGTGGATTCCCCCTCTCCCGGATACCCTTAGAGGTGGGGGGGCCTTGTCCCTTGAGGACTTAAATGTTGTTGGGTCCTTTATTGTATGTGTGGAGTTTGTGTGGGCACTCGGTCACAGTGTGTGTGTGCTTTGCTCTTCGTCACGGTACTTAAGCGCCGGCGGTACCGTGGCGCCGGCCACCTTCTTAGCTGATGGTGGCGAGGGACGGGGCTGGGCGTTCGCGCGATCGACTACGGCCCGCCCCCGTGCTGCTGGTGCTGCTGTTTTTAGTTCCCGGCTACTGGCTGGGAGCGAAGGGGGAGGGGCGGAGCCGGGCGCGAACCGCGCCCGCCCTCCTTCCACCACTGATTACGCGCCTTTTTCCTTCGCTTGTGTGCGTGTGCGACGGTCGGCTGTCATTTTGGTCGGTGAGTGGCCTTTGGGGCCCCCATTAGTTTTGTATATATCCATGCCCCTCGTGTGGTTGTCTGCAATGCTTGTCTATTGACATTATTGGACATTTACTTGTATGGGGTCTGATTGCTGTGCCTGTCTTTTGTCTTCCAGGTGGATCCTTGTTACTGTTAAAGGGGGGTTCTCCCGGTCCTGGGGTCCCTGGTGTTAAAATTGTTTAATTCCTCCCACGTGGGACTTGAAGGGGCATCCCGGGTAGCATTTGCTGCGTAATTCCCTCTGGTCATAGTGACTAATTATATAAAAAATCACCATATGGAGGCTTCCCCGGATACGGGACCTGGGCTCCCCTTGGGGCAATCCAGGCAGTGTTTGGGGTGTGGGGTATCCCTTTCGGGGGATGATGTATTTCTTTGTGTACCATGTGCGCAGTGGACTATTACACGGATCTCCAGCATCTGGTTCTGCTCCGACTGTCTCTTCGCCTACTCCCCCCCCCCCCCCCCCCCCGTCTGATCCGTACCCCATGTGATGTCATGGGTGGGGAGCCACGCAGGCCTTTGATTTGGATGAGTTTGACTCTCTGGACTGGTCCGATTGCTCCCCGCTAGAGGAAGGGGAGCTGTTTGAGGAGTCGGATGGGTCTGATGATCAGCAGTTTGTTGGTGCTGATACCGAGCAGGGTCAAGGGGGATTCTTTGGATACCTCTAAGGTCCTGGCTCATATGTTTGAGGTCCTGGCTATATTCTAAGCATACAGCACGTCCTGCTCCAGATATAGTAATAACATGTGGGTAATCCTCCGGCGCCGTGCACTGCAGACATGTAGAAAACAAGCTCCTCCCGGCCCTACATATACCGAGGGACCTCCCACAAATCCCCAGATTTCTCTGCAGTGCTGAACTGCGAAGACATGAAGTATCACGCTCTCGCAGGCGAGCTGGGCTTTACAGCCCGAGGCCCTGCGGGACTATTTCCACCGCGAGGCCCTGCGGGACTATTTCCACCCGTCCTCTTCAGAAGAATATGCCTCCCAGCCTGGGCTGCGCGGGTCGGGTGAAGGTAGGCAGCACCTCGTGTGCTTAACGGAGCCATGCTCCGCCGCAATCCCCCACCATAGGGTAGGCGGTTTAGGCTGATGGTGAGCCTCTAGTGGATGCCCCTCCCGCATTATTGCCCCGTACCCCGGGTAGTGCTGGACCCTGTGTAAAGGGTCGCCATCCTCCCTCATTTCCCCAACTAGTTAGGGGGAAAAGAAAGGGGGGGGGGTTTATGTGTGTGGCGGTCCCAGTGTACCGGTATGTCACGCTTATGGCCTTATTTCTGCCCTTCATTAACATTCGGTTTTCGGCTGCCGCCGTATGTCTTATACACAGTTTGCTGCGTTGTCCAGAAGCTGTGGCGCCTTTTCCTTACTAGATGTAACGGTTTTTCTACAAATCCTTAAGCGTGTGATTGTATCCTTGCCTTGCCGTTACCTCAGAGCTTCGCGCTCTTCGGAGTGGGTGGGGACTTGAATTGTCGCGCTCCGCGTCACGGCCGAGCATCGAGCCCGCCCGCTGGGCGCCATTTTGCTGATCTTCGTGCGCGCGTGGTGGCGGTTCCCCTCCTCCCTTGGTCTGTAAGTGCCCTCGCGGGTGACTCCTTTTTATGTTTTTTCCAGCTGCGCATGGCTCTGACACCCATTCTTCTCCTTACGTCTTTCAGGCGTCAAGATTCCGGTGGCATCCCCCGGCCTGATATATATCTTAAACGGGTTCACATTTAAATTCTCCCACATTCCTAGCGGGTCTTGGGGCATCCAGGGTTGCTTACAGCATAAATCCCTGTTGGCATATTGCCTTGATGATCACCATATGGAGGCATCTCAGAATTATGTGTCCGGGGTCCCGCGGGGACCAGACCGGCTGTGTACTGCGTGTGGACAACCCCATGCTGATGCTGACAGAGCACGGGTCTGCGGACCGTGTGCTGAACAAGCACTGGCCCTGCAATCAGGTTTACCAGTGGCTGCACCTCGCTTCAATACACCTGTCTCCCCGTGTTTAAATCTCACTCCTGATGAGTCGCACTCGAGCGGGGATGACCAGCAGGTGGTGCCGTGCAGTCTGCCTACGGCTGAGCAAGTGTTGCCTGGTTTGGCAGAGCGCTTGGGCGCTGGAAAGAAGCGGTCCCTGACGCCTCCTGGTTCTATGTTTCTCACTGAAACTGAAGAGTCTGCTGCTATGCAGGTCCTTGATCCTTCTGATTAAGGTGAACTATTCTCAGGTTCCAGTTCCTCAGACGAGATACCTTGGAGCCGTGATATAATTCTGGCCCTGGTTCCTGGGGCCTGTGTGACGCTGATGAATTGCTTATAAAGATCTTTGAAGTACTATCCATCTCTCCTCCGGGAGAGTCTCCCAAGCCCAAGAGGGAGAGTTTGCACACGGCGACGCCGCACTTGGAATTTCTGGAGCAGGATCATTTCCAGGCTCTTATACCTCAGGAATGGGAATCACCTTGTAAACTTACTGGAGTTCCGGGAGTCTGGGATTGAAAGTACCCTTTTCCCCCTGATGTGGTTGGCTGCTGGTCAGTCCCTCCCGAGGTGGATGCACCTATTATTGGGGTTGCTAATCCTCCCTTCATGACAGCCTCTACTCATCGTACCCTTCGGGATGCTGAGGACCGGCGCATTGACAAACTGGCTTCCCACGCCTTTTCGTGTGCAGGGACGGCTCTGCGCCCGGTCTGTGCCGCGGCCGTCACTGCGGTGGCCGCCAGGACCCTTCTTAGGAAGATACTTGACCACCGGCCGGAGGATCTCCCTTGGGAGGTCTTTAATGCACAGTCTGATTGTGATGTTTTTGTGAGGTTTATCCTCTCAGCAATGGATGACACTGTTAAAATGTGCGCTAGGACCTTGGTTCTTGTGGTGGCTATTCGGCGCCTGCTTGGCTGCGACAGTGGGGGGCTGACAATGATACTAAAAAGGTTTTTACTGGCCTTCCTTTTTAGAGGACGACGCTTATTTGGGGCCCGGTTGGACCTTTTTGGAAAAAAGGGGTAAGGCACCCTCGAGCAGAAGGCCGTCTCGGCCTCCCAGGGGCAGGGACACCCCTCCCCCTCCCTACGTTAGTGCGAACCAGAAGTGTGCTTCCAGCTTTTTGGAGTGGAGACCCGCCCCAGGGGGGGCAGGCAATGCCCTGGGACCTCCGGCAGGGCGAAGTCCAAATCTGCCGAAACCGCACAAGCATGAAGGGACGCCATGTTGGGCGAGGGGACTGCCGCAGCACTGAGCTCCTATCGCAGGGCGCCATGCTTCTTTCAGGTTGTTACAGGAGGTAGTCCCCCCGGATGCAGAATGGAGTCTGCTGGGCGGTCCCTTTCTAAGGTTATCAGGGTTCTTCTAGTCCCTGTTTTCCCTTCGGGAGTTAAGGCAGGCCGAGTTTGGCGTGCAGGGTCTGGGCTCTCTTACAGGTTGGCCCTTGAACTGTAATTGCATCCACATTACCTTTCCCCTTCGGGATGAGGCAGTCTGACCCAGGTTGGCATTCTGGGCCTAGCATTTATACCTTCACAGGCAGTTCCTACATGGTATCTACCTGTTGGGCCGCAGGCGCTCTTGTCCAGTGGACCTCTTGATGCATGTGAGGATTTATAATCCCTTTTTAGTCCCCTGTGCCTTCAGGACACCTAGGCCACTTCCAGCCAGTGTTGAAGGTCCAACTCTGCGCATTGGGGTTTTGTTTTTGGTTCCTCTCCTGCTCCCAGACGACTCACCAAGGCGAGTATGGGAGTGGTGTCTTGGACGTGCCCGTGTGGCGTCTGCGCTAGGTTCTACTTTATGGTCCTTCTTTGCTTCCTATTTTGCATCAGGCCGTGTTGGCTATTGACTTGTGGCTCCTTTGGGAGTCCTGTGGATTGGTGCTCAGGCACATCACTTACTTAGTGTCCCCCGTTTCGGTATCTCCCTACGGGGTGGCATTTAGATTGGTTCATGTTAGAACCTTCCTTCTGCTATATGTGGACTTATTATGGAAAGGGCCTTGCCCTCTTTGATGTCACACTACCTTCACCTTGCAGCTGGTGGGCCTGTTGGTGGCGGCCCAGATGCTGTCCCTTATTCTCAGAAGCCCTTGGGCCCTGCGACACCTTAGGTTACTTATCCTGGACAGGGTTCCAGCACCACTGGAACTAGGTCAGTATGCTCCCCCTTGTTACGGGGGGTTCCTTTTGAGGTTGTAAATTCAAGGAAGATGTCTGGGACCATTCCTTCCTTCTCGCTTCTCCCTGTAGATGGTCATCATGGGTACCAAGTCTTGCAGGTTGACTGGGGGGTCTTATTTCTTCTGAAATCCCCCATGGTTCCTAAAGGGGGGCCCCTTAGGGGATCCATGTTCATACGGTTTTTCGGTTGACACATTGAGCCTTGGTGGGCTCTAATTTTGTGGACTACTCCTCTTCAGGACTTGTCCTTTTTGGGGACTCTCGGTCAGTCTGAGGACAGTGGCTTGTCCTTTTTTATCTGTGAAGGTCTCGGAACAGGTTGACCCTCCAAGAAGGTTCTGGTTCTGATCTAAGTGGGGGTTTATATTCCTTGCACTTCATTGGTATTAGCTTTGCTGGCTGCCCTAACTTGGCAGGAGGTTCTATTCTAGTGTCTCACTGAGTCCCTACTGGTGTGGCCCTGTGGGGCCCCTTTGCTATTACAGGGACTCTGTCCTGGGTTATTGTCCCAGATCTCTCTGGCCTTGGTCATGGGGGCCTGGTATTGCTTCTGTCAGGACATTTTCTATATGTCTTAACTTCTTTCACCCTGCGAGGCGGGGTTCTGCATAAGATTGCTGTAGACAGGGAGAACCGTTATGCTGGGGGTCCTGGGTGGCCCAGCGGGGCGTGGTTCGCAGATTCTCTGCTGAAGACAGTCGTTCTGTATGCCCTCTCAAGTGGGCGGTTCTGCCTATTCAGGCTCCTTACTACGTCGCCCCTACCTACAGGCCTTTTAGGCGATTGGTCGGTTTGCTTTTCACTCTATTGGAGATGGGTATCCCTGGGTGTCTTTTCTCTATTGGAGGGCTAGGCCTAGCTCCCTCCTCTTCTTCTCCCTGTTCTGCCGGCTATGTTGGAGTATGTTGTTCTAGTCTGCTTTGCTTGGACTAGCTCTCTTTCCTGCGGGATGTTCCCTATCCCTGGGTCCTAGAATTATTATAGCACGGTTGAAGTTGGCTCCTCAACTCAGTGCTCTGAAGGTTTCAGGGCTCTCCCTGTTCACCTACTGCAGAAGTCTAGTTCAATCTTCTGTGTTGCGCATTCCTCAGGGGTTGCTCAGGTGCATTCCCCAGGGAATTCTATGCTCCCTTTTGGGGGGGTTACTTATCCGGATGCCCTGCTAAGGGTTCCCTTGGGTCTTATTCAGGTTCTTGTCTAAACTGTTCCTTCCCTCATATCGCTCTTCTGGGGCGGTTGCTTCAGACAGAAGTGTGCCATAAAGGATGGCTCTGTTAGCGGTCCTAGTCATTATATATATATGTTATATATATCTGTACACCATGAGGTGAGGGTGTTCCGCCTTACGCCGAATTGGGTCCAGGCGGTGTTTTTATTCTCCTTTAGTCCAGACCCTCCAGTCTCTGGGCTATTGTCTTAATTTCTCTGGACGAAAGGGATCTGTATGCCTCATCAGGTGTTGGAGATTCCTGATCTGTCTCTTGTCCCTGGTAGGGATTATGCCCCTTGGGGCTTATAGGTTTTTCCATTATTCCACATATTCCTTATGTACCGGATCTGATTGCTACCATGGGTGTAGATGCCCTTTGGCTTGGTCCTGCTCGGTTGGTTTTGTCCTTCTGAGCCTAAAGTAAACGTTTCGGCTCTTGCTGAGTCTTGTTAGCGTTGTTTTTCAGTATTCCTGCTGGTCTCGCCTGAGACCTGGGTTCATATTCCCCGATGGGGAGAGTTCTAAGGTTGCCATGGCTACCCTTTTTTTCCAGTAGCATGGTTGGGCTGTTACTCTGGCCTACTCGTTTAGGGGAAGATTCTTCTTCTCTCTTGGTTTTTGCTCTCTTACTACTTGTGCTTGGCTTGGGCCTTTCAGCACTAGGTTCTGTTGAGCAAGCTGGCTAGTCCGCTGCTTGTGTTCAGTTCTTCCTTACAAGAACTGAAAGGCTGAGGTTAGAGCATTGCTCTCGTTGCTCTTGGTAGCATGGTTGAGGGTGACAGCGCTTTACTGTTGGCTGTGCCTTTTTTCACGGGGATCCCACCCTACTTTATGGACACTGCTATTGGATGTCCCACATGTTATTACTATATCTGGAGCAGGACGTGCTGTATGCTTAGAATAATACAATTCTGTGAGATACTCACTTGTAGAATTGATATTATACGCATACAGCACGTCCTGCTCCACCCCACCCTGATTTCACCTTGTTCTGGATCCCCTGTATGGTGATTGTTATCATTGATATTATTGCCATTTTCTGGGTGGTTGGTTTCTCCCGGCTTCTTTCTCACTGCTTTTCAATGCTGGGGATTTGTGGGAGGTCCCTCGGTATATGTAGGGCCGGGAGGAGCTTGTTTTCTACATGTCTGCAGTGCACGGCGCCGGATGCGGAGGATTACCCACATGTTATTACTATATCTGGAGCAGGACGTGCTGTATGCGTATAATATCAATTCTACAGGTGAGTATCTCACAGAATTGTATTTTCTCCTCCTGAAGCGGTTCCACCGCAAAAGGGGGAGTTCTTTGAGGCGACCAAGCCGTGCTTGGAATTCCCTTATCAAAAGCATTTTGATGGCATTAGTCTCAAGGAATGGGAGAGGCCTACTCGACTTCCAGGTGTTCCTCCGGGTTGGGACAAAAAATATCCCTTTCCGGTGGACGCGGTGAAGCACTGGTCATTCCCTCCTGAGGTGGATGCTCCTGTTTTGGGTTTGTCCAGCACCTCCATCTTGCATTCTCCGGACTGTACTACCCTCAAGGATGGTGAGGATAAACGCATTGACCAGATGGCTTGTCATGGTTTTGCCAGTGTGGGGTCAGCCTTGCGGCCTGTTTGTGCTTCGGCGCTCTTATTGGTAGCTGCCAGGTCGGTTGTTGGAGGACTGTTGACCTCTTCCGGGCTTGACCCGGCTAGTGAGGGGTTCACCTCCCTTAAGCGGTGTGAGTTGTTTTTGTCATTTGTTCTAGCCGCCTTGGATGACACAATGGTGATGTGTAGTAGAACTTCGGCTTTGCTTGTGGCTATCTGGCGGTCGGTTCGGTTGCGCCAGTGGGCGGCTGATTTTGTGTCCAAAAAGTCACGGCCCTTCTCTTTGAGGGGTTGCGGCTCTTTGGAGAAAAATTGTATTCGGTTGCAAAGGGTGGTAAGTTACCTCAGCGTAAGAAGCAGCCTCGTCCCTTTCGGGGGGCGGCTTCCTTCACTCCTTCCTTTCGTAGGGCCAGAGTTGGCAGGGATTGGCCTTCTCCTCCAGAGGTGATTCCTGGAACCGGGGCAGTGGTTGTGTCTGTCCAGGACACAGCTGGGGCTCTTAGCTTAAGGCCGCTGCCAAGCCGGCTCAGCAATGAGGGGGCGCCCTCACCCTTGTGGGTGGGGGGACGACTGCAACTCTTCTCCCGGGTCTGGGTCCAAGAGGTCTCGGACAGGTGGATTCAGGAAGTGGTGTCTTCCGGTTACAAGCTGGAGTTCGAGTTCCGGCCCCCTCCCAGATTCTTCAGGTCTCGGGTGCCTTCAGATCCTCTGGCCACGCAGGGGCTCCAGGCGGCAGTAGCAAATCTTCTGGACATGGCTATCATTTGCCCGGTGCCCCCCACGGACCGGGGCCTGGGCTACTATTCCAATCTGTTCACGGTGCCCAAGAAGGACGGATCCGTTCGTCCCATTCTGGATCTGAAGTTACTCAACGGGTTCATCCGTCCCCGGAAGTTCGCATGAAAACTCTGCGTTCAGCCATCTACTCACTTCGTCAGGGGGACTTCATGACGTCCATAGACATCAAAGATGCTTATCTGCATATTCCAATCTTTCCGGCACACCAGAGATTTCTCAGGTTCTTTGTAGAAAATCAAAATTTTCAGTTTGTGGCTCTTCTGTTTGGCCTTACCTCGGCTCCAAGGGTTTTCACCAAGGTGCTGGCGGGGGTGATGGCCCTTCTCAGAGCCCAGGGTATCCGCATCGTGCCTTATCTGGACGATCTTATTGTGGCTTCCTCTCTCAGCCAGGCGGAGCTAGATATCAGGACTGTGGTAGCCACCCTGGAGAGATTCGGCTGGGTGATCAACTATCCCAAGTCCTGCCTCTCTCCCTCCAGGGTGGTGGCGTTCCTGGGAATGTCTCTGGATACTTCTCAGTCCAGGTTGTTCCTTCCCTGGCCCAAGGTTCTTCAGGAATTGACTCAGCGTCTCCTATCCATCCCTCGCCCGTCCATCCGGCTGGGGATGCGACTGGTGGGATTGATGGTGGCATCGTTCGAGGCGGTTCCCTTTGCCCAGTTTCACACAAGGACGCTCCAGCTCCATCTCTTGGTGGCCTGGGACGGGTCCCCGCTGTCATTGGATCAGTCTTTTCTGATGTCCCCCCGGGTGCGGCGTTCCCTTCGGTGGTGGCTGGAACCAAGCAATCTGACGAGGGGCAGATCCTTTCTGACTCCTCGTTGGGAGACGGTCACCAAGGATGCCACCCTGTCAGGTTGGGGGGGATTTTGGAAGGATCTTCAGTTTCAGGGACTGTGGGGGCCTCAGGAGGCTCACGATCCCATCAATGTTCTGGAACTGAGAGCCATCAGGTTGGTTCTGGCTCACTTGACTCATCAGTTGCGGGGCCTACTGGTTCAAGTTCGGTCGGACAATCAGACGGCGGTCGCCTACATCAATCACCAGGGAGGGACTCGCAGCAGGCGTGCCCTCGGGGAAGTGTCTTTGATCCTGGCTTGGGCAGAGGGCAATATCCCATGCATCTCGGCAGTGTACATTCCGGGAGTGGAGAACGCGGAGGCGGACTCCCTGAGCAGGGGCTCATCTCGCCGGGGGAATGGTCGCTCAGCCCCAAGGTGTGTCGGTCGCTTTGCCACCGGTGGGGGACTCCGGAGGTGGACCTCTTTTCCTCTCGTCACAATCGCAAGCTTCCGGCATTTGTGTCTCTCTCGCGGGATCCGCTGGCTCTGGCAGCGGATGCCATGTCTCTGAACTGGAGGGATCTGGGCTTTCTGTACCTTTTCCCTCCGTTTCCCATGGTAGGCAAAGTGGTGCGCAAGCTGGCCCTAGAGTGCGCGTCAGCAATCCTGGTGGCTCCAAGATGGCCAAGACAGGTTTGGTTCGCAGACGTGGTAAGGTTGGCAGAGGATCAGTTAGATCTGCCCCTTCTGCCGGATCTGCTCACTCAGGGTCCACTGATCTACCCAGATTTACCAACACTGGCTTTGACGGCGTGGCTGCTGAAATCTCCATCTTGAAGGAGGAAGGTCTTTCTGATGCTGTCATTCAGACTCTGGTTAGGGCTAGAAAGAAGTCTTCCTCTACCATCTACTATAGGATTTGGAGGTCTTATATTGATAGGTGTGAGGTCCGGGCCTTGCCTTGCAGGGCCTTTTCTATCCCTAGGGTTTTGGAATTTCTGCAACATGGTCTGGACCTAGGTTTGTAGCTTAGTACGCTGAAAGGGCATGTTTCTGCCCTGGCGGTTTTCTTTCAAAAGTCTTTTGCTCTTCATCCTCTGGTTAAGACCTTTTTCCAGGGGGTTATGCATGTGCGGCCTCCCAGGAAGCCTTTGCTCCCAGTTTGGGATTTGAATTTGGTTCTCTCTGCTTTTCAGGGTCCTCCTTTTGAACCATTGCAGGATATTGCTCTCTCTACGCTTACTCAGAAGGTCGCGTTTTTGGTTGCCATCACTTCCGTTCCGCGGAGTTGGCGGCTTTGTCCATTAAGGCTCCTTACTTTGAGAGGCATCAGGACAAGGTTGTTTTCTGCTTCAAGCCAGATTTCCTCCCTAAGGTGGTCTCTGCCTTTCATCTTAATCAGGACATTGTTCTACCCTCCTTGTGTCCTAAGCCCAGCAATGACAAGGAGAGGGTTTTGCATTCTTTGGATGTGGTTCACTGTGTGAAGTACTATTTGGTGGCTACTTCCTCATTTCGTAGGACTGACGCCCTTTTTGTGGTGCCCTCTGGGCCTAGAAAAGGTTTGGCTCCCGCCAAGTCTTCTATTAGTAAGTGGATTCGCCAGGCCATTGTTGGGGCCTATTCTGCCAAGGGGAAGGTTCCCCCTTTTCGTGTTACTGCTCATTCCACTCGTGCTGTTGGGGCGTCCTGGGCTTTCCAGCATCAGGCCTCTGTTGAGCAAGTTTGTAAGGCTGCTACTTGGTCTTCAGTTCACACGTTTTCGAAGTTTTCCAAGGTTGATGTGCGGGCCTCAGCGGATCCTGTTTTTGGCCGCAAAGTTCTGCAAGCTGCAGTGGTTTAAGTTGTGCATTGTTGTCTTGTTTTAGATCCCCTCCCTTAATGGACACTGCTATTGGATGTCCCAAGTGTAATGACTATCTGAAGCGGCGAAGCGGGGTGTATGACAGACATAGAATAATACCATTTTGTGAATACGCACCTGTAAAATGGGTATTATAAGTATGTCACACACCCCGCTTCACCCCGCCCTTTGGTATTCTGGATCCTTTATATGGTGAACCTTTCTTACTGTTACTGGTTATTTTGGCTCTTCCTGGTCCCTTTGTTTCCTTACTGCTGTTTTAATACTGGGGAATGAGTGGGAGGTCCCAGGCATTTATGGACCGGGAGGGTCTTCCTTTTTTATTGACATCTCTGCAAGATCGCCATCTACAGGTCAGTATACCCAAGTGTAATGACTATCTGAAGCGGGGTGTGTGTCATACTTATAATTCCATTTTGTGAATACTCACCTGTAAAATGGGTATTTTTTTCCTCTTGTTATGAAATCCCTGCTTATTTGCTAAAGATATCAGATGGTGCGGTACCTTTTTCCAAGTATTCAGCACGTCCTGTTCCAGTAAATTTCTTACACTTGGGTTATTCCGCCACAAGGTGGCGCAGTGGACTGCAGAAAGACTTGTGGCCACTCCCTGCCCCATAAATAGCCAAGTACCTCCAACCAATTTCCAGTGTTTCTCTGCAGTCTGGACTGCGAAGATAGAAGATGGCGCTCTATTGTGCAGGGAGTGGGGCTTTTCAAGCCTAGGGCCCTGCAGGCTTATTTCCACCCGCACTGGACCCACTGCCTCCCAGCCTCGGCTGACTGTTCGGGTGAAGGTAGGACAGTACTAGGGTCAGGTGCTGAAGGAGCTCTGCTCCAGGCCACAAGACCCTGTACCAAAGGGTAGCCAGTGACAGGCCTTCTATGGTGAGCGTCATTGGGATGCCCCAGTCTCAAACCTTGGGTCCTTGTTACCTTCACCCGTCTCCCCTCCCCTCTAGAAGATTGGAGTGACCCCTTTGGGTGACAGGGGGCGCCCGGGGGTCTGTGATTTGTGTGTTTTGTGTTCTTTTTTGGTGTTGTGTGGACCGTTGTACGGCGCTCCGTGGTAGTTGGCGCTATGTATTTTTAGGTTGCTGTCATGGCGCCGGCGGCCCATGTGATCACAGTTTCACGCTCTTCGGGGGGGGGGGGGGGGGGGGGGGTGCGGGAACTGCCGTTTGATGCGTTTTGTGTCATACTAACGCGGTCCGCCCCTCTAGGTACTGCTGCCGGCGCCATTTTGTGGCCTCGTCCTTGCGGTGCTGTGACGCGGTCTGGTCTCTGAGCGATCTGTCCGATTGGTACGCGAGTCCCTTACGGGGTTTATTCTTAGTACACAGTACGTCCTGCTCCAGATAGATTACTTACACTTGGGTTATCCTCCGCCAGATGGCGCTGCACTGCAGAGACATGCAAAACAGGCTCCTCCCGGCCCCTCAAATACCTGGGACCTCCCACAAATACCCAGATTTCTCCGCAGTGCTTACTGCGCAGACATGAAATTATCACTCTCTCGCAGGTGAGAGGGGCTATTAGCCTGCGGCCCTGTTGGACTTTTCCCACCCGTTCCTCGTGTGATGTTCCTCCCAGCCTGGGCTGCGCTGGTCGGGTGAAGGTAGGCAGCACCATGCGTGCTTAAGGAGCGCTGCTCCACCGCAATCCCCCACCAAAGGGTAGGCGGTATAGGCTGATGGTGAGCCATTATGGGATGCCCCTCCCGCATTATCGTCCCATGCCCCGTGTAGCGGTGGGTCCTGTACAGAGGGCCGCCATCCTCCCTCGTTCTCCCTGTAGCCTTCGGGGGAAAAGAAAGGGGGGGGGGGTGTGGGTGAGCGTGTATCGTGATTCGTGCATACAGCGTTTTGTCATGTTTCTTTGTACTAGTATATGTGGTGTCAGCCGCCGTGCTGACTTGTCTTTTTTTTCTTTTTTTACTATTGCAAATGCCGCTATGCGTCTTTTCCTTCATTTAGATGTTCCACGCTGGGCGGCGGTGTTACCTCAGACGCTTATGCATTCTCATTGGCTGCTTGTCTGTGGGCTTCGCGCTCTTCGGGGGGGGGGCGGGGCCTGGCTCGGCGCGCTATGCGGCACGGCTCGCTCTGGCCCGCCCTTCGAGGTACTCGCGGCGCCATTTTGTTAGGTCGCGCGCGTATGACTGTTCTACTTACCGTGGTCCTTAAGTGCCCTCGCGGGCGGCTCTATACTCTTTTTAGTGTGTTTTGGTTCTGACACCCCCTCTTCCCATTGTGTCTTTCAGACGGGTGAATCCATTGGCTTCTCCCAGCCCGGTGTAATTGATAGTTGGGCCTTGTATAATTACTCCCACTTCCCTAGCGGGTCATTGGGGCATCCAGGGTTGCTTATAGCGTAAATCCCTACTGGCATATCGTGCCTAATAATCACCATATGGAGGCATCCCAGGATAATGTTACCGGGGTCCCTTTGGGACAAGACCAGCTGTGTGCAGCGCGTGGGCAAGCCTCATGCTGACGCTGACAAGGCGCGGGTCTGTGTACCCTGTGCTGAGCAGGTGCTTGCATTGCAATCTGGCCTGCCAGTGGCTGCACCTTGTTTCACTTCACCTACTCCCCCAAAGCTTAAATCTCACTCCTGTTGAGTTGCATACTTATGGGGATTCTCAGCCTGAGGTGTCTTCTAGACTGGCTACGGCTGAACAGATTATGGCTAGGCCCTTAGCGCATAAGGGCCCTGGGAAGAAGCGGCTCTTGGCGCCTAATGTTACTGTTTTCCCTATGGGAGCTGAGGAGTTTATGAATCTGTGTGGCTATACCCCGTCTGATGAAGGGGAGCTCCTTTCTGACTCAGGCTCATCTGATGAGGGACCAAGGGGTCATGATGATTCTGGCTCTGACCCCTGGGCCCCGGATGACACTGACAGATTATTGACCCAGATCTTTGAGGTTCTGTCTATCTTTCTCCCTGTTGAGGCTCCCAGGCAAAGAGGGGAGCTTTTCCATACAGCAAAATCGCATTTGGAATTTCCAGGGCAGGCACATTTCCATAACCTTGTGCTCAAGGATTGGGGGCACCCCTGTAAACTTCCCGGGGTTCCAAAGAGTTGGAACAGGAAGTATCCCTTTACTGCTGAGGTGGTTAAATGTTGGTCATCTCCCCCCGAGGTGGATGCCCCGATCCTAGGGATATCTAACACCCCTGTCATGCATTCCCCTGATTCTACCACCCTGCGGGATGCTGAGGACCGACGCATTGACCAGCTGGCCTCCCTCGCCTTTGCATGTGCGGGGACGGTGCTGCGCCCAGTCTGTGCTTCTGTTATTACTGCTGTGGCCACTAGATCCCTTATCAGAAATATGCCCCTGATGATTTCCCTTGTGAGGTGTTTAATGCACTCTCCAGTTGTGCTGCTTTTATAAATTTTGTCCTTTCAGCATTGGATGACACCATCAGAATGTGTGCCAGAACTTCTGCCCTCGTGGTGGCTATACGCCGCTCGGTTTGGCTGCGCCAGTGGGCTGCTGACAAGGCTGCAAAGAAGGCCCTCACTGGGCTTCAATTTAAGGGGCTACGCCTGTTTGGGAACCGCCTGGACCTTTTTGCTAAGGGAGGTAAGTTACCCCAGCGCAGACGCCAGTCCCGGCCCTTTTGGGGTCAGGGTTCCTTCTCCTCCCCTTACCGTGGTGCAGGACATGGAAGGGGGGCATCTTCCCTGGGGCCCGGGGAGTTTTCTGGGGTAGAGGCAGAGGACGTGGACGTCCTGGCTCCTCCTGGGGTCCCAAAGCCAAATCTTCTCCCAAGCCCCCTCAGGCATGATGGGCCACCCTCGGCAATCCGGGTGGGGGGAAGGCTGCAGCACTTCGCTCAAGTCTGGAGGCTTCAGGTCTCAGACCGGTGGATTCAGGAGGTAGTGTCCTCCGGTTACAAGTTGGAGTTTGCTGCCGATCCCCCTCCAAGATTCATCAGGTCCCGGATTCCTCAGGGCCCTGTCAGCTCAGGAGCTAGTGCATGCTGTGCAAGGCCTCCTGGAGCTGGGGGTCATCTGCCAGGTGCCTTTAAGAGAGAGAGGGCAAGTGTTTTTAATCCAGCCTATTCACAGTACCCCAATAAAGATGGTTCTGTCAGGCCCATCCTGGGCTTAAATATTCTCAACAAGTTTTGTCAGGGACAGGCGCTTTCGCATGGAGACTCTGCGCTCTGCCGTCAGTTCCCTGCGCAAGGGGGATTTCATGACTTCTGTGGACATCAAAGATGCTTACCTTCATATTCCTGTGTTCCCAGGTCATCACAAGTTCCTCAGGTTCGCTCTGATGGTTCAACATTACCAAGTTGTGGCCTTGGCCTTCGGCCTCACTTCGGCTCCCAGGGTGTTCACCAAGGTGCTGGCTGGCGGGATGTCTCTACTCAGACGTCAGGGTGTCAGCGTGCTTACCTATCCGGACGACATCCTCATCACTTCCCAGTCTCTACATCAGGCAGAGTTGGATTCTCAGCTGGTGGTGCCCATTCTGGAGTCATTTGGATGGGTGATCAACCACCCCAAGTCCTCACTGTCCCCTTCATTGGTTACTCCATTCCTAGGAATGAATCTGGATACAGTTCAGGTAAGGATCTTCCTGCCTCAGCAGAAGGTGGACAATCTGATTGCACAGGCTCAGTCACTCCTAGCTTGTCCCCATCCCTCCATTAGGCAGGGGATGCAGCTGGTGGGCCTGATGGTGGCGTGCTTCACAGCGGTTCCTTGGGCTCAGTTCCACTTGAAGCCACTGCAACTTCACCTATTGTCTGTATGGGACAAGGACCCAGCGTCCCTGGACAGGGTATGTGTGCTCTCCCCCCCTTGTCAGGAGGTCCCTCTTGTGGTGGATGGACTCAAGGAACCTGTTGGGGGCAGATCCTATTCTCAGTGTGCCACACACCCCGCTTCCCCTTTAATTCTTACGATCGGGTTACTCACCGTCAGGTGACAAAGTTGCAGAGAGGAAGTCTTGTAACGAGCCCCCTTCCGGCCCATATATACCTGGTACCGCCCACTTAACACCAGTGTTTTTCTCTCTGCATGGCGACAAGACAGAAGAAAGAAGTCTCCTGCTTGCAGGTAGCCGGGGTCTTACCCCGGCACCCCCCTTGGGGTCTATTTCTGCCCAGTTTGATTGTCTGTTACCTAGATGGTTAAATGGAAGCCTCCCAGCCCAGGCTGCTCACTGGGCAACGGTAGATGGCACTATAGGTGCCTAGGAGCTTATCTCCTATGGTGCATGTGTTTACTTTACTTTACTGTATATATTTGAAGTGATGGCAGTTTCAGGATCAGCGCCGCGGGATGCACGCACGCGGCCTGAACTGCTAAAGGGCTGTGTATGTGTGTGTGTCTCCCCCCCCCCCACTGACTCCGAGGGTGTCGGGGCGCCCTCTCTGTATGCGGCACCGTCATTGGGCGGGCCGCGCTGTTGGCAGTTTCAGGCTCAGCGCCGCGGGATGCGCGCATGCGGCCTGAACTGCTTGGGCTGTGTTCATGTGTGTGTGTGTCCCCCCCCCACTGACTCCGAGGGCGTCGGGGCGCCCTCTCTGTATGCGGGCCGCGCTGTTTGAATCGAGGGGGCGGGGCCTCGGCCCGCGTTTCGATGACGCGATGGTGGGCGCGTGGCTTGGGCTGATTGTCTCGCAGCATGGCCCCGCCGCACTTCCTCCTTCTAATCAGGAGTCGGGTGCGGGGGACTCGGCTGCAGGAAGCGGTGTCTCTAGCTGGCTGCTGCTACTGCTCTTCGTGCTTGGATCAGGTAAGCGGCCCCACCTCGTGTGGGGGCCGTCCTGTTTATTATCAGGATTGCTTCAGCATGTTTAAAAAAAAAAAAAAAAAAGTGTATGTTGGCTGGCCTCTTAAAGCACTTTGGGGCTTTTGCTATATATTTGTATATGCTGCTTTCTGTGATGAATGTTTATACTGCATGCTGCCCCTTTTTTTCTGGGGATCTTACTGTTGTCTCTTTTCCCCACAGATCCTGGGATCCCCTCACTGCAGTGGCTCTCCCGGTTCTGTTATACCTGGCTAGTCTTATTACTCTAAATTGGGAAATTAAAAAAAAAAAAAAAATGTAAACTTCCCGGGACATTAATTTAAAGGGGCATCCCGGGTGGATTTAAGCGTAAAACCCTGCCAAAGGGTGAGTTGTTTGATGTGCCTCAGCCGCGTTTGGTGTTTCCCAGGCAACAACACTTTGAGAGGGTTGTGCTTAAGGAATGGGAACGACCCACGCGACTGGCTGGAATCCCTGCTAGTTGGGATAAACGCTATCCCTTTCCGGAGGATTTGGTGAAGCTTTGGTCAGTTCCCCCTGACATCGATACCCCTGTGTTAGGGCTGTCTAGCACGGCTGTGGTACATTCTTCTGACACCACTGCCATTAAGGATGGTGAGGATCGTCGGATTGATCAGTTTGCTCGCCATGGTTTTATCAGTGCCGGATCGACGCTGCGGCCAGTGTGTGCTTCGGCGCTTCTTCTGTTGGCAGTTAGGTCCATTATTAGGCGCAGATCTTGATCCCAATTGTGATGAGTTTAGTTCTCTTAAACAGTGTGAGTCATTTATTTCCTTTGTCTTGACCGCTCAGGACGATGCTCTGGCGATGAGTAGCAGGACAGCGGCAATGCTGGTGGCTATTCGTCGGTCAGTGTGGCTGCGCCAGTGGTCGGCGGATTTTGTCTCTAAAAAGGTGCTCACTTCCTTTTTTGGGTTTGCGACTGTTTGGTGATAAATTAGATTCAGTTGCAAAAGGTGGTAAATTGCCTCAACGCAAGCGGCCTCGTCGCCCCTTTCGGGGTACAAGTGCCTTTAATCCTTCCTTTCGGGGAATTAGAGCGGGTAGGGGTGCTTACTTTCCCACTACCAGAGGTGCAGGTTGGACCCGGGGGAGGGGCCGTGGCCGCCCCGGTCAGTCCTGGGGCGCCAAGCCCAAGCCTGCTGGTAAGCCCGCTCAGCAATGAGGGGCTGCCCTCACCCGTGCGGGTGGGGGGACGATTGCGACACTTCTCCCAGGTTTGGGACCAGGAGGTTCCGGACAGATGGATCCAGGAGGTGGTGTCGTCCGGTTACAGACTGGAGTTCGAGTCTGGCCCTCCTTCACGGTTCTTTCGGTCTCGAGTGCCCATCGATCCTTTGGCCGCACAGGGGCTCCTGACGTCGGTAAGGAATCTTTTAGAAATGGCGGTCATCCGGCCGGTGCCGCGCTTAGAGATGGGCCTCGGTTTCTACTCCAATCTTTTCGCAGTCCCCAAAAAGGACGGGTCGGTTCGTCCCGTCCTGGACCTGAAATTACTCAGCAGGTTCATCCGTACTCGGAAGTTTCTCATGGAAACTTTGCGTTCGGCCATCGGTTCGCTTCGGCAGGGGGACTTCATGACGTCCATAGACATCAAGGATGCTTACCTTTATGTTCCCATCTGCCAGGCTCATCAACGTTTTCTTTGATTCGTGATGAAAGATCTGCATTTTCAATTCGTGGCACTTCCGTTTGGCCTTACCTCGGCTCCAAGAGTGTTCACCAAGGTGCTGGCAGGGGTGATGGCCATTTTCAGATCTCGGGGCATTCGTGTCGTACCTTATTTGGACGACCTTCTCATCATGGCTCCATCCCTCAATCAGAGACAGACACCAGGATGGTGGTCTCCACGCTGGAAAGCTTTGGTTGGGTGCTCAACTTTCCCAAGTCCTCCCTCGCTCCGGCTAGGGTAGTGTCCTTTCTGGGGATGCAGTTGGACTCTTGTCAACACAGGGTGTTTCTCCCTCAGTCCAAAATGTATCTGATTCAGGAGTGGGCTCGGGTCCTACTTTCCAATCCTCGGCCGTCCATCCGTCTGGGGATGAGGCTGGTAGGGTTGATGGTTGCCTCGTTCGAGGCAGTTCCTTTCGCTCAATTTCACACGAGGACGCTTCAGCTCCGTCTGTTGGTGTCCTGGGACCGGCGGCCACGGTCGCTGGATCGGTCCTTCCAGTTGTCCTCCCGGGTCCGGCAGTCCCTCCAATGGTGGTTGGTCTCGGTCAATCTCGTGAAGGGCAGGTCTTTCCTGTCCCCTCTTTGGGAAATTGTCACCACGAATGCCAGTCTTTTGGGATGGGGGGGATTCTGGAAGGATCTTCAGTTCCAGGGGCAGTGGGGACCTCAAGAGGCCCACTTACCCATCAATATTCTGGAACTGAGAGCCATCCGTCGGGTTCTTGCTCTTCTGACTCAACACGTTCTGGGCCTTCCGGTCCAGGTTCGTTCAGACAATCGAACAGCGGTTGCTTACATCAATCATCAGGGAGGGCACCCAGAGAGGTGTCCCTGATCCTGACCTGGGCGGAGGCCCATGTTCCTTGTCTCTCGGCGGTGTACATACCAGGGGTGGAAAACCATGAAGCGGACCTGTTGAGCAGGGGCTCTTCCCGTGTGGGAGAATGGGCTCTCCATCCTCAGGTTTTTCGCTCACTGTGTCTCCGGTGGGGGACGCCAGAGGTGGACCTGTTTGCCTCTCGTCACAATTGCAGGCTCCCGAACTTCGTGTCGCTCTCCCAGGATCCTCTGGCTCTGGCAGTGGACGCCATGTCCCTGAGTTGGGGGGGATATGGGATTTCTATACCTGTTTCCTCCGATACCCATGCTGGGCAGGGTGGTACGGAAGCTGGCTCTGGAAAGGGTGTCTGCCATTCTCGTGGCCCCAAGGTGGCCAAGGTGAGTATGGTTCGCAGACATCGTTCGACTGGCAGTGGACCAGTTCGTTCTGCCTCTTCGGCCCGATCTGCTCACTCAGGGTCGGCTGTGTTACCCCAATTTACCAACGCTGGGTTTGACGGCCTGGCTGCTGAAACCTCCATCTTGAAGGAGGAGGGTCTTTCTGACTCGGTCGTTAAGACTCTGATCAGTGCCCGGAAGAGGTCTTCTTCTATCATCTACTATAGGACTTGGAAAGCCTATATCGCTTGGTGTGAGATTAGATCTTTTCCTTGTAGGGTCTTTTCGGTCTCCAGGATTCTGGAATTTTTACAATCTGGCCTGGACTCTGGTCTTCAGCTAAGTACTTTGAAGGGGCAAGTTTCTGCCTTATCTATCTTTTTTCAGAAGCGTTTTGCGCTTTATCCTTTAGTTAAAACTTTTTTCCAGGGGGTTACGCATGTGCGACCTCCCAGGAAACCATTGCTCCCTGTTTGGGACTTGAATTTGGTTCTTTCTGCTCTTCAGGCTCCTCCGTTTGAGCCTTTGCAAGATATTGCTTTGTCTACCCTGCCTTGTCTATTCAGGCGCCCTACTTTGAGAGGCATCAGGATAAAGTGGTCTTTCGGTTCAAACCAGACTTTCTTCCTAAGGTTGTTTCTGCTTTTCATTTGAATCAGGATATTGTTCTGCCCTCCTTGTGTCCTAAGCCTAAGAATGACAGAGAGGGTTTTGCATTGTTTGGATGTAGTACGCTGTTAAGTACTATTTGTTTATTACTTCTCCTTTTCGTAAAACGGATGCCTTTTTTGTTGTGCCCTGTGGGCCTAAGAAGGGTTTGGCACCGGCCAAATCTTCCATTAGCAAATGGATACGTCAGGCCATTATTGCGGCCTATTCTGCTAAGGGGAAAGTTCCCCCTTTTCGTATCACTGCTCATTCTACTCGCGCCGTTGGAGCGTCTTGGGGTTTTCAGCACCAAGCTTCTGTTGAACAAGTTTGTAAGGCTGCTACTTGGTCTTCTGTTCATACTTTTTCTAAGTTTTACAAGGTTGATGTGCGGGCCTCAGCGGATGCTGTTTTTGGCCGCAAAGTTCTGCAGACTGCAGTCATTTAAGTTATGCTTCATTTTTGCCTTCGGATACCCATCCCTTGTGGACACTGCTTTTGGATGTCCCGATCGTAAGAATTAAAGGGGAAGCGGGGTGTGTGGCACACTGAGAATAATACCATTTTGTGAGTACTCACCTGAAAAATGGATATTGTTGGTGTGCCACACACCCCGCTTCACCCGCCCTTTTCGGTATCCCGAATCCTTTATATGGTGAAGCTTTTCTTTATTTTGAGGTTACCGTTGGATTTCCTGGTACCTTGTCTTTCTGCTTTTTAAATCACTGGTGTTAAGTGGGAGGTACCAGGTATATATGGACCGGAAGGGGGCTCGTTACAAGACTTCCTCTCTGCAACTTCGTCACCTGACGGTGAGTAACCCGATCGTAAGAATTAAAGGGGAAGCGGGGTGTGTGGCACACTGACAATATCCATTTTTCAGGTGAGTACTCACAAAATGGTATTTTCTTGCCCTTCCTGGGAGGAGGCCCACACTCCTATCTATGTTTTGGAGCTGCGAGCGCTCAGGTTAGTTCAGGCTCGCTTGACTACTCATCCTCAGGGCTTGCCTGTCCAGGGGCGCCTACATTAATCGTTTGGGAGGGACCCGGAGCAAGAGGGCCCTCCAGGTAGTGTTTCTGATCCTGACCTGGGTGGAGGACAATGTTCCCTGCATATCAGTGGTGTACATTCCGGGGGTGAGAATTCTGCTGGCAGACCCTCTGAGCAGGGGGACCTCTCGCCAGGGAGAATGGTCCCTCTGCAACAGGGTGTTCAAATCTCTGTGCCACCATTGGGGCCAGCCAGATGTGGATCTGTTTGCGTCCCGTCACAATCACAAGCTCCCTGCCTTTTGTCTCCCTGTCCCAGGATCCTCTGGCCTTGACCTCGGATGCTTTAGCACTGTCATGGCTGGACATTCAGTTCCTGTATGTCTTTCCTCCATTGCCCCTGCTGTGCAGGTTTCGGCGCAAGATTGCTCTGGTAGGGGTGCCAGCGATTCTGGTGGCTCCCAGGTGGACAAGAAGAGTGTGGTTCGCAGACGTGGTGCAGATGGCAGTAGACCAGTACGTACTGCCAGGGTTGCCAGTTCTGCTCAATCAGGGCCCTTTACGCCATCCCATTTTACAAACTCTGGCTTTGACGGCCTGGCTGCTGAAACCTCCATCTTGATGGAGAAAGGCTTGTCCGCCTCGGTGGTTGATACCATGGTGAAGGCTAGGAAGAGAACTTCTTCTTCCATCTATTACAGGGTATGGTGTACCTATATTCACTGGTGAGTCTAGGTCTCCTCCCTGTCAGGTGTTTTCAGTTCCCAGGGTTCTGGAGCTCTTACAGCATGGGTCGGGACTCCAACCCAGTACTCTGAAGGGTCAGGTTTCTGTCCTGTCTGTTTTCTTTCAGAAGTCTTTTGCTCAGCATTCTTTGGTTAAGACCTTCTTCCAGGGGGTTACTCTTGTGCGTCCCCCACGTAAACCTTTGGTCCCTGTTTGGGATTTGAACTTGGTTTTGTCTGCCTTGCAGGGTGCTTTCTTTGAACCTATACAGGATGCTGCTCTGGCTGTGCTTACCCTCAAGGTTGTCTTTCTGGTGGCCATTACTTCGGTCAGGCGTGTGTCTGAGTTGGCGGCTCTGTCTATTCAGCCCCCATACTATGAGAGACGCCAGGACAAGGTGGTGTTCTGCCTTATCCAGACTTTCTGCCTGAGGTGGTGTCTGCTTTTCATTTACATCTAGATTTTGTTCTTCCTTCATTGTGCCCTAATCCTAGCAACGCTAAGGAAAGGGTTCTGCATTCCTTGGATGTGGTCAGGTGTCTGAAGGATTACCTGGTAGTCACTGCGTCCTTCGGGAAAACTGATGCTCTTTTTGTGGTCCCTTCTGGGACCAGGAAGGTTTTTGCTCCTGCCATGTCTATTAGCAAATGGATCCGTCAGGCCGTGATTCAGGCCTATTTTGCTAAGGGGAAGAGTCTTCCCTTTTGCCTTACTACTCATTCTACTCGTGCTATTGGTGCCTCTTCGGCCTTCCAGCACCAGGCTTCTGTTGAACAAGTTACAAGGCCGCTACTTGGTCTTCTGTTCATACCTTTTCAAAGTTTTACAAGGTTGATGTTTGGGCCTCAGCTCATGCTGTTTTTGGCCGAAGGGTTTTGCAGGCGGCAGTGGTTTAAACTGTCTGCTGTTACCTTTTTTGCTGGGGATCCCACCCTACTTTATGGACACTGCTATTGGATGTCCCATGTGTAAGTAATCTATCTGGAGCAGGACGTACTGTATACTAAGAATAATACAATTCTGTGAAATACTCACCTGTAGAATTGGTATTATAAGTATACAGTACGTCCTGCTCCACCCCATCCTTGGTTTTGCATTATTCTGGATCCCCTGTATGGTGATTGTTATCATTGTTATAGTTACCAGTTTGGGTGGTTAAATTCTTCTGGCTTCTCGTTCACTGCTTTTCAATGCTGGGAATTTGTGGGAGGTCCTGGGTATTTGAGGGGCTGGGAAGAGCCTGTTTTGCATGTCTCTGCAGTGAAGCGCCATCTGGCGGAGGATAACCCAAGTGTAAGTAATCTGGAGCAGGACGTACTGTATACTTATAATACCAATTCTACAGGTGAGTATTTCACAGAATTGTATTTATTATATTGCTTTACTGTGTATGCGCTGGGGATGTTTATTTTGTACTTATTGTATCTTGCAGGCGGGTCACCTCTGATGGTTCTCCCGGCCCTGCCCCTTACCATTCTCCTACCTTCCCTAGCAGGCTTTTGGGGGCATCCCAAAAAGGGTGGCTATTGCTAGCTGTGTCCCTGTACTGGCTGTTACGCCTGTATCTAAATCACCATATGGAGGCTTCCAGGGACAATGTGCTTGGGGTTCCTTCGGGACAAGCCCAGCTGTGTGTTGTGTGTGGGGTATCCCCTGTTAGTGACGGTGTCAGGGTGTGTTTGACCTGTGCCCAACATGTACTTGCGCTGCAGCCTGGGTCCTCTGCTACGGGTCCCGGTGCTGCGCCCCTTTCTGCTTCGCCTACCCCCCACGCTTGCATCTGACCCCCAGTGAGGGGCACACTAGCGGGGAGTCTCAATATGACTTAGCTTCACGGGTGGCCAGCATTGAAAAGCATATTGCTGGGTCAGCCCCGCGTAAGGCTTCTGTTTAGAAGCTTCATTTATCTCCCGCTGCCTCCCTCTTTCCTGTGGAGGATGAGGGACTTGACTCATTTTCTGGCTTTCACCCCCTCGAGGAGGGGGAATTATTTTCTGATTCAGAATCCTCTGAGGAACGATCTAAGTTATATGGTGGTACCGGGTCTCCCTCAGATGACACTGGCAGGTTATTGACTCACATTTTCGAAGTGCTTTGTATTTCCCCTCCTGCCATGGCTCCGCAGCAGCAGGGTGAGCTTTTCCATTCTGTTAAACCACGCTTGGAGTTCCCTGAGCAGAAACACTTTAATAATCTGGTGCTCAAAGAGTGGGAACGCCCTAGTAAGCTACCTGGGGTGCCCAAGAGTTGGGACAGGAGGTATTCTTTTCCCGCTGATGTGATTAAGCGTTGGTCATGTCCTCCCGAGGTGGACGCGCCCGTCCTAGGGTTGTCTAACACATCAGTCATGCATTCACCTGACACTACTACCTTGCGGGATGGTGGACCGGCGCTTGGACCAGCTGTCCTGTCATGCTTTTACCTGTGTGGGGACTGCACTGCGCCCGGTTTGTGCCTCTGCCATAACGGCTATTGCTATTAAAGGGTTGCTTAAGTGTCTCATAGATGGGGCCTCTGACGCGGGAGGTGAGGATTATAGATCTCACAAGCTTCCAGTCTTTGTCTCTGTCCCAGGACCCTCTGGCTTTAGCCATGGATACACTAGCTACAGGTCCTTCTCAAAAAATTAGCATATAGTGCTAAAGTTCATTATTTTCCATAATGAAATGATAAAAATTAAACTTTCATATATTTGAGATTCATTGCACACCAACTGAAATATTTCAGGTCTTTTTTTGATTTAATACTGATGATTTTGCCATATAGCTCATGAAAACCCTAAAATCCTATCTCAAAAAATTAGCATATAACGAAAAGGTTCTCTAAACGAGCTATTAACCTAATCTGAATCAACTTATTAACTCTAAACACCTGCAAAAGATTCCTGAGGCTTTTAAAAAAGCCCAGCCTGGTTCATTACTCAAAACCGCCATCATGGGTAAGACTGCCGACCTGACTGCTGTCCAGAAGGCCATCATTGACACCCTCAAGCAAGAGGGTAAGACCCAGAAAGAAATTTCTGAACAAATAGGCTGTTCCCAGAGTGCTGTATCAAGGCACCTCAATGGGAAGTCTATGGGAAGGAAAAAATGTGGCAGAAAACGCTGCACAATGAGAAGAGGTGACCGGACCCTGAAGAAGATTGTGGAGAAGAACCGATTCCAGACCTTGGGGGACCTGCGGAAGCAGTGGACTGAGTCTGGAGTAGAAACATCCAGAGCCACCGTGCACAGGCGTGTGCAGGAAATGGGCTACAGGTGCCGCATTCCCCAGGTCAAGACACTTTTGAACCAGAAACAGCGGCAGAAGCGACTGACCTGGGCTACAGAGAAGCAGCACTGGACTGTTGCACAGTGGTCCCAAGTACTTTTTTCTGATGAAAGCAAATTTTGCATGTCATTCGGAAATCAAGGTGCCAGAGTCTGGAGGAAGACTGGGGAGAAGGAAATGCCAAAATGCCTGAAGTCCAGTGTCAAGTACCCACAGTCAGTGATGGTCTGGGGTGCCATGTCAGCTGCTGGTGTTGGTCGACTGTGTTTTATAAAGGGCAGGGTCAATGCAGCTAGCTTTCAGGAGATTTTGGAGCACTTCATGCTTCCATCGGCTGAAAAGCTTTATGGAGATGATTTCATTTTTCAGCACCACAGTGCCAAAAGCACTGGTAAATGTTTTACTCTCCATGGTATTACTGTGCTCAATTGGCCTGCCAACTCTCCTGACCTGAACCCCATAGAGAATCTGTGGAATATTGTGAAGAGAAAGTTGAGAGACGCAAGACCCAAGGCCGCTATCGAAGCATCATGGGCCTCCATACCGCTTCAGCAGTGCCACAGGCTGATTGCCTCCATGCCATGCCGCATTGAAGCAGTCATTTCTGCAAAAGGATTCCCGACCAAGTATTGAGTGCATAACTGAACATAATTATTTGAAGGTTGACTTTTTTTTATTAAAAAACGCTTTTCTTTTATTGGTCGGATGAAATATGCTAATTTTTTGAGATAGGATTTTGGGGTTTTCATGAGCTGTATGGCAAAATCATCAGTATTAAATAAAAAAAAAAGACATGAAATATTTCAGCTGGTGTGCAATGAATCTCAAATATATATATATATAAGTTTAATTTTTATCATTTCATTATGGAAAATAATGAACTTTAGCACTATATGCTAATTTTTTGAGAAGGACCTGTATGTCTTGGAAGAGCTTTCGGTTCCTCTGTTCCCTCTGTTTCCTCTGCTGGGCAGGGTGCTGCGCAAGATAGCCCAGGAAGGGGTGCCAACCATCCTGGTGGCCCCCTGTTGGCCAAGAAGGGTGTGGTTCGCAGACATCGTGCAGTTGGCAGTAGATCAATACGTCCTGCCCAAGGTTCCAGACCTGCTGACTCGGGCAGCTACGCCATCCCAATTTACAAACGCTGGCTTTAACGGCCTGACTGCTGAGACCTCCATCTTGATGGATAAAGGGCTGCCTGCCTCTGTTGTTACTACCATGATTCAGGCTAGGAAGAAGTCCTTGTCATTTATCTACTATAGGGTATGGCATGCTTACATTGCTTGGTGTGAGTCTAAGTCTCTTCCCTGTCGGGTGTTTTCTATTCCCAGGATCCTGGAATTTTTGCAGCATGGCTTGGATTTGGGCCTTCAACTTAGTACTCTCAAGGGACATATTTCAGCCTTGGCTATTTTCTTCCAAAGATCTTTTGCCAACCACCGTTTGGTTAAGAATTTTTTCCAGGGGGTTGCTCACGTGCGCCCACTACGTAAGCCTATGTTACCAGTCTGGGATTTGAACTTGGTCTTGTCTGCCCTGCAGGAGTCTCCCTTTGAGCCCTTGCAAAGGGGCCCCTTTGAGCCCTTGCAAAGGGGCCCCTTTGAGCCCTTGCAAAGGGGCCCCTTTGAGCCCTTGCAAAAGGGCCCCTTTGAGCCCTTGCAAAGGGGCCCCTTTGAGCCCTTGCAAAGGGGCCCCTTTGAGCCCTTGCAAAGGGGCCCCTTTGAGCCCTTGCAAAGGGGCCCCTTTGAGCCCTTGCAAAGGGGCCCCTTTGAGCCCTTGCAAAGCTGCTTAGAAGCGGCATTTATCTCCCGCCATCTCCCTCTTTCCTGTGGAAACTGAGGAAATATTCTTGGTGTGCCACACACCCCGCTTCACTTCTAAATATTCATCAATTAATGGGTTAACTCGCCGCCAGGTGACGTAGTGCAGAGAGGAAGTCTTGTAACGAGCCCCCCATCCGGCCTATATATACCTGGTACCTCCCTTCAATCACCAGTATTTTTCTCTCTGCTTGACGACAAGACAGAGGTTGGAAGTCTCCTGCTTACAGGTAGGCTGGGGTTTTCTTACCCCGCCACCCCCCTTTGGTCTATTTCTGCCCGGTTTGAGTGTGTATACCTTAATGGTGGAATGGAAGCCTCCCAGCCTAGGCTGCTCACCGGGCAAATGGTAGATGGCACTTTAAGTGCCTAGCAGCTTATCTCCTACCGCTCGACCTCATGCGTGGGGCAATGCGGCTATCCGGCATGGTGATCCGGAAATGGGATGCCCCTGTCCCGAGGGTCCCCGTAGCCCCTTTCTCTCCCGTTTACGTTCCCTTCTCCCTTCACTATGGGGGGGGGGGGGGTTTGAGGGTGTGCTTTAAGTTTGTGTTTCACTTGTATCACTTTATTTCAACATGTGTGTGTTCATGTTATGCATTTAGTGTTATTCAGCATGTGTATACCTTTGGTTCATATGGTTTAGGTCTGCTTGAATGGCAGACCGCGCTGGGTAGGTGGCTGGCCGCTTTTCCTAACAGACCATTGCTTTTGTGGCCCCCTACCCCCCTCCCCCCTTTCCCCCTTCTCCGCTGACATTGTATGTGCTCTATTTTTGCATAGGCTGCTGCCTTTGCTGATGCGGTCTTTTTTTTTTTGTCCTCCCCCCTTCGCTGCCTGGGCGCACGTGTAGTGGCCCATCTGGTGTAATCTTCAGCTGAATGGCTGTACTGATTTGCGTGGGGGGACGTGTCCCGGTGACGCGGCATTGGGGGCGCGGCACCGACGGCGGCGTCATGCGGCGCTTTGCGGCGGGCCCAGCATTCACTTCCCTTCAAAGGGGAAGTCGCGTGGGCGCGCGGCCGCACTTAGTCTTCTGGCTGTGGCTGCTGGCTGCAGGCTTACTCTCCGGCTGCTGCCTTCGCTGGGCCAGGTAAGCGGTCCCACCCGTTGGGGCCGTTATGTGGGGAGTGCATATCTTTTTTGTATTTGATATGGGGGGAGTCATATTTTATCAGGGGGCATGATTTTGTTCATGTTTAATATGTCTATATGATTCTTATACACATGATAGGATCTGATACACATGAGAGGATCTGATTGGGGTTTTCTTTTTCCTTACAGATCCCGGGATCCCTGCTTATGGTGGCCCTCCGGCTCCTGACTATTTATTGGGATATTTATTAATGCATGTATATATATAAACTATATATATATATATATATATATATATATATATATATATATATATGTAGTTTGTTAAAGGGGACCTTAACTTAAAAAAAAAAAAAAAAATCCTCCCTTCCGGGACATTTACTAATAAAGGGGCATCCCGGGTTGGCTTATGCCTTAAAAGTCCCAAGTATTGCGAATACCATAAATCACCATATGGAGGCTTCCGTAAAATCCGGAAACGGTTCTGCTGAGCCCTTCGGGGGGTGCGTAGGTTGTGGGGTTCCACTCCCAGCTGATGTCTTTATTTGCATCCCTTGTGCAAAGCAGACTATTGCGCGCCAGTCCGTTGCTGCGGCTGCGGGCCCATCGCATCCTTCATCATCTCCTACCTCTCCCTCCCTGTTCCGGACCCCGCATGACACTGTCAAAAGTGGGGATTCGCATTCCGAGGTGGCGGCACAGCCCATTAGTGCCCGTTAAAGCAGCATTAAAAGCCGCTGCAAAACGGAGGCACCTGACTCCGGTACCTTCGGCTCCACAGGACGAGTTATGTGAGCCTGTGGAATGGTCCGATGGATCCCCGGACGAGGATGAATTCCCGTTGGAGTCAGATGAGCCTGAGGATCAGCTTGCGGCTGACCTGATTGGCGATTGGTCAGAGGGGGTTGTTTTTGACACCCCCTCCATTCTGGCTCAAATGTTTAAAATTTTGGATTTAGATCCACCTGAGGCGGCCGCCCTGCCAAAGGGTCAGTTGTTTAAGGAGCCTCAGCCGCGTTGGGTTTTTCCCAGACAACACCACTTTGAGAGGGTGGTTCTTAAGGAATGGGAACATCCCACGCGGTTATCTGGAATTCCTTCCAGTTGGGAAAAGCGTTATCCTTTTCCGCCAGAATTGGTGAAGCTTTGGTCTGTCCCTCCTGACGTCGATACCCCTGTGCTAGGGCTCTCCAGCACGGCTATGGTACAGTCTGCTGAGACCACTGTCCCTAAGGATGGGGAAGATCGTCGGATTGACCAATACGCTCGCCATGGTTTTATTTATTCCGGGTCAGCGTTGCGCCCGGTGTGTGCTTCAGCCCTTCTTCTATTGGCAATTAAGTCTTTTTAATTCAGGGGCTGTATGAGGATCTTAATCCCGCTTGTAAACAGTTCACTGCGCTTAAGCAGTGTGAATCTTTTGTGTCTTATGTCCTGGCCGCTCAGGACGATGCGCTGGCTATGAGTAGCAAGGCAGCGGCTATGCTGGTGGCTATTCGCAGGTCAGTATGGCTGCGTCAGTGGTCAGCGGACACGGCTTCCAAAAGGGTGCTCACAGCTCTCCCCTTTTTGGGGTTGCGTCTGTTTGGGGAGAAAATTGATTCAGTCGCAAAGGGTGGTAAGATGCCAAAACGCAAGAGGCCTCGTGTCCCCTTTAGGGGGGCAGGTTCCGGTAGGCCCTCCTTTCGAGGATTCAGAGCGGGCAGGGGTGCTTCCTTTCCCACTACCAGAGGTACAGGTTGGACTCGGGGGAGGGGCCGTGGTCGGCCCGCTCAAACCTGCTAAGCCCACTCAGCAATGAGGGGCTGCCCTCACCCGTGCGGGTGGGGGGACTATTGCGACACTTCTCCCAGATTTGGAACCAAGTGGTTCCAGGCAGATGGATCCAGGAGGTAGTATCGGCCAGTTACGACCTGGAATTCGAGTCTCACCCGCCTTCACGGTTCGTTCGGTCTCGGGTGCCCATCGTTCCTTTGGCCACGCAGGGGCCCCTGGCGTCGGTAAGGGATCTGTTAGAGATAACGGTCATCCGGCCGGGGCCGCGCTTAGAGATGGGCCTCGTTTTCTACTCCAATCTTTTCGTAGTCCCCGAGAGAGATGGGTCGGTTCATCCCGGCCTGAACTCTCATCAACACAGGGTGTTTATTCCTTTTGCCCAAATTCACACGAGAACGCTTCAGTTATTTCTGTTAGCGTTTTGGGACCAGCAACCTCAGTCGCTGGATCAGTCCTTCCAGTTGTCCTCCCGTGTACGGCAGTCCCTCCTGTGGTGGTTGGTCTCGACCAATCTTGTGTAGGGCAGGCCTTTCCTGACCCCGCTTTGGAAAATTGTCACCACGGACGCCAGTCTGTCGGGATGGGGCAGATTCTGGAAGGAGCTGCAGTTTCAGGGGCAGTGGGGACCTCAAAGGCCCCACTTACCCATCAATATTCTGAAACTGAGAACCATCCGTCAGGTGCTTGCTCTCCTGACTCAGCACGTTCTGGGCCTTCCGGTCCAGATGTGTTCTGACAAGCAAACAGCGGTTGCTTACATCGGTCTTCAGGGAAGGACTCGCAGTCTGAGTACTCTCAGAGAAGTGTCCCTGATCCGGACCTGGGCAGTGTTCCATGTTCCTTGTCTCTCGGCGGTTTACATTCCAGAGGTGAAGAAACAGGTAGCGGACCGGTTGAGCAAGGGCTCTCCCCGTCTGGAAGAATAGGCTCTCCATCCTCGGGTGGTTCGCTCACTGTGTCGCCAATGGGGGACCCCTGAGGTGGACCTGTTGGCCCCTCATCACTATCACAGGCTCCCGAACTTTGTGTCGCTCTCCCAGGATCCTCTGGCTCTGGCAGTGGACGCCATGTCCCTGAGCTGGGGAGTTCTGGGATTTCCATACCTGTTTCCTCTGATGCCCATGCTGGGCAGGGTTCTTCAGAAGTTGGCTCTGGAAAAGGTGTACGCCGTTCTCGTGGCCCCAAGGTGGCCAAGACGAGTGAGGTTCGCAGACATCGTACGGCTGGCAGTGGGCCAGTTTGTTCTGCCTCTTCGGCCCGATCTGCTCACTCAGGGTCAATTGTGTTACCCCAATTTACCAGCGCTGGGTTTGATGGCCTGGCTGCTGAAACCTCCATCCTGAAGGAGGAGGGTCTTTCTGATTCAGTCATTAAGACTCTGATCAGTGCCCGGAAGAGGTCTTCTTCCATCACCTACTATAGGACTTGGAAAGCCTATATTGCTTGGTGTGAGATAAGATCTTTTCCTTGTAGGGTCTTTTCGGTCTCCAGGATTCTGGGATTCTGGAGTTTTTACAATCAGGGCTGCCATTAGCAAGTGGATACGTCAGGCCGTTACTGCGGCCTATTCGGCTAAGGGAAGAGTTCCCCCTTTTCGTATCACTGCTCATTCCACTCGCGCTGTTGGGGCGTCTTGGGCTTTTCAGCACCAAGCTTCTGTTGAACAAGTTTGTAAGGCCGCCACTTGGTCTTCTGTTCATACTTTTTCTAAGTTTTACAAAGTTGATGTGCGGGCCTCAGCGGATGCTGTTTTTGGCCGCAAAGTTCTGCAGACTGCAGTCATTTAAGTTATGCTTCACCTGGCCTTGAGATGCCCTTCCCTTGTGGACACTGCTTTTGGATGTCCCATTAATTGATGAATATTTAGAAGTGAAGCGGGGTGTGTGGCACACCAAGAATAATACCATTTTGTGAGTACTCACCTGAAAAATGGATATTGTTGGTGTGCCACACACCCCGCTTCACCCCCACCCTTTTCGGTATTACCGAAGCCTTTATATGGTGAAGCTTTTTGTTTATATCAAAATTGATTTTGAGGTTACCGGTGGAATACTGGTACCTTGTCTTTCTGCTTTTTAATATACTGGTGATTGAAGGGAGGTACTAGGTATATATAGGCCGGATGGGGGCTCGTTACAAGACTTCCTCTCTGCACTATGTCACCTGGCGGCGAGTTAACCCATTAATTGATGAATATTTAGAAGTGAAGCGGGGTGTGTGTCACACCAGCAATATCCATTTTTCAGGTGAGTACTCACAAAATGGTATTTTTTGACACTACTGGTTATTCCCCCCTGGAGGAGGGGGAATTGTTCTCTGATTCAGAATAATCTGAGGAGCAGCCTAGGGTTTATGGTGGTACAGGGTCTCCCTTTGGGGAAGATCTATGGTCCTCAGATGACACTGACAGGCTTTTGGCTCATATTTTTGAAGTGCTCTGTATCTCCCCTCCTGCCGTGACTCCGCAGCAGCAGGGTGAGCTCTTTCATGTGGTTAAACCACGTTTGGAATTCCCGGAGCAGTCTCACTTCAATAATCTGGTGCTCAAAGAATGGGAGTGGCCTAGCAAGCTGCCAGAGGTGCCCAAGGGTTGGGACAAAAGGTATCCCTTTCCTGCTTATGTGATTATGCGTTCCTCCCGAGGTGGATGCGCCCATTCTGGGGCTGTCCCAATACATCTGTCATGCATACTCCTACTACCCTGAGGGATGGTGAGGACCGGCGCATCGACCAACTGTCTTGCCATGCCTTTGCCTGTGTGGGGACCGCGCTACGCCCGGTTTGTGCCTCTGCCATTACAGCTATTGCTATTAAGGGTTTGCTTAAGAGTCTCTTAGAGGGGGCCTCTGATGATGCGGGAGGAGAAGAGTATAGATCTCTCCTGCTTTGCTATGAATTTGTTGCATATGTTCTGTCTGCTATGGATGATGGCATTAGAATGTGTGGTAGAACTTCTGCCCTGTTGGTGGCTATACGCCGCTCTGTCTGGCTACGTCAGTGGGTAGCTGATAATGCTGCTAAGAAGGCTCTCACTGGTTTCCCTTTCAAGGGCCTGCGCCTTTTTGGTGAATGCTTGGATTTGTTTGCCAGGGGCGATAGGTTACCTTAACGTAGGAGGCCGTCCCGGTCCTTTCGGCGATGGGTGTCCTTCTCCCATCCTTCCGTGGTTCCCGACCTGGCCGAGGAGTCTCCTTTACTGGGGCCCACGGAGATCACTGGGGAAGGGGCAGAGGACGTGGCCGTCCTGGCCTCTCCTGGGGTCCTAAGCCAAAATCCTCACCCAATTCTCCTCAGGCATGAAGGGGCACCCTCACCCAACCGGGTGGGGGGGGCGGCTTCGGCTCTTTGCTCACGTCTGGAGGCTTCACGTCTCAGACCGGTGGATTCAGGAAGTAGTGTGCTCCGGTTACAAGATAGTTTGCAGCCTGTCCGCCCCCAAGATTCATCAAATCCCGGATGGCTCTAAACCCCCTGTCAGCTCAGGGTCTGTGCCTTGCTGTCCAAAACCTTCTGGAGTTGGGGGTTATCTGCCAGGTGCCTTTGAGGGAAAGGGGCAGAGGCTACTATTCCAATCTTTTCACTGTTCCCAAAAAAGACTGGTCCATCAGACCTATCCTGGATTTAAAGTGCCTCAACAAATTTGTCAGATTCAAACACTTTCGCATGGAGACTCTGCTCTAAGCTGTCAATTCACTACGCCCAGGGGACTTCATGACCTCTGTAGACATCAAGGACGCTTACCCTTCATGTACCAATCTTTCCAGGTCGTCAGAGATTCATCAGGTTCGCTCTGGAGGATCAGCACTATCAATTTGTGGCTTTGCCTTTCGGTATCACCTCGGCTCCCAGGGTATTCACCAAGGTGCTGGCAGGCGTACTGGCTCTGCTGAGATCTCAGGGCATTCGCATCCTTCCTTACTTGGACGACATTCTCATCACTTCTCAATCCCTCCAGCAAGCCGAGCTAGATACTCAGCTGGTGGTGTCCACACTGGAGTCCTTCGGCTTGGTGATCAACCACCCCAAGTCTTTCCTGTCACAGTCAATGGTGAGGTCCTCTGGATACATCTCAGGTCAAGATTTTTCTCCCTCAGCCGAAGGTGGAGAGTCTTCAAGCCGAAGCCAGGCTTCTTATGTCTTACCCTCATCCCTCCATCCAGCAGGGGATGCAGCTGGTGCTCCTGATGGTGTCTTGCTTCGAGGCGGTTCTATACGCTCAGTTTCACATGAGACCTCTTCACCACTTGTCAGTTTGGGATCGGGACCCTCGGTCCCTGGATCAGGTGTTGGTTCTGTCCCCCCTTTCTGCGCCGTGCTGGGAGACAGTCACCACAGATGCCAGTCTGACAGGTTGGGGGGGCTTCTGGAAATCCCTGAAATTCCAGGGTCAGTGGGGCCCTCAGGAGGCCCACACCCCTATCAACATTCTGGAATTGAGGACGATAAGGTTGGTTCTAGCCCAATTGACTCGGGCGGTTCAGGTCCACTCGGACAACCAGACGGCGATTGCCTACATCAATCATCAGAGAGGGACCCGGAGCAAGAGGGCCCTCAAGGAAGTGTCCCTGATACTGTCTTGGGCAGAGGTGAATGTTCCCTGCATCTCGGCTGTGTACATCCCGGGGGTGGAGAATCTGGAGGCGGACTCTCTCAGCAGGGGGACCTCTCGTCTGGGAGAATGGTCCCTCAGCAGCAGGGTGTTTCGCTCCCTGTGCCACCGCTGGGGTCAGCCAGATGTGGATCTGTTTGCGTCCCGTCACAATCACAAGCTTCCAGTCTTTGTCTCTCTGTCCCAGGACCCTCTGGCCTTGGCCATGGATGCACTAGCAATGTCTTGGATGAGCTTTCAGCTTCTCTGTGTTCCCTCCTTTTCCTCTGCTGGGCAAGGTGCCGCGCAAGATTGCTCAAGAAGGGGTGCCAACCATTCTGGTGGCCGCCTGTTGGCTAAGAAGGGTGTGGTTCGCAGACGTCGTGCAGTTGGCAGTAGATCAGTATGCTCTGCCCAAGGATCCAGACCTGCTCACTCAGGGGCAGCTACACCATCCCAATTTACAAACGCTGGCTTTAACAGGCTGGCTGCTGAAACCTCCATCTTGATGGAAAAGGGGCTGCCTGTCTGTTAATACCATGATTGGGGCTAGGAAGAAGTCCTCGTCATCCATCTACTATAGGGTCTGGCATGCTTACATTGACTGGTGTGAGTCTAAGTCGCTTCCCTGTAGGGTGTTTTCTATCCCTAGGATTCTGGAATTCCTGCAACATGGTTTGGATTTGGCCATTTTCTTCCAAAGATCCTTTGCTCACCATCGTCTGGTCAAGACCTTCTTCCAGGGGGTTACTCGCATGCGTCCTCCACGTAAGCCTATGTTACTAGTCTGGGATTTGAACTTGGTCTTATCTGCCTTGCAGGGGTCTCCCTTTGAGCCTTTGCGTGAGGCCCCTTTCTCCATTTTGACTCTTAAGGTAGTCTTTTTGGTGGCCATCACTTCTGTTAGGCGTGTTTCTGAGTTGGCGTCGCTTTCCATCAAGCCCCCTTACTTTGAGAGACACCAGGACAAGGTGGTGTTTCGTTTTAAGCCAGATTTTCTGCCTAAGGTTGTGTCTGGTTTTCATCTCAATGAGGACATTGTTTTGCCTTCTCTATGCCCTAATCCTAGTAAACCTAAGGAGCTGGTTTTACACTCTCTGGATGTGGTCAGGACTCTGAAGTTCTATTTGGTGGCTACTAAATCCTTCAGGAAGACTGATGCACTTTTTGTGCACCCGTCTGGACCTAAGAAGGGTCTGGCTCCAGCTAAGTCCACTATCAGCAAGTGGATCCGTCAGGCTGTGGTACAGGCCTATTCTGCTAAGGGGAAGGAGCCTCCCTTCCGCCTTACTGCTCATTCTACTCGTGCTATTGGTGCCTCTTGGGCTTTTCTGCACCAAGCTTCTGTTGAACAAGTTTGCAAGGCCGCTACTTGGTCTTCTGTTCATACTTTCTCTAAGTTTTACAAGGTTGTTAGGGCCTCAGCTAATGCTGCTTTTGGCCGCAAAGTTCTGCAGACGGCAGTAGTTTAAACTGTTCTGTTACTTTTGGTTATCCCACCCTACCTTACGGACACTGCTATTGGATGTCACAAGTGTAAGGAATATCTTCTGGAACAGGATGTGCTGTATACTTAGAATAATACAATTCTGTGATTACTCACCTGTAGAACTGGTATTATACGTATACAGCACGTCCTGTTCCATCCCACCCTTGTTATCATTATTTTTAGTTACCTCTGTATGGTGATTGTTCATATGTTCATTTTTGAATTCTGGTTATTATTCTCCCGGCTTCTTGTTAATTGCTTGTCAATACTGGGGAATTTGAGGGAGGTCCCTGGCTTTTATAGGTCCAGGAGAGGCCACAAGCTGTTTTCTGCAGTTCAGCGCCATATTGTGGATGTACTACCCATGTGTAAGGAATATTCTGGAACAGGACGTGCTGTATACATATAATACCAATTCTACAGGTGAGTAATCACAAAATTGTATTTTTTAGATGCCCCGGTGGGAGGCGCTCGATCGGCCCGGGAATCTTATCGATTCTTATCGGTCATGGAGACCTGGGCTGATCTCCATGGGTTTTGGTCCACTTTAAATGAATTTCCAGTTCCTGCTGACAAACAATTACTAGCAGAAGAAAGCGCCGTGGTCTAACCCTTTTGCATTGGAATAAAAAATACACGACCATAGCATTACCCCTGCACCAAACCTTGCAGTTGGCACAATAAAAGGCAAGTATTTGTGTCAGATATTATACAGTTTACCAATTGTGTATTTTGTTTCTGACTTATATGTTCTAGTATTTTCTTAAAATACTTTAACGTTTGACGCTTAAATTTTGTACTTGCAGTGTAATAAGCTTGGCCACAAAGTGTGCAATGCCGAGTTTCAGAATGCATCTGAGAGCACACGGAATGGTAGCTATGGTTTTTAAAACACTAGATGACAGTCAACACCACCCGGTACACTTTCTTATTATTTTGCTTTCTGTAAATCTTTAGCTATGCCTAACTGCTGCATTGTTGTTTTTGACAGATGTTGTCTAACAATACTCCTGGGAAGCATGTTCAATTGATGATCTGTACTGGGATCTAAATATACACTGCATAGGATGTTTGGTTTATTATCCCAATGGCATTGTTAGGCTCCTCTTAAAAAGGGGAATAAGTGTCTCCTTCCATCTGTGTTTAGCGTTACAGATGGGAGTGTCTCAGGGAAAACATGTGAATACTGTGATTTGCACAGTAGTGTGTTTGCGCTCAGACTATATAGCCGACACATAGCACATTATTTTTAAAGGTGACACTGCTACTCCGTAACGTGCTACGCTTTAATGCCCCCTTCTCATTTCCACCTATTGTTGACGACCTTGTGTCTATACCTGTAATTCATATCTTTATACAGGGGTTGCAGTATTGATCTATACTTGCCTCCCAAGGGTGAAGAGTAAACACATCAGACTTAAAGCGGACCAACCTTCAAAAATTAATTAAATTAGGCCAACACTACAAACAGTGCTCATATGCCCCCTCCCCAGGGCAGTGCAGATTGCAGCAAGCTCATGCGCTTGCAGGCCACCTGCAAACAGGAAGTTGTGCTGGGCTTCCTGTTACTGTGCATTTCACTTGTCAGTTGGGAGAGGAAGCTCCAAAATGGCCGCTACCTTTTTTTCCGTACCAGGCTGTTGGTCCCGTTTAAATTTACTTACTTTGCAATGTAACCCTTAATGTTGAGACTACCCCTCATCTACGGAATTGAACTACGCTCAGTATTTGGAACTATCTATTCTCAATCCTTGTGCACAATCTGTGCGGAAATGCCTTTTCTATGGACTCTTGTATAAGTATGTTTATATATGACATTCATTGTTGCTAAAATATAAATATATATATATATATATATATATATATATATATATATATATATATATATATATATATATATTAAATGGGGTTGGGATTAATGGGGGTCAGTCCTCGGTTGATGGATCTGAGCTCCTCCTGGGCCTAAACATGGGAGATTAATGGTCGAGTTTTGAATCAAGTGTGAGTCATACAGCGCTGCCACATACTTTAATCATTGCAACAGAGGCAGTGTGCCAAGGCCTGACTTTCATAAAGAGGACATGTCATAAAATATTCCTATAAAATATATAATTCTTATAAGTATATAATCCTATAAAATATATAATAAAACTAGATCTCAGATTTTTGTGAGACCTTGTTCAGCGAGTCAAAACATTCTAAATGATGATTTAGCATGACTTAATTTTACACTGCTCCTATTAGTCACAGCTAATAGCTGTCTGTTGTCATTTGGTAGAATCTAGCTCTTTGTACTGCTGCGCTAATGTACATACTGAGCCGAGACCGGCTGAACATGGACCTGGATAGAGCCAGTCTCGACCTTATGATACGACTTCTCGAAATGGAGCAGGATATCACACCCAGGCATATGAATGAGAAAGAGATGAATAAGATAAAAGAGAAAATTCGGAAGCTATGCGAAACGGTCCACAACAAGCATCTAGACTTAGAGAATATTACAGTAAGTTTTTTCTTCTGATTTTGTGTTCACAAATCTGGTAGTACTAAATATGTACTAAAATATTTGTGAGCTCGAATGGTAATGCCCTTGATATATCGCATAACGCTTATTAATTGTAAACAGCCATTGTTAGTGGTTGCTAAACATGGCAAACCCCCACATCCAGATTCCCTGGCGTTGTCAGGGAGTACAACAGTCTGATCAAGGAGGCTTGTCACAATGGTGTCCTTGATGTTTATATGGCTGGTTTCCCTGCTTGACTATACCAGGTTTTTATGCACTTCTGTAGGTGCATAAATCAATGGTGTCACCTCCATTCAGACCCATCGTGTTGAGGATGGGTTCTCTGATGGATAATGTAACCAGGTATGTAGACCAATTTTGACAACCATTGGTAGTATAATTGCCATTGTACGTAAAGGACAGCGGACACCTCCTCAGGATACTTGATGGACTGTGGGTGTTTCCCGAGGTGTCACTGGTGAACTTTAGACGTGGAGCACTTATATTCGAGAATCCTGCATCAAAACGGCCCCTCAAATACCCGGGACCTCCCACAAATCCCCAGATTTCTCTGCAGTGCTTACTGCGAAGACATGAAATTATCACTCTCTCGCAAGTGAGCAGGGCTATTAGCCTGCGGCCCTGTTGGACTATTCCCACCCGTTCCTCGTGTGATGTGCCTCCCAGCCTGGTCTGCACTGGTCGGGTGAAGGTAGGCAGCACCATGCGTGCTTAAGGAACGCTGCTCCACCGCAATCCCCCACCAAAGGGTAGGTGGTATAGGCTGATGGTGAGCCTTTATGGGATGCCCCTCCCGCATTATTGCCCCATGCCCCGTGTAGCGGTGGGTCCTGTACAGAGGGCCGCCATCCTCCCTCATTCTCCCTGTAGCCTTCGGGGGGAAAAGAAGGGGGGGGGGGTGTGGGTGAGCGTGTATCGTGATTCGTGCATACATCGTTTTGTCATGTTTCTTTGTACTAGTATATGTGGTGTCAGCCGCCGCGCTGACTTGTCTTTTTTACTATTGCAAATGCTGCCGCCGCGCGTGTCTTTTCCTTCATTTAGATGTTCTGCGCCGGGCGGCGTTACCTCAGACGCTTATGCGTTCTCATTGGCTGCTTGTCTGTGGGCTTCGCGCTCTTGGGGGGGGGGAGGGGCCTGGCTCGACGCGCTATGCGTCACGGCTCGCTCTGGCCCGCCCTTCGAGATACTCGCGGCGCCATTTTGTCAGGTCGCGGGCGCGTGTGACGGTTCTACTTACCGTGGTCCGTAAGCGCCCTCGCGGGCGGCTCTATACTCTTTTTAGTGTGTTTGGTTCTGACACCCCGTCTTCCCATTGTGTCTTTCAGACGGGTGAATCCATTGGCTTCTCCCAGCCCGGTGTAATTGATAGGGGCCTTGTATAATTACTCCCACTTCCCTAGCGGGTCATTGGGGCATCCAGGGTTGCTTATAGCATAAATCCCTACTGGCATATCGTGCCTAATAATCACCATATGGAGGCATCCCAGGATAATGTTACCGGGGTCCCTGTGGGACAAGACCGGCTGTGTGTAGCGTGTGGGCAGCCTCATGCTGACGCTGACAAGGCGCGGGTCTGTGTACCCTGTGCTGAGCAGGTGCTTGCATTGCAATCTGGCCTGCCAGTGGCTGCACCTCGTTTCACTTCACCTACTCCCCCAAGCTTAAATCTCACTCCTGTTGAGTTGCATACTTATGGGGATTCTCAGCCTGAGGTGTCTTCTAGACTGGCTACGGCTGAACAGATTATTGCTAGATCCTTAGCGCGTAAGGGCCCTGGGAAGAAGCGGCTCTTGGCGCCTAATGTTAACTGTTTTCCCTATGGGAGCTGAGGAGTTTATGAATCTGTGTAGCAATACTCCGTCTGATGAAGGGGAGCTCCTTTCTGACTCAGGCTCATCTGATGAGGGACCAAGGGGTCATGACAATTCTGGCTCTGACCCCTGGGCCCTGGATGACACTGACAGATTATTGACCCAGGTCTTTGAGGTTCTGTCTATCTCTCCCCCTGTTGAGGCTCCCAGGCAAAGAGGGGAGCTTTTCCATACAGCAAAATCGCATTTGGAATTTCCAGGGCAGGCGCATTTCCATAACTTTGTGCTCAAGGAATGGGAGTGCCCCTGTAAACCTCCCGGGGTTCCAGAGAGTTGGGATAGGAAGTATCCCTTTACTGCTGAGGTGGTTAAATGTTGGTCATCTCCCCCCGAGGTGGATGCCCCGATCCTAGGGCTATCTAACACCTCTGTCATGCATTCCCCTGATTCTACCATCCTGCGGGATGCTGAGGACAGACGCATTGACCAGCTGGCCTCCCATGCCTTTGCATGTGCGGGGACGGCGCTGCGCCCAGTCTGTGCCTCTGCCATTACTGCTGTGGCCACTAGATCCCTTATCAGAAATATGCTTAATAGTGCCCCTGATGATTTCCCTTGTGAGGTGTTTAATGCACTCTCCAGTTGTGCTGCTTTTGTAAATTTTGTCCTTTAAGCATTGGATGACACCATCAGAATGTGTGCCAGAACTTCTGCCCTCGTGGTGGCTCTACGCCGCTCGGTTTGGCTGCGCCAGTGGGCTGCTGACAAGGCTGCAAAGAAGGCCCTCACTGGGCTTCCATCTAAGGGGCTACGCCTGCTTGGGGACCGCCTGGACCTTTTTGCTAAGGGAGGTAAGTTACCCCAGCGCAGACGCCAGTCCCGGCCCTTTCACGGTCAGGGTTCCTTCTCCTCCCCTTACCGTGGTGCAGGACAGGGAAGGGGGGTATCTTTCCCTGGGGCCCGGGGAGTTTTCTGGGGAAGGGGCAGAGGACGTGGACGCCCTGGCTCCTCCTGGGGTCCCAAAGCCAAATCTTCTCCCAAGCCCCCTCAGGCATGATGGGGCGGCATCGCCCATCCGGTTGGGGGGACGGCTGCAGCACTTCGCTCACGTCTGGAGGCTTCAGGTCTCAGACCGGTGGATTCAGGAGGTAGTGTCCTCCGGTTACAAGTTGGAGTTTGCTGCCGATCCCACTCCAAGATTCATCAGGTCCCGGATTACTCAGGGCCCTGTGTCATCACAGGAGCTAGTGCATGCTGTGCAAGGCCTCCTGGAGCTGGGGGTCATCTGCCAGGTGCCTTTAAGAGAAAGAGGGCAAGTGTTTTTAATCCAGCCTATTCACAGTACCCAATAAAGATGGCTCTGTCAGGCCCATCCTGGGCTTAAAGATTCTCAACAAGTTTTGTCAGGGGCAGGCGCCTTCGCATGGAGACTCTGCGCTTTGCTGTCAGTTCCCTGCTCAAGGGGGATTTCATGACTTCTGTGGACATCAAAGATGCTTTCCTTCATATTCCTGTGTTCCCAGGTCATCACAAGTTCCTCAGGTTCGCTCTGATGGTTCAACATTACTAAGTTGTGGCCTTGGCCTTCGGCTTCACTTCAGCTCCCAGGGTGTTCACCAAGGTGCTGGCTGGCGGGATGTCTCTACTCAGTTGTCAGGGTGTCAGCGTGCTTCCCTATCCGGATGACATCCTCATCACTTCCCAGTCTCTACTTCAGGCAGAGTTGGATATTCAGCTGGTGGTGTCCATTCTGGAGTCATTTGGATGGGTGATCAACCACCCCAAGTCCTCACTGTCCCCTTCCTTGGTTACTCCATTCCTAGGAATGAATCTGGATACAGTTCAGGTAAGGATCTTCCTGCCTCAGCAGAAGATGGACAATCTGATTGCACAGGCTCAGTCTCTCCTAGCTTGTCCCCATCCCTCCATTAGGCAGGGGATGCAGCTGGTGGGCCTGATGGTGGCGTGCTTCGCAGCGGTCCCTTGGGCTCAGTTCCACTTGAGGCCTCTGCAACTTCACCTTTTGTCTGTATGGGACAAGGTCCCAGCGTCCCTGGACAGGGTCTGTGTGCTCTCCCTCCTCAGGAGGTCCCTCTTGTGATGGATGGACTCAAGGAACCTGTTGGGGGGCAGATCCTTGCACTTCCTGGGAGGTGGGGCCCTCAGGAGCCCCACACTCCTATCTATGTCTTGGAGCTGCGAGCGCTCAGGTTAGTTCAGGCTCGCTTGACTACTAATCTTCAGGGCCTGCCTGTCCAGGGGCACCCGGACAACCAGACGGCAGTTGCCTACATTAATCTTCTGGGAGGGACCTGGAGTAGAGGGCCCTCCAGGTTGTGTTTCTGATCCTGACCTGGGTGGAGAACAATATTCCCTGCATATCAGTGGTGTGCATTCCGGGGGTGAAAATTCTGCTGGCGGACCCTCTGAGCAGGGGGACCTCTCGCCAGGGAGAATGGTCCCTCTGCAACAGGGTGTTCCAATCTCTGTGTCACCGCTGGGGTCAGCCAGATGTGGATCTGTTTGCGTCCCGTCACAATCACAAGCTCCCGGCCTTTTGTCTCCCTGTCCCAGGATCCTCTGGCCTTGACCTCGGATGCTTTAGCACTGTCATGGCTGGACATTCAGTTCCTGTATGTCTTTCCTCCATTCCCCCTGCTGTGCAGGTTTCGGCGCAAGATTGCTCTGGTAGGGGTGCCAGCGATTCAGGTGGCCCCCAGGTGGCCAAGAAGAGTGGTTCGCAGACGTGGTGCAGATGGCAGTAGACAGTACGTTCTGCCAGGGGTGCCAGATCTGCTCACTCAGGGCCCCTTACGCCATCCCAATTTACAATCTCTGGCTTTGATGGCCTGGCTGCTGAATCCTCCATTTTGATAGAGAAAGGCTTGTCCGCCTCGGTGGTTGTTACCATGGTGAAGATTAGGAAGGAAACTACTTCTTTCATCTCTTACAGGGTATGGCGTACCTACATTGATTGGTGTGAGTCTAGGTCTCTTCCCTGTCGGGTGTTTTCAGTTCCCAGGGTTCTAGAGTTCTTACAGCATGGGTTGGAGTCGGGACTCCAACTCAGTACTCTGAAGGGTCAGGTCTTTCTTCCCTGTCTGTTTTCTTTCAGTAGTCTTTTGCTCAGCATTCTTTGGTTAAGATCTTCTTCCAGGGGATTACTCATGTGCGTCCCCCACATAAACCTATGGTCCTTGTTCGGGATTTGAACTTGGTTTTGGCTGCCTTGCATGGTGCTCCCTTTGAACCTATACAGGATGCTGCTCTGGCTGTGCTTACCCTCAAGGTTGTGCTTCTGGTGGCCATTGCTTCGGTCAGACGTGTGTCTGAGTTGGCGGCTCGGTCTATTCAGCCCCCATACTATGAGAGACTCCAGGTCAAGGTGGTGTTCCGCTTTAAGCCAGATTTTCTGCCTAAGGTGGTGTCTGTTTTTTATCTACATCAAGATATTGATCTTCCTGCGTTGTGCCCTAATCCTAGCAACGCTAAGGAAAGGGTTCTGCATTCCTTGGATGTGGTCAGGTGTCTGAAGGATTACCTGGTAGTCACTGCGTCCTTCGGGAAAACTGCTCTTTTTGTGGTCCCTTCTGGGCCCAGGAAGGGTTTGGCTCCTGCCAAGTCTATAATTAGCAGATGGATCCATCAGGCCGTGATTCAGGCCTATTTTGCTAAGGGGAAGGGTCTTCCCTTTTGCCTTACTAATCATTTTATTTGTGCTATTGGTGCCTCTTGGACCTTCCAGCACCAGGCTTCTGTTGAACAAGTTGCTAGGCCGCTACTTGGTCTTCTGTTCATACCTTTTCAAAGGTTTTACAAGGTTGATGTTAGAGCCTCAGCTGATGTTTTTTGGCCGCAAGATTTTGCAGGTGGCAGTGGTTTAAACTGTCTGCTGTTACCTTTTTTGTTGGGGATCCCACCCTACTTTATGGACACTGCTATTGGATGTCCCAAGTGTAAGTAATCTATCTGGAGCAGGACGTACTGTATACTAAGAATAATACAATTCTGTGAAATTCTCACCTGTAGAATTGGTATTATAAGTATTTTCTGATGCTGTCATTCAGACTCTGGTTAGGGCTAGTGTAGCGATAACCTTTATCGCCGGAGGGCTTCCCCGCCAGAGACGTCCTTTTCCCAATGGTGAGAGGTGCTGCAGGAATTCCAGAGTCATCCGTGAGGAACCAGGAACAGCCCTTACAAGGGCTAGTGAATTGTAATATAGCGTTTCCCCCAATAAGAGACAGAACTCAGTGTTGAGGGTGAAGATGAACTGAACTTTATTAGTGCCACCCTGTGCCTTATATGCAAGGCTCCATGCAAGGGGACCTCCCACGTGGACCTGATGGAGAACTGCATGACAAACCCACAGACCAATGGGAGCAGGGCACACAATCCCTCAACTCTGCCGGTAACACAATCAGTAGAACAATAGCAGTCTGTAACACAATCAGTAGAATAGCAGTCTGTAACACAATCAGTAGAACAATAGCAGTCTGTAGCACAATCAGTATAACAATAGCAGTCTGTAATGCAATCAATAACACAATGGCAGTCTGTCTGGGACATGCTCAAGAAAATGAAAGTAATGGGTCTATGCAAAAACAGTGCCTTTAAAATCCAAAGGCAGAGTCTGTCACAGCTAGAAAGCAGTCTTCCTCTGCCATTTATTATAGGACTTGGAGGTCTTATATTGATTGGTGTGAGGTAAGGGCCTTGCCTTGCAGGGCGTTTTCTGTCCCTAGGGTCTTGGAATTTCTGCAACATGGTCTTTTGCTCTTCATCCTCTGGTTAAGACCTTTTTCCAGGGGATTAGGCATGTGCGGCCTCCTAGGAAGCCTTTGCTCCCAGTGTGGGATTTGAATTTGGTTTGGTCTGCCTTGCAGGGTCCTCCTTTTGAACCTTTGCAGGATATTGCGCTTTCTACGCTTACTCAGAAGGTTGTTTTTCTGGTTGCTATCACTTCTGATCGGCGTGTTTCAGAGTTGGCAGCCTTGTCTATTTCGGCTCCTTACTTTGAGAGGCATCAGGACAAGGTTGTTTTCCGCTTCAAGCCAGATTTCCTTCCTAAGGTGGTCTCTGCTTTTCATCTGAATCAGGATATTGTTCTTCCCTCCTTGTCCCCTAAGCCTAGCAATGACAAGGAGAGGGTTTTGCATTCTTTGGATGTGGTTCGCTGTGTGAAGTACTATTTGGTGGCTACTTCTCCTTTTCGTAGGACTGATGCTCTATTCTTAGTATACAGTACGTCCTGCTCCAGATATAGTACTTACACTTGGGTTGTCCTCTGCCAGATGGCGCTGCACTGCAGAGACATGCAAAACAGGCTCCTCCCGGCCCTTCAAATACCCGGGGACCTCCCACAAATCCCCAGATTTCTCTGCAGTGCCGACTGCGAAGACATGAAGTATCACTCTCTCGCAGGTGAGCGGGGCTATTAAAGCCTGCGGCCCTGTTGGACTATTCCCACCCGTCCTCGTTGTGATGTGCCTCCCAGCCTGGGCTGCGCTGGTCGGGTGAAGGTAGGCAGCACCACGCGTGCTTATGGAGCGCTGCTCCTCCGCAGTCCCCCACCAAAGGGTAGGCGGTGTAGGCCGATGGTGAGCCTCTATGGGATGCCCCTCCCGCATTACTGCCCCTTGTCCCGTGTAGCGGTGGACCCTATACGAAGGGCCGCCATACTCCCTCGTTCCCCCCGTAGTCGGGGGGGAAAGAAAGGGGGGGGGGGGGTTGTGTGCCTGTGTGGTCTGTATATGATCTTTGCACGTATATGGCCTTTGTCTGTCTTTGGACTCTTATAGATATGGTGTCAGCCGCCGCGCCCTTTTTATGTATTTTACTCGTATGACTGCCACCGCCGCGCGCACTTTTTTCCTTCGTTGAAGGTTCCGCGCCGGGCGGCGGCGTTACCTCATACACCTCTTTGTCCTCATTGGCTGACGTTGGACTTCGCGCTCTTCGGGAGGGCGGGGTCTGGTTTGGCGTGCTCCCGCGTCATGGTACGCTCTGGCCCGCCCTTCGAGGTACACGGCTCCATTTTGGCTGTTCGTGCGCAACGCATGGGGCGTTCCTGCTTACCGTGGTACTGTAAGTGCACTCTCGGGTGGCTTATACTCATTGTAGTGTTTTCGGTTCTGACACCATTCTCTTCTCATTGTGTCTTTCAGACTGGCGAACACCATTGGCTTCTCCCGGCCCGGTGTAATTCATAGCGGGCTTTGTAAAATTCTCCCACTTCCCTAGCGGGTCTTTGGGGCATCCAGGTTTGCCTATAGCGTAAATCCCTGCTGGCATATTGTGCCTAAATAATCACCATATAGATGTGACCGGGGTCCCTCTGGGACAAAACCGGCTGTGTATAGCGTGTGGACAACCCCATGCTGATGCTGACAGGGCACGGGTCTGCGGACCCTGTGCCGAGCAAGCACTGGCTCTGCAATCAGTTCTGCCAGTGGCTGCACCTCGTTTCAATTCACCTATTTCCCCATACTTAAATCTCACTTTTGCTGAGTCGCATACAAGTGGGGATTTGCAGCCTGTTGCGTCTTCCAGACTGCCTACAGCTGAACAGATTATTGCGAGGTTGTCAGAGCGCAAGGGCCCTGGTAAGAAGCGGCACTTGACGCCTTATGTTACTGTTTTTCCTATGAGGAGTTTACTACTCCGTGTGACTATACCCCTTCTGATGGAGAGCTATTCTCTGACTCAGGCTCATCTGATGAGAGGCCGAGGAGTCATGACGATTCTGGACCTGAATACTGGGCCCAGTGTGACACTGACGATTTGTTGATTAATGTCTTTAAGGTTCTGTCTATCTCTCTCCCTGGGGAGGCTCCCAAGCCGAGAGGGGAGCGTTTCCATACAGCAACTGCACGTTTGGAATTCCTAGAGCAGGCTCATTTCCATGCTCATTTCCATGCTCTTGTGCTCAAGGAATGGGAATGCCCCAGTAAACTTCCAGGGGTCCCAGGGGACTGGGATAGGAAATACCATTTTCCCCTGAGGTGGTTAATTGCTGGCCATCCCCCCCCCCCCCCGTGGTGGATGCCCCGATCATAGGGGTTCCTAACCTCCCCTTTATTGCAGCCCCTGCTTATAATACCCTTCGGGATGCTGAGGACCGGCGCATTGATCTGCTGGCCTCCCACGCCTTTTCTTGTGCAGGGACGGCGCTGCGCCCGGTCTGTGCCGCGGCTATTACTGCAGTGGCCGCTAGAACCCTCATCAGAAAGATGCTTGATCATCACTCTGATAATCTCCCCTGGGAGGTGTTTAATGCACTCTCCAGCTGTGATGTATTTGTAAAATTTATCCTATTAGCGTTGGATGACACCATTAGAATGTGTGCAAGAACTTCTGCCCTTGCGGTGGCTATACGTCGCTTGGTCTGGCTGCGACAGTGGGGTTCTGACGATGCTTCTAAAAAGACTCTTACTGGGCTTCCCTTTAGAGGGCTACGCTTGTTTGGGGCCCGTCTAGACCTGTTTGGTAAAAAGGGTACGTCACCCCAACGCAGGCGGCTGTCTCGGCCCCCTCGGAGCAGGGGCACCCCTCCTCCCCCCTACCATAGTGTTAAACAAGAACCAGGGGTGTCCTTCGTGGGGGCTCGCGCAGACTCCTGCCCCGGGAGCAGCAGACAACGCTCTGGCCCCTCCGGGGCTAAGCCTAAATCTTCCACCAAACCCCCTCAAGCATGATGGGGCGCCCTCGCCCGTCTGGGTAAGGGGATGGCTGCGGCACTTTGCTCTTGTCAGGAGGCATTACGCCTCATACTGGTGGATTCAGGAGGTAGTGTCCTCCGGATACAAGATAGAGTTTGCTGCGCGGCCTTCCCCAAGATTATCAGGTTCCGGGTACTCCTGGTCCCTGCCGCTGTTCAGGTGCTGGCACAGGCCATGCAAGGCCTGCAGGGTCTGAGGCTCACTTGCAGATTGCCCTTAACAGGCAGAGGCAGGGGCCGCTACATCTGGCCCATTCTGGATTCACAGGTTCTCGGCAATTCTCCAATTACAGGCAGTTTTCTGCATGGGAACTCTGAGATGGGCCATCAGCGCCTTGTGCCCAGGGGGCTTCTTGCTGCCTGTGGAGCTCAAAGATGCTTATGTTCACATCCCTGTGTCTTCTGGACACAGAGGCTCTTCAGGTTCGTGTTGGAAGTCCAACGCTGCTAATTGGGGCCTTGTTATCTGGCCTCTCTTCAGCTCCCAGAGTGCACACCATGGCGCTGACGAGGGTGATGTCTCTGAGACCAAGGGGCGTCCGCGCGAGACCTACCTGGACGTCCTTCTCACTTCCCAGTCTCTGCGTCAGGCTAAGTTGTATACTCGGCTGGTGGTGTCCATTGGGAGTCATTTGGATGGGTGATCAATCACCCCAAGTCCTCATTGTCCCCTTATAGGTAATTCCATTTCTAGGAATGAATCTGGATTCCGTACCATTTTGTGAATACTCACCTGTAAAATAGGTATTCTAAGTATGTCACACACCCCGCTTCACCCTGCCCTTTTGTATTCTGTATCCTTTATATGGTGAACCTTTGTTAGTTTTAATTGGCTTTCCTGGTCCCTTGATCTTACTGCTATCTTTATACTGGGTAATGAGTGGGAGGTCCCAGGTATTTATGGCCCGGGAGGGTCTTACCTTTTTTTGATATCATCTCTACAAGATTGCCATCTACAGGTCAGTATACCCAAGTGTAATGAATGTCTTGAAGCGGGTTGTGTGACATACTTATAATACCCATTTCACAAAATGGTATTTTTCCAGGGGGTGACTCATGTGCGTCCCCCACGTAAGACTATGGTGCCTGTTTGGGATTTTAATCTGGTTTTGTGAGCCTTGCAGGGTGCTCCTTTTGAACCTGTGCAGGATGCGTCTCTGCCATCCTTACTCTCAAGGTTGTTTTTCTGGTGGCTATCACCTCTGTTAGGCGTGTGTCTGAGTTGGCGGCGCTCTCCATTCAGCCCCCTACTATGAGAGACACCAGGACAAGGTGGTGTTTCATTTCAAGCCTGATTTTCTGCCTAAGGTAGTGTCTGCCTTTCATTTGAATCAGGACATTGTTCTCCCTTCATTGTGCCCTAATCCTAGTACTGCTAAGGAGAGGGTTTTGCATTCTTTGGATGTGGTTAGGTGTCTGAAATACTACCTGGTGGCTACTGCACCTTTCAGAAAGACTGATGCTTTTTTTGTGGTCCCTTCTGGTCCTAGGAAGGGTTTGGCTCCTGCCAAGTCTACTATCGGCAAATGGATCCGTTAGGCTGTGATTCAGGTCTATTCTGCTAAGGGGAAGAGTCCTCCCTTCCGCCTTACTGAGCACTCTACTCGTGCTATTGGTGCCTCTTGGGCTTTTCAGCACCAGGCTTCTGTTGAGCAAGGCCGCTACTTGGTCTTCTGTTCATACTTTTTCAAAGTTTTACAAGGTTGATGTTAGGGCCTCTGCTTATGCTGAATTGGTGGATTTAGGAGGTGGTGTCCTCTGGGTACAAAATGTTCTCTGACCTGGATTCCTCTGATGAGAAGCTGAGGTGTCAGGATGATGCTGGTCAGGATGACTGGGACCAGCTTGACATTGGTGGTATGTTACTCAGGATTTTTGAGGCCCTGTCCATTTCGCCCCCCGGTGCGGTCCCCAGGCCGAGAGGGGAGCGCTCCCATACAGCGCCTGCGTGCTTGGAATTTTTCGAGCTGGCCCACTTCCATGCTCTTGTACTAAAGGAATGGGAATGCCCCGCTAAGCTTCAAGGGGCCCCAGAGGATTGGGTTTGGAAATACCCTTTTCCCCCCCGAGATGGTTGATATTTGGTCTTCGTCTCCAGTGGTAGATGCACCGATTATTGGGGTTCCTAACCCCACCATCAAAATGTGTGCGAGGACCTCTGCCCAAGGGACCAGGACAGAAATAGACCCAATAGAGGTGCCGGGAGTTACCCCAGCTACCTGCAAGGAGGAGAAATCTATCTTCTGACTTGCTCGCCGTCTGCAGAGATGAAAGACTGGGGAATGAGTGGGAGGTCCCAGGTATTTATGGACCGGGAGGGTCTTCCTTTTTATTTATTGACATCTCTGCAAGATCGCCATCTACAGGTCAGTATAGCCCAAGTGATAGCTATACATCGCCTGCTCTGGCTGCGACAGTGGGGGGCAGACGATGACGCTAAAAGGACTCGGACGGGGCTCCCCTTTAGAGGGCATCGCCTGTTTGGGGCCCGTCTGGACCTATTTGGAAAACAGGACAGTTCACCCAATCAGGGGCGGTCGTCTCGGCCCCCTCGGAGCAGGGATTCCCCTCCACCTCCATATCATAGTGTTAAGCAGGAACCGGGGATGCCCCTTGCGGGGTCTGGTTCGGTGTCCTGTTCCAGGAGTGACATTCAACACCCGGGGCCTTCTGGCCGGGCCAAGCCCGTATCATTCATCGAAGCCCCTCAAGCATAATGGGACGCCCTCACCCACATGGGTGAGGGGATGGCCACGGCACCTTACTCCTATCAGGTGGCATCCTGCCTCGTTCTGGTGGCTTTAGGAGGTAGCTCCTCCGGATACGTGACAGTGTTTGCTGGGTGGTCCTTCCCTCAGTCGGTCAGGAGGACTCCGGTCCCCTATTTTTCTTCAGGTATGGGTGCAGGCTTTCCTTGGCCTGTTAGGTCTGGCTTCCTTGCCAGAACGCCCTTAACATATAGAGACTGGGGCCTCTACGCCTGTGGCTCCTCATTTCCCTTGAGGATAAGGGAGTCTATCATTCTAACCCTTCGGGGGTTTGGCATCTGTACCCATAGGCATTTAGGCTTGGCGCCTCTGAATGGGCCGTTGGCGCCCTATATACCAGGGGTCCTCTGGCCCCCAGTGGAGGGCTGAGATGTTTATTATGACTACAAGGTGTCTTCTGGACACTGAGCCCACTACAGCTGGGTATTGGCGGTGGCTGGTTCCCTTGTTGAGTTTCATGTGCCTGCTAGGCTCAGGAGGGGTGTGAGGTCTCGCATGAAACCAGGTGGTAGCTACCAAGGGACCTCTCAGGTCCTCCTTCTTACTCACAAGAGGGAGTCGTTTGGATGGAACTTAGTGGACTCAGGTCCTACTCCGTTCCATCCTCCAGTTTCCCAGGATTGCACATGGATTCGGTTCCAGCTAGTGCCCTCTTCTGGACTATAAGGGATTTTCTGAGTCAAGGTCTGGCCTTCCTTCCCGTCAAGTTGTTATCCCCAGGCAGAATTGCACCAGGCGTGTCGTTGGTGGCTGCTAGGCTCTTATTCCTTATTCTCTGTGCCCTGGGGCTCTGAGGTACTTTAGGTATTAGTCCTGGATAGGGGTTCAGCACCCTGGATCTAGGTTTGTGTATCTTCCTTCGAGTGGCGGCGGTTACTCTTCCGCGGGTTTCTTCAAGGGATCCGTCAGGGATCATCCCCTACCTTCCTGTTTCTCCCTGTTGGTGGTCACCATGGTGCCAAATCTTGCAGGATGACAGGGGGGGGGGCTTGTTCCTTCTTAAAATCCCCTGCGGTTCCGAGGTGGGGACCTTAAAGTGGACCAACACCCAGGATTTTGACTATCCTGGGTCTTGGTCCACTTCGGTGGGGCACCCCCGATCGGGGCGCCCCGCTGTGTGAAACCCCCCCTAACCCCCCGAAAAACTCACCTCTCCCCGCTCCCAGCGCCGACGTACAAGGGAAGATCTGGAACGTTTAAGCGGCGGCGGCCGCCGCCGCCTCCCTCGCGTCACTTTTGACGCGCGCCCGCGCCGGCCATTCGCAGACGGCCGGCGCGGAGGCGCGCACGCCTACAGGGGCGCGAGGGAGGCGGCGGCGGCCGGCCGCCGCCGAAGATAAGGTAGGTGAGTTGGGGTGTTTGGGGGGGGGGTTTCACCCCGTGGGACATCCCGATCTCGGATGTCCCGCGGGGTGGGGGGTGATCGGCCCGGGAATCTTATAGATTCCCGGGCCGATCACCCGTGGGTGTTGGTCCACTTTAAAGGGTCCAATTACCTATTGTTTTTGTTGTCTCAACGAGCTCTCGGTGGGTTCTATCTTGCTGGGCTACTCCCTTCGGGAACTGCCCATTTGGGAACTCTTGGTCTGGTGGGACGGCGGCCTGTCCCTTGTTCCCTGTGAAAGTCCTGGTCTAACCCTATTCCAGGGAAGCTCCGATTCTGATCTATGTGGGAATCATCATTCCTTGCGTTTTTATAGATATTAGCCCCGACGAATGCCCTCCTATGGCAGGAGGTTCTCTATTGTTCCATTGAGTTCATACTGGTATGGACCTGTTGGACTCCGTCACTATCACAGGGTTCTACCCTTCTTATTGGCCCAGATTGATCTAACCTTTACGTTTAGGTTAGTAGTTCTGGCTAGACCTTATGCCTGTACTGTCTTATATTCTTCACCCTGCTAGGCGAAGGTTGCGCAAGATCGCTGGCGGCGAGGAAAACCGCTATGCTGGGGGCCTGGTTGGCCCAGTGGGGTGTGGTCCGCAGAGGCTTCTGCCGAGGACAGTGGGCCTGTATGCTCTCTCATGAGGTTTATTTTGCATTGTCAGGCTCTTTCTATTCGCCCCTATCTCCAGGCTCTACTTCGCATTAGGCCGGGTTTATTCTTTACCCCGTTGGAGATGACTCATCTCTGGGTGTCTTGTTCTCTTGGAGAGCTAGGACCTAGCTCCTCCTCTTCGTCTTCCTCCTTCTGCCACTCTGTGTCAGGGTATGTGGTACCCATATTGCCTTGCTGGGCCTAAGCTCTCTCCCTTGTTGGACGTTCTCTGTTCCCGTGGTCTAGGGTTCTAACAGCATTGTTGGTGTTGGCTCCCCAACTTAGGGCGAGCCCTGAAACCTTCACAGAACTATTTGTCTATTGCAGAAGTATGATCCAATCTTCTGTGTTGAGCATTCATCAGGGGTTGCTCAGGTGCATTCCTTGGGAAATTCCTGGTTCCCCTTTGGGGGTATTACTTATACTGACGCCCTGCTAAGGGTTCCCTTGGGTCTTATTCAGGTTCTTGTCTGACCCGTTCCTTCCATCTTATTGCTCTTCTGGGCGGTTGTTCCAGTCAGAAGTGTGCCATAAAGGATGGCTCTGTGGGCGGTTCTAGTCTATATATATATATATATATATATATATATATATATATATATATATATATATATATATATATAGTTATATATATAGTTATATATATAGTTATATATATAGTTATATATATATATATATAGTTATATATATATATATAGTGATATATATATATATATAGTGATATATATATATATAGTGATATATATATATATATATAGTGATATATATATATATATATACTGATATATATATATATATATATATATATATATATAGTGATATATATATATATATATATAGTGATATATATATATATATATATATAGTGATATATATATATATATATATATATATATATATATATATATAGTGATATATATATATATATATAGTGATATATATATATATATATATATATATATATATATATATATATATATATATATATATATATATATATATATATATATAGTGATATATATATATATATATATAGTGATATATATATATATATATATATATAGTGATATATATATATATATATATATATAGTGATATATATATATATATATATAGTGATATATATATATATATATATATAGTGATATATATATATATATATATATATAGTGATATATATATATATATATATATATATAGTGATATATATATATATATATATATATATATATATATATAGTGATATATAGTGATATATATATATATATATATATATATATATATATATAGTGATATATAGTGATATATATATATATATATATATAGTTATATATAGTTATATATCTGTTCACCATGAGGTGAGAGTGCCGCCTTATGCCGTTCTGGGCTTCAGGTGATGTTTTTTATTCTCCTTATCCCAGATTCTCCGGTCTCCGGACTATTGGCTTGTTTGTTATGAGATAGAGGGATCTGTATCTCTCTACAGGTGTTGGAGATCTTCCTGAACGGTCTTTGGTCCCTGTAGGGATTTTGCCTTTGGGGCCTTTTGGTGTCCCCTTCTTGAAGTTCCGGATCTGATTACCTCCACGGGTGAGGTGACCTTTGGATTGGTTCTACTTGGTTGGTTTTGACGTTCTGAGCCTAGAGTATACTTTCGGCTTCTGCTGAGTATTGTTGTCAGTATTCCCTGTTGGGGAGAGTTCGGAGTTGCCATGGCTGCTCTCTTGCAGTAGCATGGTTAGGCTGTTTCTTCTGGCCTATTCTGTCACGAGAAGATTCTCCTTCTCTATTGTTTGTTGTTCTTTTACTACTTGTGCTTGGTTCGGGCCTCTTAGCACTAAGTTCTGGCGAGCTAGCTGGCTAGTCCGCTGCTTGGGTTCAGTTCTCCCTTTACAAGGTTCAAAGGTTGAGGTTAGAGCATTGCTCTTGGTAGCATGGTTGCGGGTGACAGCGCTTTACTGTTCTCTGTGCCCTTCTCATGGGGATCCCACCCTATTTTATGGACACTGCTATTGAATGTCCCACATGTTATTACTATTTCTGGAGCAGGACGTGCTGTATGCTTAGAATAATACAACTCTGTGAAGTACTCACCTGTAGAGTTGATATTATACGCATACAGCACGTCCTGCTCCACCCCACCCCTTGTTCTGGATCCCCTGTATGGTGATTGTTATCAATTGATATTTTTGCCAGTTTTCTGGGTGGTTTGTTTCTCCCGGCTTCTCTTCTCACTGCTTTTCAATGCTGGGGATTTGTGGGAGGTCCTTCGGTATATGTAGGGCCGGGAGGAGCTTGTTTTCTACATGTCTGCAGTGCACGGCGCCCGAGGCGGAGGATTACCCACATGTTACTACTATTTCTGGAGCAGGACGTGCTGTATGCGTATAATATCAACTCTACAGGTGAGTACTTCACAGAGTTGTATTTTTGCACCTCTCTGCCGCAGCGGCAGCTGAAGAGGAATGAATCCTACAGGTGCCAGAAGGTGGGGCAGATTTTTCCCAGGCTTGCCCATTTCGACAAGCTGGTGGCAGATAAGTGGAGAATAAGCTTCCATCTCTTCCTAAGGTCCTGGACGCTAACTACCTCTTTCTGGATGAGGCGGTCAAGGTTTGGTCTTCGCCATCGGATTTAGACAAACTGGTGTCACGTCTGTCTCGACACACCCTTATCCCTACTTCTGACTTGAGCGGACTTGAGCAACCCGATAGATAGGAGGTTGGATGAGCTGGCCAGGCATGCGTTCTTTGTGGTGGGGTCGGCCATGCAGCCAGCTTTCGCCACGTCCATGGGTGCTACGGCAGGTAAGGTCTAAATGAAGCAGACGAGGCGTTTGCAATATGGAGGTTCACATTCCTCTGCACTGTTGTGCCAGCTATGGACCACTTGGTGCATCTGGTGGCTAGGGGGCTTGCCTTGCTGGTCACCTTGCAGCGCATGGTCTGGCTGAAACAGTGGTCGTCCGGCACGGCTTCCAAAAAGACACTTACTGCCCTGCCCTTTGTAGGGGGTTGTCGTGAGGATTTTTCAGAAAGTGAAAGCCAAGCCCTCTCAGTGTTGATGAGGCGCCCTCACCTGATCGAGTGTGGAGGGAACGGATATCCAACGCCTGGGTCCAAGAGGGTGTTTCTTCTAGATACAATATAAAGTTCTGCATCAGACCTCTACACAGGTTTGTGGCATCCTTCCCGCATTGTTGAAAGGGTGACAGCTCGCACCACTTGATGGAGCTCTTGCTGGACCGGGGAGTTGTAGCACCACCACCCCCCTTTAGAGCAAGACTGTGGTTTCTACTCAATACCGTTTGCTATCACTATGAAGGATGGGTCATCCTGGATCTCCAGAGTCTGAACAGTTAAGTTCTGGTTTGGAAGTTCCGCGCTGAATCTCTAAGGTTGGTCATGATTTCGCTGCAACAGGGGATTTTCTGGCCACGGTGGACATAAAGGATGCTTATCTGCATGTCCCAATCTTCCCTGGTCACCAAAAATACCTGCATTTTGCGGGTAGCGCGCAAAACTTCCAATTGTGGCACTGCCGCTCGGACTGTCCACTGTCCCGCGAGTGTTCACAAAGGTCTTGGTGGTGATGACGGCACTCCTGCAGAGTCAGGGTGTACACATCACCCCATACTTGCTCATTCGAGACCCATTTCTTGCAGAGGCCATTTCTTGTGGGATTTCGATGGTCCTGTCCATGCTGGAACTTTTCTGCAGGCCCAGTATTTAAACAGGGAGACAGTGGACCAGGGGGTCCCTTAAACAGGACGTGTTACAAGCCCTCTATGACCAGTGGGGAATGCCTCATTCTTGTAATTGTCATTGATTTACATTTGATTTTTATTTCTGTGTTAGTATAAGGGTGTATTGGCCAGAATGAACAGCAGTTAATATGTTACACATTCTGCCATGTACCCGATGAAGCCTTTCCTTCCTTTGCAGACATTTTTTTTTCTGGAAACAATCTTTAATAAGGCAAGAAGTTCTGAAAAGTATGAACTGTATTATCTAACCTATAGTGAATCATTAATTATTTTTCTATCTTAGCAAAATGGCACAATTTATCTTACTGCTTCTGCTAGGTGTTAATAGTTAGAAGGTTTGGCAAGCATACAGAAAGGTCATATTTTTACACACCTGTACTAGGATTGGTGCCAAAACGTTAATGGTGTACCCATGGGTAAAACCGTGGATTCCTAATGTTTGAATCCTGCATTTGTCCAGGCAAAATATAGGAAAACCACACCCATCCCTGCCCCATGTATTAGGACGAAGGTTTTTTTAAAAAAGACTCAGACGCACATGGAGCACCACTTCTCCATGAATTTGCAGAAGCTCGCGTCTGGAAAGCTGGTGCACTGAGCATTGTCTGTTAATAAATCTAAATACCTTGTTATCAGATAACGATTGCATATTTTCACTTGTTAACAGCCAGCAAAAATTGCTGAGCAATATGTGATGACAAAGAAAGTGATTGTTGGTTTTCAAAATAATGTTAAATTTACTTCTCTTAAACAGACTGGCCATCTAGCAATGGAGACATTACTGTCACTGACATCCAAACGAGCCGGAGACTGGTTCAAAGAGGAGTTGAGGCTTTTAGGTGGCCTGGACCATATTGTGGACAAGGGTATGTATAAAACTGCTTTACTTTGATGTGTAGGCACTTACACAACATTCACATCTGTTCACTGTACAGTATATAGTTAATGTGCATAACCATTCCAGATAATTTCTAATAGGGAACTTGTTGTACTGAGCCAAAAAATTATCTTTAGGAAGAACAATTAAATTAAAGTGAGGTATTTCACACATTTTTTCGAGCACACTGTCCTGGACTTAAAAGTGATTTGGTCTTACTGTTCTGACTTAAATAAATGTATAAATTAATCTATTTAGAGTCTGCTAGGAACAGCAGCTTGCTTGGAATTTTCAGAATAAGGATAGAGGATTTTCAGAATGAGGATAACCTGTAAAACTAGCCGACTGTTAAGAAATAATTCCAATTTATATTCTTAGTATACAGTACGTCCTGCTCCAGATAGATTACTTACACTTGGGTTATCCTCCGCCAGATGGTGCTGCACTGCAGAGACATGCAAAACAGGCTCCTCCCGGCCCCTCAAATACCCAGGGACCTCCCACAAATCCCCAGATTTCTCTGCAGTGCTGACTGCGAAGACATGAAGTTATCACTCTCTCGCAGGTGAGCGGGGCTGTTAGCCTGCAGCCCTGTTGGACTATTCCCACCCGTCCTTTGTGTGATGTGCCTCCCAGCCGGGGCTGCGCTGGTCGGGTGAAGGTAGGCGGCACCATGCGTGCTTATGGAGCGCTGCTCCACCGCAGTCCCCCACCAAAGGGTAGGTGGTATAGGCTGATGGTGAGCCTTTATGGGATGCCCCTCCCGCATTATTGTCCCATGCCCCGGTAGCGGGGGGCCCTGTACAAAGGGCCGCCATCCTCCCTAGTTCTCCCTGTAGCCTTCGGGGGGAAATAAAGGGGGGGGGGTGTGGTGTCAGTGTACCATGATTACGTGCATATAGCCTTTTGTAATGTCTTTTGGACTAGTATATGTGGTGTCAGCCGCCGCGCTGACTTGTCTTTTTACTCTTGCAAATGCCGCCGCCGCGCGCGCCTTTTCCTTCATTTGGATGTTCCGCGCCCTCGTTACCTCAGACGCTTCTGCGTCCTCATTGACTGCTTGTTGGACTTCGCGCCCATCGGGAGGGCGGGGCCTGGCGCGCCCCGTGTCACGGCGCGCTCTGGCCCGCCCTTCGAGGTACTCGCCGCCATGTTGTCAGGTCGCGCGCACGTGTGACGTTCTTGCTTACCGTGGTCCGGAAGTGCCCTCGCGAGCGGCTTTATACTCATTGTAGTGTTTTTCGGTTCTGACACCTTTTCTTCTCGTGTCTTTCAGACGGGTGAATCCATTGGCTTCTCCCGGCCCGGTGTAATTGATAGTCGGGCCTTGTAAAATTACTCCCACTTCCCTAGCGGGTCATTGGGGCATCCAGGGTTGCTTTATAGCGTCAATCCCTACTGGCATATTGTGCCTAAAAATCACCATATGGAGGCATCTCAGGATAATGTGACCGGGGTCCCTTTGGGACAAGACCGGCTGTGTATGGCGTGTGGACAACCCCATGCTGACACTGACAGGGCACGGGTCTGCGTACCCTGTGCTGAGCAAGCGTTGGCCTTGCAATCTGGCCTGCCAGTGGCTGCACCTCGTTTCACTTCACCTACTTCCCCAAGCTTAAATCTCACTACTGCTGAGTCTCATACAGGTGGGGATTCTCAGCCTGATTTGTCTTCTAGACTGCCTACGGCTGAGCAGATTATTGGGATGTCTTTAGTGCGTAAGGGCCCTGGTAAGAAGCGGCACTTGACGCCTTATGTTACTGTTTTCCCTTTGGGATCTCAGGAGTTTATGAATCTGTGTGGCTATACCCCTTCTGATGGAGAGCTCTTTTCTGACTCAGGCTCATCTGATGAGAGACCGAGGGGTCATGGCGATTCTGGCTCTGACCCCTGGGCCCTGGATGACACTGACAGATTATTGATCCAGATCTTTGAGGTTCTGTCTATCTCCCTCCCTGGTGAGGCTCCCAGGCAAAGAGGGGAGCGTTTCCATACAGCAACATCACGTTGGAATTTCTAGAGCAGGCACATTTCCATACCCTTGTGCTCAAGGAATGGGAGTGCCCCAGTAAACTTCCCGAGATTCTAAGGGATTGAGATAGGAAGTATCCTTTTCCCCCTGAGGTGGTTAAATGTTGGTCATCCCCCCCGAGGTGGATTTCCCGATCATAGGGCTGTCTATCACCCCTGTCATGCATCCTCCTTATTATACTACCCTTTGGGATGCTGAGGACTGGCGCATTGACCTGCTGGCCTCCCACACCTTTGCATGTGCGGGGACGGCGCTGCGCCCGGTCTGTGCCTCTGCCATTACTGCTGTGGCCACTAGAACCCTCATCAGAAAAATGCTTGATAGTGCCCCTGATGATCTCCCTTGGGAGGTGTTTAATGCACTCTCCAGTTGTGATGTGTTTGTAAAATTTGTCCTATTAGCATTGGATGACACCATCAGAATGTGTGCAAGAACTTCTGCCCTCGTGGTGGCTATACGTCGCTTGGTCTGGCTGCGACAGTGGGGTGCTGACAATGCTGCGAAAAAGGCCCTTACTGGGCTTCCTTTTAAGGAGCTACGCCTGTTTGGGGCCCGTCTAGACCTGTTTGGTAAGAGAGGTAAGTTACCCCAGCGCAGGCGGCTGTCTCGGCCCCTTCGGGGCCAGGGCACCCCTTCTACCCCCTACCATGGTGTTAAACAGGAACCAGGGGCGTCCTTTGCGGGGGCTCACGCAGATTCCTGCCCCAGGAGCAGCAGACAACACCCTGGCTCCTCCGGGGGGGCTAAGCCCAAATCCTCTACCAGGTCCCCTCAAGCATGATGGGGCGCCCTCGCCCGTCAGGGTGAGGGGACAGCTGCGGCACCTTGCTCATGTCTGAAGGCATCACGCCTCAGACCGGTGAATTCAGGAGGTAGTGTCCTCCGGCTACAAGATAGTTTGCTGTGTGGCCTCCCCCAAGATTATCAGGTCCCGGGTACTCCTGGCCCCTGCTCAGGTGTTGGCGCAGGCCATGCAAGGCCTACGGGGTCTGGGGGTCATTTGCAGATTTCCCTTAACAGACAGAGGCAAGGGACTCTACACCAACCTTTTCACAGTTCCCAAAAAGGGATGGGTCAGTCTGGCCCATTCTGGATTTACAGATCTTCAGCAAATCGTCAAGTACAGGCGGTTTCTGCATGGAAACTCTGCGCTCGGCCATCAGCTCCTTGCGCCCCGGGGGCTTAATGCCGTCTGTGGAGATCAAAGATGTTTATTTTCACATCCCTGTGTTTCAAGACACCAAGGTTCCTCAGATTCGCATTGGAAGACCAACACTGCCAATTGGTGGCCTTGTCATCTGGCCTCTCTTCAGCTCCCAGAGTGCTCACCAAGGTGCTGGCGGGGGTGATGTCTCTGAGACCAAGGGGCGTCCGTGTGCTGCCCTACCTGGACGTCCTCATCACTTCCCAGTCTCTACATCAGGCTAAGTTGGATACTCAGCTGGTGGTGTCCATTCTGGAGTCATTTGGATGGGTGATCAACCACCCCAAGTCCTCACTGTCTCCTTCCTTGGTAACTCCATTCCTAGGAATGAATCTGGATACAGTTCAGGCAAGGATCTTCCTTCCTCAGCAGAAAGTGGACAATCTGTTTGCACGGACTCAGTCCCTCCTAGCTGCCCCCATCCCTCCACCAGGCAGGGGATGCAGCTGGTGGGTCTGATGGTGGCATGCTTCGAAGCAGTCCCTTATGCTCAGTTCCACTTGACGCCCCTGCAACTTCTCCTATTGTTTGTATGGGACAAGGACCCAGCATCCCTGGACAGGGTCTGTGTGCCTTCCCCCCTGGTAAGGAGGTCCCTCTTGTGGTGGATGGACTCAAGGAACCTGTTGGGGGGCAGATCCTTTTTTGCCCCTTCCTGGGAGACGGTCACCACGGATGCCAGTCTATCAGTTTGGGGGGGAGGGTTTCTGGAAGTCCCTGCGGTTCCAGGGGTGGTGGGGCCCTTAGGAGGCCCATACACCTATCAATGTTTGAAACTGTGTTAGCTCTGACTCGCTTGACTACTCCTCTCCAGGGCCTGCCTGTTCAGGGGCGCTCGGTCAATCTGACGGCAGTTGCCTACATCAATCATCAGGGAGGGACCCGGAGCAAGAGGGTCCTCCAGGAAGTGTCTCTGATCCTGACCTGGGTGGAGGCCAATGTTCCCTGCATATCAGCGGTATGCATTCCAATCTCTGTGTCACCGTGGGGACCAACCAGATGTGGATCTGTTTGTGTCCCGTCACAATCACAAGCTCTCGGCCCTTGTCTCCCTGTTCCAGGATCCTCTGGCCGTTACCACGGTTGCTTTAAGTAATGTCATGGCAGGACATTCTGTTCTGTATGTCTTTTCTCCATTCCCCCTGCTAGGCAGGGTCCTGCGCAAGATTGCTCTGGAAGGGGTGCCAGCGATTCTGGTGGCCCCCAGGTGGCCAAGAAGAGGGTGGTTCGCAGACGTGGTGCAGATGGCAGTAGATCAGTACGTTCTGCCAGGAGTGCCAGATCTGCTCACTCGGGGCCCCTTACGCCATCCCAATTTACAAACTCTGGCTTTGATGGCCTGGCTGCTGAAACATCCATCTTGATGGAGAAAGGCTTGTCTGCCTCGGTGTTTGAAACCATGATGCAGGCTAGGAAGAAAACTTCTTCCATCTATTATAGGGTATGGTGTACCTATATTGATGTGTGTGAGTCTAGGTCTCTTCCCTGTCGGGTGTTCTCAGTCCCCAGGGTTCTGGAGTTTTTACAGCATGGGTTGGAGTCGGGTCTCCAACTCAGTACTCTGAAGGGTCAGGTTTTCTGCCCTGTCTGTCTTCTTTCAGAAGTATTTTGCTCAGCATTCTTTGGTTAAGACTTTCTTTCAGGGGGTTACTCATGTGCGTCCCCCACGTAAATCTATGGTCCCTTTTTGGGATTTGAACTTTGTTTTGTCTGCCTTGCAGGGTGCTCCCTTTGAGCCTATTCAGGATGCTGCTCTGGCTGTACTTACCCTCAAGGTTGTCTTTCTGGTGGCTATTACTTCGGTCAGGCGTGTGTCTGAGCTAGCGGCTCGGTCTATTCAGCCCCCATACTTTGAGAGACACCAGGATAAGGTAGTGTTCCGTTTTAAGCCGGACTATCTGCCTAAGGTGGTGTCTGCTTTTCATTTGAATAAAGGTATTGATCTTCCTTCGTTGTGCCCTAATCCTAGCAGTGCTAAGGAAAGGGTTCTGCATTCCTTGGATGTGGTCAGGTGTCTGAAGTATTACCTGGTAGTCACTGCGTCCTTCAGGGAAATTGATGCTCTATTCTAAGTATGTCACACGCCCCGCTTCAAACATTAATAATTACACTTTCGTTAACCCACCTCTAGGTGGCGACGTTGCAGAGAAGTCTTGAAAAACGAGCCCCTCCCGCTCTATACATACCTGGGACCTCCCACTTATCCCCCAGTGTTCTTCTCTGCAAGATGGCGACAAGACAGAACAATGAAGTCTCCTGCTTGCAGGTAGCCGGGGTGAGACCCCGGCCCCCCTTGTGGTCTATTTCTGCCCGGCTTGTTTTATCTATTTGCCCTTGATTCATTGTGTAGCCTCCCAGCTTAGGCTGCCGGCCGGGCAAGGGTAGATGGCACCCTAAGGTGCCTAGGAGCTTGTTCCCCCGCTAGACCCCATACCATGGGGCAGTGCGGTTATCCGGCCTGGTGATCCGGATTTGGGATGCCCGTCCCGTTGCCCCCTATGTGTATTTGCCCTGTGTCCCGCTTGGTCCCTTTTCCCTGCGCTAGATGGGGGGGGGGGGGGGGGGGGGCTGTGTCTGTGTGCTTGGTACATGTTATTTGTCTTCATGTGTTGTCTGACTCTTGTTTTGCGGCCGGTGGGGGGCGGGGCCGGGCGGCGTGCGCGTCGCCGGCCCGCCTGTCTGACTGGTCCCCTGGTGTGTGCGGGGCTCTGGGGGCGCGGCCTGCGCTGCTGATTGGAGGGGGGGCGGGGCCGGGAGCGCCTAGTGCGCTTGGGTGGGCCCGCCCTCCTTCTTCCTGCCTCCTCGTTTCAGGATGTTCGTCTGAATGCTGCGGCTGTCCTCTGCGCCGCCATTTTATAAGATCGGCTTTTTAAGGTAGGCTGTGTTCTATTTAAGGTGGTATGGTAATTCTGCTTTTTACTGGGGGCATTAGAGCTGGCTTCTTATGTCACGGCGCGGCTGTCAGTAACCCCTTAAGGTTTGGGGTTTGTCTGGGTGCCGTCAGCGTGATCTTTAGTTATCTGCTGTATTGCAGCTGGGTCCCTTGCCCTTGTGTGCATCCATAGATTTATGTATATATATATATTCTCTATATTTTTCTGTGTACTGGTTTATGCTTGTTTTTGCATTTTATTCACGTTCTGACGCATGCTTGTTTGTTATTTGTTTGGAGTGACTGTTGTCTTTTCTGTTGCAGATCCTGGGATCCCGTGCTGAAGGGGGTCTCCCGGTCTTAGATACCTGGCTAGTGGGGTTGTCCATTACAATTATATTTATATATATTTTAAATTGCAAACCCTCCCACTACTGGGACATTAAAGGGGCATCCCAGGTCGCATACGGCGTAAATCCCTGGGTAATTGCGAATACCACAATTTCACCATATGGAGGCTTTCCCATACCGGAAACGGCCTTTCGGGGCAATCTAGGCTGTGTGGGGGTTGTGGGGCTCTGCTCCCGGGGGATGATGTCATTATATGCATTCCATGTGCGCAGCGGAACATTGAGCGCCAGTCCGGCACCCCGGTTTCTGGCCCCTCGCCGCCCGTGTCATCTACTACTCCTCCCCGCCTGTTCCGGACCCCGTGTGACCTTGTCATGGGTGGGGATTCGCAATCCGAGGTATGCGCCGGTTGGCCAGCCTTGAGAAAATGTTTTCTGCTGTGGTTGCTCAGAAGGCTCCGGCTAAGCGGAAACGCTTGTCTCCGCCTCCGCCGGACTCAGACGTGGATGTTATTGAGGCATTGGATTGGTCAGATTGCCCCCCCCCCCCCCCCCCGGCTGAAGAGGGGGAGATTCTAGAGGAATTGGACGACCCTGAGGTCCAGCAGTTGTTTGGTGCTGAGGGTGACCAGGCGGCGGGGATGGTATTTGACACCCCTTCCATATTGGCTCAAATGTTTGAAGTTTTGGATTTAGACCCTCCTGAGGCGGTTCTTCCTGAGGGCTTGCTCCGATCCAACCCCCGCCCCCCCCCCCCCCCCCCGCTCTTCTGTCTTCTGGAGGGGCCATCTTGGATTCTGGCCCAAAAAGGGGCACCCGGCGGTTCAACTGTCAGATGCCAGTGACGGCTGGACAGAGGAGGAGGGAGGTAGGCGATCGTCCGCCTCCCCCCTCCTCTGCCCAGCCGTCACTGACATCAGATCGCCGCGGGACACAGGAAATGAAGATCGGAGGTGAGTAAAGTAAAACTTTTTTTTTTAATAGTTATTTTCAAAAACGTGTCTTTTTTTTTTTTTTACCTTTTAACCCTTTGTGAACTTGCAGCAACAAAAAAAAACAGCGACAGAGCTCCGGTTAACTACACCACGCCACTAAGAAAGACTTAAATACAATGCAATACCATATACCATTATTTATACACACTGTGTAGAAATTTCAGACAACCATTAGATCATCATGCAGTGTGTTTAATCCATGACCATAGAAACACACTGCATGATGATCTAATGGTTGTTTTATCAATATTTGTATGTTATCTGTATATTTGTATTGTATGTACATGTCGTTTGCACAAGTGTTATTATGAATATCTTTGTCGTTGTGTCTACTCTTAAGCTTTGTGGATTTGGATGTCTGAAATTTCTACACAGTGTGTATAAATAAATTATAATGGTATATGGTATTGCATTGTATTTAAGTCTTTCTTAGTGGCGTGGTGTAGTTAACCGGAGCTCTGTCGCTGTTTCTTTTTTTTGGGGGGTACCCAATAACCCCCGTCTTTTGTTGCTGCATTAGGCTTTGAGCCCGGTACCACACCAGCCCAATCTGTATAGGTCTCTTGGGTACTCCAGGCGTCCTCATTTTTGGACAATTATCAATTGTTTTTTTTTTTTTTTTTTTTTTTTTTAGTTTTTTCTAGTTCTACATTGTTTGGTAGGGTTGTATATTGTGGGTTCACTTGAACCTTTTTGTTGGTACCTTTGTGAACTTGTAAGGGGTCCATGTGACCCCTATACCAGTTCACAGGGCTCGGGGGTCTGGCCCCCCAAATTACCTGCCTCCCCAAAGCCCGGGGGGGGGGGCAGAAGAGCCGTGGCCCTAGGCTATGACGGCTGGGTAGGGGGGACCTCACGCCATTTTTTGGGGGGGATTTTTAAGGGTTTTAACTCCCTTCGAGGGGGGACCCTATGTCATTTTTTTTAATTAACCCTTTGTTACCTGTAGCCCAGTAGGTATAAAAGGCTTCCAGCAGCAGCAGGAGAGCAGAAGCCTAAGTGATCAGTGTGGGACACAGTGATGGATGGGAGGTAAGTATTAAAAAAAAAATATTAAAAAACATTTTTTTTTAATAAAGATATTTTTTAAAAAGTGTCTGTGTGTTTTTTTTTTACTTTTAACCCTTTGTGAACTGGTAAGGGGTCCATGTGACCCCTATACCAGTTCACAAGGCTTGGGGGTCTGGCAAGTCACCTGCGGCTAGCCCCTGGCCCCCCAAATTACCTGCCTCCCCAAAGCCCAGGGGGGGGGCAGAAGAGCTGTGGCCCTAGGCTATGACGGCTTGTAGCCGGCAGGGCCAGGGGCCACTAAAGCTGGCCCCTGCGCCCTGTTCTGCAAGCCCCCATAGCTGGTCACAGGCTGGTTATGCTGGGTAGGGGGGACATCACGCCATTTTTTTGGGGGGGGATTTTTAAGGGTTTTAACCCTTAAAAATCCAAAAAATAAAATGGGGTCCCCCTCCCTTTGAGGGGGGACCCTATGTCATTTTTTTTTTTTAATTAACCCTTTGTTACCTGTAACCCAGCAGGAGAGCAGAAGCCTAAGTGATCAGCGTGGGACACAGGGATGGATGGGAGGTAAGTATTAAAAAAAATAATTCAAATATTTTTTTTTAATAAAGTTTTTTTTTAAGTGTGTCTGTGTTTTTTTTTTTTTTTTTTTTTTAACTTTTAACCCTTTGTGAACTGGTAAGGGGTCCATGTGACCCCTATACCAGTTCACTGGGCTCGGGGGTCTGGCAAGTCACCTGCGGCTAGTGGGTGACTTGCCATTAACCCAGAGACCCCCCATTACCTGCCTCCCAAAAAAACCTTAAAATTCCCCCAAGAAATGGTGTCTCCCCCCCCCCATTTTTTTTTTAAACCCTTTATTATGTGGATAGTAGTTGTATTTTATTTGTAAATGTTATAAAGTGCTCTTTTCAGTTTATGGGATCACCTGGACAGGAACGGGGGGCTACCGATACATATGTGGTATCATTGTAATCGGGAGAAATGGGACTTTCACATGCAATATGGTTTTCTTTAATAAAATAAATGTTTTTGTTTAAAATAAAGGAGACAATTTAAAAAATATATATTTTTTTATTTATTTAAAAATATTTTAAAAAGTAGAAAAAATACAAACAAGACATTTCATGTTAAAGCCTAAACTCTGCCACAAAAAGAAAATATGCCATTTTCTTGGAAATTCCTGCAAAAATCACAGTTAAACATCACGCAAAATGGTGAAAAATATCCTGTCAGGAGAGGGTGACAAAATCTCAAGTAGACTGGCAGTCAAAAGGTTACAGGTACCTATGCATGTTGGATATTTTTCTTCTCGGGGGACCTTGCGCTTTCAGATTTAGCTTGTTTTTTCTTATTTGCATATTGATATTTTAGGAAAAGGTGTTTTTTATTCTGCTTTTTTATACATTTTTTTGTGAAACCCTGTGCAACCTAAGAATTCTTCGAGATATTACTTCCAGAAAGATGAGCCCACTACAACAAGCTGGGTACGCTTAGAAAGCTTAACATGTGTACTTTCAGGGAATATATGGTTTAGGGGGATATTCCAAATGTAAAGGGTTGGTTTGGTAGAAAAAGTACAAGGTGTGCACTTTGTCTGCAGAGCTGAAAATCTGAAGTAAAATTACCGTTATGCGCATGCTTTACTTTGGTGTGTTTGGCAACTCTTTCCTTGACAGAACCTATGCATGTTGGGTATCGTTCTGTTTGGGGGATGTTGCTTTTTCAGATTTTCTGTTTTTTTCTGGTTTGCATATAGGTTTTTAGGAAACTGTGGTTTTGATTCTGCTTTTTTATTCATTTTTAGGGAAACCCTGTGCAACCAAAGAATACATTGAGGGATTACTTCCAGAAAACTGCACCCATGTCAACAAGCCTGGTACGCCTAGAAAGCTTGAGGTGTGTACTTCTAGGGAATATATAGTTTGTGGGGGGCATTTCAAATGTAAAGGGTTGTTTTTCTTGAAAAACTGCAAGGTGCGCATATTGCATAGCACAGTTGTATTTTATCTGAAAATCTCGTAAAGCGTTTTCAGTTTTGGGGAGTCTCCTGGGCAGGAAAGGGTATCTACCTATACATATGTGGTACCGCTGTAACCGGGAGAAATTGGGGTTTCACACGCAATAAGATTTTATTGACAAACTTACATTTTTTATTACAAAAAAACACTACAAATTGTAAAAAATATTTTTTTTTTATTTTTTTGCACAATTTTCACCCAAAAATATTGAGAATACACTTAGAAAATGACAAACAAGACATTTCATGTTAAAGCCCAGGCTTCGCTGAAAAAAACAATATATCACTTTCCTGGGAAATCCCTTCAAAAATCACAGTTGAACATGGGGAGCGCAAAATAATCTGGCAACAAAGGGTGACAAAATCTCAAGGTAGGCTGGCAGTTAAAGGGTTAAAGAATGGGAGCAGCCTACGTGTCTCGTTGGTGTTCCGCCTAGTTGGGATGAGAAGTATCCTTTTCCGGCGTACTTGGTGAAGCGTTGGTCTTTTCCTCCCGAGGTTGATGCCCCGGTTTTGGGGCTATCTAACATGGCTGTGTTGCATTCTCCTGACACTACTACCCTTAAGGATGGCGAAGATCGCCGGATTGACCAGCTGGCTCGCCACGGTTTTACCTGTGCGGGTTCGGCTTTGAGGCCTGTTTGTGCTTCGGCACTTTTGTTGTTGGCGGTTCGGTCCATTGTCAGGGATTTATGTGCGGACCTTGATCCTACTTGTGATGAGTTTGTTGCTCTCAAACGTTGAGCCCTTTGTTTCGTTTGTCCTAGCCGCTCAGGATGACGCCATGGTGATGTGTGGCAGGACCACGGCTTTGTTGGTGGCTATCCGACGGTCGGTGTGGTTGCGGCAATGGACTGCTGACTTTAATTCTAAAAAGTCGCTTACGGCTCTTCCCTTTTTGGGTTTGCGCCTGTTTGGTTAGAAATTTGATTCGGTTGCCAAGGGAGGTAAGTTACCTCAGCGCAAGAAACTTCGTCGTTCCTTTCGGGGGGGCGGCCTCTTTTAATCCCTCCTTTCGGGGAGCCAGAGCTGGCAGAGGTGCGGACTTTTCGACCTCCAGGGGTGCAAGCTGGAACAGGGGTAGAGGCCGTGGCCGTCCCGGTCACTCTTGGGGTGTCAAACTCAAGCCCGCTCAGCAATGAGGGGGCGCCCTCACCCTTGCAGGTGGGGGGACGGTTGCGGCACTTCTCCCGGGTGTGGGACCAGGCGGTCTCGGACAGGTGGATCCGGGAGGTGGTGTCGGCCGGTTACAAGCTGGAGTTTGAGTCCCGACCTCCTCTAAGATTTTTCTGGTCTCGTGTTCCTTCAGATCCTTTGGCCGCGTAGGGGCTCCTGGCGGCGGTGAGGAATCTTCTGGAAATGGCAGTCATCTGCCCGGTCCCTCCCTCGGAGGTGGGCCGCGGGTATTATTCCAATCTCTTCACAGTGCCCAAGAAGGACGGGTCGGTTCGTCCCATCCTGGATCTGAAGTTCCTCAACGTGTTTATTCGTCCCCGGAAGTTTCGCATGGAAACTCTGCGCTCTGCTATCAATTCTCTTCGGCAGGGGGACTTGACGTCCATAGACATCAAGGATGCTGTAGCGATAACCCTTATCGCCGGAGGGCTTCACCGCCCGAGACGTCCTTTTCCCAATCGTAAGAGGTGCTGCTGGAATTCCAGAGTCGTCCGTGAGGAAACAGGAACAGCCCTTACAAGGGCTAGTGAATTGTAATATAGCGTTTCCCCCAATAAGAGACAGAACTTCAGTATTGAGGGTGAAGGTGAAGTGTCTTTATTAGTGCCACTCTAGGCCTTATATACACAAGTCTCCATGAAATGGGACCTCCCCCGTGGACCTCATGACAAATACACAGACCAATGGGAGCAGGGCACACAATCCCTCAACTCTGCCGGTGACGCAATCAGCAAAACAATAGGCGTCTGTAATACACTCAATCAGAACAATGCCATTGCCTGTGACGTAATCAATTAACACAATGGCAGTTTATAATACAATCCAAACTACAATGACATTGCCTGTAACAGTATCAAAATACAATGACCTAATTAAGAAAAGGCCAGTGAATGACCCGGTGGGCAACTGAATAGTGATGACATCCAAAAGACAGAGCGTCTGTCACAGATGCGTACCTTCATATTCCTATCTTTCCGGCTCACCAAAGGTTTCTTCGCTTCGTGGTGGAAGGTCGGCATTTTCAATTTGTGGCTCTTCCGTTCGGCCTTACCTCGGCTCCAAGAGTGTTCACCAAGGTGTTGGCGGGCTTGATGGCCCTTCTCAGAGCTCAGGGGATTCGCATTGTGCCTTATCTGGACGATCTTCTCATCATGGCTCCTTCCTTCAGTCAAGCGGAGATGGACACCAGGACGGTGGTATCCACTCTGGAGAGTTTCGGCTGGGTGATCAACTATCCCAAGTCCTCTCTCGTTCCGGCCAGGGTGGTGTCCTTACTGGGGATGTCCTTGGATTCTTGCCAACACAGAGTGTTTCTGCCTCAGGCCAACGTTCTTGATTCAGGAATTGGCGCAGCTGCTTCTTTCCAATCCTTGCCCGTCCATCCGGCTAGGGATGAGACTGGTGGGGTTGATGGTAGCTTCCTTGGAGGCAGTTCCCTTTGCTCAGTTTCACACGAGGACGCTTCAGCTTTATCTGTTGGCGTCTTGGGACCGGCGACCGCGGTCGTTGGATCGGTCCTTCCGGATGTCCTCCCGGGTTTGGCAGTCTCTCCAGTGGTGGATGGTCTCGGACAATCTCTTGAGGGGCAGGTCCTTTCTGACGCCTCTTTGGGAAACTGTCACCACGGACGCCAGTTTGTTGGGATGGGGAGGTTTCTGGAAGGCCCTTCAGTTCCGGGGACGGTGGGGTCCTCTGGAGGCCCAATTGCCCATCAACGTTCTGGAGTTGAGAGCCATCAGGTTGGTTCTGTCTCACTTGACACATCATTTACAGGGCTTGCCGGTTCAGGTTTGGTCGGACAATCGGACGGCGGTTGCTTACATCAATAACCAGGGAGGGACTCGCAGTCTGAGTGCCCTCAGAGAGGTGTCTCTGATTCTAGCCTGGGCGGAGACTCATGTCCCTTGCATCTCGGCAGTGTACATTCCAGGAGTGGAAAACACGGAGGCGGACTTCCTGAGCAGGTGCTCTTCCCGCCGGGGGGAATGGTCTCTCCACCCCCAGGTGTTTCGGTCGCTTTGTCTCCGGTGGGGGACGCCGGAGGTGGATCTTTTTGCCTCTCGTCACAATTACAAGCTTCCGACATTCGTGTCGCTCTCTCAGGATCCTCTGGCGGTGGATGCCATGTCCCTGAGCTGGGGGGACATGGGGTTCCTTTATCTGTTTCCTCCGATCCCCATGCTAGGCAAGGTGTTGCGAAAGCTGGCCCTGGAAGGGGTTCCCGCCATTCTCGTGGCTCCAAGGTGGCCAAGGAGGGTGTGGTTCGCAGACATCGTTTGTCTGGCGGTGGATCAGTTCGATCTGCCTCTTCGGCCGGATCTTCTCACACAGGGTCAACTGCGTTACCCCAATTTACCAACGCTGGCTTTGACGGTCTGGCTGCTGAAACCTCCATCTTAAGGGAGGATGGTCTTTCGGATTCTGTTATTCAGAATCTTATTAGCGCCAGGAAGAGGTCCTCTTCTACCATCTATTATAGGACGTGGAGATCTTATATTGATTGGTGTGAGGCTAGATCTTTGCCCTATCGGGTCTTTTCTGTTTCCAGGATTTTGGAATTTCTTCAATCGGGGCTGGACTCTGGTCTTCAGCTGAGTACTTTGAAGGGGCAGGTTACTGTCTATCTTTTTTCAAAAGTCCTTTGCGCTTCATCCTTTGGTCAAGACTTTTTTCCAGGGGTCTCGCATTTGCAGCCTCCTAGGAAGCCTTTGCTCCCTGTTTGGGATTTGAATTTGGTTCTCTCTGCTCTTCAGGCTCCTCCTTTTGAGCCTTTGCAGGATATTGCTCTTTCTACTCTGACTCAGAAGGTTGCTTTTTTGGTGGCCATCACTTCGGTTCGGCGCGTTTCAGAGTTGGCAGCCTTGTCGATTTAGGCTCCTTACTTTGAGAGACATCAGGACAAAGTGGTTTTCCGCTTCAAACCGGACTTTCTTACTAAGGTGGTCTCTGCTTTTCCTCTTAACCAGGACATTGTTCTTCCGTCCTTGTGTCCTAAGCATAGGAATGACAAGGAGAGGGTTTTGCATTGTTTGGATGTGGTACGCTGTGTGAAGTACTATTTGCTTACTACATCTCCTTTTCGTAAGACTGATGCCTTTTTTGTGGTGCCCTGCGGGCCTAGGAAGGGTTTGGCTCCGGCTAAGTCTTCCATTAGCAAGAGGATTCGTCAGGCTGTTGTTGGGGCCTATTCTGCCAAGGGGAAGGCTCCCCCTTTTCGTATCACTGCTCATTCTACTCGTGCTGTTTGGGCGTCTTGGGCTTTCCAGCACCAGGCTTCTGTTGAGCAAGTTTGAAAGGCTGCTACTTGGTCTTCTGTTCACACTTTTTCCAAGTTTTATAAGGTTGACGTGCGGGCTTCAGTGGATGCTGTGTTTGGCCGCAAGGTTCTGCAGGCTGCAGTGGTTTGAGTTTTGCATTATTGCCTTGTTGGATACCCACCCTTTTTGGACACTTGGGATGTCCCAAGTGTAATTATTAATGTTTGAAGCGGGGTGTGTGACATACTTAGAATAATACCATTTTGTGAATACTCACCTGTAAAATGGGTATTGTAAGTATGTCACACACCCCGCTTCACCCGCCCTTTTTGGTATCCTGGATCTTTTATATGGTGAAGCTTTGTTTACAGTTTGAGGGTTACCAATGGGTTTTTTCTGGTACCTTGTCTTTACTGCTGTTTGAAAACTGGGGGATAAGTGGGAGGTCCCAGGTATGTATAGACCGGGAGGGGCTCGTTTTTCACGACTTCTCTGCAACGTCGCCAGCTAGAGGTGGGTTAACCCAAGTGTAATTAATGTTTGAAGCGGGGTGTGTGCCATACTTACAATACCCATTTTACAGGTGAGTATTCACAAAATGGTATTTTTTGTGGTCCCTTCTGGTCCTAGGAAGGGTTTGGCTCCTGCCAAGTCTACTATTAGTAAATGGATTCGTCAGGCTGTGATTCAGGCCTATTCTGCTAAGGGGAAGAGTCCTCCCTTCCGCCTTACTGCTCATTCTACTTGTGCTATTGGTGCCTCTTGGGCTTTTCAGCACCAGGCTTCTGTTGAACAAGATTGCAAGGCCGCTACTGGGTCTTCTGTTCATACCTTTTCAAAGTTTTACAAGGTTGATGTTTGGGCCTCAGCTGATGCTGTTTTTTGGCCGCAAGGTTTTGCAGGTGGCATTGGTTTAAATTGTCTGCTGTTACCTTTTTTTGTTGGGGATCCCACCCTACTTTATGGACACTGCTATTGGATGTCCCAAGTGTAAGTAATCTATCTGGAGCAGGACGTACTGTATACTAAGAATAATACAATTCTGTGAAATTCTCACCTGTAGAATTGGTATTATAAGTATACAGTATGTCCTGCTCCACCCCACCCTGGTTTTTGCATTATTCTGGATCCCCTGTATGGTGATTGTTATCATTGTTATAGTTACCAGTTTTTGGTGGTTGAATTCTCCCGGCTTCTTGTTCACTGCTTTTCAATGCTGGGGATTTGTGGGAGGTCCCTGGGTATTTGAGGGGCCGGGAGGAGCCTGTTTTGCATGTCTCTGCAGTGCAGCGCCATCTGGCGGAGGATAATCCAAGTGTAAGTAATCTGGAGCAGGACGTACTGTATACTTATAATACCAATTCTACAGGTGAGAATTTCACAGAATTGTATTTTTTCTATCTCCCTTAGTGAAAGAGTGTGTGAATCATCTTGACAATGATGAAAATGAGGCAAAATTAGTTGCATTTTTATGGGGAGCTGAACGTTGCTTAAGGGTTCTGGAGAGTGTGAGTATCAACAACATGTTTGTTCATTCTCTTTGTTAAAAACTTCCTGATCATTTACCATGTGGCTGATTAAAGCCTGGCAGCAATAAATGACGGCTGCTTACTTGTCTGCTGCCAGCATATTTAAATGCTTGGGTTGTATCCCATCAGGGGGAAAAACTTTTTTTGAATGGTTAAACTGGACTAACACCCATTTTACAAAACATGGTGGTTGGTTCGCTGCAGGGGGGTACCTCAATTGACCGCCCCCCCCCCCCCTCGATCATGCTATGTAAAGCTTATAAACCTTACCTGACAACTCGCTCCCTTAGGTAAATACAGCCCGATTGGCCTGCGGCTGTCACATGGCCAGCAGAGCGGAAGCCTAACCACGGGAAATGTGACAGCCTGGCTGTATTTCCAGAGGGAGCTCTTTGTAAAGGAAATGTTTGCGGGCTTTGCAGCGCTTGATCCCTGCAGCGGACCAACACTCATGTTTTGTAAAATGGGTGTTGGTCCGGTTTAAAGTGGTAGATTAGTAAAAACGTGATACTTCCGCGCACTGCCACCCTACCCTGGCGCTGAGGTAGGATGGGAGGGTCAGAAAGAAAAAGACCCCTTACCTTATCTAGGGACCTGTGCCGCTCTCATGGCACACTGGATCCTGGGCGCCACTATTTTGCTTGAAAGCAGAGCCGCATTCCCTGGCTCAGTGTGTGCTTCCGGCCACCCATTCAAGTGAATGTGCAGCTGATGCATGCGAGGACCCGGGGGATGCGGCTTCGAGCTTTCGCGCGGTGGCAGCGCAGAGATTGGGGGAACGATGCTGGTCCGAGAAAAAGGTAAAGGGTCGTCTTCTTTCTAACTTCCCCCTTCAAAATCCTGCCACAGAGCGAGGGGGTCACTTTTGACTAAACTTCAGCTTTAGGAATGTTAACTGCTTTTATTACAATTAAAGGTACTTTGGTAAACATGTCGCTATTACTTTTCGTTATTGCATGGCACGGCCTGCTTCGGTATTCATAACAGTCGGGTTATTACGCCACAAGGTGGTGCAGTGTACTGCAGAAGAGCTGTGGCATCTCCCGGCCCCCTATAAAAACGGGATTAACCATAGAGTTCCCAGTGTTTCCTCTGCAGTGAAACTGCGAAGATAGAAGATGGCTCTCTCTATGCGCAGGTGAGCGAGGCAACCAAGCCTGCGGCCCTGCATGTCTATTTCCATCCGTTTCTGGACCCTCACTGCCTCCCAGCCTTGACTGACAGATGGGCTGAGGGTAGAAGAGCACTAGGGTCAAATGCTCCTGGAGCGCTACTCCAAGCCGCAGTCCCTGTTCCACAAAGGGTAGCCAGCCATAGGCTTTATGGTGAGCCTGCTAGGGATTCGGAGTTCCTGTCCTGGCTTCTGAGGGTTAAGTGTTTTGAAGTCCCCCCACGGCCCGCCCCTTGAGGTACCTCTGCGGGCGCCATTTTGGATTAGCTGCGCGTCTGGGATACCAGTGGGTTGTGGTTTCTCCCGGCTCTACTCCTTCCTCCCCCTCATCCCCCCTTTACTGACTTCTGGGGGCATCCCGTGGGAGGGCATCCCGGGTGGCTTTTGTATTAGCCTTTAGCCAGCGCTGGCCTATTGCGCCTGTGTTAATCACCATATGGAGGCTTCTGGGGATGGCGTGCTTGGGGGTCCTTCGGGGCAATCCCGGCTGTGTTCTATGTGCAGGTATCCCCTATCAGTAATGATGTCAAGGTGTGTGTGCGCCGTGCGCTGAAAGTGTCCTTGCGCTCCAGCTTGGTTTGCCTGCATCGCTTCCTAGCTCTGCGCCCCCTTCGGCATCACCTACCCCCCCCCCCCCACACACACTGCTGCAATTAGCTCCCAGTGAGGGGGGTGCTAGCAAGGGGGTCACAGTCTGATCTGGCACTTCGTGTGGCCAACATTGAGAAGCAGCTTGCCGGGCCTATTCCTTCTGGCAAGAAGCGGCACTGGACTTCCACACCCTCCCGCTCCAATGAGGAGTATGAGGAATTTGATGCAACTGGTGGACTTTATTCCCTAGAGGAAGGGGAACTGTCCCAGGACTCTTGACTCCTCTGGGGACCAGCAGGAGGGTCGCATTAGTGACCCTGGGTCTGCGTCCGGGGAGGAATCATGGTACCCTGAAGACACTGACAATCTGCAAATTCTTGAAATCTTGAATATTGCTCCCCCTGAGGTGGCTAAAAGAAAGCAGGGTGAGCTTTTTCGTCCTGGTAAACAGCGTCTGGAGTTCCCTGAGCAGGGCCATTTCACTTCTATGGTGCTTAGGGGGTGGGGACGTCCTAACAGGCTGCCCGCTGTGCCCAAGGGATTGGATAACAGGTATCCCTTTCCTGCTGATCTAGTAAAGCGTTGGTCCTGTCCCCCTGAGGTGGACGCTCCCTTGCTAGGCCTGTCTAATACTTCAGTCATGCCTTCCCCTGACACTACCACTCTGAAGGACAGCGAGGACCAACGCATGGATCAGCTGGCCTGCCATGCTTTTAATTGTGTGGGGGCTGGACTGCGCCCGGTCTGTGCTGCTGCCATTGCTGCTATTGCCCTTAAGAAACTGCTCAAGCGTTTCTGCCATGGCGCTATGGCTGGTAGAAGGAGGGAGGATTATAGGGCCCTCTTGCTTTGCTCTGATTTTGTTGTATTTAACCTTACTGCCATGGATGATGCTGTGAGGCTGGGCGGTAGGGCCTCTGCACTTTTGGTGGCTATGCGCCGCTCTGTTTGGTTACGTCAGTGGGCAGCTGCTGCTAAGAAGGCTCACTGGGCTCCCCTTTGCGGGGCTGCGGCTCTTTGGTGAGCGTCTTGATGTTTTGGCCAAGGATGGCAGGCTGCATAGGAGGCAGCCCCGGCCTTTTCAGGGGACCTCCGTCTCCCTCTCCTCCCTTTGTTCTTCAGAGGAGGTCGTGGCTCCCTCTTTTCTCAGGTAGCCGCAGAGATTCTTGGGGTCGTGGCAGATCCCATGGACGTCCCGGTCTCTCCTGGGGTTCCAAGCCCAAGCCTCCTCCCAAGGCCCCCCAGGCATGAGGGGGTGCCCTCACCCATCCGGGTGGGGGGACGGCTTCGGCTCTTTGCTCACGTCTGGAGGCTCCACATTTCAGACCGGTGGATTCAGGAGGTGGTGTCCTCCGGTTGCAAGATAGAGTTTGCAGCCTGGCCATCCCCAAGATTCATCAGATCTTGGATGTCTTTAAACCCCGTCAGCTCAAGGGTTACTTTCGGCGATTCAATGCCTGCTGGAGTCAGGGGTCATTTGTCCGGTGCCCCATCAAGAACAGGGTCAGGGGTACTGTTCCAATCTCTTCACGGTCCCCAAAAAGGACGGCTCTGTGAGGCCCATTCTGGACTTGAAGGGACTCAACAAGTTTGTCAGATTCAAACATTTTCGCATGGAGACGCTACGCTCTGCTGTCGGTACCCTTCGCCCGAGCGACTTCATGACCACCGTGGACATCAAGGATGCTTCTCTTCATGTGCCTATCTTCCCAGGTCATCAGAGATTTCTGAGGTTCGTGCTGGAGGATCAGCATTACCAGTTTGTGGCCTTACCATTCCAAGGTGCTGGCGGAAGTGATGGCTCTGCTGCGAACCCGGGGCATTCACATCTTCCTACCTGGACGACATCCTCATCGTGGCTCAGTCCTTTCATCAGGCCGAACAGGACACCCAGGTGGTGATCTCCACACTGGAGTCATTCGGCTGGGTGATCAATCACCCCAAATCTTCCCTGTCTCCTTCCATGGTAAAGTCTTTTCTGGGCATGATTCTGGATTCAGCTCGGGTCAAGATCGATCTTCCTCAGCATAAGGTGGAGGTCCTTTAAGAGAAAGTTCAGCTCCTGCTGTCTTGTCCCCATCCATCCATCAGGCAGGGAATGTAGCTGGTGGGCCTGATGGTGTCCTGCTTCAAGGCGGTCCTGGTGGCCCCCTGTTGGCCAAGAAGTGTGTGGTTCGCAGACATCGTGCAGTTGGCAATAGATCACTACGCCCTGCCACGGGTTCCAGATCTGCTCACTCAGGGACACCTACGCCACCCCAATTTACAAACGCTGGCTTTGACTGCCTGGCTGTTGAAACCTCCATCTTGATGGAAAAAGGGCTGCCTGCCTCGGTGGTGAATACCATGATCAGGGCTAGGAAGAGGTCCTCTTCTTTCATCTATTACAGTGTTTGGCGTACTTACATTGACTGGTGCGAGTCCTACTCGCTTCCCTGACGTGTGTTTTCTATTCCTAGGATTCTGGAGTTTCTCCAACATGGTTTGGATATGGGCCTTCAGCTCAGTACTCTGAAAGGCCATGTGTCTGCTTTGGCAATTTTTTTCCAAAGATCCTTTGCTCAGCATCCCCTGGTCAAGACCTTTTTCCAGGGAGTTACTCACGTGTGTCCCCCACGTAAGCCTATGTTACCAGTCTGGGACTTGAACTTGGTCTTATCTGCCCTGCAGGGGTCTCCCTTTGAGCCCTTGCAAGGGGCTCCTTTGTCCATTCTCACGCTTAAGGTGGTCTTCTTGGTGGCTATCACTTCTGTTAGGCGTGTTTCTGAGTTGGCCGCGCTTCCATCAAGCCTCCTTATTTTGAGAGACACCCGGACAAGGTGGTGTTTCGTTTTAAGCCAGATTTCCTGCCTAAGGTTGTTTCTGCCTTTCATCTCAATCAGGACATTGTTTTGCCTTCTCTGTGTCCTAATCCCAGTAACCCTAAGGAAAGGGTTTTGCATTCTTTGGACGTAGTCAGAACTCTGAAGTTCTATTTGGCTACTGAATCTTTCAGGAAGCCTGATGGTCTTTTTGCGCTTCCGTCTTGACCTAAGAAGGGTCTGGCTCCAGCTAAGTCCACTATTAGCAAGTGGATCCGTCAAGATGTGATACAGGCCTACTCTGCTAAGAGGAAGGAGCCTCCCTTCCACCTTACTGCTTATTCTATTTTTGCTATTGGTGCCTCTTGGGCTTTTCAGCACCAAGCTTCTGTTGAACAAGTTTGCACGGCCGCTACTTGGTCTTCTGTTCAACCTTGTAAAACTTTGAAAAAGTATGATGTTAGGGCCTCAGCTGATGCTGCTTTTGGCCGCAAGGTTCTGCAGGCAGCAGTGGTTTAAACTGCCCGCCGTTGCTCTTTGGGGATCCCACCCTACCTTACGGACACTGCTATTGGATGTCACAAGTGTAAGGAATATCTTCTGGAACAGGATGTGCTGTATACTTAGAATAATACAATTCTGTGATTACTCACCTGTAGAATTGGTATTCTATGTATACAGCACGTTCTATTCCACCCCACCCTTGTTGTTCTCTTTAGTTACCTCTTTATGGTGATTGTTCATATGTTCAAATTTTTATATGTTTATAGTTCTCCCGGTCTCTTGCTAACGCCTTTTCAATACTGGGGATTTTGTGGGAGGTCCCGGGTATATATGGGGCCGGGAGGAGCCACTTTTCTGTCTCTGCAGTCCATCGCCATCTACTGGAGTATATCCCAAGTGTAAGAAATATCTTCTGGAACAGGACGTGCTGTATACATATAATACCAATTCTACAGGTGAGTAATCACAGATTTGTATTTTTCCAAAGATCCTTTGCAGAATCTGGTGTTGTCTGCTCCGCAGGGCCCTTCCTTTGAGCCTATCCGTGGGGCTGCTTTGGCCATTCTGACTCTTAAGGCAGCCTTTTTGGTGGCCATCACGTCTGTAAGACGAGTTTCTGAGCTGGCGGCGCTTTCCATCAAACCTCCTTATTTTGAGAGGCATCAGGATAAGGTGGTTTTTCGGCTTAAGCCGGATTTCTTACCTAAGGTGGTGTCTGCCTTTCATCTCAATCAGGACATTGTCTTGCCTTCATTGTGTCCTAATCCTGCTAATTCCAAGGAGCGGACACTGCATTCTCTGGATGTGGTCAGGGGTCTGAACTTTTATTTGGTCGCTACTGAGCCTTTCAGGAAATTCTGATGCTCTTTTTGTTCTCACTCCTGGACCTAGCAAGGGTTTGCCTCTGGCTAAATCCACTATCAGCAAGTGGATCCTTCAGGCGGTGGTTCTAGCCTATTCTGCTAAGGGGAAGGAAACTCCCTTTAGAATTACTGCTCATTCCACTCGTGCTATTGGTGCTTCTTGGGCTTTTCAGCATCAAGCTTCTGTCGAACAAGTTTGCAAGGCCGCTACTTGGTCTTCTGTTCATACTTTTTCCAAGTTTTTTACAAGGTTGATGTCAAGGCCTCAGCGGATGCTGCTTTTGGCCGCAAGGTGCTTCAGGCTGTAGTGACTTGAACTGCCGGCTGTTACTCACTGGGGATCCCACCCTACTTTTGGACACTGCTTTTGGATGTCCGAACTATTATGAATACCGAAGCAGGCCGTGCTATGCAATAAAGAAAAAGGCAATTCTGTAAATTTGTTTTTGTTCTTGCATGGCCTGCTTCGACCCACCCTTGTTATTGTTATTCTTGGTTGCCTCTTTATGGTGATTGTTCCAAGTTTAATTGGGTTTTTTTACCTTTTTTATATTTTTTACCTTTATTCTCTCCCGGCTTCTTGTCTCACTGCTTGTCTACACTGGGAACTCTATAGTTAATCCCGTTTTTATAGGGGGCCGGGCGATGCCACAGCTCTTCTGCAGTACACTGCACCACCTTGTGGCGGAATAACCCAATTGTTATGAATACCGAAGCAAGCCGTGCCATGCAAGAGAAAAAACAATTCTACAGGTGAGTACTCACAGAATTGCTTTTTTAAATATCTACAAATGGTGTTTTTTTTTTTTTTGTTTTTTTTTTGGATCAAGCGTAATGAGCCATAATACCAGGAGTGTTCAATAAAATAAGTTTGTGCAGTGCTATGGAAGATTATGGCGCTTTATAAATTGCTAATACGTTTTCTACCCAAGTATGTTCTGTCAGTGTTATTGAACTGAGCTTTACAATACACACAGTAGCAGTTCAGGCTAATGAAAGCACTGGAAGTGACAGGATGGCAAGTGCAGTACAGTGCTGGTCCACAATGAAACTGAGGGATTTGGAGTTTTGTTTCGAGATTAAATTCTTTACAAGGGCACTGTGCTTTAAAGTGGAGCAAAACCCTTCATGGAGCAGTACTGAAATCAAGACTTCAGGACTGCCAGATTCCTCTCCCTACACACAGGGTGGCATCCCAAATAGGGATGCCCCACTGCGTGAAACACCCAGGTGCTCCAGTAAAACTTAACTTATCCCTGTTCTGCAATGGCTCATGCATGGGCCATGGCCGCACTACCTTATGCTTTTTGTAAATGGCGGGCCAGCGCATGCCCCCTACAAGAGGCTAATAGGGATGTGGCTGCCAAAGCGCTCTGCTCCGTTCGGCCAAAGGGGCCTAATGGAGCTTAGCGCGCTGATTGGCTGCGCATCCATGCCATAGGACCAGGCAAAGGTTAATTGCAATGCCCCAGGGGAAAGGACCAAAACACAGGATAGTCAAAATCTCCACTTTTGATGATTTTGGAAGATCGTCAAGTCAGTGTTGGGAATTAGGTCTTTCAGCTGTCAAGGTTTCCAGCATTTTTCATGATCTGATCTCAAAGGTCAGTTCCTTGTGAATGCCATGATTGATGTCTGCGCAACAAACTGTTTAGCCTTGAGAATTTAGACATGCTTAAAAAAGCATCCAGGAGATATTGGCAAATTCGCTACCGTGATCCTGAGACCAAACTGGTCCAAGCAATAGCACAAGCTGGAAAGACCATGACAACAGGTTTTTGGGGCTACAGAAAGATAATGGAAACACCTTTGATTTAACAATAATGGAAAGATGTCAAGAAATGTTATTGGGGTTGCCATAGAGAATGCAACATCATGGAGCCTGACCACCCACCCTACAGTCCAGACCTTGCTCCCAGTGTGTGCTTTCTTGTTCATAACCTAAACAAAATTTCGATATAGCTTGCATAGCCCTCCACAACCTCTAAAACCCAGGCCCTCAACCAGCAGCTGATCCCGGGCCCACTTGACCGGTCCGGCAAGGACAGCAATTTGTCACCGGTGGTAATGTAGGTCTGGAAGAGGAACGCAGGAAAAGGGGGTTCAGGGGTTCTGGTCTACTATCAATAGTTTTGTCGCTGTACGCCTCTTGGCAGTCCCACAGACCAATGTTGTTCTGGTCAATATATAGACATTCAGTTTTTGATAAAATATCCACTTTGTGTTGACCATCTTCATGTGTACATATAATGTAAATCTTTTTGGACCTTCTGATTGCCACGTTTCAACAATTAGGCAACTTAGTTACATTTTGCTGAAAAACCACTTTAAAAAAAACAAAGCTTACAACACAACAAGGAAAATATCAGTATAATTCTATTACAACAGCTGAATATTATATATATTGGGTTAATTGGAATCACATTAAGTGGATACTGGATACTAGTAAACATGTTCGGTAATTGAGCACAACCACTATTCCAAGTGTGACATACACTCCGCTTCAATAAGTCTTGACAGTTGGGTTATTCTCCAGTAGAGGGCGAACTTCTGCAGAGATGAAATAAAAAAAAAGCCCCTCCCAGTCCATAACTACCTAGGACCTCCCACCAATTCCCCAGTTCCTTCTCTGCAGGGAAGGCGAGCAAGACAGAAGATGAAGACTTTTCTCTTACTTGCAGGTAAGCTCACACCCGGCCCCTTTTTTGTCCCTATTGCTGCCAGGACTCATTCTAAATTTACCCTGTTGAGCCTCCCAGCTTAGGCTGCGGGCCCTGGAAAGGGTAGGAGCACCCCGTGGGTGCAGTAGGAGCCGTGCTCCACTACGAGACCTCATTATGGGACAGGCGGTACAACCAGGTTGTGGTGATCCTGGTACGGGATGCCCCCGTCCCTGCTAGCATGCGGCCTTATTATTGGCCGGGGTTTTCCCTTTTCCCTCTGGTTCCCTTACTCCCTCGGGGGGGGGGGGGGGGAGGCTGGCGCGTCTTAACTGGCCTCTCCTTGCATTTATTTATAATTATTATTTTATGGATTTTTATGGTGTGTGTCTGTGTCTGTTGGGTGCTTCACACTGGGTATATATATGCTTGTGTGGTCCGCCTGGCAGTAATCCCTGATGAATCGGTTGCAAGATGGCTCCCTGTCAGCCTGAGTGAAATTCACTCAGGCTGTGTGTGTGTGAAAGGGGGCGGGCGCTCAGCGCGATAGCCCCGCCCACTCGTCGGCGCATTTTTTGCAGGGCCTTCCTCTGGCCAGATCCGCGCTGCAGGGAGGGGGCGTGGCCTGGAAAGCACGCCTTCGGCGCTGGCACGCCCCCCTTCTTCCTGAGTCCTGTTACCTCAAGGCCAGGGGCCTTCTTGGTGCTTCCTGCGTGGCTGTGTCTGCTCTTAGGGGTCAGGTAGGGACCTGATGGCCGTTTTTTCCTTGTATTGGGGGTCACTCTCTGGTGGGGTGGGCCCCTGGTGTGTGTGTTTTTGACAATTTTTTGCTGTATGTATCTGTGTGTATGTTTACATATTTTAGGTGTAGTATGGTTGTACTTTTATTAAGGCAGATGCTATTATTAATAACTATGCCTATTGTGTGTTGCAGATTGCTTCATATTGTGCATATTAAGGGGTTCCTCCTGGTCCTGGGGTCCCTAGTTTAAAATTGATCTCCTCCAAATCCTCCCACCGGGACATTTAAGGGGCATCCCGGGTTGCTTAAGCGTAATTCCCTGCGGTCTTGCGACTGACCACTAAAAAATCACCATATGGAGGCTCCGCAGGATACTGGGCTCGGGCTCACCTTGGGGCAAGCCCGCCCATGTGTGGGGTATCCCTTTACGGGATAGGATGTACCGATCTGTACTCCATGCGCTCATAAGGCCATAACGCGGAAGTCTGGGTCCCAGCCTTCTGGGTCGGCTCCTCCCGCTTCATCGCCTTCCCCTCCTCGCTTGATCCGTACCCCGAGTGACATTGGTGCCAGTGGGGAGTCGCAGTCAGATGTTGGGTTCGAGTCAAGTTGGCCAGCATTGCAAAGTTTATTGGTAGCATGGTGGGCAAGAAGGCCCAAGCTAAAAATAGACATTTGTCGTCGGCCCAGCCAGTGTGAGACAGGGAAGACGACTCTATGGATTTGTCTTATTATTCCCCTTTAGAGGAGGGGGAAGTGTTTGAGGAGACAGTCTGATTTTGTACAGTCTGGTGATGCTTTTGTTGGGCAGGTGCCTGGGGATGCCGTAGATACGGCTGATGTTTTGTCACATATGTTGAAGGTGTTGGATATTGATCCCCCGGAGGCGCCTCCCCTAAAGAAGGGGGGATTTTTTTGGGTCCGCAAGCCCCGCCTAGAATTCCCTACGCAGGATCATTTTGACGCACTGATCCAAAAAGAATGGGAGAGGCCCTGTCGGCTTCCTGTTGCTCCCCAGTATCCTTTCCCGGTGGAGGCGGTCAAGTGATGGTCCTCTCCTCCTGAGGTCGATGCGCCTGTTTTGGGCTTGACCAATTCTTCTGTGCTTAACAACCCTGACGCTACCTCCCTTAAGGATGGCGAGGATAAGCGCCTTGATCAGATTGCTTGTCATGCGTTTGCCAGTGTGGGATCGGCCCTGCGGCCAGCTTGTTCATCTGCTCTAGTGTCTCTTGCTACCAGGTCCCTGATCAGGGACTGGCTGAATTATGGTCAGTTTGATCCGGATAGTGCCGAGTTTGCTACTCTTAAGAGGTGTGAATTGTTCATGGATTTTGTTTTGTCTGCTATGGAAGATTCTATCGTCATGTGTAGCAGGACTTCGGCCTTATTGGTGGCCATGCGCAGATTGGTCTGGCTGCGTCAGTGGACGGTGGATTTTGGGTCCAAGAAGTCGCTTACGGCTCCTCCCTTCTTGGGTACGCGGCTGTTTGGAGATAAATTGGATGCTGTTGCTAAGGGAGGTAGGTTACCTCAGCGGAAGAACCCAAAAAGGAGGGTTCGGTGAGACCCATTCTAGATCTAAAGGTTCTAAACAGGTTTATCAGAGCCAAAAAGTTCTGCATGGAGACTCTGCGCTCCGCTATCATTTCCCTTCACCAGGGGGATTTCATGACATCCATAAACATCAAGGATGTGTATCTGCATGTTCCGATCTTTCAGGCGCATCAGATTCCTCCGGTTTGCGATGGGGGATCAACATTATCAATTCGTAGCTCTTCCCTTCGGTCTGACATCGGCACCGAGGGTCTTCACCAAGGTTTTGGCGGGCATAATGGCTCTGCTCAGATTGCAGGGCATTCGCATTGTGCCTTATCTGGACGATCTGTTGATTTCAGCTTCTGCCCTTCAGCAGGCAGAGCTGGACACCCATCTGGTGGTGTCAACCCTGGAGAGGTTCGGGTGGGTGATCAACCGCACCAAGTCTTCTCTCTCCCCATCTCGAGTGATTTAATTTCTGGGCATGAATCTGGATACCAGTCTGGCCAGAGTGTTTCTGCCCCAGGCCAAGGTGCAGGGGATTCAGGACCTTATCCGTCTTCTTCTGGACAGTCCTTGTCCCTCTATCCGACAGGGGATGAAACTGGTGGGTCTGATGGTGTCCTCCTTAGAGGCGGTGCCGTTTGCACAGTTTCACATGAGATCTCTTCAACTTCTCCTATTGACGTATTGGGACAGGAGCCCACTGTCATTGGATCAGCCTTTCAAGGTGTCTCCCAGGGTTCGGCAGTCATTTCGGTGGTGGCTGGACTCGAGCAATCTGGTGAAGGGCAGATCTTTTCTGGCCCCTTGTTGGGAGACGGGTTACCACGGATGCCAGCCTGTCGGGCTGGAGAGGTTATTGGAAGAGTCATCAGTTCAGCGGGGTGTGGGGTCCCCAGGAGGCTCACACCCCCATCAATGTATTGGAGCTCAGAGCCATTCGTCTGGTTCTGGCTCGGTTGACCCCACAGTTACGGGGTCTTCCGGTTCAGGTGCGTTCGGACAACCAAACGGCAGTGGCCTACATAAATCACCAAGGAGGGACTCGCAGCAGGAGTGCCTTCGAGGAAGTCTCTCTGATCCTGCACTGGGCAGAGAGCAGTGTTCCTTGCCTTTCGGCAGTCTACATTCCGGGAGTGGAGAATTCGGAGGCGGATTCTCTGAGCAGGGGATCCTCTCGCCACGGAGAGTGGTCTCTCAACCCTGAGGTTTTTCTGGATCTTTGCCCCAGGTGGGGGACTCCGGAGGTGGATCTCTTTGCCTCAAGGCACAATCACAAACTTCCGGCCTTTGTGTCTTTCTCAGGATCCCCTGGCCTTGGCAGTGGATGCCTTGTCACTGGCTTGGAAGGACCTGGGCTTTCTGTACCTGTTTCCACCTGTCTCCATGCTGGGCAAGGTAGTTTGCAAACTGGTTCTAGAAGGGGCACCAGCAATTCTGGTGGCTCCAAGGTGGCCAAGAAGAGTTTGGTACGCAGACGTTGTAAGACTGGCCGTGGACCAGTACCGGCTTCCCTTGCTGCCGGATCTGCTATCTCAGGGTCATCTGTTTTACCCCAATTTACAAATGCTGGCTTTGACGGCTTGGCTGCTGAAACCTTCATCTTGAAAGAGGAAGGTTTGTCTGAGGCGGTTGTTCCGACCCTGATTAGGGCTAGGAAGCGGTCCTCTTCTGGCATTTACTATAGGACCTGGAGGTCCTATATTGATTGGTGTGAGGCTAGGGCCTTGCCTTGCAGGGTTTTTTCTGTACCGAGAATTTTGGAGTTTCTTCAGCATAATCTGGACCTGGGGTTCCAGCTTAGTACATTGAAAGGACAGGTTTCTGCCTTGTGTGTTTTCTTCCAGAGGTCTTTTGCTTTACACCCGCTGGTTAAGACATTTTTCCAAGGGGTGGCGCATGTGGGGCCCCCTCGACAAGCTGTAGTTCCTGTTTGGGATTTGAATTTGGTTCTTTCGGCTCTGCAGGGTCCGCCTTTTGAGCCGTTACATAATATTGCTCTTTCGGTTCTCACTCAGAAAGTTGCCTTCTTGGTGGCGATTACCTCGGTTCGGCGTGTCTCTGAGTTGGCGGCTTTGTCGATTCAGGCCCCTTACTTTGAGAGACACCAGGATAAGGCGGTTTTTGGTTTTAAACCGGATTTCCTTCCTAAGGTGGTGTCTGCTTTCCACCTCAATCAGGATATTGTTCTCCCTTCCTTGTGTCCTAAGCCTAACAATGACAAGGAGAGGGTTCTGCACAATTTGGATGTTGTTCGCTGTGTGAAGTACTATTTGGTGACTACTTCTTGCTTCTGCAAGACGGACGCTTTTTTCGTGGTGCCCTGCGGGCCCAGGAAAGGTTTGGCACCTGCTAAGTCTACGATTAGCAAATGGATTAGTCAGGCCATTGTTGGGGTCTATTCTGCTAAGGGGAGGACTCCCCCCGTTTAGGGTCACTGTGCACTCTACTCGTGCTGTGGGTGCATCCTGGGCTTTTCAGCACCAGGCTTCTGTTGAACAGAAGGTAAGGCTGCTACTTGGTCTTCTGTTCTTACCTTTTCCAAGTTTTACAAGGTTGATGTGCAGGCTTCAGCGGATGCTGTTATTGGCCCCAAGGTTCTGCAAGCTGCAGTGGTTTGAGTTGGTGCATTCTTTACTGTTTATGGTTCCCACCCTTGACGGACACTGCTTTTGGATGTCCCAACTGTCAAGACTTATTGAAGCGGAGTGTATGTCACACTTGGAATAATACAGTTTTGTGATTACTCACCTTTAAAACGGATATTATAAGTGTGACATACACTCCGCTTCACCCACCCTGTTTGGTATTCTGGATCCTTTATATGGTGAACCATTGTTTTTTTGTTAATATTGTTATATTTGGTTCTTCCTGGTCCCTTTACTGCTATCTTACACTGGGGAATTGGTGTGCTAGTTTCATGTAAACAATGTTTGTGCTTTTAAAGATGTCCTTTTTTTTTTAAAGTTCCTTGAAAATGAAGTAACAAATGTTGCTTGTGTTGCTGTGTTTGCATAAATAGAGCCTGCAGTCATTTATGCTCCAGAACAATATTTTTTGTAGCGGTGTCTGTTGACAGGACTATAATGACTCAACATAACAAAAACTGTAACAAATACACTTTCTATCTTGCTGCTCATTTGACCATCTGTATTATTCCTTTTTTTTTTTTTTGAGTGACATATCCCACTGCATAGATCCATTTTAGTCCTAGGTCCCGCAGCTTAGGTGTTTTTGCTCCTAGGCCCGTGCTGAGCCGTGGTCTTCTGATGCTGCGACACAGCTATGACTGCTATGCTACTGCTAAAAATCTAGCCAGCTGGAGAGCAATGTAGCCAAAAAAAGTGCTGCAATGTGAGCCACTTACTAGAAACAGGCATTCAGATTTGGAATTCTAGCTGCATACTTAAATGGTGGTCAGCAATGGCAGCCTCCATGATTTTTCACATGAGCCTTACTTTAAAGTGGATTAAATCCTGGGATTTTGCCCTGTGGTTCATTGCCGTGGACCTTGCGGCATGTCTGCTCCCTCCAACTGCATGCACCCACCTGTGGGGTTGCTGGAACAAGTATGGGTTCCTTATACAATACAAAAATAACAAATAGCTGTGTAGGCCTCTCCCTATGTAATAAAAAAAAAACAAATGCCAAGCCCACCACATGTACAGTATCACACTAAGCACATGCCTGTCAATGCGTTAGAAAGAACCAAAATGCATATCTAAATAGATTGTGGGCACTTACAAAAGTATTCTTATGTGAAGTCCTAACAGGCCGCCATTGCTCCAAGCACATGTGACAGGGGAGCAGTCTTTGCGATGTGTGCTGGGAGCAATGGTGGCCTGTTAGGACTTCACAGGAAAATACTATTCTTAGTATACAGTACGTCCTGCTCCAGATATAGTACTTACACTTGGGTTATCCTCTGCCAGATGGCGCTGCACTGCAGAGACATGCAAAAACAGGCTCCTCCCGGCCCCTCAAATACCCGGGGACCTCCCACAAATCTCCAGATTTCTCTGCAGTGCCGACTGCGAAGTCATGAAGTATCACTCTCTCGCAGGTGAGCGGGGCCATCAAAGCCTCCGGCTCTGTTGGACTATTCCTCCTTGTGATGTGCCTCCCAGCGCTGGTCGGGTGAAGGTAGGCAGCACCATGAGTGCTGATAGAGCTATGCTCCACCGCAGTCCCCCGCCAAAGGCGATTTAGGCTGATGGTGAGCCTCTAGAGGATGCCCCTCCCGCATTATTGCCCATGCCCCGTGTAGAGGTGGGCCCTGTACAAAGGGTCGCCATCCTCCCTCGTTCCCCCCGTAGCGCGGGGGGAAAGAAAGGGGGGGGGGGGGGTTGTGTGGTGGTCTCACTGTATTGTGATTTCACGCTTATGGCCTTAGTATTGTCCTTTGACTTTATACCTGTGTCAGAGCCGCGCTGCTTAAATTTTATGTGTATCGGCTGCCGCTGCGCGCGTCTCATGCCTGTGTGGATGTGCTGCGCCGGGCGGCGTCGTCGTCATTGGCAAATCTTTTTTCTAAGTGTGTCATACACTTCGCTCCTCAGCTTTGCGCAGAGGCAGTATCATAGCCATGAGGTCCAACCGAGGTGTGATTATTGCTAATTGACAATATTGGCATACTATCTCAGAGCTTCCTGCTCTTCGGGGGGGCGGGGACCTGGCTTGGCGCGCTCCGCGTCATAGCCCGCTCTGGCCCGCCCTTCGAGGTTCGCTTGGTGCCTTTTTGATCTAGTCGCGTGCGCGGTAATGGTCCTCCTTCTCCCTCGGTATGTAAGTGCCCTTGCGGGCGATTTTCTTCATTCTTGCTATATTGCGCATGGCTCTGACACCCTTTATTCCCATTATGTCTTTCAGACGATCGAATCCAGTGGCTTCTCCCGGCCCGGTGTGACTACCAGTTGGGCCTAGTATAATTACTCCCACTTCCCTGCGGGTCATTGGGGCATCCAGGGTAGCTTTCTGCGTCAATCCCTACTGGCCTATTGTGCCTATTAATCACCATATGGAGGCATCCCAGGATATTGTGACCGGGGTTCCTTCGGGACAAGCCTGGCTGTGTGTAGCTTGTGGGGTATCGCCTATCAACGGTGACAATACACGGGTCTGTGTGTGTTGTGCACAGCAGGCGCTGACGGTACTTCCCGCCCCTCCGGTGGCTGGGCCTGCACCTCGCCTCAATTCACCTACTCCTCCAAGCATGAGTCTAACCCCCAATACAAGCGGGGTTGAAAAGTTGAAAAATTGCTTGCTAGTACTTTAGCGCATAAGACCACCGCAAAGAAGCGGCACTTAACCCCTGACTCGGCTCTTTTCCCTACGGAGCCTGACGAGTTTTTGCATCTATAAGGGGAGCTGTTCTCTGACTCAGGGTCTTCTGACGAGAAGTCAAGGGGTCATGACGATTATGGTTCTGATCACTGGACCCCGGATGATACTGATAAACTGCTGGTTCAGATTTTCGAGGTTTTGTCCATCTCTCCCCCTGTTGCGGCTCCCAGGCAAAGGGGTGAGCTATTTCATACTGCTAAGGCTCAATTGGAATTTCCTGAGCAAACCCATTTCAATAACCTTGTGCTTAATGAGTGGGAACATCCCAGTAGACTTCCCGGGATCCCTAAGAGTTTGGATAGGAAGTATCCCTTTCCTGCTGATATGGTCAAGTGCTGGTCACTAGGTCGATGCTCCTATTCTAGGGTTGTCCAACACCTCAATTATGCACTCCCCTGACACTACTAAGCTGCGGGATTCTGAGGACCGGTGCATTGACCAATTGGCATGCCATGCCTTTGCATTTGGAGGGGCGGCGCTGCGCCTGGTTTGCGCTTTGGCCATTACTGCTGTGGCGCTCAGGGCCATGGTCAGAAATGCACTTGACGGCCCAGACGAGTTGTCTCCTGATACAATTAATGCACTGTCTAACTGTGATGTGTTTGTGAACTTTATCCTGTCTGCATCGGATGATGCTATTAGGATGTGTGCCAGATCTTCCGCCTTGGCGGTGGCTATACGCCGCGCGGTATGGCTGCGCCAGTGGGCTGCTGACAATGCTGCTAAGAAAGCCCTTACTGGGCTTCCATTTAAGGGGCTACGCCTGTTTTGGGACCGTCTAGACCTCTTTGCTAAAGGAGGTAAGTTACCCCAGCGCAGGCGGCAGCCTCGGCCCTTTCGGAGCCAGGGCCCCCTTTCTGTCCCCTACAGAGGCGCTAAGCAGGGGAAAGGGGTGTCCTTCGCAGGGGCTTGCGCAGATTCCTGGCATAGGAGCAGAGGACGACGTCCTGGCTCCTCCTGGGGGTCCAAACCCAAAGCCCCTCCCAAGACCCCTCAGGCAGGATGGGGCGCCCTCGCCCGTCAGGGTGGGGGGAAGGCTACAGCACTTCGCGCACGTCTGGAGGCACCGAGTCTCAGACCGGTGGATTCAGGAGGTAGTTTCCTCTGGCTACAAGATAGTTTGCTGTTCGGCCCCCCACAAGATTCATCAGGTCCCGGATCCCCCAGGACTCTGTATCAGCTCAGGCCTTGATGCAGGCCGTGCAAGGACTTCTGGACCTGGGGGTCATTTGCAGGGTCCCCTTAAGAGAATTGGGCAAGGGGTTCTATTCCAACCTTTTCACAGAACCCAAAAAAGATGGGTCAGTCAGGCCCATTCTGGATTTAAAGATCCTCAACAAATTTGTCAAGAACCGGCGCTTTCGCATGGAAACTCTGCGCCCAGCCATTGGCTCTCTGCGCCCAGCCATTGGCTCTCTGCGCCCAGGGGATTTTGACGTCTGTGGACATCAAAGATGCTTACCTTCACATCCCTGTGTTCCCAGGACATCAAAGGTTTCTCGGGTTCGCGTTGAAAGATCAACATTACCAATTTGTGGCCCTACCATTTGGCCTCACTTCAGCTCCCAGAGTGTTCACCAAGGTGCTGGCGGGGGTGATGTCTTTGATAAGGTCAGGGGGCATTCGAGTGCTGCCGTACCTGGACGACATACTCATCACCTCACGGTCTCTACAGCAGGCGGAGCTGGACACTCAGCTGGTGGTGTCCACCTTGGAGTCCTTCGGCTGGGTGATCAATCATCCCAAGTCCTCTCTGTCCCCTTCGTCAGTGACCCCATTCCTGGGGATGATTCTGGATACGGTTCAGTCACGGATATTCCTTCCTCAACAGAAGGTGGAAGCTCTGACTGCGCAGGTGAGGTTCCTGCTCTCGTGCTTCTATCAGTATGGGACAAGGACCCCATGTCTTTGGACGGGGTTTGTGTGCTTCCCCCCTTGGTCAGAATGTCCCTCTCGTGGTGGCTGGACCACAAGAACTTGCTAAAGGGCAGGTCCTGGGAGATAGTCACCACGGATGCCAGTCTGTCAGGTTGGGGGGGATTCTGGAAGTCCCTGCGGTTCCAGGGGAGGTGGGGCCCTCAGGAGGCCCATTTACCCATCAACATTCTGGAACTACGGGCGAACAGGTTGGAGCAGTTGACCGATCACCTGCAGGGAATGTCTGTGCAGGTGCGCTCATACAACAGGACGGCGGTTGCCTACATCAACCATCAGGGAGGGACCCGGAGCAAGGGTGCCCTCCAGGAAGTGTTGCGGATTCTGACATGGGCGGAGGCCAATGTTCAATGCATTTCGGCTGTGTATATCCCGGGGGTAGAGAATCTTCTAGCAGACTCTCTGAGCAGGGGCTCTTCCCGTCAGGGGGAGTGGTCCCTCTGCAACAGGGTATTCCAGTTCCCTGTGTCACCGTTGGGGCCTACCGGATGTGGATCTGTTTGCATCCCGTCACAAGCTCCCGGCCTTTGTCTCCCTGTCTCAGCATCCTCTGGCCTTGGCCACGGATGCCATGTCAATGACATGGAGGGAATTTCGGCTCCTGTATGTTTTTCCCCCGTTCCCCCTGCTGGGCAGGGTCCTGCGCATGGTTGCTTTGGAAAGGGTGCCAGTGATTCTGGTGGCCCCAAGGTGGCCAAGAAGAGTGTGGTTCACAGACGTGGTACAAATGGCAGTAGACCAGTACATCCTGCCAGAGGCACCAGATCTGCTCAGTCAGGGCTCCTTACGCCATCCCATTTTACAAACTCTGGCTTTGACGGCCTGGCTGTTGAAACCTCCATCTTGATGGAGAAAGGCTTGTCTGTCTCTGTGGTGGATACCATGGTGCAGGCTAGGAAGAAAACTTCTTCTGCCATCTATTATAGGGTATGGCGTACCTACATTGATTGGTGTGAGTCTAGGTCTCTTCCCTGTAGGGAGTTCCTAGTCTCTAGGGTGCTGGAGTTTTTACAGCATGGATTGGAGTTGGGTCTAAAACTCAGTACTCTGAAGGGTCAGGTTTCTGCCCTGTCTGTCTTCTTTCAGAAGTCTTTTTGCTCAGCATCCCTTGGTTAAGACCTTCTTTCAGGGGGTTACTCATGTGCGTCCCCCACATAAACCTATGGTCCCTGTTTGGAATTTGAACTTAGTTTTGTCTGCTTTGCAGGGTGCTCCCTTTGAGCCTATTCAGGATGCTCCTCTGGCTGTACTTACCCTCAAGGTTGTCTTTCTGGTGGCTATTACTTCGGTCAGGCGTGTGGCTGGCGGCTCTGTCTATTCAGCCCCCATACTATGAGAGACACCAGGACAAGGTGGTGGTCCGCTTTAAGCCGGATTTTCTGCCTAAGGTGGTGTCTGCTTTTCATTTGAATCAAGATATTGTTCTTCCCTCATTGTGTCCTAATCCTAGCAACGCTAAGGAAAGGGTTCTGCATTCCTTGGATGTGGTCAGGTGTCTGAAGTGTTACCTGGTTGTCACTGCGGCTTTCAGGAAGACTAATGCTCTTTTTGTGGTCCCTTCTGGTCCTAGGAAGGGTTTGGCTCCTGCCAAGTCTACTATTAGTAAATGGATTCGTCAGGCTGTGATTCAGGCCTATTCTGCTAAGGGAAAGAGTCCTCCCTTCCGCCTTACTGCTCATTTTACTCGTGCTATTGGTGCCTCTTGGGCCTTCCAGCACCAGGCTTCTGTTGAACAAGTTTGCAAGGCCGCTACTTGGTCTTCTGTTCATACCTTTTCAAAGTTTTACAAGGTTGATGTTAGGGCCTCAGCTGATGCTGCTTTTGGCTGTAAGGATCTGCAGGCGGCAGTGGTATGACCTGTCTGCTTTTACCTTTGGGGATCCCACCCTACTTTATGGACACTGCTATTGGATGTCCCAAGTGTAAGTAATCTATCTGGAGCAGGACGTACGTATACTAAGAATAATACAATTCTGTGAAGTACCTGTAGAATTGATATTATTTGTATACAGTACGTCCTGCTCGACCCCACCCTGGTTTTTGCATTATTCTGGATCCCCTGTATGGTGATTGTCATTGTTATCATTGCCAGTTGTTCTGGGTGTTTCAATTCTCCCGGCTTCTTGTTCACTGCTTTTCAATGCTGGGGATTTGTGGGAGGTCCCCGGGTATTTGAGGGGCCGGGAGGAGCCTGTTTTTGCATGTCTCTTCAGTGCAGCGCCATCTTGCGGAGGATAACCCAAGTGTAAGTACTATATCTGGAGCAGGACGTACTGTATACAAATAATATCAATTCTACAGGTGAGTACTTGTATTTTTGTAACTACCCACATTCGACTTAGATATGCATTTTAGATTTTTCTAATGCCAGGCACTCCCCCTCTATTTTAGTGAATGGAGAAGTCATGGCTGCACCCCTGTGAGTGATGGCACAGGGGGTGGGGTTTGGCACAAAAGCGCCGGTAAATAGTTCAGGCCCAGGGTGAAGGCAGAAGCCTGGGCTGAAGCATGGGCACAGACATTGATGAGATGTGTTGTTGATCGCCAGACTAGCAACGATCAGTTGCGGGGGACAAAAGGTAATCTTTGTTTTTAGTATACAGTACGTCCTGCTCCAGATAGATTACTTACACTTGGTTTATCCTCCGCCAGATGGCGCTGCACTGCAGAGACATGCAAAACAGGCTCCTCCCGGCCCCTCAAATACCCGGGGACCTCCCACAAATCCCCAGATTTCTCTGCAGTGCTTACTGCGAAGACATGAAGTTATCACTCTCTCGCAGGTGAGCGGGGCTATTAAGCCTGCGGCCCTGTTGGACTATTCCCAACCGTCCTTCGTGTGATGTGCCTCCCAGCCTGGGCTGAGCTGGTCGGGTGAAGGTTGGCGGCACCATGCGTGCTTATGGAGCGTTGCTCCACCGCAGTCCCCCACCGAAGGGTAGGCGGTATAGGCTGATGGTGAGCCTCTATGGGATGCCGCTCCCGCATTATTGTCCCATGCCCCGTGTAGCGGTGGGCCCTGTACAAAGGGCCACCATCCTCCCTCATTTTCCCTGTAGCCTTCGGGGGGAAAGAAAGGGGGGGGGGGGCGTGTGGGTGTCAGTGTATCGTGATTACGTGCTTATGGCCTTTTGTAATGTCTTTGGACTTTATATGTGGTGCCAGCGGCCGCGCTGACTTGTCTTTTTTACTGGCAATGCCGCCGATGCACGCGCCTTTTCCTTCATTTGGATGTTCTGCGCAGCACGGCTCGCTCTGGCCCGCCCTTCGAGGTACTCGGCGCCATTTTGTCAGTTCGCGCGCGCGTGTGACGTTCTTACTTACTGTGGTCCGTAAGTGCCCTCGCGGGCGGCTTTATGCTCATTGTAGTGTTTTCTGTTCTGACACCCTTTCTTCTCATTGTGTCTTTCAGACGGGTGAATCCATTGGCTTCTCCCGGCCCGGTGTAATTGATAGTCGAGCCTTGTAAAATTCTCCCACTTCCCTAGCGGGTCATTGGGGCATCCAGGGTTGCTTTATAGCGTCAATCCCTACTGGCATATTGTGCCTAAAAATCACCCTATGGAGGCATCTCAGGATAATGTGACCGGGGTCCCCTTGGGACAAGACCGGATGTGTATGGCGTGTGGACAACCCCATGCTGACGGGGCACGGGTCTGCGTACCCTGTGCTGAGCAAGCGCTGGCCTTGCATTCTGGCCTGCCAGTGGCTGCACCTCGTTTCACTTCACTCACTCCCCCAGGCTTAAATCTCACTCCTGCTGAGTCGCACACAAGTGGGGATTCTCAGCCTGATTTGTCTCATAGACTGCCTACGGCTGAACAGATTATTGCGAGGTCTTTGGCGCGTAAGGGCCCTGGTAAGAAGCGGCACTTGACGCCTTATGTTACTGTTTTCCCTATGGGAACTGAGGAGTTTTTGAATCTGTGTGGCTATACCCCTTCTGATGGAGAGCTCTTTTCTGACTCGGGCTCATCTGATGAGAGACCGAAGGGTCATGAAGACTCTGGCCCTGACCCCTGGGCCCAGGGTGACACTGACAGATTATTGTTCCAGATCTTTGAGGTTCTGTCTATCTCTCTCCCTGGTGAGGCTCCCAGGCAAAGAGGGAAGCGTTTCCATACAGCAACATCACGTTTGGAATTTCTAGACCAGGCACATTTCCATACCCTTGTGCTCAAGGAATGGGAGTGCCCCAGTAAACTTCCCGGGGTTCCATGGGATTGGGATAGGAAGTATCCTTTTCCCCCTGAGGTGGTTAAATGTTGGTCATCCCCCCCCCCCCGAGGTGGATGTCCCGATCATAGGGCTGTCTAATACCCCTTTCTTGCATCCCCCTGATTATACTACTCTTCGGGATGCTGAGGACCGTCATTGACCTGCTGGCCTCCCACGCCTTTGCATGTGCGGGGACAGCGCTGCGCCCGGGCTGTGCCTCTGCCATTACTACTGTGGCCGCTAGAACCCTCATCAGAAAAATGCTTGATCGTGCCCCTGATGATCTCCCTTGGGATGTGTTTAATGCACTCTCCAGTTGTGATGTGTTTGTAAAATGTATCCTATTAGCATTGGATGACACCATTAGAATGTGTGCAAGAAGGCTCTTACCGGGCTTCCTTTTAAGGGGCTATGCCTGTTTGGGGCCCGTCTAGACCTGTTTGGTAAGAGAGGTAAGTTACCCCAACGCAGGTGGCTGTCTCGGCCCCTTCGGGGCCAGGGCACCCCTTCTACCCCCTACCATGGTGTTAAACAGGAACCAGGGGTGTCCTTCGCAGGGGCTCGTGCAGATTCCTGCCCCAGGAGCAGCAGACAATGCCCTGGCTCCTCCGGGGGGGGCTAAGCCCAAATCTTCTCCCAAGTCCCCTCAAGCATGATGGGGCGCCCTCGCCCGCCTCGGTGAGGGGACGGCTGCGGCACCTTGCTCATGTCAGGAGGCATCACGCCTCAGACTGGTGGATTCAGGAAGTAGTGTCCTCCGGCTACAAGCTAGTTTGCTGTGCGGCCTCCCCCAAGATTATCAGGTCCTGGGTACTCCTGGTCCCTGCCTCTGCTCAGGTGTTGGTGCAGGCCATGCAAGGCATGTGGGGTCTGGGGGTCACTTGCAGATTGCCCTTAACAAACAGAGGCAAGGGACGCTACACCAACCTTTCCACAGTTCCCCAAAAGGATGGGTCAGTCTGGCCCATTCTGGATTCACAGATCTTCAGCAAACTGTCAAGTACAGGCGGTTTCTGCATGGAAACTCTGCGCTCGGCTATCAGCTCCTTGCGCCCCGGGGGCTTCTTGCCGTATGTGGAGATCAAAGATGCTTATTTTCACATCCCTGTGTCTTCAGGACACCAAGGTTCCTCAGATTCGCATTGGAAGACCAACACTGCCAATTTGTGGCCTTGTCATCTGGCCTCTCTTCAGCTCCCAGAGTGCTCACCAAGGTGCTGACGGGGGTGATGTCTCTGAGACCAAGGGGCGTCCGCGTGCTGCCCTACCTGGATGTCCTCATCACTTCCCAGTCTCTACGTCAGGCTACTGTCACTGTGGGGACCAACTAGTTGTGGATCTGTTTGTGTCACAATCACAAGCTCCCGGCCCTTGTCTCCCTGTCCCAGGATCCTCTGGCCGTGACCACGGATGCTTTAGTAATGTCATGGCAGGACATTCTGTTCTGTATGTCTTTTCTCTATTCCCCTGCTAGGCAGGGTCCTGCGCAAGATTGCTCTGGAAGGGGTGACAGTGATTCTGGTGGCTCCCGGGTGGCCAAGAAGAGTTTGGTTCACAGACGTGGTACAGATGGCAGTAGATCAGTACGTTCTGCTAGGAGTGCCAGATCTGCTCATTCAGGGCCCCTTACGCCATCCCAATCTACAGACTCTGGCTTTGACGGCCTGGCTGCTGAAACATCCACCTTGATGGAGACAGACTTATCTGCCTCGGTGATCGAGACTATGGCAAGGCTAGGAGCAACTTCTTCTTCCATCTATTAAAGGGTATGGCGTACCTTTATTGATTGGTGCGAGTCTAGGTCTCTTCCCTGTCGGTTGTTCTCAATCCCCAGGGTTCTGGAGTTTTTACAGCATGGGTTGGAGTCGGGTCTCCAACTCAGTACTCTGAAGGGTCAGGTTTTTCTGTCCTGTCAGTCTTTTTTCAGAAGTCTTTTGCTCAGCATTCTTTGGTTAAGGCTTTCTTTCAGGGGGTTACTCATGTGCGTCCCCCACGTAAACCTATGGTCCCTGTTTGGGATTTGAACTTGGTTTTGTCTGCCTTGCAGGGTGCTCCCTTTGTACCTATTCAGGATGCTGCTCTGGCTGTACTTACCCTCAAGGTTGTCTTTCTGGTGGCTATTACTTCGGTCAGGCGTGTGTCTGAGCTGGGGCTCTGTCTATCTAGCCCCCATAGAGACACCAGGATAAGGTGGTGTTCCGCCTTAAGCCGGACTTTCTGCCTAAGGTAGTGTCTACTTTTCATTTGAATCAAGATATTGTTCTTCCTTCATTGTGCCCTATTCCTAGCAACACTGAGGAAAGGGTTCTGCATTCCTTGGATGTGGTCAGGTGTTTGAAGTATTCCTTGGTAGTCACTGCGTCTTTCAGGAAAACTGATGTTCTTTTTGGGCCACTCCACCCTGAATGCGCCCGATCTCGTCTGATCTCGGAGGCTAAGCAGGGTTGGGCCTGGTCAGTACTTGGATGGGATGGTCCCTTCTGGTCCTAGGAAGGGTTTTGGCTCTGCCAAGTCTATTATTAGTGAATGGAATCGTCAGGCTGTGAGTCAGGCCTATTCCACTAAGGGGAAGATTCTTGCCTTTCGCCTTACTGCTCATTCTACTCGTGCTATTGGTGCCTCTTGGGCCTTCCAGCACCAGGCTTCTGTTGAACAAGTTTGCTAGGCCGCTACTTGGTCTTCTGTTCATACCTTTTCAAGGTTTTACAAGGGCCTCAGCTGATGCTGTCTTTGCCGCTAGGTTTTGCAGGCGGCAGTGGTTTAAACTGTCTGCTGTTGCCTTTTTTGTTGGGGATCCCACCCTACTTTATGGACACTGCTATTGGATGTCCCAAGTGTAAGTAATCTATCTGGAGCAGGACGTACTGTATACTAAGAATAATACAATTCTGTGAAATACTCACCTGTAGAATTGATATTATAAGTATACAGTACGTTCTGCTCCACCCCACCCTGGTTTTTGCTTTATTCTGGATCCCCTGTATGGTGATTGTTATCTTGTTATAGTTACCAGTTTTTGGGTGGTTAAATTCTCCCGGCTTCTTTTTCACTGCTTTTCAATGCTGGGGATTTGTGGGAGGTCCCCGGGTATTTGAGGGGCCGGGAGGAGCCTGTTTTGCATGTCTCTGCAGTGCAGCGCCATCTGGTGGAGGATAACCCAAGTGTAAGTAATCTATCTGGAGCAGGACGTACTGTATACTTATATCAATTCTACAGGTGAGTATTTCACAGAATTGTATTTTTTTTGTTTGGCTGCTGAATCACTTTTGCTGTTAAATGACAGTTTGTTTGTAGTTATGTGTTTGTATGTAGTCTGTTTTGGCTGTAAAAAAAAAAAAAAAAAGAAAAAACATTAAATACAAAACGTTTTTTCAGGTTACTGTGCACAATCCAGAAAACCAGAGCTACTTAATTGCTTACAAAGACTCCCAGCTCATTGTATCTTCAGCAAAGTAAGATTTTTAAAAATATTTTTCTAATTTAAAACCACTGTGTGTTTGCTTATAGTCTTTATCTGTATCTCAGATGTATTATCCTGTTAATACTTGCTTCTTGTAACTATGCGCAGAGCACTTAGGCACTGTGAGGAGTTTATTCAGAGATATAACAGAGCTGAAGATACCATCTGCATTCCTCACAACGAATCCCTTCCTCACCACAATGCAAGCAGTCATGTTGGCAAAGCTGTGGAGGACTGTATGCGGGCAATAATTGGTGTATTACTCAATCTGACACACGATAATGGTAAGGGCTTTGCTTTGTTCTTGCATCACATTAAAAAGCATTAAATCCCATTTTATTAATGTTAAAATATATTAAACTATTAAATAATTCCCAATGGGGTGGGCACACTGGATTAACTAGGGCATAGTCCTGCCCATCAATAGGTGGAACAATAGAAAAGCTGTTGCTCTCTAAAGATTTATCTGCCTATAGCATTTTCTTTGTTATTTTGGTTGTAAATAAAATATTTATTTCTCTCTCTCATATTCCACTAAGGGTGACACTGAATCAGATACAAATGGATTAACACTCATGCGAAGGGCTGGACTGCAAGATGAGAAAGTTGTTGTTCCTCCCGGCCTAAATATACTTCCGTCTGCTCTCCGTAATTCATTCCAGTCCTCCCATGGGCTGCTGTTGCCGCTACTTCGCTGGGGGAACTCCACTTCCTCGGGCCATTTAGCGGTCTGTTCCTCACAGGCTTCTGCCCATAGCTCGGGCCTATGCCTAGACCTCTCGAGCCGCCTAGCCGGCGCTACCTTACTGGCTGCTGTCTGCTCCTCCTCCTGGCCTGCCTGCTGTCCGCTCCTCCTCCTGGCCTGCCTGCCTCCTCCAGGCCACCTCAGCCTTAGGTTGTGCTTCAACTTGGGGTCTCCATACTGCATCTCTACTGCCCTCCTCCAATAGGCTGTGGATCTGGTAGGTCCTTTTTATTTTACTTATTCTAAGCATACAGTACGCCCTGCTCCATATATAATACTTACATGTGGGTAATCCTCCGCCAGAGGGCGCTGTTCACTGCAGACATGCAAAAACAGGCTCCTCCCGGCCCTTCATATACCCAGGGACCTCCCACAAATCCCCAGATTTCTCTGCAGTGCTCACTGCGTAGACATGAAATATCACTCTCTCGCAGGTGAGCGGGTTTTTTACAGCCTGCGGCCCTGCAGGACTACTACCACCCGTCCTCTTCCATGCAAGATGTGCCTCCCAGCCTGGGCTGCGCTGGTCGGATGAAGGTAGGCAGCACCATGTGTGCTCACGGAGCTACGCTCCACCGCAATCCCCCACCATAGGGTAGGCGGTTTAGGTCGATGGTGAGCCTCCAATAGATGCCCCTCCCGCACTATTGCCCCGTGCCCCTTGTAGCGATGAACCCTGGGTGAAGGCTCGCCTTCTCCCTCGTTTTCCCCCGTAGCTCGGGGGAAAAGAAAGGGGGGGGTATGCGTGTGGCTGCTCAGCATAATGTTGTACACGTTATGGTTCGCTTGGTGCCATTTTGATGGTCGCGATCCTCCTCCTCCCTTGGTCATGTAAGTGCCCTCCTGGGCGGTTTTGTTTCTATGATTCTTTTTTGTTCAGCTGCGCATGGCTCTGACACCCCCCCCCCCCCTCTTTCGCTTTGTCTTTCAGAAGACAAGATTTCGGTGGCTTCTCCCGGCCTGATATATATTATAGAGGGTTCATATAAAAATTTCTCCCACATTCCTAGCGGGTCTTGGGGCATCCAGGGTTGGCTATTGCATAAATCCCTGCGGGCATATTGCTCAGATAATCACCATATGGAGGCATCTCAGAATTATGAATCCGGGGTCCCTCGGGGACAAGACCGGCTGTGTGCAGCGTGTGGACAACCCCATGCTGATGCTGACAGAGCACGGGTCTGCGGACCGTGTGCTGAACAGGCACTGGCCCTGCAATCAGGTTTGCCAGTGGCTGCACCTCGCTACAATACTCCTGTCTCCCCGTGCTTAAATCTCACTCCTGATGAGTCTCATTCGAGTGGGGATGACTAGCAAGTCGTGCCGCACAGGTTGCCTACGGCTGAGCAGGTGATGGCTAGTTTGGCGGAGCGCATGGGCTCTGAGAAGAAACGGTTCCTGCCGCCTACTGGTTCTCTGGTTCCTACTGATAATGAGGAGTCTGCTGCCTTGCAGGACCCTACTCCTTCTGATGAAGGTGAGCTATTCTCTGATTCGGGCTCCTTGGACGAGAGGTCTTGGAGCCGTGATGATTCTGGCCCCGGTTCCTGGGGCCTGTGTGACACTGATGAACTACTTATAAAGATCTTTGAAGTGTTGTCAATCTCTTATATCCAAAGAATGGGAATCGCCTTGTAAACTTAAAGGGGTTCCAGGGGTTTGGGATTGGAAGTACCCATTTCCCCCTGAGGTGGTTAACTTCTGGTCAGCACCTCCCGAGGTGGATGCACCGATTATAGGGGTTACTAACCCCCCCTTCATGACTGCTCCTTATTACCGTACCCTTCGGGATGCTGAGGACCGGCGCATTGACAGACTGGCTTCCCACGCCTTTTCGTGCGCAGGGACGGCTCTGCGCCCGGTCTGTGCTGCGGCCATCATTGTGGTGGCGGCCAGGACCCTCATTAGGAAGCTACTTGATCACCAACCTGAGGATCTCCCCTGGGAGGTCTTTAATGCACTCTCCGATTGTGATGTGTTTGTGAGGTTTATCTCCTCGGCACTAGACGACACCATTAAGATGTGTGCCAGAACCTCTGCCCTTGTGGTAGCTATTCGCCGCCTGGTCTGGCTGAGACAGTGGGGAGCAGACAATGATACAAAAAAGGCTCTTTTTGGGAAAGAGGGCAAGGCACCCCTACGCAGAAGGCCGTCCCGGCCTCTTCGGGGCAGAGGCACCCATCCTTACGTTAGTGTCAAACACGAACCAGAGGTGTGCTTCCAACTTTTCGGCGTAGATTACCACCCCAGGACGGGCAGGCAACGCCCTGGGTCCTCTGGCAGGACTAAGTCCAAATCTGCCTAGACCTCTCAAGCATGAAGGGATGCCCTCGCTCTTCCGGGCGAGGGGACTGCCACAGCACCTGGCTCCTATCCGAGAGCATCTCGCTTCCTTCTGGTGGCTCCAGGAGATAGTTCCCCTGGATACAGGATGGAGTTGGCTGGGCGGTCCCTTTCCGTAGGTTGTCAGGGTGATTCTAGTCCCTGGTTTCTCTTCAGGTGTTAGTGCAGGCCGTTCTCTGCCTGCAGGGTCTGGGCTCGCTTGCAAGTTGCCCTTACCAGGTTGAGGCGATGCCTCTAAGTTAACCTTTTCTCTCTCCTTTATAAGGATGAGACAGTCTGGGCCATGCTGGCCTATTTTAGGCTTGGGAATTCTACACCCACAGTTAGTCCCTGCTGGGTATCTCTGTGTTGGGCCACAGGCGCCCTGTGCAAAGGGGCCTCCTGCCACCGGTGGAGATCTTAGATCCCTTTAGTTTCCCCTGTGTCTTATGGACTCCGAGACCTTTACAGGTCAGTGTTGAAGGACCAACTCTGTGGTTTGGGGCCTTGTTTTTGGCCTCTCTTCTGCTCCCAGGCTGCTCGCCAAGGCAAGGATGGGGGTGATGTCTTTGACATGCCCGTGGGACGTCTACACTAGGATCTACCGGATAGTCCTTCCTTACTTACCAACCTCTACTTAGGCCGAGTGGGTGAGTCGGCCGGCGGTGTCCTCTGGGGGTTATTTGGATGGGTGATCTTTCACCTCAATCCCTCATTGTCCCTTACTCGCTATCTCCGTTCCTTGGATTCGGTTCAGGCTTGAACCTTCTTCCTTGGCAATATGTGGACTCCTAGTTACATGGGCTCTGTCCCTCCTTACTGTCATTTTATTTTCACCAGCCAGGATTGCAGCTGGTGGGGCCATTGGTGGCGGTTCAGATGTTGTCCCTTATATTCAGAGCCCTTGGGCTCTTCAGCACAGTAGGTTATTACTCCTGGTTGGGGTTCTGGCACCCCTGGAGCTAGGTCTGTGCTCGTTCCCCCTTGGTTAAGGTGGTTCCTCTTGAGCTGGTTAAATTCGAGGACCCTGTCAGGGGGCACCCCCTTCTTTGCTTGCATCTTCCTGTGGATGGTCACCTTGGGTACCAAGTCTCGCAGATTGGCGGGGGGGGTTTCTTCTGAAATCCCCCGCGGCTCCTAGGTAGGTGCCCTTAGAGGGTCCAGTTTCCTACTGATTTTGTTAAAGCTGTGAGCCTTCAGTTGGCTCTATCTTGCTGGTCTACTCCTCTTCAGGATCTGTCTATTTGGGGACTCTTGGCCTGTCGGAAGACAGTGGCCTGTATTTATTATCAGTCTGGAGCTTGGAGCAGGATGATTCTCCTGGTAGGTGTCTGATCCTGATCTAGGTGGGGTCAACCTTCCCTGCATCTCAGTGGTATTCGCTCCAATGGACGTCCTTCAGTGGCAGGTTGTGTTATCCTGGTGTCCCTCTGAGAGCCAGCTAGGGTGGCTCTGTTGGGTCCCGTTAATATCACAGGGGCTCTGCCCTTGTTCTTAATGCCCCAGAATATTCTGACTCTGGTCATGGGGGCTTAGTAATTTTATGTCTGGATATTCTATTTTATATGTCTTTTCTTCGTTCATCCTGCTTGGCGGGGTTCTGCGCAATATTGCGCTGATAAGGGGGGACCTGTGATACTGATGGCCCCTGGGTGGCCTAGTGGACTGTGGTTCGCAGAGGTCCTGTTGAGGTCAGCGGACCTGTACGCTCTCTCAGGAGTGCGGTTATGCATTTTTCAGGCTCCTTCTTATGTCGCCCCAATCTAAACGCTCTAGCCTGATGGCTTGACAGTTGATTCATTCACCCCTTCGGAGACGGGTTATCTTCTGCGGTTCTGTCTATGGGGGGCTAGGAGCAAGCTTCTTCCTCTTCCCCTTTCTCCATCTATTATAGGGTATGGCTTACCCATATTGGTTGACGTGAGTCCTGGTCTCTCCCCTGTTGGACATTCTCTGTTCCCAGGGTTCTAGAGTTATTACTGCATCAGTTGGGGTTGGCTCCCCATCTGGTACTCTGAAGGTTCAGGTTCTGCCCTGTCCGCCTTCTCGTAGAAGTCTTGTTCAGTCTTCCATTGTTAAGCTTTCTTTTGGGGATTGCTCAGGTGCATCTCCCAAGTAGTTCTTTGGTCCCTGTTGGGATCAGTTTTTATTCTGTTTGCTTTGCGGGTTGTTCCCTTTGGATCTATTCAGGATGCTGTCTGAACTGTTCTTACTTCAAGTTGCCCTTCCGGGGGCTGCTGTTTCAGTCAGACGTGTGCCTGTGAAGGTGGCTCTGTTTAGTTAGCCCTCATTCATCATTTATACACCATGATGTGGTGGTATTCCGTCTCACGCCGGACCTTATGCTCAAGGTGGTGTCTTGGGCTCAATCATCCAAGTCTTTGTCTGCATCTGGGCCTTATTCTTAGTAATGCTGAAGTAAGGGGGTCTGCATTCCCTCAACAGGCTTTGTAGTTCTCCTGGATTGTTTCTCGTCCCTGAGGGGGACTGATGCCCTTTGAGGTTTGTGGGCGCCTCCATACGTATGCGCCCGATCTCATCTGTTTCCAGGGGTTACACGCCCTTGGGACTGGTCTTCCTTGGATGGACTGTCCTCCTGGTCCCAGGTATTGTGCGTTTGGCTTCTTGCTTATCCTTATTAGTGTAGGGGTCAGTGTTCCCGCCTGTCGTGCGGGTGACCAGGTTTCAATTTTCCCCCATGGGGGGAGCTCTGATTTTTACGTGACTATTGTTGCATTTGGACGGGTCATGTTGTTCCTCTAGCCTATTCCTTTTTAGGGGAAGAATCTTCTCTTGTTGTTCTGTTTCTACTTGTGCTTGGGTACCTTGGTACCAGTTTTCTGTTATTCAGGTCTTGCTAGACCGCTGCCTGTTTTCTGTTCAGTCCTTTCATAAGGTTTTTATGTGTTTGACTTTAGAGCCTTTGATCATGTCGCTCTTGGTAGCAAGGTTTGCAGGTGACAGCGCCTTTACTGGCTGCTGTGCCTTCATGGGGATCCCACCCTGCTTTATGGACACTGCTATTGGATGTCCCACGTGTAAGTATTATATATGGAGCAGGACGTACTGTATGCTTGGAATAATACAATTCTGTGAAATACTCACCTGTAGAATTGGTATTATACGCATACAGCACGTACTGCTCCACCCCACCCTGGTTTTACATTTTTTCTGGATCCCCTGTATGGTGATTGTTATCATTGTCATTGTTGCCAGTTTGGTGGTTGGTTTCTCCCAGCTTCTTTTCTCACTGCTTTTCAATACTGGGGATTTGTGGGAGGTCCCTGAGTATATGAAGGGCCGGGAGGAGCCTGTTTTTGCATGTCTGCAGTGAACAGCGCCCTCTGGCGGAGGATTACCCACGTGTAAGTATTATATATGGAGCAGGACGTACTGTATGCGTATACTACCAATTCTACAGGTGAGTATTTCACAGAATTGTATTTTTTTATTCTATTGTGTGTACTTTATTTTTGAAATTGTATCCTGGATAAGCGATATTAGGTTGTGGTCCACTGCTAGGGTCCTGGAGTCGTCACTTGTGATTGAGATGCCTGATATACTTTGCTCTTAGGCCCTAGGTAATAGACTGCCTTCACCATGACTGGGGCGCCCGGGTCTGGTATCTTAGCAGTGTGTGCCACCCCATGTCTTCTGTGCCTGCAAGGGCCTCTGGCAGAGGGCAGCCCTATCTGTTCAGAATATGCTGCCACTGTGGTACTTTCCAGATTTAGAAGGCAGCTGCAACCCCCGGAGGTATTTCCTTCCATGGAAACCTCTGGGTCTGCTCCCTCGGAGCTTACAGCTCCTCTGGCAGCTCCACAGCGTTTTGATATTCCAGGTTTTTATTTTTTTCAGCTAAAAATGCCCCCCTGGAAAGCCAATACTTCTTATCTAAGGGTCCTGAAGATCTCCCGGTCTCGAGATCTTTGAAAGTGTCTAAGAAGCAGAAACTGCTTGTTTTCCATGGAGTCTTCCGATTTCGAGGAGGAGATTTATGCTGCCTTAGAATCTCAGGAAGATTCTTCGGAGAGGGAGCTCTCTTCCTGTATGGAAGAGAGTAATTTGGGTTCTTCTTAACAGGGGTCTCCTATGTTCAAGGATTCCTCTATTGCTCTAATTTAGAGGTTTTGGGTATCCCAGCTCCTAGAGCAGTCTCATTTTACCAGGCTTATCCAAAGGGAATGGGAAAAGCCAGACAAGCTCCCCACTATTCCCAGAGTCCTAGATACTAAATACCCTTTTCCCATGGACCTAATAAAATTATGGTCTTTTCCTCACAAGGTGGATGATCCTGTTTCAGGACTCTCTGAGAACACGGTTATTCCTACTTCTGACAGTGCTACCCTAAGAGATCCGGTGGATAAGCTCCTAGATCAGCTATCCAGGCATGCCTTTTCTATGGCTGGGTCGGCCTTACGGCCTGCCTGCACCGCAGCCGTGGCAGGCAAGAAAGTGTTACAGTTCAATTCTCAAGTTCAGGCTTTTCAATCTCGTAATTGATGATCTCAGTTGATAAAGTCCAGCATGGAAGTCTACAAGAATGTCATCTCTTCAATGCATTAAAAATTGTTAGACTAAATGCCAAGGATTTATCCCTTGTGGTGGGTCAGAGACATTCAATCTGGCTAAACAATGCTTGGCCAACTCAACTTCCAACAAGACTGACGGGACTTTTTTGGGAGGTCATCTGTTTGGGGAGCATTTGCATGGTATTTTGAAGAATGCGATAGGGGGCAAGTCTACTTGGCTCCCGCAAAGAAAGGGGTCTAATCCTTTTTTTTTTTTTTTTTCTCGTGGAGCTTCCAAAACCCATTTTACAGTGGCAGAGGTTCATTCCTCTAGACACCGAGAGGAATTCTGCAATAGACCCAGAACAAGGCAAGAACTTTCTGGCAAAACAAGGCTAAACCCCCTTCTAACCCTCTCAGACATGAAGGGATGCCCTCATCCTTTTGGGTGGGGGGAAGGCTTCTGCATGTGGCCCCCATTTGGAGGCTCCATGCAACAGATGCATGGCTCCAGGAGATAAATTCTTCTGGCTGCAAGATTGAATTGGGGGCCAGACCTCCTCGAAGGTTCTTTCTGTCGAAGGTATCCCAGACTGTGGCAAAAGCAGAAGCATTGAGATCTGCTGCTGTTCACCTGTTGCAGCTAGGATAGTCTGCTCCATTCCCCTTTCAGAGAGGTCACGGATTCTACTCCAATTTGTTCATATTCCCTAAGAGGGACGTCTCTGTGCGCCCAATTCAAGGGCCTCAACAGTTTCTTCCGACTTTGGAGATTTCACATGGAATCTTTAAGATCCATTATGGCTGCACTTTAGCCAGGTGTTTTTATGACCATTGTGCATATAAGGGACAACTACCTATATATCCCCATCTTCCAGGTCATAAAAAATGTTTGTGTTTCGCTGTCGATTGCCTACACTTTCAGTTCGTGGCTCTGTTGTTTGGTCTTCGGCTCCAAGCGTTTTTTTTTTACCAAGGTTCTGTCAGGCCTCATGGCTCTTCTCGGGCATCAGACGATATAAATAACCCCCTACTTAGATGATCTTCTGATCAGAGCCCATTCTTTCAGGAGGCTTTGAGAGATACAGAGTCTTATCGATTCTAGAAATCTTTGTCTGGCTAGTGAACTATCCAAAGATGCATATCATTCCCTAGAGAGTTCTCTCCTTTTTGGGAATGACATTAGACATGGCTCAGGCAAAAATATTATTCCAAGTATGTCACACACCCCGCTTCCACTATTCATGACATATGGGTTATGGTCCAGTAGAGGGCAAACTTCTGCAGAGATGAAAGCAAAAAAGAAGCCCCTCCCGGTCCAGAAATACCTGGGACCTCCCACACATTCCCCAGTTCCTTCTCTGCAGGACGGCGAGCAAGTCAGAAGATGTCTGCTTCTCTTCCTTGCAGGTAAGCCGGGCTTACGCCCAGCCATTTTTTGCCCTATTTCTGCCCGGACCTTTATTCTTTAAGCCCATTATTAGTCTCCCAGCCTTTGCTGCAGGTCCGGGTGAGGGTAGGAATCACCTTAATAGGTGTTTAGGGAGCCATGCTCCCCTGTGAGACCCCATATAAAGGGGTTGGCGGAATCTGGGTTGGTGATCCCGGTTTGGGATGCCCTGTCCCTATTTATGTGTATGTATGTGTGTATGTATATATATATATATATATATATCCCTTACACCATACTGGTGTGAGATTATCCCCCTTCCGGGTTCCTCTGTTAACCCTCCAGTGGGGGGGGGGGCGGACTTTTCCTTTTCTTTCAGTGTGAATGTGTTTGTGTATGGCGCTTGGTGCTTCACTTTACTGGCTTGTCGCCGTTTTTTGCTGCTGCTGAGGGGAGCTTCTTCCCCTCAGGCTGCGGTGTTAAGGGGGCGGGGCCGGGCGCTACGTGTCTTGACACGGCCGCCCCCCCCCCCTTCTGTTGGAGCCAATTGCGGAGCCCAGCCCACGGCTGGGAACCACACTGCTGGTTGAGAGTGTAGGGGGACGGGGCCAGGCTCTGCGCGCGATCCGCGCTGGCCCGCCCCTTCTTCTCCCTTTCTCACTCTTCTGAGCTGATGAGCGGTGGCAGCCATTAGACCAGACACTTGAGTGCCCTCCCGGGCTCCCCCTTTTATGTACCTGAATTAGCCATGTGCCCCATTCTGTCAGGGGACAGCGCTAGTCCTTTGTCTTTTTTTCCATTGATTTATGATGGTATATATAATATATGTGTGTGTGTGTGTATATATATATATATATATATATAATATGTGTGTGTGTGTATGTGCTTATGGCCACTCCTTTGTGTCAGGAGGACTTCCTGTGCCTTGCTTAAAAGGGGGGGTCTCCCGGTATTAGGGTCCCTAGCAGAAATTTGGGGCACTTATAAATCCTCCAACTTGGGACTTAAGGGGCATCCCGGGTTGCTTACTAGCGTAATTCCCTCGGGTCATTGCGACTACCTTAAAATCACCATATGGAGGCTCCACAGGATACCGGGCTCGGGCTTCCCTTGGGACAATCCCGGTTATGTGTGGGTTGTGGGGTATCCCTTACGGGGGAGGATGTACTTATTTGCATACCTTGTGCGCAACAGGCCATAACGCGGCAGTCGGGACCCCAGACATCTGGGTCAGTGCCGCCCGCCTCTCCTACCCCACCCCGCATCATCCATACCCCAAGTGACACTGCCATTAGTGGGGAGTCGCACTCGGATGTATGTGCCAGGCTGGCCAACCTCGAGAAAATTATTTCTAGCTCAGTGGGCAGAAAGGCCACTTCTAAGAAAAGGCATCTGTCACCTGCTACGCCGGTAATTGATTTTGATGATTATGACTCCCCTGAATTGGGCTGATTATTCCCCGCTTGAGAAGGGGGAATTGTTTGAGGAATCTGAGACTGAGGAATTGCAGTTCTTTGATTCTGATGCCAGGTGGGCGCTGGAGGATGCTGTTGATACCCCCAGGGTCCTGACCCATCTGTTAGAGGTTCTGGATATTTCCCCACCAGCGAAGGCCCCTCCGAAGAAGGGGGAATTCTTTGGGTTCTCTAAGCCCTGCTTGGAGTTTCCAAATCAGGATCATTTTGACAGCATTCTTAGAGAATGGGAGAAGCCGAGTCGCCTTCACGGTGTTCCTCAGGGATGGGATAGGAAGTATCCCTTTCCGTTGGACGCGGCGAAGCGCTGGTCTTCCCCTCCCGAGGTTGACGCGCCCATTTTAGGATTGTCAAACACCTCCGTTGTACATATTCCTGACGCCACTACCCTTAAGGATGGCGAGGACAAGCGCATTGATCAGATGGCATGTCATGCCTTTGCCAGTGTGGGTTCTGCCTTGAGGCCTGTCTGTGCATCTGCACTCGTGGCTGTGGCTACCAGGTCTGAGATTAGGGACATGTTAAATGGGTCCCAGCTCAACCCGGACAGCGTTGAATTCACAACCATTAAGAGGTGTGAATTGTTCATGAATCTTGTTTTGTCGGCTATGGACGACACTATTTCCATGTGTAGTAGAACTTCGGCCCTGTTGGGCGGCTGACATTGCGGCCAAGAAGTCACAGCTTTGCCCTTTTTGGGAACGCGGCTGTTTGGAGACAAATTGGATTCTGTGGCGAAGGGTGGGAAGCTACCTCAGCGTAAGAAGCTGCTTCGCTCCTTTCGGGGGGCAAGCGCCTTCAATCCTTCCTTTCGCGGTGCCAGAGGGGGCAGAGGTCTTGCCTACTCTGGCTTTAGAGGTGATTCCTGGAACAAGGGTAGAGGACGTGCCGGTCCAGCCTTTACCTGGGGTTCCAGGCCCAAGCCAGCTCAGCAATGAGGAGGCGCCCTCACCCTTGCGGGTGGGTGGACGGCTGCGGCTCTTCTTCCAGGTCTGGGCCCAGGAGGTCACAGACAAGTGGATATTGGAAGTGGGCTCGTCTGGGTACAAACTGGAGTTCGAGTCCCTGCCTCCTCTCGGATTCCTAAGGTCTCGGGTGCCATCGGATCCTCGGGCGGCGCAAGGGCTCCTGTTGGCTGTAAAGAATCTCCTGGACATGGCGGTCATATGCCCGGTGCCTCTTTCAGAGAGAGGACAGGGCTATTATTCCAACCTCTTCACAGTTCCCAAAAAGGATGGCTCCATAAGACCCATTCTGGATTTGAAGCTTCTCAGCAGGTTCATCAGAACCAAGAAGTTCCGCATGGAGACTCTGTGTTGAGCCATCGGTTCCCTTCATCAGGGGGATTTCATGACGTCCATAGACATCAAGGATGCTTACCTTCATGTACCAATTTTCCCAGCACACCGGAGATTTCTCAGGTTCGTGGTGGGAGATCAGCATTTTTAGTTTGTGGCCCTCCCGTTCGGGCTGACCTCGGCACCGAGGGTGTTTACCAAGGTTCTGGCGGGCATAATGGCCCTGCTAAGAGCCCAGGGCATTCGCATTGTGCCGTATTTGGACGACCTACTCATTACAGCCTCTTCCCTCTGCCAGCCGGAGTTGGACACCAGGACGGTGGTGGCGATGCTGGAAAGGTTTGGATGGGTGATCAACCACCCCAAGTCTTCTCTCTCCCCGTCAAGGGAGATCTCCTTTCTGGGCATGAATCTGGATACCAGTCAGGCCAGAGTGTTCCTACCTCAGCCAAAGGTGCCCTTCTATCAGGCTTGGGATGACTCTGGTGGGATTGATGGTGGCCTCCTTCGAGTCAGTCCCCTTTGCTCAGTTCCACATGAGGTCGCTTCAACTTCATCTATTGCTGAAATGGGACAGATGTCCACAGTCCTTGGATCAGTCATTTCTGATGTCTCCCAGGGTTCAGCAGTCCCTTCAGTGGTGGCTGGAATCAAGCAATCTGATGAGGGGCAGATCGTTCCTGGGCCCTCGTTGGGAGACGGTTGCCACGGATGCCAGCCTGTCGGGCTGGGGAGGCTTCTGGAAAGATCATCAGTTTCAGGGGTTGTGGGGTCCTCAGGAGGCTCACAACCCCATCAATGTCTTGGAGCTCAGAGCTATCCGCTTGTTTCTGTCACGTCTGACACTTCACCTACAGGGCTTACCGGCTCAGGTTCGATCAGACAATCGTACTGCGGTAGCTTACATCAATCACTAAGGAGGGACTCTCAGCAGGAGTGCCCTCAGGGAAGTCTCTCTGATTCTGACATGGGCGGAGAGCAATGTTCCTTGCATCTCGGCAGTATACATTTTGGGAGTGGAGAACACGGAGGCGGACTCCCTGAGCAGGGGATTCTCTCGCCGAGGGGAATGGTCTCTCAACCACATGGTGTTTCGGGCCCTGTGTCACAAGTGGGGGACTCCGGAGGTGGATCTCTTTGCGGATCTCTGGGCAAGGTAGTGCGCAAGCTGGCTCTCGAGGGGGCACCAGCAATTCTGTTGGCCCCAAGGTGGCCAAGACAGGTTTGGTTCGCAGACGTCGTAAGATTGGCGGTAGATCAGTACAGGCTGCCCCTGTCTCCGGATCTGATCTCTCAGGGTCAACTACGTTACCCCAATTTACAAACGTTTGCTTTGACGGCGTGGCTGCTGAAACCTTCATCCTGAGGGAGGAAGGTTTGTCTGAGGCGGTTATTCAAACCTTGATTAGAGCTTGGAAGAGGTCTTCCTCTACCATTTACTATAGGACTTGGCAGTCCTATATTGACTGGTGAGGCTAGGGCCTTAACTTGCAGGGTGTTTTCGATTCCTAGGATTTTGGAGTTTCTACAACACGGTCTGGATCTGGGGTTCCAGCTCAGTACTTTGAAGGGCTGGGTTTCTGCCCTGGCTGTCTTTTTTCAAAGGTCTTTTGCTTTGCATCATCTGGTCAAGACTTTTTTCCAAGGGGTCACTCATGTTCGGCCCCCTAGAAAGCCTTTGGTTCCCGTTTGGGTCCTAAATTTGGTTCTTTCGGCCCTCCAGGTGCCTCCCTTTAAACCAATGCAGGATGTGGCTCTTTCTGTGCTCACTCAAAAGGTTGCCTTTTTGGTGGCTATTACCTCTGTTCGGCGTGTCTGAGTTGGTGGCTCTGTCTATTCAGGCCCCTTACTTTGAGAGACACCAGGATAAGGTGGTTTTTCGCTTTAAACCAGATTTCTTTCCTAAGGTGGTTTCTGCCTTCCATCTCAATCTGGATGTAGTTCTCCCTTCCTTGTGTCCTAGGCCTAGCAATGACAAGGAGAGGGCTTTGCACTCTTTGGATGTGGTTCGTTGTGTGAAGTACTATTTGGTTGCTACTTCTCCTTTTTGTAAGACGGACGCCTTGTTCGTGGTGCCTTCTGGGCCCAGAAAAGGTTTGGCGCCCGCCAAGTCTACCATTAGTAAATGGATACGCCAGGCCATTGTTGGGGCCTATTCCGCTAAGGTCAGGGTTCCTTCTTTTAAGATCACTGCTCATTCTACTCATGCTGTTGGGGCTTCCTGGGCCTTTCAGCACCAGGCTTCTGTTGAACAAGTTTGTAAGGCTGCTACTTGGTCTTCCGTTCATACTTTTTCCAAGTTTTATAAGGTTGATGTGCGGGCCTCAGCGGATGCTGTTTTTGGCCGCAAGGTTCTGCAAGCTGCAGTGGTTTAAATTGGTGCATTTTTTGCTGTATTTGGATCCCACCCATGAGGGACACTGCTATTGGATGTCCCATATGTCATGGATAGTGGAAGCGGGGTGTGTGACATACTTGGAATAATACCATTTTGTGATTACTCACCTTTAAAATGGGTATTATAAGTATGTCACACACCCCGCTTCATCCCGCCCTTTAGTATTCTGGATCCTTTATATGGTGAACCTTTTATTGTTAAGAATGTTTTATTAGTTCTTCCTGGTCCCCTTACTGCTGTCATATACTGGGGAATGTGTGGGAGGTCCCAGGTATTTATGGACCGGGAGGGGCTTCTTTTTTGCTTTCATCTCTGCAGAAGTTCGCCCTCTACTGGACCATAACCCATATGTCATGAATAGTGGAAGCGGGGTGTGTGACATACTTATAATACCCATTTTAAAGGTGAGTAATCACAAAATGGTATTTTATAGCTTCAGGCCAGGGTAGACCCTCTTGACCTGCCTTCACCCGACAATTCATCAAGGAATGCGTATGTTGGGATTGATGGTTTCTTGCTTCGAGGCTGTGCCGTTTGCTCAGTTCCACACAAGACCCCTGTAGTCTGAATTGCTGTCTATTTGGGATCAAATCACAGAGACCCTGGGTCCTGATATTTCTTGGGGAATATTACTCCAATGTATAGCGTCTCATTTTAATACATGCATGGAAATTCCTTGAGAAGGTAGCCTATTGTTTATCTACATTCAATACAAAATTATGATCTATTGAATAATATACAGTAGCTGTTATTTTGTTTGAGCATAGCAACATTTTGAAGAGTCATTATATATATCCATGTATATTTCTTTCTCTCTTTTTCAGGTGAAAGGGCATTGATAACGCCTAATTTTTAGGCAAAACATGTCTGCCCACCTGAAAGGTATTTCCAATGGTAACTGAAAAGAGTGGCAATGGCCAGAGAATTTTTATGTACAAACAATATCAAAGTATTTACCGCATGTTAATCTGTGCAGATAAATGCTCTGTTTTTAATCAGATGATCAATAAAATGTAAATTATTTTAACAATATGGTGTGGTCACAGTCAGAGATCTTATAAAAAAAAACGGGGGCACCTAACCCTGGATCCATTCCTAAATTACTTGACTGATCTTGACTGTGTACCCACCCAAATATATCTAATTGGGGTATTTAGGAAAAGGGTCGCACAAGGCGGGGAAACCCACGGTGGGTAACCCCGCACCTCAAGTGAATTTCCAAGAAACAGAAATTAAAAAAAAAAAAAATCCTCCCACTTGGGACCTGAAGGGGCATCCCGGGTAGCTTAATAGCGTAAATCCCTCTGGTCATTGCGACTACATTAAAAACACCATATGGAGGCTTCTCAGGATACCGGGCTTGGGCTCCCCTCGGGGCAACCCCAGCAGTGTGTGGGTTGTGGGGCATCCCTTGCGGGGGATAATGTACTTGTTTGCATACCTTGTGCTCAGCGGGCCATAATGCAGCAGTCGGGGGCCCAGGTGTCTGGGGGCCCAGGCCTCATCTCCTTCCCCACCCTGCCTTATCCGTACCCCTAGTGATGTTGTCACAGGTGGGGAGTCGCAATCTGATGTATGTGCCAGACTGGCTAATATTGAGAAATGTATTTCTGGCTCAGAAAGGCCTCGGCTAAGCGAAAGCATTTGTCTCCAGCCACGCCGACCTTTGAGTTTGATGATTATGATTTTCTTGACTGGTCTGATTATTCCCCGCTAGAAGAGGGGGAATTATTTGAGGGTTCTGACAATCAGCAGTTTGTTGGTGCTGATACTGAGCAAGAGCAGGGGGATGCTGTGGATACCCCGAAGGTCTTGGCTCACCTTTTTGAGGTTCTGGCAATTTCTCCTCCTGAGGAGGCCGCTCCTCAAAAAGGGGAATTCTTTGGGACTTCCAAGCTACGCCTGGAGTTCCCAAATCAAAAGCATTTGGATGGCATTATTCTTAAGGAATGGAAGAAGCCTACTCGGCTTCCAGTTATTCCTCAAGGTTGGGATAAAAAGTATCCCTTTCCGGTGGACGTGGTAAAACGATGGTCGTCCCCTCCCGAGGTGGATGCCCTGGTGCTCGGGTTATCCAGTACTTCTATTTTGCATTCTCCTGACTCCACCACTCTCAAAGATGGTGAGGATAAACGCATTGATCAGATGGCTTGCCACGCGTCTCGAGTGCCTTCAGATCCACTGACCGCACAGGGGCTCCAGGCGGCAGTAAGTTATCTGCTGGACATGGCTGTCATTTGCCTAGTGCCTTTCGTGGAAAGAGGCTTGGTATTCTATTCCAATCTATTCACGGTGCCCAAGAAGCACGGTGCCCGGTGCGGCTGGCAGTAGATCAGTTTTATCTGCCTCTTCTTCCGGATCTTATCACCCAGGGTCAGCTACGCTACCCCAATTTACCAACGCTGGCTTTGACGGCGTGGCTGCTGAAACCTCCATCTTAGAGGAAGGTATTTCTGATGCGGTGGTTCAGACTCTTGTTAGAGCTAGGAAGAGATCTTCCTCTAACGTCTACTATAGGACTTGAAGGTCTTATATTAACTGGTGTGAGGCTAGGACCTTGCCTTGTAGGGTGTTTTCTATTCCCAGAATTCTGGAGTTTCTTCAACATGGTCTGGACTCGGGGTTCCAGCTTAGTACTTTGAAAGGGCAGGTTTCTTCCTTGGCAGTTTTCTTTCAAAGGTCTTTTGCCCTTCATCCCCTGGTTAAGACATTTTTCCAGGGGGTTACTCATGTGCGGCCTCCTAGAAAGCCCTTGCTGCCGGTTTGGGATTTAAACTTAGTTCGGTCGGCTCTCCAGGGGCGTCCTTTTGAGCCGGTGCATGATATTGCTCTTTCTCTGCTCACTCAGAAAGTTGCCTTTTTGGTGGCTATTACCTCTGTTCGGCGTGTCTGAGTTGGCGACCTTGTCTATTCAGGCTCCTTACTTTGAGAGGCACCTGGACAAGGTAGTTTTCCGCTTTAAGCTGGATTTCCTTCCTAAGGTGGTTTCGGCCTTCCACCTCAATCAAGATGTAGTTCTCCCTTCCTTGGGTCCTAAGCCTAGTAATGACAAGGAGAGGACCTTACATTCTTTGGATGTGGTTCGATGTGTGAAATATTATTTGGTGGCTACTTCTCCTTTTCGTAAGACGGACGCCTTTTTTCGTGGTGCCCTCCGGGCCCAGGAAAGGTCTGGCGCCCGCTAAGTCTTCCATTAGTAAATGGCTTCAACAGGCCATTGTTGGGGCCTGTTCTGCCAAGGGTAAGGTTCCCCCCTTTCATGTTACTGCTCATTCTACTCGTGCTGTTGGAGCATCTTGGGCTTTTCAGCATCAGGCTTCTGTTGAACAAGTTTGCAAGGCTGCTACTTGGTCTTCCGTTCATACTTTTTCCAAGTTTTATAAGGTTGATGTGCGGGCCTCAGCGGATGCTGTTTTTGGCCGCAAAGTTCTGCAAGCTGCAGTAGTTTAAGTTTGCATAATTGCCTTTTTGGGATCCCCACCCATTATGGGCACTGCTATTGGATGTCCCAAGTGTCATGAATATTCGGAAGCGGGGTGTGTCTGCCATAGTTATCCGAACAACAATTCGAGCCCAAAAGCAGACTTCATCATTATCAGAGAGTCTGACGGGTCTTTATAGCTTTGTGTGAATGCAGAAGTTTCAGGAGAGGACGACCTCCCTGAAAGCCCCTTCTGCCTGTTTGGGACCTGCATTTAGTCTTGCAGTACTGCCCTTCGGACAAGAGTTAACCCATTCGTATCTGATTCAGTGACGCCCTTGAGTGGAAGAAGAGAGAATCAATTCTACAGGTGAGAATCACAGAATTGTATTTTTAGGGGTTCCAAAACTTAATCACATGAGAGCAGTAATGCTTATCTTTCTGGTGATGCTGTGGCTCTCCCTCCCTGGCTTTGAGAGCTTTCTGCTCGAACTGTTGCCGTATGAAATAAACTGATCTGAATTTCGACTAGGTCCTACTTTAAGTTTTTATGATACTTAGGTGGTGTAAAAAAGGTGTATAAAGATACATATAAACATGTCGGCTAATGATAGAAGGGGTCACATGTACCCCCGAACTGAATAAAACTTCTGCCAAGCTTGTGTTTTTTTTGTTTTCTTTCTCCTGGTAGAAATAAAATCCAGGGGTGCCATGGTTCAGTGTTTTGGGGTGACAAAACCCATCAGTCTGACCACCTCTTCCTTCCAATGAAAGAAACATCTGGCTTGATATTTCTTGATGCTGGGTGTATAAGTGACTCCTCCCCCACCATCCAGAATAAAATATATATATATATATATATATATATATATATATATATATATATATATATATATCTATCTCATTGTGGCTTTTTTGGCTATAATTGAAAATTTGGTGTGTTTTTGTCTTCAGTGAAACCCTTGTTAACAGATCATTTAAGACCAGGGCCTTTCATTTAAACAAGAAGCAGAATTGTTCACAAGGATTTATTAATTTTATTTAAAGGTAGATGTACCCCCTCTCCATCTCTAGTATACTTAAAGCAGAGAAAAACTCAACAGTAGCTGCCCTGGAATCTAAGCTCATCAGAAGCCCACCCCAGCCATCAGATAGGTTGGGGTGTGAGTTTACATGTCGGTGGGCATGCGGCAGAACCCGATCCCCATTTAAATCAATGAGATCTGTGTGACAAATGACAGTCCACGAAGACTGCTCTCACTGAACGAGAGCTTGCGCATTCGCCGTAGAAACGAGGAAGAGGTTGGTGAATAGCCGCATTCCAGGGGGTTCCACACAGTGGGGCATCCCAACTCTGGATGTCCCAAGGGAACAGGACATAATCCATGAATTTGAGACTCCTGGGTTTTGTTCCGTGTAGCCTGGAGAGCCACAGCCTTAAAGCGGAACAAAGCCCAGGAATTTGATTATCCTGGGTTTCGGTTCTTGCCCCTAGGGCACCCATGTTGTGTGACCCCCCCCCCAGGTTGCCCAATAGAACTCGCTTTTATTCAGTGTGTGTGCGGCCTCTCAACAAATCTCAATTAGTCTAAGCAAGTGGACCCGTGCTCGCCTGGCAGTCGCATCCCTATTACCCTCTAACAGGGAGCATGCGCTGTTGGAGTGGGGGAGAAGGTGAGTTTACTGGGCGACCTGGGGGGGTTTCACACAGCTAGGCATGCTGAATCTGGATGCCCCTGGGATAGTGATTCAAGCTGCCCTGGAGTCTTATAGATTCAGGGATGTGGGTTTTGGTCCTCTTTAAGGCTGCAGCTCCCCCAGGCTACCCACTTTCGTCCTCCCGCACTATCGCCCCTCGCCTCCTGTCCATCTGTGGGCTCCTGTTAGGTTGGCCGCTGCCCTCCCTCGCTCTCCCTGGTATTTCTCGGGAGGGGGGTGTGTGTGTTTGTAGGTGTATTCTTCACTCTTATTGTTTCCGTGGTATAGCTTGGCTTGTGTTGCCGTGCGTGTTGGTTGCACTGGTTGCTTTTAAAAATGCTGCCGCGCGCGCTTGTACGGCGTTCCGCGGTCAGCGGCGACTTTACCTCAGGCGCTGCTGCGCCATCATTGGTTGGCATGGTCACGTGGGCGCCTTCGGATGGCGGGTTCCGCATCACTGTCTCCGCGTCCCGCCCCTCTAGGTATCTGCGGGCGTCACACACCCGCTTCAGATAGTCATTACACTTGGGTTATACCGACCTGTAGAGGGCGATCTTGCAGAGATGTCATGAAAAAAAGGGAGCCCCTCCCGGTCCATAAATACCTGGTACCTCCCACTCATTCCCCAGTCTTTCATCTCTGCAGACGGCGAGCAAGTTCAGAAGATGTCTCCTCCTTGCAGGTAGCCGGTAACTCCCGGCCCGCTTGTTAGTCTATTTCTGCCTGGACCCCCTTCTTAGTATTCCCCTTGCCTCCCAGCCTAGGCTGCTGGTCTGGGCAAGGGTAGACGGCACCTAATGGTGCTTAGGAGCTACGCTCCACCGTGACACCCCATACTAAGGGGTAGGCGGTTTTGCTGGGTTGGTGATCCCGGTTTGGGATGCCCGGTCCCTTGCCCGTCCACCTTCCAACGTGGATTCCCCCTCTCCTGGATTGCCCTTGCTCCTTGGGGGGGGGCAGCGTACGGGTCCCAGGATACCGGGCTCGGGCTCCCGGCAGTGTTTGGGGTGTGGGGCATCCCTTACAGGGGATGATGTTTTCCTTTGCATACCATGTGCGCAGCAGACTATTACGCGGCAGTCCGGATCCCAGGCGTCTGGTTCTTGCCCGCCGGTCCCTTCCCCTACCCCTCCCCGCCTGACCCATACCCCGTGTGATGTCACGAGTGGGGAGTCGCATTCTGAGGTGTGTGCCAGATTGTCCAACCTGGAAAAATTATTTTCCAGCGCTGTGGCCAGAAAGGTCCCAGCTAAGAGAAAGCACTTGTCCCCAACCACGCAGGCTTCGGATTGTGAGGAGTTTAATTCATTGGACTGGTCTGATTACCCCCCGCTAGAGGAAGGGGAGCTTTTTGAGGAGTCGGATGGTTCTGACGATCAGCAGTTTGTTGGCGCTGATGCCGAGCGGGGTCAGGGGGATTCTGTGGATACCCCTAGGGTCCTGGCTCATATGTTTGAGGTTCTGGCAATCTCTCCTCCTGAAGTGACTCTTCCGCAGAACGGGGAGTTCTTTGAGGAGGCTAAGCCGCGCTTAGAGTTTCCTAATCAAAGGCATTTCGACGGCATTTTTCTTAAGGAATGGGAGAGGCCTACTCGGCTTCCGGGTGTCCCTCCGGGTTGGGATAAGGAGTGTCCCTTTCCGTGGACGCGGTGAGGCGCTGGTCGTCCCCTCCCAAGGCGGACGCCCCTGTTTTGGGGTTGTCTAGCGCCTCTGTCTTGCATTCTCCTGACTGTTCTACTCTCAAGGACGGTGAGGACAAACGCATTGACCAGATGGCTTGTCACGGTTTTGCCAGTGTCGGGTCGGCCTTGTGGCCTGTTTGTGCTTCAGCGCTTCTAATCGTGGCTTCTAGTTCGGTTGTCAGGGACCTGTTGTCTACCTCCAGGCTTGACCCGGCTAGTGAGGAGTTCACCGCCCTTAAGCGGTGTGAATTGTTTTTGTCATTTTTGCTAGCCGCCCTGGATGACACTATGGTGATGTGTAGTAGAACTTCGGCCTTGCTGGCGGCTATTCGGTCGGTTTGGTTGCGCCTGTGGGCGGCTGATTTTGTGTCCAAAAAGTCTCTCTTCCCTTTCTGGGCTTGCGGCTCTTTGGAGAAAAATTGGATTTGGTCGCAAAAGGAGGTAGGTTACCTCAGCGAAAAAAGCAACGTCCCTTTCGGGGGGCGGTTTCATTTACCCCTTCCTTTCGTGGGGCCAGAGCTGGACGGGGATCGGCTCTCTTCCCCTCCAGAGGTGATAACTGGAACAGGGGAAGAGGATGTGCCCGTCCAGGTCACAGCTGGGGCTCTAAACCCAAAGCCGCTGCTAAGCCGGCTCAGCAATGAGGGGGTGCCCTTGCGGGTGGGGGGACGGCTGCAACACTTCTCCCAGGTCTGGGACCAGGAGGTCTCGGACAGATGGATTTGGGAAGTGGCGTCTTCCGGTTACAAACTGGAGTTCAAGATCCGGCCTCCTCCCAGATTCTTCAGGTCTCGCGTGCCCTTGGATCCTCTGGCCGCGCAGGGGCTCCGGGCGGCAGTAAAAGATCTCTTGGACATGGCTGTCATCTGCCCGGTGCTTCCCTCGGACCGGGGCCTGGGATACTATTCCAATCTGTTTACGGTGCCCAAGAAGGATGGCTCCGTTCGTCCCATCCTGGATCTGAAGTTTCTCAACAGGTTTATCCATCTCAGGAAACTCCGCTCTGCCATAAATTCACTTCGGCAGGAGGACTTCATGACGTCCATAGACATCAAGGATGCTTATCTGCATGTTCCAATCTTCCCGGCGCATCAGAGATTTCTCAGGTTCGTGGTGGAAGATCGGCATTTTCAGTTTGTGGCCCTTCTGTTTGGCCTTACCTCGGCTCCAAGGGTTTTCACCAAGGTGCTAGCGGGGTGATGGCCCTCCTCAGAGCCCTGGGAATCCGCATCGTGCCTTATCTGGACGATCTTCTTATTATGGCATCCTCTCACGGCCAGGCGGAGCTAGATACCAGGACTGTGGTAGCCACCCTGGAGAGATTCGGCTGGGTGATCAACTATCCCAAGTCCTGCCTCTCTCCCTCCAGGGTGGTGGCGTTCCTGGGAATGTCTCTGGATACTTCTCAGTCCAGGGTGTTCCTCCCCCGGCCCAAGGTTCTTTTGATTCAGGAATTGACTCAGCTTCTCCTATCCATCCCTCACCCGTCCATTCGGCTGGGGATGCAACTGGTGGGATTGATGATGGCTTAGTTCGAGGCGGTTCCATTTGCCCAGTTTCACACAAGGATGCTCCAGCTTCATCTCTTGGCGGCCTGGGACGGGTCCTCGCTGTCATTGGATCAGTCTTTTCTGATTTCCCCCCCGGGTTCGGCATTCCCTTCGGTGGTGGCTGGAACCGAGCAATCTGATGAGGGGCAGATCCTTTCTGACCCCTCGTTGGGAGACGGTCACCACGGATGCCAGCCTGTCAGGTTGGGGAGGATTTTGGAAGGATCTTCAGTTTCAGGGACTGTGGGGGCCTCAGGAGGCTCACGATCCCATCAATGTTCTGGAGCTGAGAGCCATCAGATTGGTTCTGGCTCACTTGACTCCACCAGGGAGGGACTCGCAGCAGGCGTGCCCTCAGGGAAATATCTTTGATCCTGGCTTGGGCAGAGAGCAATGTCCCATGCATCTCGGCGGTGTACATTCCGGGAGTGGAGAACACGGAGGCGGACTCCCTGAGCAGGTGCTCATCTCACCGGGGGGGGGGGGGGAATGGTCGCTCAGCCCCAAGGTGTTTCGGTCGCTTTGCCACTGGTGGGGGTCTCCGAAGGTGGACCTCTTTGCCTCTCGTCACAATCACAAGCTTCCGGCGTTTGTGTCTCTCTCGCAGGATCCGCTGGCTCTGAGAGCGGATGCCATGTCTCTGAACTGGAGGGATCTGGGGTTTCTGTACCTGTTCCCCCCCGTTTCCCATGGTGGGCAAAGTGGTGCGCAAGCTGGCCCTAGAGGGCGCTTCAGCAATCCTGGTGGCTCCAAGGTGGCCAAGACAGGTCTGGTTCGCAGACGTGGTAAGGTTGGCAGCGGATCAGTTAGATCTGCCCCTTCTGCCGGATCTGCTCACTCAGGGTCCACTTTTCTACCCCAAATTACCAACGCTGGCTTTGACGGCGTGGCTGCTGAATCCTCCATCCTGAAGGAGGAAGGTCTTTCTGATGCTGTCATTCAGGCTCTGGTTAGGGCTAGAAAGAAGTCTTCCTCTGCCATCTACTATAGGATTTGGATGTCTTATATTGATTGGTGTGAGGTCCGGGCCTTGCCTTGCAGGGAGTTTTCTATCCCTAGGGTTTTGGAATTTCTGCAACATGGTCTGGACCTAGATTTGCAGCTTAGTACGCTGAAAGGGCATGTTTCCGCCCTGGCGGTTTTCTTTCAAAAGTCTTTTGCTCTTCATCCTCTGGTTAGGACCTTTTTCCAGGGGGTTACGCATGTGCGGCCTCCTAGGAAGCCTTTGCTCCCAGTTTGGGATCTGAATTTGGTTCTTTCTGCTTTTCAGGGTCCTCCTTTTGAACCTTTGCAGGATATTCTTGCTTTCTACGCTTACTCAGAAGGTTGCGTTTCCGATTGCTCCCGTTCGGCGTGTATCAGAGTTGGCGGCTTTGTCCATTAAGGCTTCTTATTTTGAGAGGCATCAGGACAAGGTTGTTTTCCGCTTCAAGCCAGATTTCCTTCCTAAGGTGGTCTCTGCCTTTCATCTTAATCAGGACATTGTTCTACCCTCCTTGTGTCCTAAGCCCAGCAATGACAAGGAGAGGGTTTTGCATTCTCTGGATGTGGTTCGCTGTGTGAGGTACTATTTGGTGGCTACTTCTTCTTTTCGTAGGACTGACGCCCCTTTTTGTCTTGCCCTCTGGGCCTAGGAAAGGTTTGGCTCCCGCCAAGTCTTCCATTAGCAATTGGATTCGCCAGGCCATTGTTGAGGCCTATTCTGCCATGGGGAAGGTTCCCCCTTTTCGTGTTACTGCTCATTCCATTCGTGCTGTTGGGGCGTCCTGGGCTTTCCAGCATCAGGCCTCTGTTGAGCAAGTTTGTAAGGCTGCTACTTGGTCTTCCGTTCACACTTTTTCCAAGTTTTACAAGGTTGATGTGCGGGCCTCAGCGGATGTTTTTCGCCGCAAGGTTCTGCAAGCTGCAGTGGTTTAAGTTTGTGCATTATTGCCTTGTTTTGGATCCCCGCCCTTTATGGACACTGCTATTGGATGTCCCAAGTGTAATGACTATCTGAAGCGGGGTGTGTGACATACTTAGAATAATACCATTTTGTGAATACTCACCTGTAAAATGGGTATTATAAGTATGTCACACACCCTGCTTCACCCCACCCTTTGGTATATTCTAAGCATACAGTACGTCCTGCTCCATATATAATACTTACACATGGGTAATCCTCCGCCAGATGGCGCTGTTCACTGCAGACATGCAAAAAACAGGCTCCTCCTGGCCCTTCATATACCCAGGGACCTCCCACAAATCCCCAGATTTCTCTGCAGTGCTGACTGCGAAGACATGAAGTATCACTCTCTCGCAGGTGAGCGGGGCTATTACAGCCTGCGGCCCTGTGAGACTATTTCCACCCCTCCTCTGTGTGATGTGCCTCCCAGCCTGGGCTGCGCTGGTCGGGTGAAGGTAGGCAGCACCATGTGTGCTTACGGAGCAACGCTCCACCGCAATCCCCCACCATAGGGTAGGCGGTCAAGGCCGATGGTGAGCCTTCAGGGGATGCCCCTCCCGCATAATTGCCCCACGCCTCATGTAGCGGTGGACCCTATGTCAATGGGTCGCCTTCCTCCCTCGTTTCCCCCTTAGTCAGGGGGATAAGAAAGGGGGGGGGGGTTGTGTCTATGGCGGCCTCAGTGTATCCTTGACTCGACTGTGCTTCACTGGGAACGGGGATCAGAGCCGCGCTCTAACCTTGCTGTCAATCGCAGCACCATTAGTCTGCTCGCACCGCTCGCACTGTGGCGGCTCACGGACGCCTCAGCGTCTTATTATTCCTAATCCTTCACTTTCTTAGCCTCAGTGGCTCTTCCTACTTTGCGCTGGCTTGAGCGCCTGTCCTATTCAGTATTCTGTCACAGACCGGGGTTCGTTCCCCGACGGGGAGCCGCAGGAGAGCCCGAGTACTGCTCTCTGCTGTGCCTGTCCGGGCTTCGGCGCCATTTACATTAGGTTTTTCTGTTTTTTTTTCTACTTTCTGTGCCCTCATGGGCTTGATGCCTTATGAGCTTCGCGCTCGCTGGTGAGGGGCGTGGTTCCGGCTTGGCGCGTTTCGCGTCACGATCGGCTCAGGCCCTCTCTCCGGGGTTCGCTTGGCGCCATTTTCTTCTCCCGCGCGCGTGGTGAGGATCGTCCTCTCCTCTCGGTATGTAAGTGCCCTTGCGGGCGACTCTTCTTTACTTCTATTCCATTGCGCATGGCTCTGACATCCTGTTCCCCCTTATGTCTTTCAGACCGCGGATTTCAACAAGTGGCTTCTCCCGGCCCAGCATAGCTCCCGGTCGTGACCATAAAAAATTACTCCCACTTCCCATCGGGTTATTGGGGCATCCAGGGTAGCTTCCAGCGTCAATCCCTACTGGCATATCACCATATGGAGGCATCTCAGGATATTGTGAACGGGGTTCCTTCGGGACAAGCCCAGCTGTGTGTAGCTTGTGGGGTATTACCTAGCAGCGGTGACGATGCACGGGTCTGTGTTCCTTGTGCACAGCAGGCGCTATCGGTGCTTCCCGTCTCCTCTGTGGCTGGGCCTGCACCCCGCCGCACTTCACCTACTCCCCCAAGCCTGAGTCTGACCCCCAATACCAGTGGGGATTCTCATCTTGATCTGGGCTCGAGGCTGGCTAGTGTTGAAAACTTACTGGCTAATTCATTAGCGCATAAAGCCACCGCCAAGAGGCGGCACTTGAACCCTGAATCGACACTCTTCCCTATAGAGCTTGATGATTTGTTGCATTCCTATGCCCATATCCCCTCGGACGAAGGGGAACTGTTCTCTGACTCAGGGTCATATGACGATGAGTCCAGGGGTCAGGAAGTGTCTGGCTCTGAGCATTGGTCCTCGGATGATATTGATAGACTGCTGGTTCAGATCTTTGACGTTCTGTCCCTCTCTCCCCCTGCTGCGGCTCCCCGCAAAGGGGTGATCTTTTTCATACCGCTAAAGCTCGATTGGAATTTCCAGAGCAGACCCACTTCAATAGCCTCGTGCTTAAAGAATGGGAACATCCCAGCAGACTTCATGGGGTCCCTAAGAGCATGGATAGGAAATATCCCTTTCCTGCTGACTTGGTCAAGTGCTGGTCATCGCCGCCTGAGGTCGATGCTCCTATTCTAGGGTTGTCCAACACCTCTATTATGAACTCTCCTGACACTACTACGCTACGGGACTCTGAGGACCGGCGTGTTGACCAACTGGCATGTCATGCCTTTGCATTTGGGGGAGCGACTCTGCGCCCGGTTTGCGCCTTAGCCATTACGGCGGTAGCGCTCAGGGCTGTGGTGAGGAATGCTCTCGATGGCACAGATGAGTTGCCTCCTGATACGGTCAACGCTTTGTCCAGCTGTGATGCGTTTGTGAACTTTATCCTGTCCGCATCGGACGATGCTATTAAGATGTGTGCCAGGTCATCTGCCCTGGTGGTTGCTATACGCCGCGCGGTCTGGTTGCACCAGTGGGCCGCAGACAATGCCGACAAGAAAGCCCTCACGAGGCTCTCCTTTGAGGGGCTGCGATTGTTTGGGGATAGGTTAGACCTCTTTGCCAAGGGAGGCAAGTTACCCCAGCGCAGGAGGCAGGCTCGGCCTTTTCGTGGCCAAGGCTCCCTATCAACCCCCTACCATGGGGCCAAGCAGGGAAGAGGGGTGTCCTTCGCTGGGGCCTGCTCAGATTCCTGGCACAGGAACAGAGGACGCCGTACCGGCTCTTCCTGGGGACCCAAGCCCAAAGCCCCTCCCAAGGCCCCTCCGACATGAGGGGGCGCCCTCACCCGTCAGGGTGGGGGGACGTTTACAGCATTTTGAGCACGTCTGGCGGCGCCACGTCTCGGACCGTTGGATTCAGGAGGTTGTGTCCTCCGGCTACAAGATAGAATTTGCTGTACGGCCCCCACCAGATTCATTGGGTCTCTAATCCCTCAAGACCCTGCTGCAGCTCAGGTATTGTTGTTGGCCGTACAGGGTCTCCTGGATCTAGGGGTCATTTGCAAGGTCCCCCTTGGAGACGGGCACGGGGTTCTACTCCAGCCTTTTCACAGTACCCAAAAAGGATGGGTCAGTCAGGCCCATTCTGGATTTAAAAATCCTCAACAAATTTGTCAAGAACAGACCCTTGCATGGAAACTCTGCGCTCGGCCATTGGCTCACTGCGCCCAGGGTACTTCATGACGTCAGTAGACATCAAGGATGCTTACCTTCACGTTCCGGTGTTTCCAGGACACCAACGGTTTCTCAGGTTTGCAATAAAGGATCAGCATTACCAATGTGTGGCCCTGCCATTCGGCCTAACGTCGGCTCCCAGGGTGTTCACCAAGGTGCTGGCAGGGGGGATGTCCCTGATAAGGCTAAGGGGCATACGCGTGATGCCCTACCTGGACGACATTCTCATCACCTCTCGGTCTCTGCGGCAGGCAGAGTTGGACACTCGTCTGGTAGTGTCTACCCTGGAGTCCTTCGGCTGGGTGATCAATTACCCCAAGTCCTCCCTGTCCCCTTCCTCGGTGACTCCCTTCCTGGGGATGATTCTAGATACAGTTCAGTCAAGGATATTCCTTCCTCAACAGAAGGTGGAAGCTCTGACGGCTCAGGCGAGGTTCCTGCTCTCGAGCCCACAGTTCTCCATCCGGCAGGGAATGCAGTTGGTGGACCAGATGGTGGCGAGCTTCGAGGCGGTGCCCCTTACCCAGTTCCATTTGAGACCTCTGCAGCTTCACCCTCTGTGGGACAAGAACCCAGCGTCCTTGGACGGGTTCTGTGTGCTTCCCCCCTCGGTCAGACAATCCCTTGCGTGGTGGCTGGACCACAGGAACTTGATAGGGGGCAGGTCTTTCCTGGCCCCCTGCTGGGAGACGGTCACAACGGATGCCAGTCTGTCAGGTTGGTGGGGGATTCTGGAAGTCCCTGCGCTTCCAGGGGTCCTCAGGAGGCCCATTTGCCCATCAACATTCTGGAATTACGGGCAGTCAGGTTGGTACTGGAGCGATTGACCCAACACCTGAGGGGTCTGTCGGTACAGGTACACTCGGACAACAGGACGGCGGTTGCCTACATCAACCATCAGGGAGGGACCCGGAGCAAGGGTGCTCTCCAAGAGGTGTCTGAGATTCTGACATGGGCAGGGGCCAATGTACAATGCATTTCGGCTGTCTACATTCCGGGGGCGGAGAACCTGCTGGCGGACGCCCTGAGCAGGGGGGATGTCCCGTCAGGGGGAGTGGTTCCTCTGCAACAGGGTATTTCAGTCCCTGTGTCACCGTTGGGGCCTACCGGACGTGGATCTGTTTGCTTCCCGCCACAATCACAAGCTCCCGGCCTTAGTCTCCCTGTCTCAGGATCCTCTGGCATTGGCCACGGATGCTCTGTCCATGTCTTGGAAGGAGTTTCGACTCCTGTATGTGTTTCCACCGTTCCCCCTTCTGAGCAGGGTTCTGCGCAAGATTGCCCTGGAGGGGGTACCTGTGATTCTAGTGGCCCCCAGGTGGCCAAGAAGAGTGCGGTTCGCAGACGTGGTTCAAATGGCGGTAGATCAGTACGATCTGCCAAAGGTGCCAAATCTGCTAACTCAAGGGTCCTTACGCCATCCCAATTTACAAACTCTGGCTTTGACTGCCTGGCTGCTGAGACCTCCATCTTGATGGACAAGGGTTTGTCTGCCTCTGTGGTGGCTACTATGGTGCAGGCCAGGAAAAAGACTTCTTCTGCTATCTATTATAGAGTATGGCGTTCCTACATTGACTGGTGCGAGTCCAGGTCTCCTCCCTGTTGGGAATTCTCCGTCCCTAGGGTTCTGGAGTTTTTACAGCATGGTTTGGACTTGGGTCTCAAACTTAGTACTTTGAAGGGACAGGTTTCTGCCCTATCTGTCTTCTTTCAGAAGACCTTTGCACAACATCACCTGATTAAGACCTTCTTTCAAGGGGTCACTCACGTGCGTCCCCCTAGAAAACCTATGGTCCCTGTCTGGGATTTGAACTTGGTTTCGTCTGCCTTGCAGGGTGCTCCCTTTGAGCCTATTCAAGAGGCTGCTCTGGTTGTTCTCACTCTCAAGGTTGTCTTCTTGGTGGCTATTACTTCGGTTAGGCGTGTGTCAGAGCTGGCCGCTCTATCTATTCAGCCTCCATACTATGAGCGACACCAGGACAAGGTGGTGGTCCGCTTCAAACCGGATTTCTTGCCTAAAGTTGTTTCGGCTTTTCATTTGAACCAGGATATTGTTCTTCCTTCTCTGTGTCCCAATCCTCGCAACGATAAGGAGCGGGTTCTGCATTCCTTGGACGTAGTCTGGTGCTTGAAGTATTACCTGGTTGTCACTAAGGCCTTCAGGAAGACCGATGCTCTTTGTTGTACCTTCCGGGCCTAGGAAAGGTTTGGCTCCCGCCAAGTCTACCATCAGTAAATGGATCCGTCAGGCTGTGATTCAGGCCTATTCTACTAAGGGGAGGCCTCCCCCTTTCCGTCTTATGGCTCATTCCACTCGTGCTATTGGTGCCTCTTGGGCTTTTCAGCAACAGGCCTCTGTTGAACAAGTTTGCAAGGCCGCTACTTGGTCTTCTGTTCACACCTTTTCAAAGTTTTACAAGGTTGATGTTCAGGCCTCAGCTGATGCTGCTTTTGGCCGTAAGGTTTTGCAGGCGGTTGTACTCTGAACTACGTGCCGTTGCCTTTGTTGTTGGGGATCCCACCCTACTTTGTGGACACTGCTATTGGATGTCCCATGTGTAAGTATTATATATGGAGCAGAACGTACTGTATGCTTAGAATAATACAATTCTGTGAAATACTCACCTGTAGAATTGGTATTATATGCATACAGTACGTCCTGCTCCACCCCACCCTGGTTTCACCTTGTTCTGGATCCCCTGTATGGTGATTATCATTGTTCTTGTTACCAGTTTGGTGGTTGGTTTCTCCCGGTTTCTTTTTCTCACTGCTTTTCAATGCTGGGGATTTGTGGGAGGTCCCTGGGTATATGAAGGGCCGGGAGGAGCCTGTTTTTTGCATGTCTGCAGTGAACAGCGCCATCTGGCGGAGGATTACCCATGTGTAAGTATTATATATGGATCAGGACGTACTGTATGCATATAATACCAATTCTACAGGTGAGTATTTCACAGAATTGTATTTTTGGATCCTTTCTATGGTAAACCTTTTTTATTGTTACTGGTTATTTTGGCTCTTCCTGGTCCCTTTACTGCTGTCTTAATACTGGGGAATGAGTGGGAGGTACCAGGTATTTATGGACCGGGAGGGGCTCCCTTTTTTTCATGACATCCCTGCAAGATCGCCCTCTACAGGTCGGTATAACCCAAGTGTAATGACTATCTGAAGCGGGGTGTGTGACATACTTATAATACCCATTTTACAAGTGAGTATTCACAAAATGGTATTTTTGCCTTCTCGTGCTGCGTTGCTGGCTTCTACCTACCGCGGTCTGTAAGTGCCCCCTGCGGGCTGGCTTATCTTTTTATATAATATTGTGTATGCCTTCCGCTTATGGGACTTTCTGTTTGTCTTGCAGGTGGGTCAAACTTAATTGTGGTTTCTCCCGGCCTATCCCCTCTATTTAGTTACTATTAGAGGCCTACTCTGCCTTTACCTCCCCCTTCCCTAGCGGGTTATTGGGGCATCCCGAGCGGCCGGTGGCCGCGATAATCGCCATATGGAGGCTTTTCAGGATAATGTGCTTGGGGTTACTTCGGGACAAGCCCGGCTGTGTGTGGAGTGTGGGGTGTCCCCTACTAGTGATGACAATGTGCGGGTTTGTGTACCCTGTGCCCAGCGGGCGCTTGCGCGGCAATCTGGATTGCCTGTGGCTGGGCCTGCGCCCTGTGTTGCTTCGCCCACTCCCCCATGCTTACATCTGACTCCCAGTGAACTGCATACCAGTGGGGAGTCTCAGCCTGATATGTCTGCCAGGGTGGCTAGCATTGAGAAGCTGATTGCTGGCTCTGCGGCGTGTAAGGCCTCGGCTAAGAGGCGCCATCTGGCGCCTGGTGTTAACCTTTTTCCTATGGAGGCTGAGGAATTTTTTGACCTGGCTGGCTATACCCCCCTGGAAGAGGGGGAATTGTTTTCTGATTCAGAATCATCTGATGAGCAGCCTAAGGGTTATGCTGATTCTGGCTCTGACCCATGGGCTCCAGATGATACTGACAGGCTTTTGGCTCACATTTTTGAAGTACTTTCTATCTCTCCTTCTGCCGCGGCTCCTCGGCAGCAGGGGGAGTTGTTTCACGCGGCCAAGCCACGTTTGGCGTTTCCTGAACAAACGCACTTTAATAATCTTGTGTTCAAAGAGTGGGAGCGACCGAGCAGGCTCCCTGGGGCGCCTAAGAATTGGGATAAGAGGTACCCTTTTTCTGCTGAAGTGGATAAGCATTGGTCGTCCCCTCCAGAAGGGGATGCACCAATTCTGGGTTTGTCCAACACTTATGTCATGCATTCCCCTGACTCTACTACACTTAGGGATTGTGAAGACCGGCACATTGATCTGCGCTGCGCCCGGTTTGTGCCTCTGCCATTACAGCTGTGGCTATTAGGACTCTGCTCAGGAGTATTTTAGATGGGGCTCCTGATGAGGCAGCTAGTGCAGAGTATAGTGCCCTTCTGCGTTGTGAGGAATTTGTTGCATATGTCCTCTCTGCCTTGGATGATACCATTAGAATGTGTGGCAGGGCTTCTGCCTTGGCGGTGGCTATACGGCGCTCTGTCTGGCTGTGCCAGTGGGCAGCTGACAACGCTGCCAAGAAGGCTCTCACTGGGTTCCCCTTTAAAGGGCTGCGTCTCTTTGGGGATCGCCTGGACCTGTTTGCTAAGGGAGGCAGGTTACCCCAGCGCAAGAGACGGGCTCGGCCCATTCGGGGTTCAGGTTCCTTTCTTCCCTCCTACCGTGGGTCGAGAATGGGAAGGGGAGCGTCATTTGCAGGGGCCCGGGGAGATTTCTGGGGCAGGGGCAGAGGACGTGGCCACCCTCCTGGGGTTCCAAATCTGTCTTCCCCCAAGCCCCCTCAGGCATGAAGGGACACCCTCACCCATCTGGGTTGGGGGACGACTTCGGCTCTTTGCTCACGTCTGGAGGCGGCATGTCTCAGCCCGGTGGATTTAGGAGGTAGTGTCCTCCGGTTACAAGATAGAGTTGGCAGCCTGGCTGCCCCCAAGATTCATCAGATCCCGGATGCCTCAAGACACCCTGTCAGCTCAGGGCCTGTTGCTTGCTGTGCAGAATCTACTGGAGCTGGGGGTCATCTGCCAAGTGCCCTTAGGGGAAAGGGGCAAGGGCTACTATTCCAACCTTTTCACCGTTCCCAAAAGAGATGGGTCTGTCAGACCCATCCTGCACTTAAAGCTTCTCAACAAGTTTGTCAGACCCAGGAGGTTTTGCATGGAGACTCTGCGCTCAGCTGTAAGTTCTCTACGCCCAGGGGACATCAAGGATGCTTACCTCCATGTTCCAGTCTTTCCAGGTCATCTGAGATTCCTCAGGTTCGTTCTGGAGGATCGCTCTGGAGGTGCCCTTCGGTCTCACTTCAGCTCCCAGGGTATACACCAAGGTGCTGGCGGGCATTATGGCTCTGCTGAGAGTTTAGGGCATTCGCAATCTTCCCCATTTGGTCGACATTCTCATCACTTCTCCGTCCTTCCAACAGGCAGAGCTGGATACTCAGCGGGTGGTGACCACACTGGAGTCATTCGGCTGGGTGATAAACCACTCCAAATCTTCCCTGTCTCCCTCTTTGGTAAAGCCATTTCTGTGCATGAATCTGGATACAGCTCGGGCCAGGATCTTTCTTCCTCAGGAGAAGGTGGACAGTCTGCAAGCTCAGCTCCTTCTGTCCTGCCCTCATCCTTCCATCAGGCAGGGAATGCAGCTGGTGGGCCTGATGGTGTCCTGCTTCGAGGCGGTTTCTTATGCTCAGTTCCACATGAGGCCTCTTCAACTCCACCTCTTGTCTGTATGGGACAGGGACCCTGTTAGTGGGCAGATCCTTTCTGGCCCCTTGCTGGGAGAAAGTCACCACGGATGCCGGTCTGACAGATTGGGGGGGGCATCTGGAGATCCCTAACATTCCAGGGGCAGTGGGGCCCTCAGGAGGCCCACACCCCTATCAACATTCTGGAACTGAGGGCGATCAGGTTGGTTCTAGCCCGCTTGACCCCGCACCATCCGGGTCGGGCTGTTCCGCTCAGACAACCAGGCGGCGGTTGCCTACATCAATCATCAGGGAGGGACCCGGAGCAAGGGGGCCCTCAAGGAAGTGTCTCTGGTCCTGTCCTGGGCAGAGGACAATGTTCCCTGCATCTCAGCTGTGTACATTCCGGGGGTGGAGAATCTGGAGACAGACTCTCTGAGCAGAGGGACTTCTCGCCTGGGGGAATGGTCCCTCAGAAACAGGGTGTTTCGCTCTCTGTGTCACCGTTGGGGTCAGCCAGATGTGGATCTGTTTGCGTCCCGTCACAATCACAGGCTTCCAGTCTTTGCGTCTCTGTCCCAGGACCCTCTGGCCTTTGCCGTGGATGCTCTGACAATGCCCTGGCAGGGCTTTCAGCTACTGTATGTCATTTCCCCTGTTCGGCGGGGTTCTGCAAAAGATGGCTCAGGAAGGGGTGCTAGCAATCCTGGTCGCCCCCTGTTGGCCAAGAAGAGTGTGGTTCACAGACATCGTGCAGCTGGCGGTAGATCAGTACGCCCTGCCCACTCAGGGGCGGCTACGCTACCCCAATTTACAAACGCTGGCTTTAACGGCCTGACTGCTGAAACCTCCATCTTAATGGAAAAGGGGCTGCCTGCCCCATGACCAGGGCTAGGAAAAAGTCCTCTTCTTCCATCTACTATAGGGTTTGGCATACCTACATTGACTGGTGTGAGTCTAAATCTCTTCTCTGTCGTATGTTTTCTATTCCTAGGATTCTGGAATTTCTTCAACATGGTTTGGATCTGGGGCTACAACTCAGCACTTTGAAGGGCCATGTGTCTGCCTTGGCTGTTTTCTTTCAGAGATCTTTTGCTCAGCATCATCTGGTCAAGACTTTTTTTTCCAGGGGATTACTCATGTGCGCCCCCCACGCAAGCCTATGTTACCAGTCTGGGACTTGAACTTGGTCCTATCTGCCTTGCAGGGGTCTCTTTTTGAGCCTGTGCATGAGGCTGCTTTGTCCATTCTTATGCTTAAGGTAGTCTTTTTGGTGGCTATCACTTCTGTTAGGCGTGTTTCTGAGTTGGGGGCGCTTTCCATCAAGCCCCCTTACTTTGAGAGACACCAGGACAAGGTGGTATTTCGCTTTAAACCAGATTTTCTGCCTAAAGTTGTCTGCTTTTCATCTCAATCAGGACATTGTTCTTCCTTCTCTGTGCCCTAATCCTAGTAACCCTAAGGAGAGGGCTCTACATTCTTTGGATGTGGTCAGGAACCTGAAGTTCTATTTGGTGGCTACTGAGCCCTTCAGGAAGACTGATGCTCTTTTTGTGGTCCCTTCTGGTCCTAAGAAGGGTCTGGCTCCAGCTAAGTCTACCATCAGCAAGTGGATCCGTCAGGCTGTGATTCAGGCCTATTCTGCTAAAGAGAAGGATTCTCCCTTCCGCCTTACTGCTCATTCCACTTGTGCTATTGGTGCCTCTTGGGCCTTTCAGCACCAAGCTTCTGTTGAACAAGTTTGCAAGGCCGCTACTTGGTCTTCTGTTCATACTTTTAAGTTTTACAAGGTTGATGTTAGGGCCTCAGCTGATGCTGTTTTTGGTCGCAAAGTTCTGCAGGCGGCAGAAGTTTAATCTGCATGTTGTTGCTTTTGGGGATCCCACCCTACCTTACGGACACTGCTATTGGATATCCCAAATGTAAGGAATTACTCTCTGGAGCAGGACGTGCTGTATACTTGGAATAATACAATTCTGTGATTACTCACCTGTAGAATTGGTATTATACGTATACAGCACGTCCTGCTCCACCCCGCCCTTGTTTTCATTGTTCTTAGTGCCTCTGTATGGTGATTGTTATCATGGTTAAAATTGTTGATTATGGTTATTATTCTCCCAGCTTCTTGCTAAGTGCTTGTCAATACTGGGGATTTTGTGGGAGATCCCTGGAATATAAGGGGCCGGGAGGAGCCACTTTTTTGCTGTCTCTGCAGTCCAGCGCCATCTTGTGGATGTATAACCCAAACGTAAGGAATTACTCTCTGGAGCAAGACGTGCTGTATACTTATAATACCAATTCTACAGGTGAGTAATCACAGTATTGTATTTTTTGCACTATAATCACCATAATGGAGGCTTCTGGGGATTGTGAGCTAGGGGCCCCATCTGGGCGGGTTAAGCTCTGCTCCATGTGCGGTACCAGCCCTCTGGGCGCACTCAGCACGGTTTGTGTCACTTGCGCTGGGAGCGTACTTTTGGAACATGTTAGGGCGGGCTTCCCTGCCCCTAGCACTCTTTTACCGGCGGCCTCGCCAAGGCCCCCACTGCTGCATTCAGCTCTCAGCGAGGGGGAAGCCAGCAGGGGGTCCCAAGCCGTTTTGGCACATCGGGTGGCCAGCCTGGAGAGAAAGTTATCTTGCACGGCTACTGGGAAGGCCGCGAGTAAGAAGCGGCACATCGAGCCGGGTTATTTGGATTTTGCTGATGACGGTATTTTTGGAGGTCGGGACTCCATGGAGGAGGGTGAGTTGTTTAAGGACTCAGTTTCCTCAGGGGATCGGTCGGTTGGCTATGACAGCGAGCCTGGTTCCTCCTCGGATGAGGATATGTGACTCCTTGGCGACATGGAGAAGTTGCTGTCTTCTGTGTTTGAGACCTTGCATATTGTCCCTCCTAAAGCTGCTAAGAGGAAGCAGGGTGATTTATTCCGGTCGCAGAGACAGAGGCTTGTCTTCCCTGAGCAGGCCCACTTTTCCAATAATGGTGTTTAAGGAATGGGAAAGACCTAATAAATTGCCATCGGTGCCTAAGGGCCTGGACAGGCGGTATCCCTTCCCCGAGGAGCTGGTCCGCCTCTGGTCCCGTCCCTCCGATGTGAATGCCCCTGTGTCGGGGTTATCCAACACTCCCCCGGTCACCCCGGTTATCCAACACCCCGATACGGCTTCCTTGCACGACCCGGCTGACAGGCGCATGGATCAGCTGGCTTGTCATGCGTTCACCTTTGTGGGTGCTGGGCTTCGGCCTGTCTGTGCCGCGGCCATTGTCTCTTTGGCCATCAAGAAGACAGTGAGACGCCTTGTTGATATTGCCAAGTTTTGCAAGCGGGCTGAGGAGTACAAGGACCTCAAGGCTTGCGTGGAGTTTATTGCCTTCGTGGTTTCTGCCATGGACGCTGGCGTCCGGCTCGGTGCCAGGGTCTCGGCCCTGTTAGTCGCTCTTTGACGCTCACTCTGGTTACGGCAGTGTTCGGCTGATGCAGCGGCTAAAAAGTCGCTCACTAGTATCCCCTTTGTGGGTCACAGGCTGTTTGGGGAGCGTCTGGACCTCCTGGTCAAGGACGGAAGCCTCCCTCATCGACAAAGGCCTGCGCGGCCCTTTTGGGGTTCATCTGCCCATCACTCCTTTTGCGGAGGAAGAGGCTCTTCATTTTCAGGTTTCCGCAGAGACTCCTGGGGACGAGGTAGGTCCCGTGGCTGACCCAATCCCTCCTGGGGATGCAAGTCCAAGCCCTCTGCCAAGCCCCCTCAGACATGAGGAGGCGCCCTCACCCATCTGGGTGGGGGGACGGCTTCTGCTATTTGCTCACGTCTGGATCGGTGGATTCAGGAGGTGGTGTCCTCCGGTTACAAGATAGAGCTGGCAGCCCGGCCGCCCTCAAAATTTCTTCAGTCTCGGGTGTCCCAGAACCAAGTGACGGCTCAAGGTCTGCAGTTGGCCATCCAACAACTTCTGCTGTCAGGTGTGCTCCGTCCCGTGCCTCGCCTGGAACGGGGTTAGGGCTGTTACTCCAATCTGTTCACAGTCCCCAAGAACGCTGAGACTCATCCTGGACCTGAAGGGTCTCAACAGGTTTATCAGGGTCAGAAATTTCCGCATGGAGACCTTGCGGTCCGCGGGGAGCTTGCTTTGACCTGGCGACTTTTTGCCCACGGTGGACATCAAGGATGCTTACCTGCACATTCCGATATTCCAGGGGCATCAGAAGTTTCTGAGGTTTGCACTGGAGGATCAGCATTACCAGTTTGTGGCTTTACCATTCGGGATATCCTCAGCCCCCCGTGTGTTCACCAAGATGCTGGCGGGCATCATGGCTCTCCTGAGAATCCAGGACATCCGCGTGCTGCCTTATCTGGACGATTTGCTGATTGCAGCTCAGTCTCTTCATCAGGCCGAGAGCGACACCCGGACGGTGTTGTCCACTCTCGAGGATTTTGGTTGGGTAGTCAATTACCCCAAGTCTTCCATCACTCCCTCCATGGTGAGGTCTTTTCTGGGCATGACGCTGGACATGTCTCAGGCCAAGGTTTTTCTACCACAACAGAAAGTGGTGGGTCTTCAGACGCAGGTGCAGGCCTTGCTGTCTTGTCAACTTCCATCCGTCCATCTGGGGATGAAACTGGTCGGCCTTATGGTGTCATACTTCGAGGCAGTGCCCTTTGCTCAGTTCTACATGAGACCTCTTCAATTCTCTTGACCGATTGGGATCGGACGCAGGAGTCACTGGAACAGAATTTCTCCCTGTCTCCCTCAGCCAGGCAATCCCTCTTGTGGTGGCTGGACTCCAGAAATCTGCTTGTAGACAAGTCATTTTTGACCCCACGGTGGGAGATTGTCACCACGGACGCCAGCCTGTCCGGTTGGGAAGGCTTTTGGCTGATGCAGAAAATCCAAGGTCAGTGGGAGCCGCAGGAGGCCCACTTGCCCATAAATGTCTTGGAATTGAGAGCGATCTGCTTGGTGCTTCTTCACTTGACTGCCCATTTAAGGGGTCGTGCGATCCAGGTCCGCTCGGACAATCAGACAGTGGTTGACCCTCAAGGAGGTCAACCTGATTCTGACTTGGTCAGAGGAGAATGTTCCCTGCATCTTGGCGGTTTACATTCCTGGGGTAGAGAACCAGGAGGCCGACCTACTGAGCAGGAGTACCTCACGCCTGGGGGAATGGTCCCTCAGCAACAAGATCTTTCACCCTCTGTGTCTCCGCTGGGATCAGCCGGACGTGGACCTACAATCACAAGCTCCCGAGATTCGTATCCCTGTCGAGAGATCCTCTGGCCTTTGCCACAGACGCTCTGGCGATTCCTTGGATGGAGTTCAGGCTCCTTTATGCATTCCCTCCGTTTTCCTCTCCTGGGCAGAGTGCTGCGCAAGATGGCCAAGGAGGCTCCTCGCTGGCCGAGGCAGAGTTGGTTCACAGACATAATTCAGATGTCAGTCGATCGCTACGTCATGCCCGACGACCCAGGGCTTCTCATGCAGGGGTCGCTGCTGTGCCCCAATTTACAGACGCTGGCTTTGACGGCCTGGCTATTGAAACCTCAATCCTGATGAAGGGGCTGTCTGTCACGGTGGTTCAGACCATGATTCAGGCGCGGAAGAAGTCTTCCTCATTGATATACTACCGAGTTTGGCATGCCTACATTGCCTGGTGCGAGTCCAAGAGTTTCCCTTGCCGCACTTTCTATCTCTAGGATTTTGGAGTTTTTACAACGCAGCTTAGACTTGGGTCTCCAGCTGAGCACCCTCAAGGGCCAGGTCTTGGCCTTGGCCATCTTTTTCCAAAGAGCCTTTGCCAATCATAGACTGATTAAGACTTTTTTTCCAAGGAGTTACCCATGTACGTCCACCGCATAAGCCTGTACTACCGGTGTGGGACTTGAATTTGGTGCTTTCTGCTCTACAGGGTCCCCCCTTTGAGCCTTTGTGTGATGCTGCATGGTCTATCTTGACCCTTAAGGTGGTCTTTTTGGTAGCTATTGCGTGTCAGAACTGGCCGCGCTTTGTATGAAGCCTCCTTACTTTGACCGGCATAAAGATAAGGTGGTGTTTCTCTTTAAAGTGGACCAACACCCAGGATTTTGACTATCCTGGGTCTTGGTCCACTTCGGTGGGGCACCCCCGATCGGGGTGCCCCGCTGTGTGAAACCCCCCCGATCACCCTAAAAACTCACCTCTCCTCGCTCCCAGCGCCGACGGACAAGGGATTTGACAGCCGCGGACAAGCGGCTCCTCCGCCGCCGCCTCCCGCGCGTCCCTCTTGACGCGCCCGCGCCGGCCATTCACAGACGGCGGGCGCACGCACGCCTAGAGGGGCGCGAGGGAGGCGGCGCCGGCCGGCCGCCGCCGAAGCTAAGGTAAGGGGGTTTGGGGGTTTTGGGGGGGTTTCACCCCGCGGGATATCCCGATCTCGGATGTCCCGCGGGGAGGGAGGTGATCGGCCCGGGAATCTTATAGATTCCCGGGCCGATCACCCGAGGGTGATGGTCCACTTTAAACCTGATTTTTTGCCTAAGGTCGTTTCTCCCTTTCATCTTAATGAGGAAGTGGTGGTGAGGAAGTGGTGGACACCTTGTGTCCTGCACCGACTAGTTCTAAGGAAAGGACCCTCCATGCCTTGGATGTGGTCAGAGCCATTACTACTTATTACTTTTTGTTGGAGAGAGTACATGCTGAAGCTATGTGAAATAACATGGATTCTTGGCCTGCCGGCCTGTCTCCTTCTTACTGCTGTTTAACCACTGGGGAATCGTAGAGAGACACCTGTTTTAGGGGGCCGGGAGGAGCTACAGCTTTTGATCCTGCAGTCAAGCGCCACCTAGCGGTGGATTCCCCAACTGTCCTCACGACCTTGACTGGATATATTCAAAAACAATTCTACAGGTGAGTAATCACAGAATTGTATTTTTCTCCTCCGTAGGAAAACGATGTCTTTGACCCTAATGGCATATTGCATTTTATTGCAGAGTGGGGAAGTACAAAGACAGGCGAACAGGACAATCTCATAAGCACTGCACTTAACTGTGTTCTTCAAGTTCCAAAATACCTACCTCAAGAACAAAGATTTGATATTAGAGTTTTGGTAAGTACAAAACAAATGCCCAGCTTTTTAACTTCATTTGAACTGTACGTTTTAGATATTGTCTGGGGGGCCTTCAGCCAGTTTGCCCACTGCTTGGTCTGTGGGCCTGTACCTCATAATAACACCTGTGGCCATTCCCCTCTGGTGAGCTTTTTTTGGCATCGACTTCCAGTTGTGAGTGCTGCAGACCTGAGGCTACAGGAGGGTGTTAATAAACATTCATTTTTCTGGAATTTGGAGGGGCATAATAGCAAACAAGCATCCAAAGTCAGAATGTCTGAGGTGGGGGCTAGTGCTCATCTTTAGCTGCGTATATGATCCTTCCTGGAGCCTGCCTAAAGAATAAGATTGCTATGTGTTAAAAACATTGACCGTTTAATTTGTATTTGTTTTACAGGGTTTGGGTCTTCTTATTAATTTAGTGGAGTATAGTGCACGAAACCGGCACTGCCTTGTAAACATGCAAACCATACAATCGTATGATTCCTTTTCGGAAAGTGGAGAACAAATTCAAATTGATGGCGTTGGTGCAGTTCAAGCTTTGGTACTGGTAAGTCACAGATATGAATACAGAAGGAATATAAAGATTTAGTTTCATATATTTTCCTGTTGCATGGCACTGCCTGCTTCAAGAAGTCCTTACGTATGGTTATTCTGCCACAGAGTTGTGGCTCCTCCTGGTACCATATAAAAACAGGATCACCAATAGACCAATCCAGTGTTTTCCCTGCAGTGATTCTGCGAAGATAGAAGATGGCTCTTTATATTGCGCAGGTGAGCGGGGCATACAAGCCTGCGGCCCTGCATGTCTATTCCCACCCGTTTCTGGACCCTCTGTGCCTCCCAGCCTCGGCTGATGGATCGGGGGAAGGTAGAGGAGCACTAGGATCAGGTGCTCTGGGAGCGCTGCTCCAAGCCACAGACCCTGTATTACAAAGGGTAGCCGACCATAGGCTTTATGGTGAGCCTACTGAGGAATGCGGAGTTTCCTGTCCTAACTTCTGAGGGGGTGAGTGTTTTGGGGACTGTGTGCCTTGTTCTCCGGTGTCTGGGGTCCGCCCCCGTCCCTATCCTGACTCTCGCCGCTGCCTGCTCGTTCTCCTCCCCCCCCCCACTCTCCGCGGCGTGTGTTCGGGGGGGGGGGGGGGGGGCAGGTGGTAGCGGCGAGTGTTTTTTGTGTCTTTATGGTTTTTTTTTAACTGCGTCATTTCACCGCCTTTGCCGCTTTGTACTCCGCTCGCGGCGGGCGGCGCTATAACTGAGAGGCTTCTTTGTTGTGATCGCGCCGCTTTCATGCTCTTCGGGGGGGCGGGGCCGGGGGATGACGTGTATCGCGTCGTCCCCCCGCGGCCCGCCCCTCAAGGTTCCTCTGCCGGCGCCATCTTGAGCTTGCTGCGTGTCCCAGGCCCCTCTTCCTCCCTGGCTGCGGCGGTGATCTCCCTGTGCCGCTTCCTCCTGTGGCCTTGCGGCTTGGTGTCCTTCGGTCTACTTGGTCCGGGAGTCCCCTTTGGGGGTTTTGTTTTCCTTGGAGCATGTGTTGCAGGACAGCGAGGACTGGTGTATGGATCAGCTGGCCTGCCATGCTTTTACATTTGTGGGGGCTGTGTTGCGGCCGGTCTGCGCCGCTTCCATTACAGCTATTGCCCTTAAGAAACAGCTCAAGCATCTCCTTGATGGCGCTATGGCTGGTGGTAGGGGGAGCATTATAGGGCCCTCTTGCTTTGCTCTGATATTCTAAGCATACAGTACGTCCTGCTCCAATATAATACTTAAACATGGGTTATCCTCCGCCAGAGGGCGCTGTTCACTGCAGACATGCAAAAACAGGCTCCTCCCGGCCCTTCATATACCCAGGGACCTCCCACAAATCCCCAGATTTCTCTGCAGTGCTGACTGCGAAAGACATGAAGTATCACTCTCTCGCAGGTGAGCGGGGCTTTTACAGCCTGCGGCCCTGCAGGACTATCACCACCCGTCCTCTTCGATAAGATGTGCCTTCCAGCCTGGGCTGCGCTGGTCGGGTGAAGGTAGGCAGCACCTCGTGTGTTCACGGAGCTACGCTCCACCGCAATCCCCCACCATAGGGTAGGCGGTTTAGGCCGATGGTAAGCCTCCAATAGATGCCTCTTCCGCATGTTGCCCGTGCCTCTCATAGCGATGAACCCTGGGTGCAGGTCCGCTTCTCCCTCGCTTCCTCCCGTAGCTCGGGGGAAAAGAAAGGGGGGGGGTGTGCCAGCGTAATGTTAACACGTTTATGGCCGTTGACTTTTTATTTAAACTTGGGTGTCAGTGCCGCGCACCTTGCTCCACATAAACCTTGTCTGGTTGTGCGCGTGTGTGTCCTTTCTTTACAAGAAGTGTGCAGCCCGAGCGGCAGCATTATTCTCTAGTGTCGAGAGCAATCTCCTTAATTACACTCTGTATGTGTGTCCTAGCCACTTCTGTCATTGACGTTGCGCTGGTTAGAGCTTCTCGCTCTTTGGGGGAGGCGGGGACCTGGCATGACGCGCCCCGCGTCACGGCCAGATCAGGCCCGCCCCTCGAGGTTCGCTTGGCGCCATTTTGACGGTCTTCGCGCACGTGCCTGATTGCAATCCGCCTCCTCCCTTGGTCATGTAAGTGCCCGCCGGGTGTTTTTTTTGGTTCCTATGATTTTTTATTCAGCTGCGCATGGCACTGACACCCCCCCTCTTTATCCCCTTTATGTCTTTCAGACGCCAAGATTTCGGTGGCTTCTCCAGGCCTGACATATGTTATAGCGGGTTCACATAATAAATTCTCCCACATTCCTAGCGGGTCTTGGGGCATCCAGGGTTGCCTATTGCGTAAATCCCTGCGGGCATACTGCTCAGATAATCACCATATGGAGGCATCTCAGAATTATGTACCCGAGCTCCCTCTGGGACAAGACCGGCTGTGTACAGTGTGTGGTCAGCCCCATGCTGATGCTGACAGAGCAAGGGTCTGCGGACCGTGTGCTGAACAGGCACTGACCCTGCAATCAGGTTTGCCAGTAGCTGCACCTCACTTCAATACACCCGTCTCCCCGGACCTAAATCTCACTCCGGATGAGTCTCACTCGAGCGGGGATGACCAGCAAGTCGTGCCGCGCAGGCTGCCTACGGCTGAGCAGGTGCTGTCTAGTTTGGCGGAGCTCTTGGGCCCTGGAAAGAAGCGGTCCCTGACGCCTCCTGGTTCTCCGGTTCCTAATGATACTGATGAATCTGCTGCTATGCAGGACCTTGATCCTTCTGATGAAGGTGAGCTATTCTCCGATTCGGATGGGATGCCCTGGAGCTGTGATGAGTCTGGGCCCGGTTCTTGGGGCCTGTGCGACACAGATAAACTACTTATTAAGATCTTTGAGGTTTTGTCAATCTCCCCTCCTGGAGAGGCTCCCAAGCCTAAGAAGGAGAGTTTCCACACAGCGCCGCCGCGCTTGGAATTTCTGGAACAGGAGCATTTCCAGAATCTTATATCCATTTCCAGAATCTTATCCCGGGGGTCTGGGATTGGAAGTACCCCTTTCCCTCCTGATGTGGTTAACTTTTGGTCGGCACCTCCTGTGGTGGATGCACCGATTATAGGGGTTACTAACCCCCCCTTCATGACTGCTCCTTATTACCGTACCCTTCGGGATGCTGAGGACCGGCGCATTGACAGACTGGCTTCCCACGCCTTTTCGTGTGTAGGGACGGCTCTGCGCCCGGTCTGTGCCGCGGCCATCACTAATCAAGTAGAAAACTACTTGATCACCGACCTGAGGACCTCCCCTGGGAGGTCTTTAATGCACTCTCAGATTGTGATGTGTTTGTGAGGTTTATCCTCTCAGCGCTGGATGACACCATTAAGATGTGTGCTAGAACCTTTGCCCTCGTGGTAGCTATTCGCCGCCTGGTCTGGCTGCGACAGTGGGGTGCTGACGATGATACGAAAAAGGCTCTCACTGGCCTTCCTTTCAGAGGACGGCGTCTATTTGGGGCCCGTCTGGACCTTTTTGGAACAAAGGGTAAGGCACCCCTACGCAGAAGGCCATCTCGGCCTCCTCGGGGCAGGGACACCCCTCCCCCTCCCTACGTTAGTGTCAAACGCGAACCTGAGGTGTGCTTCCAACTTTTTAGAGTGGATTTCCACCACGGGGTGGGCAGGCAACGCCCTGGGCCCTCTGGCAGGGCTAAGTCCAAATCTGCCAAGACTTCCCAAGCATGAAGGGACGCCCTCGCCCTTCTGGGCAAGGGGACTGCCACAGCACCTGACTCCTATCTGGGAGTGTATCTTCTCCTTCTGGTGGTTCCAGGAGGTAGTTCCCCTGGACACAGGATAGAATTTGCTGGGCGGTCCCTCTCAGAGGTTGTCAGGGTGCTTCTGGCCCCTGTTTTCCCCTCAGGAGTTGGTGCAGGCCGTACTCTGCCTACAGAGTCTGGGCTTACTTACCGGTTGCCCTTAACAGAATGGGGCTATGTCCTCTATGTTAAACCGGACCTTCACCATGATTTAATGAAAAGCCCAAACTCTTAAAAAACAATTCCTCAGCATCTAAAATTAATATATTTTACATGTTTAGTCACTAATTTATTATACTTTCCCCCACTGGGCTGCAACTCTGTTCGGGAATTTAGGATACGGGCGCCGCCATCTTGACTCAGAAGCATCACACTTACTGAGGAGAGGAGAGTGGGATAAGGTACAGGGGGGCGGGTTATAGCTGTGCTTTGCTCAGACAGAGCAGAGCTGGGGTCAGGGAAAGGTCAGCAGTCCCAGAATGCAGAGCAGCACAGTCACTTCCTGTTTGCAGGCACTTCCTGTTTGCAGGCTGCCTGCAAAAATGGCAGCTTCCATAAGCCGCCATCTTGGATGTTTAAAGGCTTATAAAATGCAGTAGATGCAGGTAGGATGATTTTTAATGTGAGCAATCTGTATGTACAGGGTGTGGGAAACATATAAGATAGACTCTTATTTAGAGTGAAGGTCCGCTTTAACTTTCCTCCTTCCCTCAAAATGATGAGGCGGTCTGGACCATGCTGGCCTATGGTAGGCTTGGCAATTCTACACTCACAGGTAGTCTCTGCATGATATCTCTGTCTTGGGACACAGGCGCCCTGTGCAGAAGGGGGCTTCTGGCCTCCTGGGGAGAACTAGATCCCTAGAGTTCCCCCTGTGTCTTCTGGACACCAAGACCTTTACTAGTCAGTGTTGAAGGACCAACCCTGCGGATTGGGGCCTTATTTTTGGCCTTTCTTCTGCTCCCAAGCTACTCGCCAAGGTGTGGATGGGGGTTATGTCTCTGACATGCCGGTGGGGCGTCCGCACTAGGACCTACCGGATCGTCCTTCCTTACTTCCCAATCTCTACGTCAGGCCGCGTAGGTTAGTCAGCCGGCGGTGTCCCCTGGGAGTTACTGGATGGGTGCTCAGTCACCTCAATCCCTCATGGTTCCTTATCCGCTATCTCCATTCCTTGGATTCGGGTCAGGCTTGAGCCTTCTTCCTTGGCAACAAGTGGACTCCTGGTTACAGGGGCTCTGTCCCTCTTTGCTGACATCTTACTTTCACCAGGCAGGATGGCAGCTGGTGGGCCCGTTGGTGGTGTATCAGATGATGTCCCTTATATACAGAGCCTTTGGGCTCTTCGGCACAGTAGGTTATTGATCCTAGATGGGGTTCCAGCACCCCGGGAGCTAGGTCTGTGCTCATTCCCCTTTGGTACGGTGGTTCCTCTTGAGCTGGTTATATTCAAGGACCCTGTCAGGGGGCACCCCCTTCTTTTGCTTGCATCTTCCTGTGAATGGTCACCTTGGGTACCAAGTCTCGCAGGAGAGGGGGGGGAATTTCTTCCAAAACCCCCCATGGTTCCTAGGTAGGGTCCCTTAGAGGGTCCATCTTATCTACTATCTCCCTTAGGGGGACTGATGCCCTTTGAGGTCTGCGGGCGCCTCCATAGGTATGCGCCTGATCTCGTTTGCTTCCAGGGCCTATGCGCCCTTTGGACTGATCTTACTTGGATGGTTTGCCTTCCTGGTCCTAAGTAAAGGTTTCGGCTCCTTGCTGATCCTTGTTAGTGAAGGGGTCAGTATCCCCCCCCTGTCTGGCGGGAGACCAGTTTTCAATTCCCCGTTGGGGAGAGTTCCAAGTTTTGCCGAGGCTTCTGTTGCTTTTGGGCTGGTTAGGCCGTTACACTGGCCTATTCCTTTAAGGGGGAAGAATCTCTCTCTCTTTTTATTCTGTTCTACTGGTGTTTAGGTACCTTTGGCCCTTCAGCACCAGGTTTTCTTTTAAACAGGTTTGCTAGACCGCTGCTTGTTTTCTGTTCATACCTTTTTAAAAGGTTTTGTTTTGAGATTGACGTTAGAGCCTTTGCTCATGTCGTACTTGGTAGCAAGGTTTGCAGGTGACAGCGCCTTTGCTGTCTGCTGTGCCTTTTTTGTTGGGGATCCCACCCTACTTTATGGACACTGCTATTGGATGTCCCATGTGTAAGTATTATATTGGAGCAGGACGTACTGTATGCTTACAATAATACAGTTCTGTGAAATACTCACCTGTAGAATTGGTATTATATGCATACAGTACGTTCTGCTCCGCCCCACCCTGGTTTTACATTTTCTGGATCCCCTGTATGGTGATTTGTTGTTATTTCCATTGTTACCAGTTTGGTGGTTGGTTTCTCCCGGCTTCTTTTCTCGCTGCTTTTCAATACTGGGGATTTGTGGGAGGTCCCTGGGTATATGAAGGGCCTGGAGGAGCCTGTTTTTGCATGTCTGCAGTGAACAGCGCCCTCTGGCGGAGGATTACCCATGTGTAAGTATTATATTGGAGCAGGACGTACTGTATGCGTATAATACCAATTCTACAGGTGAGTATTTCACAGAATTGTATTTTTGTTGCCTTTGTCCTTACTGCCATGGATGATGCGGTACGGCTGAGTGGTTGGGCCTCTGCCCTTTTGGTGGCTATGCACCGCTCTGTTTGGTTGTGTCAGTGGGCGGCTGACGCTGCTGCTAAGAAGGCTCTCACTGGGCTCCCCTTTACGGGGCTGCGGCTCTTAGGTGAGCGTCTGGATGTTCTAGCCAAGGATGGTAGGCTGCCTCAGCGTAGGAAGCTGCCGCTGCCTTTTCGGGAGCCCTCCATTTCTCTCCCCTCCTTTCGTGCACCCAGAGGATGTCATGGCTCCCTATTCTCCGGTAGCTGCAGATCACGTGGTCGTCCTGGCCTCTCATGGGGTCCCAAGCCCAAACCATCTCCCAAGCCCCCTCAGGCATCAGGAGGCGCCCTCACCCATCCGGGTTGGGGGGGGGCGGCTTCGGCTCTTTGCTCACGTCTGGAGGCTCCGCGTCTCAGACCGGTGGATTCAGGAGGTGGTGTCCTCCGTTTACAAGAGAGTTTGCAGCATGGCCGCCCCCAAGATTCATCAGATCCCAGATGTCTCAAAACCCTCTGTCAGCTCAGGGTTTGCGCCTTGCGGTTCGACGTCTGTTGGAGTCAGGAGTCATTTGCCTGGTGCCTTCTAAGGAACCGGGTCAGGGGTTCTACTCCAATCTTTTCACGGTCCCCAAAAAAGACGGGTCCTTGAGGCCCATCCTGGACTTGAAGGGTCTCAACAAGTTTGTCAGGTTCAATCACTTTCGCATGGAGACGCTACGCTCGGCTGTCAGTACCATTCGGCCGGGCGACTTCATGACCTCCATGGACATCAAGGATGCCTATCTTTACGTGCCAATCTTTCCAGGTCATCAGAGATTTCTCAGGTTCGCTCTAGAGGATTAGCATTACCAGTTTGTGGCTTTACCGTTCGGTATCACCTCGGGTGTTCACCAAGCTGGCAGGCGTGATGGCTCTGCTGCGGAATCAGGGCATTCGCATCCTCCCTTACCTGGACGACATTCTGATTGCGGCTCAGTCTCTTTATCAGGCCGAGAAGGATACTCAGGTGGTGACCTCCACTCTCGAGTCCTTCGGCTGGGTGATCAACTATCCCAAGTCTTCACTGTCTCCGTCTTTGAGATCCTTTCTGGGCACGACTCTGGATACCTCTCAGGTCAAGGTATTCCTATCTGAGCAGAAAGTGGAGGGCCTTCAGAAGCAGGCACGGACTCTGCTCTTGGGTCCCCATCCCTCTATCCAGCAGGGGATGCAGATAGTGGGCCTGATGGTGTCCTGCTTTGAGTCGGTCCCCTTTGCTCAGTTTCACATGAGACCTCTTGTCAGTTTGGGATCGGGACCCTGTGTCCCTGGATCAGGAATTTGCTCTGTCCCCCCCTGGCCAGACAGTCCCTCTCGTGGTGGCTGGACTCAAGGAACCTCCTAGTGGGCAGGACCTTTTTGCCTCCGTGCTGGGAGACTGTCACCACAGATGCCAGTCTGACCAGTTGGGGGGGCTTTTGGAAGTCTCTGAAGTTCCAGGGTCGGTGGGGCCCCCAGGAGGGCCACGCTCCCATCAGTGTTTTGGAACTGAGGGCAATCGGGTTGGTTCTTTCTCAGCTGACCTCACACGTTTGGGGTTGGGCTGTTCAGATCAGCTCGGCAACCAGACGGCGGTTGCCTACATCAATCATCAGGGAGGGACTCGGAGCAAGCGAGCCCTCAAGGAAGTGTTCCTGATACTGTCTTGGGCGGAAGAGAATGCCCCTTGCATCTCGGCAGTTTACATTCCGGGGGTGGAGAACCAGGAGGCAGACTCCCTAAGCAGGAGGACGTCTCGGCTGGGGGAATGGTCCCTCAGCAACAAGGTATTTCACTCCGTGTCATCGCTGGGGTCAGCCGGATGTGGACCTGTTTGCTTCCCACCACAATCACAAGCTTCCCAGGTTTGTCTCCCTGTCTCAGGACCCTCTGGCCTTCGCCACGGATGCGCTAGCAATGCCTTGGAAGGAGTTTCGGTTTCTCTATGTGTTCTCTCCCTTTCCTCTGCTGTGCAGGGTGCTGCACAATATAGCCCAGGAAGGGGTACCAGCCATTTTGGTGGCCCCCTGTTGGCCGAGGAGGGTGTGGTTCGCAGATGTCGTGCAGTTGGCAGTAGATCAGTATGTCTTGCCCAAGGATCCAGATCTGCTCACTCAGGGACAACTGTGCCATCCCAATTTCCAAAGCTGGCTTTAACGGCTTGGCTGCTGAAACCTTCATGGATAACCTTGATGGATAAGGAGTTGCCGGCTTCTGTTACCTTGATTAGGGCTAGGAAGAAGTCCTCGTCTTTTATCTATTACAGGATCTGGCATGCTTACATTGCCTGGTGTGAGTCCAAGTCTCTTCCTTGTCGGGTGTTTTCTATTCCCAGGATTCTGGAATTTTTGCAACATGGTTTGATTCGGGCCTTCAACTTAGTACCCTCAAGGGACAGGTGTCAGCTCTGGCAATTTTTTCCAAAGATCCTTTGCCAATCACCGGTTGGTTTAGACTTTTTTCCAGGGAGTTACTCATGTGCGTCCGCCACGTAAGCCTATGCTACCGGTTTGGGACCTGAATCTGGTGTTATCTGCTCTGCAGGGCCCTCCCTTTGAGCCTATCCGTGGGGTTGCTTTGCCCATTCTGACTCTTAAGGTGGCCTTTTTGGTGGCCATTACTTCGGTCAGGCGAGTTTCTGAGCTGACAGCGCTTTCCATCAAAGCGGCATCAGGATAAGGTGGTGTTTTTCGGCTTAAGCCGGACTTTCTGCCTAAGGTGGTGTCTACTGTTCTTTTGATTCAAGATATTGTTCTTCCTTCATTGTGCCCTATTCCTAGCAACGCCGTGGAAAGGGTTCTGCATTCCTTGGTCAGGTGTTGGAAGTATTCCTTGGTAGTCACTGCGTCCGTTAGGAAAACTGATGCTCTTTTTGGGCCTATGGCCATTCCATCCTGATTGCGCCCGATCTCATTTGATCTCGGGGGCTAAGCAGCGTTGGGCCTGGTCATTACTTGGATGGGATGGTCCCTTCTGGTCCTAGGAAAGGTTTTTGGCTCCAGCCAAGTCTACTATTAGCGAATGGATTCGTCAGGCTGTGACTCAGGCCTATCCCACTAAGGGGAAGAATCTTCCCTTTCGCCTTTCTGCTCATTCTACTCGTGCTATTGGTGCCTCTTGGGCTTTCCAGCACCAGGCTTCTGTTGAACAAGTTTGCTAGGCCGCTACTTGGTCTTCTGTTCATACCTTTTCAAGGTTTTTCAAGGTTGATGTTAGGGCCTCAGCTGATGCTGTCCTTGGCCGCAAGGTTTTGCAGGTGACAGTGGTTTAAACTGTCTGCTGTTGCCTTTTTTTGTTGGGGATCCCACCCTACTTTTTGGACCCTGCTATTGGATGTCCCAAGTGTAAGTATTCTATCTGGAGCAGGACGTACTGTATACTAAGAATAATACAATTCTGTGAAATACTCACCTGTAGAATTGATATTATAAGTATACAGTACGTCCTGCTCTACCCCACCCTGGTTTTTGCATTATTCTGGATCCCCTATATGGTGATTGTTATCAATGTTTTAGTTACCAGTTTTTGGTGGTTAAATTCTCCCGGATTCTTGTTCACTGCTTTTCAATGCTGGGGATTTGTGGGAGGTCCCTGGGTATTTGAGGGGCCGGGAGGAGCCTGTTTTGCATGTCTCTGCAGTGCAGCGCCATCTGGCGGAGGATAACCCAAGTGTAAGTATTCTATCTGGAGCAGGACGTACTGTATACTTATAATATCAATTCTAGGTGAGTATTTCACAGAATTGTATTTTCTCTTGGCAAAGTGGTACAAGCGCTCGCTGTCTTTGAATCGGGTTTGTCTGTTGTCTCCCCACGTTCTGCAGTCCCTTCAGTGGTGACTGACTTCGAGCAATCTCAGAAGCGGCAAGTCATTTCTGACCCCCTGTTGGGAATTGGTCACCACAGATGCCAGCCTCATGGGCTGGGGGGGCATCTGGAGGGAACATCGGTTCCAGGGTTTGTGGGGGCCGCAGGAGGCTCACTCTCCAATCAATTTATTGGAGCTTCGGGCCATTCGTTTAGTCCTACTGCGATTGATTCATTTCTTGGGGGGCCTGCGGTTCAGATTCGGTCAGGCAACCGAACAGCGGTTGCATACATCAATCACCAAGGAGAGACTCGCAGTTGGGGTGCCCTCCGGGAAGTGTCTCTGATCCTCCACAGGGCAGAGATCAATGTTCCCTGCATATCGGCAGTTTACATTCCGGGGATAGAGAATGTGGAGGCAGACTCCCTGAGCAGAGCATGCACTAGCCAGGGAGAGTGGTCTCTCAATCCCAGGGTCTTTCAGTTTCTTTGTCACAAGTGGGGGACTCCACGGTTGGACCTGTTTGCTTCTCGTCACAACCACAAACTTCCAGTGTTTGTGTCTCTATCCCAGGATCCTCTGGCAGTGGCTGCCATGTCTCTGGCCTGGAAGGATCTGGGTTTCCTGTATCAGTTTCCCCCATTCTCCATGATAAGCAAGGTGGTGCGCAAGCTAGTTCTGGAAGGGGCGCCAGCAATCCTGGTGGCTCCAAGATGGCCAAGACGTCTGTGGTTTGCAGAGATCACAAGGCTGGCAGAGGATCAGTTGCATCTGCCTCTTCTTCCAGATCTCATCACCCAGGGTCAGCTCTGTTACCCCAGTTTACCAACGCTGGCTTGGACGGCGTGGCTGCTGAAATCTCCATCTTAAAGGAGGAAGGTCTTTCTGACGCGGTCATTCAGACTCTTGTTAGAGCTAGGAAAAAGTCTTCCTCTGTTTACTACAGGACTTGGAGGTCCTATATTGATTGGTGTGAGTCTAGGGTCTTGCCCTGTAGGGTATTTTCTATCCCTAGGATTTTGGAGTTTCTGCAACATGGTCTGGATTTGGGTTTCCAGATTAATACTTTGAAGGGGCAGGTTTCTGCTTTGGCTATTTTCTTTCAAAGATCTTTTGCTCTTCATCCTTTGGTTAAGACCTTTTTCCAGGGGGTCACGCATGTGCGGCCTCCTAGAAAGCCCCTACTTCCAGTTTGTGATCTTAACTTGGTGCTTTCTGCCATGCAGGCTGCTCCTTTTGAGCCATTGCCGGATGTTCCTCTTCATATTCTTACTCAGAAGGTTGCGTTTTTGGTTGCTATTACCTCTGTCCGTCAGGTTTCTGAATTGGCGGCCCTGTCAATCCAGGCCCCTTATTTTGAAAGGCATCAGGATAAGGTGGTTTTCCGTTTTAAACCGGATTTCCTTCCTAAGGTGGTGTCTGCTTTCCACCTTAACCAGGATATAGTTCTTCCTTCACTTTGCCCTAATCCTAGTAATAACAATGAAAGGGTTATTATTTGGTGACTACTTCTGCTTTCCGTAAGACGGATGCCTTTTTTGTTGTGCATTCTGGGCCTAGGAAGGGTTTGGCTTGGGTCCCCACCACTTATTGACACTGCTTTTGGATGTCCCAAGTGTCATGGATGTTGGAAGCGGGGTGTGTGACATACTAGGAATAATACAATTTTGTGAGTACTCACCTGTAAAATGGGTATTACGAGTATGTCACACACCCCGCTTCCCCCGCCCTTTTTTTTTTTGTTCTGGGGTCCTTTATATGGTGCTTCTTATATTTTATATAATTTGCTCTTTCTGTTTTTTTACTGCTTTTTTAAAAGACTGGGGATTAGTGGGAGGTCCCATGTACTTATGGACCAGGAGGAGCTCCTGTTTTCCATATCATCTCTGCAAGATCGCCCTCTACAGGCCGGTTTCCCAAGTGTTGGAAGCGGGGTGTGTGACACACTCGTAATACCCATTTTACAGGTGAGTACTTTCTGCCTCTCAGCTTTGGCTGCACTGGTTGGGTGACGGTAGGCAGCACCGCTTTCAGGCGCTTAAGGAGCGCTGCTCCGACCGCAATCACCCACCAAAGGGTAGGCGGTATAGGCCCATGGTGAGCCTTATGGGATGCCCCTCTCGCCCCCTGTCCATCGGTGGGCTCCTGTTAGGTTGGCTACTGCCCTCCCTTGCTCTCCCTGGTATTTCTTGGGGGGGGTGTATGTGTATTCTTCACTCCTTGGGATTGTATTCCGTGGTATGCTTTGGCTTTGTGTCGCCACGTGTGTTGGTTGCACTGGTTGCCTTTTTTAAAAATGCAGCTGCCGCCACGCGCGCTTGTACGGCGTTCCACAGTCGGCGGCGACTTTACCTCAGACGCTGCTGCGCCATCATTGGCTGGCATGGTCACGTGGGCGCCTTTGCGCTCTTCGGGGGGGCGGGCCTTGCGGATGGCGCATTCTGCATCGCCGTCTCCGCGGGCCGCCCCTCGAGGTATCTGCGGGCGCCATTTTGCTCTCCTCGTGCTGTGTGGCTGGCTTATTTTTTTTTCTTATGTATGCATACCGCTTACGGGACCTTTCTGTTTATTTCTTGCAGGCAGGTCAAACTTAATTGTGGTTTCTCCCGGCCTATCCCCTCTATTTAGTTTGCTATCGAGGCCTATTCTGCCTTTACCTTCCACTTCCCTAGCGGGCTATTGGGGCATCCCGGGTGGCCTTATAGCGTAAATCTCTATTGGCCTGTGGGCCGCGATAATCACCATATGGAGTCTTCTCAGGATAATGTGCTTGGAGTTCCTTCGGGACAAGCCCGGCTGTGTGTGGCATGTGGGGTGTCCCCTACAAGTGATGACAATGTGCGGGTTTGTGTACCCTGTGCTCAGCAGGCGCTTGCGCTGCAATCTGGGTTACCTGTGGCTGGGCCTGCGCCCCGTATGGCTTTGCCTACTCCCCCACGCTTACATCTGACTCTCAGTGAGGTGCATACCAGTGTCACTGATTTGTCTATCAGGGTGGCTAGCATTGAGAAGCTGATTGCTGGCTCTACGGCACGTAAGGCCTCTGCTAAGAGGCGGCATCTGGCGCCTGGCGTTACCCTTTTTTCCTATGGAGGGTGAGGAATTTTTTGACCTTGCCGGCTATACCCCCCTGGAAGAGGGGGAATTGTTTTCTGATTCAGAATCATCTGATGAGCAGCCTAAGGGTTATGCTGATTCTGGCTCTGACCCATGGGCTCCCGATGATACTGACAGGCTTTTGGCTCACATTTTTTGAAGTACTTTCTATCTCTCCTATTGCCGCGGCTCCTCGGCGGCAGGGGGAGTTGTTTCACACTAAGCCACGTTTGAAGTTTCTTGAGCAAACTCACTTTAATAACCTCGTGCTCAAAGAGTGGGAGCGACCGAGCAGGCTCCCTGGGGTGCCTGGGAGTTGGGATAAGAGGTATCCCTTTCCTGCTGAAGTGGTTAAGCGTTGGTCGTCCCCTCCCGAAGTGGATGCACCAATTCTGGGGTTGCCTGTGTGGGGTCCACGCTGCGTTCGGTTTGTGCCTCTGCCATTACAGCTGTGGCTATTAGGACTCAAAGGTATTTTAGATGGGGCTCCTGATGATGCTGCTAGTGAAGAGTATAGAGCCCTTCTGCGTTGAGGAATTTGTTGCATATGTCCTCTCTGCCTTGGATGATACCATTAGAATGTGTGGCAGGGCTTCTGCCTTGGCGGTGGCTATACGGCGCTCGGTTCGGCTGCGCCAGTGGACGGCTGACAACGCTGCCAAGAAGGCTCTCACTGGGTTCCCCTTTAAAGGACTGCGTCTATTTGGGGATCGCCTCGACCAGTTTGGAATGGAAAGGGGAGCTTCATTTGCAGGGGCCCGGGGAGATTTCTGGGGCAGGGGCAGAGGTCGTGGCCGCCATGGCTCCTCCTTCCAAGTCTAAGTCTTCCCCCAAGCCCCCTCAGGCATGAAGGGGCACCCTCACCCATCCGGGTGGGGGGACGGCTTCGGCTCTTTGCTCACGTCTGGAGGCGGCATGTCTCAGACCGGTGGATTCAGGAGGTAGTGTCCTCCGGTTACAAGATTCATCAAATCCCGGATGCCTCAATACCCCCTGTCAGCTCAGGGCCTGTTGCTTGCTGTGCAGAATCTACTGGAGCTGGGGGTCATCTGCCAAGTGCCCTTAAGGAAAAGGGGCAAGGGCTATTATTCCAACCTTTTCACCGTTCCCAAAAGAGATGGGTCTGTCAGACCCATCCCGGATTAAAAGCGTCTCAACAAGTTGTCAGATCTGTTTTCACATGGAGACTCTGCGCTCAGCTGTAAGTTCACAACGCCCAGGGGACTTCATGACCTCTGTGGACATCAAGGATGCTTACCTCCATATTCCAGTCTTTCCAGTTCATCAGAGATTCCTCAGGTTCGCTCTGGAGGATCAGCATTACCATTTCGTGGAATTGCCTTTCGGTCTCACTTCAGCTCCCAGGGTATTCACCAAGATGCTGGCTGGCATTATGGCTCTGCTGAGAGCTCAGGGCATTCGCATTCTTCCCTATTTGGACAGCATTCTTATCACTTCCCCCGTCCTTCCAACAGGCAGAGCTGGATACTCAGCGGGTAGTGACCACACTGGAGTCATTCGGCTGGGTGATAAACCACTCCAAATCTTCCCTGTCTCCCTCTTTGGTGAAGCCATTTCTGGCCATGAATCTGGATACAGCTCGGGCCAGGATCTTTCTTCCTCAGCAGAAGGTGGACAGTCTGCAAGCGCAAGCTCAGCTCCTTCTGTCCTGCCCTCATCCTTCCATCAGGCAGGGAATGCAGCTGGTGGGCCTGATGGTGTCCTGCTTCGAGGCGGTTTCCTCATGCTCAGTTTCACATGAGGCCTCTTCAACTCCACCTCTTGTCTGTATGGGACAGGGACCCTGTGTCCCTGGACCAGGTTTTGGTTCTGTCCCCCCTAGCCAGGCGGTCCCTCTCGTGGTGGCTGGACTCAAGGAACCTGTTGGTGGGCAGATCCTTTCTGGCCCCTTGCTGGGAGACAGTCACCACGGATGCCAGTCTGACAGGTTGGGGGGGGGGGGATTCTGGAGATCCCTAACATTCCAGGGACAGTGGGGCCCTCAGGAGGCCCACACCCCTATCAACATTCTGGAACTGAGGGCGATCAGGTTGGTTCTAGCCCGCTTGACCCCGCACCTTCGGGGTCGGGCTGTTCAGGTAGGCCAACCAGACGGCAATTGCCTACATCAATCATCAGGGAGTGACCCAGAGCAAGAGGGCCCTCAAGGCAGTGTCTCTGATCCTGTCCTGGGCAGAGGACAATGTTACCTGCATCTCAGCTGTGTACATTCCGGGGGTGGAGAATCTGGAGGCAGACTCGCCTGGGGGAATGGTCCCTCAGCAACAGGGTGTTTCGCTCTGTGTCACCGTTGGGGTCAGCCAGATGTGGATTTGTTTGCCCTGTCACAATCACAAGCTTCCAGTCTTTGTGTCTCTGTCCCAGGACCCTCTGGCCTTAGCCATGGATGCTCTGACAATGCCCTGGCAGGGCTTTCAGCTACTGTATGTCTTTCCCCCGTTTCCCCTGTTGGGCAGGGTTCTACGAAAGATAGCTCAGGAAGGGGTGCCAGCAATCCTGGTGGCCCCCCGTTGGCCAAGAAGAGTGTGGTTCGCAGACATCGTGCAGCTGGCGGTAGATCAGTACGCCCTGCCCAAGGATCCAGACCTGCTCACTCAGGGGCGGCTACGCTACCCCAATTTACAAACGCTGGCTTTAACGGCTTGGCTGCTGAAACTTCCATCTTAATGGAAAAGGGGCTGCCTGCCTCTGTTGGTAACACCATGATCAGGGCTAGGAAAATGTCCTATTCTTCCATCTACTATAGGGTTTGGCGTACCTACATTGAATCTCTTCCCTGTCGTGTGTTTTCTATTCCTAGGATTCTGGAATTTCTCCAACATGGTTTGGATCTGGGGCTTCAACTCAGCACTATGAAAGGTCATGTTTCTTTCAGAGATCTTTTGCTCAGCATCATCTGGTCAAGACTTTTTTCCAGGGGGTTACTGATGTGCGCCCCCCACATAAGCCTGTTACCAGTCTGGGACTTGAACTTGGTCTTATCTGCCCTGCAGGGATCTCCTTTTGAGCCTGTGCATGAGGCTGCTTTGTCCATTCTTACGCTTAAGGTAGTCTTTTTGGTGGCTATCACTTCTGTTAGGTGTGTTGATGAGTTTGCGGAGCTTTCCATCAAGCTCCCTTACTTTGAGAGACACCAGGACAAGGTGGTGTTTCACTTTAAACCAGATTTTCTGCCTAAAGTTGTGTCTGCTTTTCATCTCAATCAGGACATTGTTCTGCCTTCTCTGTGCCCTAATCCTAGTAACCCTAAGGAGAGGGCTCTACATTCCTTGGATGTGGTCAGGAACCTGAAGTTCTATTTGGTGGTTACTGAACCCTTCAGGAAGACTGATGCTCTTTTTGTGGTCCCTTCTGGTCCTAAGAAGGGTCTGGCTCCAGCTAAGTCTACCATAAGCAAGTGGATCCATCAGGCTGTGATTCAGGCCTATTCTGCTAAAGGGAAGGATCCTCCCTTCCGCCTTACTGCTCATTCCACTCGTGCTATTGGTGCCTCTTGGGCCTTTCAGCACCAAGCTTCTGTTGAACAAGTTTGCAAGGCCGCTACTTGGTCTTCTGTTCATACTTTTTCTAAGGTTTACAAGGTTGATGTTCGGGCTTCAGCTGATGCAGCTTTTGGCCGCAAAGTTCTGCAGGCAGCAGTGGTTTAATCTGCATGTTGTTGCTTTTGGGGATCCCACCCTACCTTACGGACACTGCTATTGGATGTCCCAAACGTAAGGAATTACTCTCTGGAGCAGGACGTACTGTATACTTAATACAATTCTGTGATTACTCACCTGTAGAATTGGTATTATATTTATACAGCACGTCCTGCTCCACCCCGCCCTTGTTTTCATTATTCTTAATACCTCTGTATGGTGGTTATCACGGTTAAAATTGTTTGATTATGGTTGTTGTTCTCCCGGCTTCTTGCTAACTGCTTGTCAATACCGGGGAATTTGTGGGAGGTCCCTGGAATATAAGGGGCCGGAAGGAGCCACTTTTTCGCTGTCTCTGCAGTCCTGCACCATATTGTGGATGTATTACCCAAACGTAAGAAATTATCACTGGAGCAGGATGTGCTGTATACATATAATACCAATTCTACAGGTGAGTAATCACAGAATATTGTATTTTTTTTATCTACATAAACTGAACCTTTAGCACGATTTAATGAAATGCCAAACCCTTAAACTGTTCCCCAGCATCTAAAATTAATATATTTTAAGTTTTTAGTCGCTTATTATTCTGCTGCAACTCTCTTCAGGACTCTAGGTTGGGCGCCACCATTTTGACTCAGAATTATCACACATACTGAGGAGAGGGGGATAAAGTTCAGGGGGTGGGGTTATTCCTTTTTGCAGGTTGCCTGATGCTCCATGAGCCGCCATCTTGGATGTTTAAAGGGTCATAACATGCAGTAGATGCAGGTAGGATGATTTGTAATGTGAGAAATCTGTATATACCGGGTGTGGGAAACACATAAGATATGCTCTTATTCAGGGTGAAGGTCCACTTTAAAGCAAATGTCCCTATAGTTTGGACCATAATAAACATATGCAAATAATCAGTATGAAACTTGTTTGGAGGGCGCATACTGCATTAAGTGTGCATACATTTTCCCATGGGCCCAGAACACAAAGCCTTTCTTAGTCTGAAGTAGTACTGTCACCGATTGCTTATGCGTAATTCAAGAGGTGCAAGATGCCTATGTAATGGTACAAGATGGAGATAAGTTCTCCTCTCTTCCCCCTAAACACTTATTTTCTTAAAACATTTTGTTTGCTTTCCCCCCCCCCCATATCCAGTCCAGGTCGTCCCAGTGATGACATGTGGGTATTCCGCCCCCGGGGGCGCTCAACTGCAAGATCAAAAGCTGCAGCTTCTCCCGGCCCCTCTATAAAGGCAGGTGTCCCTCTATCATTCCCCAGTGTTCATCTTGCAGTCTGGCTGCTGAAGATCTTTGGATACTCTCTCTCGGATGTTGTCAGCAGAGTGGGGCCCCCTAGCCCGTTGGCTGCTGCGGGTCCTATTCCCATTGATCCCGTTAGACCCACCCTTGCCTCCCAGCCACTGGCTGCCCCGGGATTGTGACGGTAGGGAGAACGCCGGGGTCATGGTTTTTTGGCAGAGCTTGGCCACAGACCCTGTTTAATGGGTAGCCGGCCATAGGCTGATGGTGAGCCTAACTGGGGGGGGGAACCACATGCTAGGGCTAGATGTTGCCTGTATATCCCTCCCATCCCTCAAGCTTAATTATGTGTGCTGTGCTTTTTGACTGTGCACCGTTACTTGGGCTCTGCTCTTGTGGAGCTTTCATCCTTACCTCCCTTGCGGTTCCTCACGAGCTGCGGTTCTTTCCCCCCCCCCTCCATCTTGTCTCATCACATACACTGTGAGGGGGGGGGGGACGCGGCTCGCGTGACTCTGCGATGACAGGCAGCGGCACGCAGGCTGTGCGGAGTCTTGTGTTGCTGCTGTGGATCCCGCGGCCGGGCCGCCTTGCCTCCTGGCTCTGGCGGCTATTTCAGTGGGAGATAATGACGCTTTAGTGATGGGCGGGCACACCTTCGCGCCGCGGGGGGCGGGGCCGTACGCTGACGCGTTTTGCATCATCGCGGTGCGGCCCGCCCCTTCGAGGAACACACTAGAAGCTTGTGCGATGTGTGTGGCGTGCTGTGCTCTCACCCCAGTGACTCCGCTGCTGCTGTCTGGTTGCATATCGCTGAGACTACTGTTGGTGTTGTGAGTCCCTCTTTTTAACGATCGTTTGCTTGTATTCTGCATACGCTGTTTGGGAGTCTGATGGTGGTCTTTCTTTTTTTGTTTAGGTTGGGCTCAGTGATTGAGGGTTGTGGTTTCTCCCAGTCCCCCATTACTTATTAACAGGGATCATACAGGTTTGGGCCGTAAGTGCCTTGTAACCTTTCAATTGACAATTTTAATCACCATAATGGAGGCATCTGGGAATAGTGGGCTAGGGGCCCCATCTGGGCAGATTCAGCACTGTTTGTACCACTTGCACCAGGAGCATCATATTGGACCATGACTGGGCGGGCGCATCTGCGCCTAGCCCTTCGTTGCCTGTGGCCTCTCCGGACCCTCTGCTGCTGCACTCAGCCCTCAGCGAGGGGGAAGTGAGCCGGGGGTCCCGGGTTGATTTGGTGCATAGGGTGGCCAATCTCGAGAGACAGATCTCATGGACGGCTCCTAAGGCCACGAGTAAGAAACGGCACATCAAGCCCGTTTACTCGCACAATGACTATCTTTTTGATGATCTGGGCTCTGTGGAAGATGGTGAGTTGCCAGATGATTCCCGTTCCACGGTGGATTATTTTGCTGGCGATGACAGTATGTCTGGTTCTACCTCGGACGAGGATGCGCGGCTCCGGAGAAGTTGCTTGCCTCAGTGTTTGAGACATTACACATTGTTCCTCCCAGAGCGGCTAAGAGGAAGCAAGGTGATTTGTTTAGGCCCGAAAGACAGAGGCGGGTCTTTCCGGAGCAGGCCCATTTTTCTAATATGATTTTCAAGGAATGGGAAAGGCCTAACAAGCTACCGTAGGTGCCTAAGGGCCTGGATAGGCGGTATCCTTTCCCAGAGGAGCTGGTTCGGTAGTGGTCTCGTCCTCCCGAGGTGGATTCCCCTGTGTCGGGGTTGTCCAACACTACTATTATGCCATCAGCTGGTACCGCTTTCTTACGTGACCCGGCTGACAAGCGCATGGATCAGCTGGTCTGTAATGCTTTCACCTTGGCCGGTGCCTTATTTCGTCCTGTGTCCCCCGCGGCCATTGTCTCTCTGGCCATCAGAAAGAAGGTGAGACGCCTTGTGGATAGAGCTAAGGCTCGCAAGCTGGCGGAGGAGTATAAAGGCCTGCGTGGATTTCATTGCCTTTGTTGGCTCTGCCATGGACGATGGTGTCCGGCTTGGTGCCAGGATTTCGGCCCTGCTTGTTGCCCTTCGCTGCTCGCGCTGGTTGCGGCAATGGTCGGCTGATGCCGCGGTCAAGAAGTCCCTTGCGAGTATCCCCTTCGTGGGGCACAGGTTGTTTGGGGAACGCCTGGACTTCCTGGTCAAGTATGGTAGGCTCCCTCAACCCCTCTGCCCATCGCTCCTTTCGAGGGGGAAGAGGCTCTTCATTTTCAGGTGGCCGCAGAGATACCTGGGGTAGAGGTAGGTCTCGCGCCGGTCCAATCCCGCATTGGGAGCCAAGTCCAAACCCTCTGCCAAGTCCCCTCAGGCTTGAGGGGGCGCCCTCACCCATCCGGGTGGGGGGACAGCTTCTTCTGTTTGCTCAAATCTGGAGACGGTGCGTCTCGGATCCGTGGATTCAGGAGGTAGTGTCCTCCGGTTACAAAATAGAGCTGGCAGTCAGGCCGCCCACAAAATTTCTTCGGTCTCGGATATCCCAAAACCCATTGAAGGCACAGGGCTTGAGAATGGCCGTGCAACACCTTCTGCGGTTAGGTGTGGTTTGCCCTGTACCTCATCAGGAACAGGGTCAAGGTTTTTACTCCAATCTGTTCACAGTTCCCAAGAAGGACGGAACGTTAAGACCTATCCTGGACCTGAAGGGTCTCAACAGGTGAGTCAGACATTTCCGCATGGAAACCTTACGGTCAGCGGTGAGCTCGCTTCGGCCCGGCGACTTCACGACCACGGTGGACATCAGGGATTTTCCAGGGGCATCAGAAGTTCCTGAGGTTTGCTCTGTTCCAGTTTGTGGCACTTCCATTCGGGATATCCTCAGCCCCCCTTGTCTTCACCAACGTGCTGGCAGGCATCATGGCTATCCTGAGGAACCAGGCCACTCGTGTGCTTCCTTATCTGGACGACTTGATTGATTGCGGGCCAGTCCTTGCAGCAGGCCGAGAGCGATACTCGAACGTTGTTGTCAACCCTGGAGGCCTTCTTTTATTACTCTTTTATTACAGTGAGATCCTTCCTGGGAATGACGATAGACACCGCTCAGGTAAAGGTTTTTCTGCCACAGCAGAAGGTTTCGGGTCTCCAGGCGCAGGTGTAGGCCTTGCTGTCCTGTCAGCGGCCGTCGATACGTCTGGGGATGAGATTGGTGGGACTAAGTGTCATGCTTCGAGGCAGTGCCCTTTGCCCAATTTCACATGAGACCTCTTCAATTGAACCTGCTGACCGTCTGGAACCGGAGGCATTAGTCGCTGGAACAGGAATTTTCGCTGTCCCCCCTGGCCAGACAGTCCCTCTTGTGGTGGTTGGACTCCAGGAACCTTTTGGTGGGCAAGTCCTTTCTGACCTCCCGGTGGGAGATAGTTAACACGGATGCCAGTCTGACCGGCTGAGGAGGCGTTTGGCAGACTCAGAAGATCCAGGGTCCGCAGGGGAACCGCTTACCCATAAATCTCTTAGAGCTGAGAGCGATCCGGTTGGTACTTCTTCGCTTGACTACCATTTAAGGGGTAGTGCGTTCCAGGTTCGCTCGGGCAATCGGACGGCTGTCGCCTACATCAATCACCAGGGCAGGACTCGGAGCAAGCGAGCCCTCAAGGAGGTGACTCCGATTCTGACTTGGGCAGAGGAGAATGTTCCCTGCATTTTGGCGGTCTACATTCCCTGGGTGGAAAACCAGGAGGCGGACTCCCTGAGCAGGAGCGCCTCGCGCCTGGGAGAATGGTCTCTCAACAAGACCTTTCTCGCTCTGTGTCTCCAGATCAGCCGGATGTGGACCTGTTTGCATCCAGACACGATCACAAGCTCCCAAGGTTCATCTCCCTCTCAAGAGATCCTCTGGCCTTTGACACAGACGCTTTGGCAATTACCTGGACGGAGTTCAAGTTCCTTTATGCATTCCCTCCGTTTTCAAGATAGCCCAGGAAGGGGTACCAACCATCCTGGTGGCCCCTCGCTGGCCGAGAAGGAGTTGGTTTGCGGATATAGTTCAGATGTCAGTGGATCGCTACATCATGCCCGATGACCCAGGGCTTCTCACTCGGGTCGCTGCAGCACCCCAATTTACGGACGCTTGCTTTGACGGCCTGGCTGTTGAAACCTCAATTCTGACAGAAAAGTGGCTGTTGGCCACGGTTGTACATGCCATGATTCAGTCACGGAAGAAGTCTTCCTCCATTATATACTACAGAGTTTGGCACACCTATATTGCTTGGTGCAAGTCCATGAGCCTCCCTTGCCGCACTTCTATTTTTAGGATTCTGGCTTTTGACTTTCAAGGTGGTCTTTTTGGTAGCGATCACCTCGGTGCGTCGCGTATCAGAGCTGACTGCGCTTTGTATGAAGCCTCCCTATTTTGAGCGGCATAAGGATAAGGTGGTTTTTCGCTTTAGACCTGATTTTTTTTGCCTAAGGACGTTTCTCCCTTTCACCTTAATGAAGATGTTGTCTTGCCTTCCTTGTGTCCAGCACTGACTAATTCTAAGGAAAGGACCCTCCATGCCTTGGATGTGGTCAGAGCCATTAAGTATTACCTGGTTGCGACTGAGTCCTTCAGGAAATCGGATTTGCTCTTTGTCCTAACAGAGGGCTCTAGGAAAGGTTTGCCACCGGCCAAGACCACTCTCAGTAGGTGGGTCATACAGGCGGTGGTGCAAGCATATTCTGCCAAGGGGAAGGAACCCCCTTTTCGAATCTCAGCTCATTCTACCAGAGCTATTGGTGCCTCTTGGGCTTTTCAGCACCAGGCATCGGTTGAATAAGTTTGTAAGGCCACCACTACATGCTGTTCCGCACTGGGGATCCCGTCCTATATGGACACTGCTTTTGGATTTCCCACATGTCATCACTGGGATGACCTGGACTGGATATAGGGAAAAATACAATTCTGTGAAACTTACCTGTAGAATTGTTTTTGAGTATATCCAGTCCAGGTCGTCCCACCCCGCCCTTGTTCATTATCTCTCGTTTGCCTGTTATGGGGATTACCATTTTTTATTAATTGGACTTGTGTTCTTAAGTCTTGTTTTAGAGAGTACAAGCTGAAGCTATGTGAAGGAACATGGTTTCTTGGCCTCCCGGCCTGTCTCCTCTTTTACTGCTTTTTAACCACTGGGTATTGATAGAGGGACACCTGCCTTTTTAGGGGGCCGGGAGGAGCGACAGCTTTTGATCTTGCAGTCGAGCGCCCCCTGGGGGTGGAATACCCACATGTCATCAATGGGACGACCTGGACTGGATATACTCAAAAACAATTCTACAGGTGAGTTTCACAGAATTGTATTTTTTCTCCATTCCCTTTGTGTTTGCCAAGAAACACTTATTTAGTCCGATCTTTCAGCCCAAGAAACTAACCTGTACATCTACAATCTGTAATGAAGGATCGAATCATTGAAGTCAGAGATGGCCTCCCGAGATATGACAATTTTTTTTTTTTGCCTTGGTGGACATAAAACAGGCAAACCCCCATATACTCAATATGTCCGATCCATCAGAGGCTTCCTCCTATTGCAGAAAAGAAGGCTCGCTTTCAATTCGTGGCACTGCCATTTGGCCCAACATCTGCACCCAGTGTGTTCCAACTAACAGGATGACCCTGGACTGACTAAAAGAGCCTAGTATGCAGATGTGGGTGATCTGGCAGTGGATGGGCCATGGATTCCTTAGAGTTCACACTTTTCTAGGGCCATTTAAAGCACCTCAATGTACATTTGATAACTTTTATGGTATAACTGAACCCAGTGTGCTGCAGGGCAGAGGTAATTTCTTCAGCTGTTGTGCCCTCTTTTTGAACTGCTCACTAGGCCTCTTAGTCCACGATCTACAATATGACTTAGAGAGGCTATTTTAAATTATTTTGAAAGTTCAGAGTCCTTACCTTTTCTCTGCCCCTTGTTCTAGCCTTCTTTCAGTCTGGCTTAGACACAGGTTTCTTGTGCTCTGATCAAGACATTCACTCAAGCTGACACTTGGCTTATGCACAGGCTTCCTTTGGAACTTTGGTACTGTATATAAAGTTGGTGTTCAAAGTCCTGCTGCTTCTGTTTGCATCCTTGGAGTGTTCTAAGCTTTCAATGCTGTCTTTCTTGCCTACGTGGTTTTCCACCACGTTAGGACAATTTTCTGCTTTTTTTTTTCCTTGACTGCCTATCACCAAAATTTCCCCATTACATTTTAGCTGTATGTTCTATATACTTTGTTTGCTCAACCTGCTATGCCATTTTGACCTGCCTAGGCTTCACTTTTTTTTAGTGACTGAGGAATGGGTTATGTGGTGCTGGAAAGCCTCTCAACCGATAGGCACTGCCTCTGGTGGCGTTTTTTTCTGGTCTTGAGGTCATTGCTATTGTTTTGTTAATTTTACCTGAACGTTTTAAAGTGGACCAACACCCAGGGCCGATCACCTCCCTCACCGCGGGGCATCCGAGATCGGGATGTCCCGCGGGGTGAAACCCCCCCCCCCCCCCCCCCCCAAAAGCCCCAAAAAACCTTACCTTATCGGCGACGGATCAGCCGCCGCAGCCTCCCGCATTTGGTCCCTGTAAGAGGGACGCGCAGGAGGCGGCGGCTTATCCGTCGCTGAAAAGGTGCGTTTTTTGGGGCTTTTTCACACAGCGGGGCATCCTGATCTCGGATGCCCAGCTGAAGTGGACCAACACCCAGGATAGTGAAAATCCTGGGTGTTGATCCACTTTAAGTTTTGCTTCATTAAGCTAAGGTGGGTGGAGTTTCAGCAGAGATTGAAATAAAGGTCTTTTGGAAATCACCACAGTTGTCACTATAGAACTACCACATTGTCCACACTTTAATAACTCACCTGACCATAAGACGGACATAGGGTTTTTGAGGGGGAAAAAAATCTAAACCAAATGTTGCAATACCCCCCCCCCCAAGCCTAGTAACGGGACTTGGCAGAATTTCCCCCAATCACCCCATAACATTCAGTATGCAGGATCTCCCAAAGTCCCATGTAACATACAGTGTGCAGGATCTCCCAAAGTCCCATGTAACATACAGTGTGCAGGATCTCCCAAAGTCCCATGTAACATACAGTGTGCAGGATCTCCCAAAGTCCCATGTAACATACAGTGTGCAGGATCTCCCAAAGTCCCATGTAACATAGTGTTCAGAATGAGAGAAATGTAAAAGTAGTACACATGTGCTCTGATGTATTTGGCTGGATGCTGTGAACGTTTTGTTAGTAAATTGCATAGGGTAATATGAAGATTTCTACCATAATCTGCAGATCATGACTTAAGTTCCTCAACAAGGTGTTAACCAATATATCTTAGAGTAGTCCCTCATCTGCTAAAAGTTTATAGGCTACTACAAACAAAAATTAATGCATACGTCTCTTTTTAGCTTTTCCTTGAACGGGAACGAGCAGCACTGTTGGCTGAAAGTCAGACAGATGAGTTAATTAAAGAGGTCCCCGCAGCACAGCATGACAAGAGTGGGGAATGGCAGGAGACTGGAGGAGAAATTCAGTGGGTTTCGGCTGAAGAGCGCCCCACTACAGATGAACCACCAAAGAAGGAGGAAGAAGATGAAGAGCTAGACCTGAATAAAGGTACAGATTTAGATCTGCATGTGGTTGAATGTTTATTTTTATGATCTACAGACTTAGTAGAAGAAATGTAATTTTACATGGTTTATTATATTAATAAGCATATTACTTTTCAAGGCATCCTATTTGAAATGTTTTAACATTGTTTTAAAAGTTGAGGGCTTAGGAGTTTTTAGTATTTTAATATATCGTTAGAAACAAAGAACACCATATCGCCTTTCTTTTCCTTTTTATGGTTCAACCATAATAGGAAGAACAAACCTTCCCTTACAGCAGATTGCTCCATGTCAGTACTTACCCTTTTAGGAGATCCGAGGGCTTCCTGTTTTTTTTAATTGTGTTTTTTAAACCAACCTACAATTGATGTATAACCCAAATATCTGCCAGATGGGCAACAATGACTACATTACAGCAACTGAAGTGTTGTTCTGTTTGTCAGTGACTGTGGGGTAACGTTCATTTTTCTTGGCAACAGACATCCCAATAGGTTAAGGGTGGTAGGATCTTATAAATAAGTGTCGGCTTTTTTCAAATGAAGCTTATTTTCAGTGACAGGTAAGGCTTCATGTGAAAGACCCTTTTTACTTTGAACTTTCACCATGTAGCTGGGGGAAGTCAGGTTGTTGGTCCGTTGTATCCTTTTGCCTTTTTGTCTGATTCTTATCAATAGTCCCTCTGTTAAGGAGTCTACCACGGACACCCCACCCACCACACACACACACACACACACACACACACACACACACACACACACACGGAGAGGGGGGGTCTCTAGTTTCCATATTATGAATGTTGTCAGGAGTATCAAAGACTGTCCTTTTTAGCAATATGTTTAGTAAAGTAATGGATGCATTGTATGAAATACTTAATGCCATTTGGATTGTCATTGGTTAGAAAGGGTGATGTTGGATGCTTTAGCCATAGGTAATTTGTTAACGTTACCGGTTTGTTTACAGCACTGCAGCATGCTGGAAAGCACATGGAAGATTGTATCGTTGCCTCCTATACAGCTTTGCTTTTGGGTTGTCTTTGCCAGGAGAGTCCGGTAAGTTTTGGTCTGAATATCTGTTGTGTTGTTAACATAAAATGCATGGATCATGATATTTTCAGCTTCTCTGATTGGTATAGTTTTTGCATGGCTTAATTATCATTTCTGACCTCTACAATAAGAACAAAAGTGGTTACAGTCTTTATAAATATATTTGCAGCCTGTCCTGTCCTACTATGCATGCTGTGTATTTGCAGTATCAGTTTAAGACTTTTGTTGGCTCCTTTAAACTGAACCAACAAATAGATATTGATTTACTCTGTACGGAGTGTGCGGGGCATGCCAATCGCTCCCTGCAACATATATTAACCCCCTGCAAGCCCTGTTCTTACATTTCTCCTCACCCCTCCAGCAAGACAGAGTCCTGCAACCTGTTGAAGAATGTCCGTAATCTGCTAATTTGCTGGAAAAGAACAGTGAACCATGTAATCACTGCCGTCCAATCACAGGGCTCAGTTTTACTGGACGGTGAGAAGAAAAGTAAGAATTACAGGGCTCACTGGGGTTAATGTGTGGGGTTGGCATGCCAACTCCTCTCCTCACAAAGTACAGGCCGGACAAACACCCATTATGTGTAAAATGGGTGCTGGTCTGGTTTAAGTACTGAAAAGCTGCACATGATTTTCTAGACTAGGTCTAAGTCTAGACCTTGGGGTCTTAAACTCCAGCTAAAAAAATATTAGAAGAGAAAAGCGTCAGGTTGACTTCACAGTATTGAGTTACTCTTGTGTAACGCATAATGGTGGTCAAGTCACGAGATGGGACAATTAAACAACAAACTTCCTGATCTTTCGTAAGGGAGATTCAGTTCTAGCTAATTAGGAGATAGATACTTGCTTTTGGAGCAGCTTTGCTGATTTCATTATAGAACATTTATTCTTTGGATATTTTGCTTATATACGACCCAAGGAAATCCTGTTCTTTAGGGAATGAGGTCCATGTGCTGCATTGTGGTTAGCCACTTTAACTTTTTACTCTGGTGGGCCCTGAAACCAATTTGAAGTAAGCTGTATGCATGCCACTGCAAATTGTACCTTGCTAGTGGCACTGTGCTGTGGCCATGGAGGGAGCAATTTATGTGAAAAACTGCCCCTATGAAAAATGTTGTTCTTGCACCCACACTCCAGCTTTGCTCAAGGGGGAAATTAACCTTCCCTCCTCAAGAAAGTGTGCCCTCATCCCACAGGGTTGGAAAGGTCAGGCTTGTGATGTCTGGTTACAGGAAATGGTCAAATTGGGGTACAAGATAGAGATGGATTTCAACCCCTCAGTTGCTTCTTTGCCTTAAACATGTGGTTTGTGCCAAGAGAAAAACAACCTCTTAGGAGCCGTTCACCCAGACATGGCAGGAACATGGGCTGTTACTCCAATCTTTGTGGTCTCCAAAATCCGTCCATCCCTGGACCTATAAATCTTTGTTCATGCTCTTGATGGATTACTTGAATTCAGTTCTTGCTTCTCAGTGGATCCCTGGTCCCAGAAGGAAGACTCCCTATAGCCATGTCTTGGAACAGCATGCCATTTGTCATGCAAGTGGCCATCTTGTCAGTAGACTCAGGCAATGTTTCAATTTCATTGGTTAAGACCTTTGTTCATAGTTCAGGTTTAGTTCTGCAGCAATAGGCCTCTCCTAGACACTTGGGACCTGAATCTAGCACTTGCAACATTGCATTTTATACATATTCTATATTGAATTACTTCTGATCATGTAAATTAACCGGCTCCTTAGAGGTCAATTATGTCAAACAAGTTTTACATCAAGGTTGTCATTTTCCACCATAAAGCGATACGCTTTTGAACAGATAGCGTAGTGGTCCCCGTCACCGGCACACCAATGCACTCACCAGATCCTGTGGGCTGTTTTGGATCATGATGACAAAAGGATCACATGACATAATATAAATGGTTTATTACTAGCTAGGATGGTACTCTCAAAGCTCCAGTTAAAAATGCACCTTACAGCATCTTAATGGGATTGCTATGCTATGCACATAACAGCCAGGCTCCAACAGGGGATATGACAATAGTGGCGCCCCGCCACCACCCAGCAGCCGCATTCACTTCCTGTCTCCTTGCATTGCTTTCTCTGTTCTGTTGCGTAGTACCTATGTTTGCGTTCTACAAGGCACCAGTGTGGTTCTTTACATGGGAACTTTGTCAAGATTTGGAAACGCAAGTGTGCAAAAGGACTATTCTAAGTATGTCACACACCCCGCTTCAAGATATTCATAACCTGTGGGTAATACTGACTGTAGAGGGCGAACTGCAGAGATGATAGGAAAAAAGCCCCTCCCAGTCCACAAATACCTGGGACCTCCCACTCATTACCCAGTCTTCATCTCTGCAGTCGGTGAGCAAGTCAGAAGATGATGTCTCCTCCTTGCACAGGGGGATTTCAGGTAGCTGGGTTAATCCCCGGCCCGCTTTTTATCTATTTCCGCCCGGATTCCTTTATAAATCCCACAGACACATGCCTCCCAGCCTAGACTGTGTTCCGGGTGAGGTAGAAAAGCACCCTTGGTGCTCAGGAGCAAAGCTCCACCGTGAGACCCTATAAAAGAGGGTAGACGGTTTTCCGGGTTGGTGACCCCGGTTTGGGATGCCCTGTCCCCTGGCCAGTAAACCCTGGGTGGTCCCCCCTCTCCAGAGGCCCTTCTCCTTAGATAGGGGGGGGGGTTACTTCGTTTCCATCTTTTCCTTCTTTTACCTCTGTACTAATTAGTTATTTTGTCTCTTCCACATTTGGTTACATTCTGTTGTGTGTCGGCGTGTGTGTTTTTACTTTACATTAAAAGTTTTAACTGCAGACGCTGCTGCCGTGGCGCTGGTTCATTCGGCGGCATGTCAGAGGTTCATTTTACCTCAGATACTTAGGGCGGGGCCTGGCGCGCTGCCGCGGCCCGCCCCTGTACGGCAGTCACCGCTGTGAGCTCTTTTTATAATGGCGGGGAGATGCGCCGGTGTCTATTGACGCGGCATCTCCTAGCTGTGATGGTGGGGAGCTTCTCCCCTCACGAGTGTATTCTGGTGGCGCGGCCGAGCGTTAGGCGCGTCGCTGCGGCCCGCCCCGTGAGACAGGCGCCGCTGCAGATATAGATATTTGTGTCCTTATCTATATTCACAATACATTGCATAGTTTTGGGGATTCTTTCTATTATGTTTTTCAGGTGGACCTACATTGGGTTTAAGGGGTTTCTCCCGGTTCTAGGGTCCCTGGGTTCAAATTGGGTTTATTTCCTTTAAATCCTCCCACTGGGGACATTGAAAAGGGGCATCCCGGGTTGCTTATATGCGTAATTCCCTCGGTCATTACGACTACCTATAAGTTCACCATATGGAGGCATCCCCGGATACCGGGCTCCCCTCGGGGCAATCCCGGAAGTGTATGGGTTGTGGGGTATCCCTAACTGGGGATGGTGTATTTCTTTGTATACCATGTGCACAGCAGAATATTACACGGCAGTCAGGACCCCAGGCTTCTGGGTCAGCACCGCCGGCTTCATCCCCTCCCCCTCCCACCTTGACCCGTGCTCCGTGTGACGTTGTCATGGGACGGGAGTCGCAATCTGATGTTTGTGCCAGATTGACCAATCTGGAAAGATTATATTCTAAGTATGTCACACACCCCACTTCAGACATTAATAATTACACTAGGGTTAACGCACCTCTAGGTGGCAGCATTGCAGAGAACTTCTCCAAAAAACTTCAACAGGCCCCTCCCGGTCTATACATACCTGGTACCTCCCAAGAACCTCCCAGTGTTGTTCTCTGCAAGGTGGCGACAAGACAGAAGAAAGAAGTCTCCTGCTTGCAGGTAGCCGGGGTACTGAAAAGCTGCACATGATTTTCTAGACTAGGTCTAAGTCTAGACCTTGGGGTCTTAAACTCCAGCTAAAAAAATATTAGAAGAGAAAAGCGTCAGGTTGACTTCACAGTATTGAGTTACTCTTGTGTAACGCATAATGGTGGTCAAGTCACGAGATGGGACAATTAAACAACAAACTTCCTGATCTTTCGTAAGGGAGATTCAGTTCTAGCTAATTAGGAGATAGATACTTGCTTTTGGAGCAGCTTTGCTGATTTCATTATAGAACATTTATTCTTTGGATATTTTGCTTATATACGACCCAAGGAAATCCTGTTCTTTAGGGAATGAGGTCCATGTGCTGCATTGTGGTTAGCCACTTTAACTTTTTACTCTGGTGGGCCCTGAAACCAATTTGAAGTAAGCTGTATGCATGCCACTGCAAATTGTACCTTGCTAGTGGCACTGTGCTGTGGCCATGGAGGGAGCAATTTATGTGAAAAACTGCCCCTATGAAAAATGTTGTTCTTGCACCCACACTCCAGCTTTGCTCAAGGGGGAAATTAACCTTCCCTCCTCAAGAAAGTGTGCCCTCATCCCACAGGGTTGGAAAGGTCAGGCTTGTGATGTCTGGTTACAGGAAATGGTCAAATTGGGGTACAAGATAGAGATGGATTTCAACCCCTCAGTTGCTTCTTTGCCTTAAACATGTGGTTTGTGCCAAGAGAAAAACAACCTCTTAGGAGCCGTTCACCCAGACATGGCAGGAACATGGGCTGTTACTCCAATCTTTGTGGTCTCCAAAATCCGTCCATCCCTGGACCTATAAATCTTTGTTCATGCTCTTGATGGATTACTTGAATTCAGTTCTTGCTTCTCAGTGGATCCCTGGTCCCAGAAGGAAGACTCCCTATAGCCATGTCTTGGAACAGCATGCCATTTGTCATGCAAGTGGCCATCTTGTCAGTAGACTCAGGCAATGTTTCAATTTCATTGGTTAAGACCTTTGTTCATAGTTCAGGTTTAGTTCTGCAGCAATAGGCCTCTCCTAGACACTTGGGACCTGAATCTAGCACTTGCAACATTGCATTTTATACATATTCTATATTGAATTACTTCTGATCATGTAAATTAACCGGCTCCTTAGAGGTCAATTATGTCAAACAAGTTTTACATCAAGGTTGTCATTTTCCACCATAAAGCGATACGCTTTTGAACAGATAGCGTAGTGGTCCCCGTCACCGGCACACCAATGCACTCACCAGATCCTGTGGGCTGTTTTGGATCATGATGACAAAAGGATCACATGACATAATATAAATGGTTTATTACTAGCTAGGATGGTACTCTCAAAGCTCCAGTTAAAAATGCACCTTACAGCATCTTAATGGGATTGCTATGCTATGCACATAACAGCCAGGCTCCAACAGGGGATATGACAATAGTGGCGCCCCGCCACCACCCAGCAGCCGCATTCACTTCCTGTCTCCTTGCATTGCTTTCTCTGTTCTGTTGCGTAGTACCTATGTTTGCGTTCTACAAGGCACCAGTGTGGTTCTTTACATGGGAACTTTGTCAAGATTTGGAAACGCAAGTGTGCAAAAGGACTATTCTAAGTATGTCACACACCCCGCTTCAAGATATTCATAACCTGTGGGTAATACTGACTGTAGAGGGCGAACTGCAGAGATGATAGGAAAAAAGCCCCTCCCAGTCCACAAATACCTGGGACCTCCCACTCATTACCCAGTCTTCATCTCTGCAGTCGGTGAGCAAGTCAGAAGATGATGTCTCCTCCTTGCACAGGGGGATTTCAGGTAGCTGGGTTAATCCCCGGCCCGCTTTTTATCTATTTCCGCCCGGATTCCTTTATAAATCCCACAGACACATGCCTCCCAGCCTAGACTGTGTTCCGGGTGAGGTAGAAAAGCACCCTTGGTGCTCAGGAGCAAAGCTCCACCGTGAGACCCTATAAAAGAGGGTAGACGGTTTTCCGGGTTGGTGACCCCGGTTTGGGATGCCCTGTCCCCTGGCCAGTAAACCCTGGGTGGTCCCCCCTCTCCAGAGGCCCTTCTCCTTAGATAGGGGGGGGGGTTACTTCGTTTCCATCTTTTCCTTCTTTTACCTCTGTACTAATTAGTTATTTTGTCTCTTCCACATTTGGTTACATTCTGTTGTGTGTCGGCGTGTGTGTTTTTACTTTACATTAAAAGTTTTAACTGCAGACGCTGCTGCCGTGGCGCTGGTTCATTCGGCGGCATGTCAGAGGTTCATTTTACCTCAGATACTTAGGGCGGGGCCTGGCGCGCTGCCGCGGCCCGCCCCTGTACGGCAGTCACCGCTGTGAGCTCTTTTTATAATGGCGGGGAGATGCGCCGGTGTCTATTGACGCGGCATCTCCTAGCTGTGATGGTGGGGAGCTTCTCCCCTCACGAGTGTATTCTGGTGGCGCGGCCGAGCGTTAGGCGCGTCGCTGCGGCCCGCCCCGTGAGACAGGCGCCGCTGCAGATATAGATATTTGTGTCCTTATCTATATTCACAATACATTGCATAGTTTTGGGGATTCTTTCTATTATGTTTTTCAGGTGGACCTACATTGGGTTTAAGGGGTTTCTCCCGGTTCTAGGGTCCCTGGGTTCAAATTGGGTTTATTTCCTTTAAATCCTCCCACTGGGGACATTGAAAAGGGGCATCCCGGGTTGCTTATATGCGTAATTCCCTCGGTCATTACGACTACCTATAAGTTCACCATATGGAGGCATCCCCGGATACCGGGCTCCCCTCGGGGCAATCCCGGAAGTGTATGGGTTGTGGGGTATCCCTAACTGGGGATGGTGTATTTCTTTGTATACCATGTGCACAGCAGAATATTACACGGCAGTCAGGACCCCAGGCTTCTGGGTCAGCACCGCCGGCTTCATCCCCTCCCCCTCCCACCTTGACCCGTGCTCCGTGTGACGTTGTCATGGGACGGGAGTCGCAATCTGATGTTTGTGCCAGATTGACCAATCTGGAAAGATTATATTCTAAGTATGTCACACACCCCACTTCAGACATTAATAATTACACTAGGGTTAACGCACCTCTAGGTGGCAGCATTGCAGAGAACTTCTCCAAAAAACTTCAACAGGCCCCTCCCGGTCTATACATACCTGGTACCTCCCAAGAACCTCCCAGTGTTGTTCTCTGCAAGGTGGCGACAAGACAGAAGAAAGAAGTCTCCTGCTTGCAGGTAGCCGGGGTATCCCCCCGCCCCCCCCCCCGTGGTCTATTTCTGCCCGGCTCTTGTTTGAGTATACTATTTAATGGCAGCCTCCCAGCTTCGGCTGTAGGCCGGGCAAAAAGGTAGCCGGCACCATTGGTGCCTAGGAGATTAGCTCCTCCGCTCGACCCTTCATTGCGGGGCATAGCGGGATGCCCGGAGTGGTGATCCGGATGTGGGATGCCCCATTTAATAGGAGGTTAGCGGTCAGGAGGTGCCTAGCCCTGGGATATCGTTATTTCTCATTCCGGGGTGTGGGGCGCGCTGGGGACGGTGACATGCTGTGTGAGTGTGGCTGCTGCGCTGCTACTTTATGAGGCTTTTTGTGATTTTTACAGTAACTGCCTTTATTTCAAGTTTTGCCTGGGTGTCCCTCTGTCCCCCCTGTCTGTGTGTCTGTCCTTCTCCCTTCAGGAGCCGGGGGGGGGGGCGGGGCCTCGCGGCGCGCGGCCGTGTCCGGCGCTTGCAGCCTGCGTCCCCGGTCTGCTCAGGGGGGGGGATCTGATTATCAGTGTGTGGGTCTGTGTTGTGCGCACTGGGAACCGGCGGGTCGCTCCGCCGGTCCCGTCCTTGAGGTCTGAGCGCGGTCTCCGCCGGCAGACGCTGACGCTGCCGGGGGGCGGGGTCGCGCGCGGGCCGCGCACTGATTGGACGTCCGGGGGGGGGGCGGGGCCTTCTCGGCTCCCGCGCTCCCGGAGCTTGCCGTCTCCTCCTTCACTGCGCTGTGTGCGGGCCGCCATCTTCTGCGGTGCCTGGCTGCGTGGTTTTTCTCTCAAGTAGGCGTTTTAGTTTCCTTGCGATGGCCCCTCGGTTGCGTCCTCTCCTCCTCCTTCCTCCTCGCTCTCCTCGGGGGGGGGGGGGGGGGGGTTGTATGTTATGCTGGTGTATGGTTAAAACATGGCTTATCTCACTTATATGGTGCTGGATTGACGCCTGTCCCTCTCCCTTTGTGTCTTTCAGATCCTGGGATCCCGTCTGGCAGGGCTCTCCCGGTCATATATATACCTGGCTCGTGGGGGGTGTTTTTTCATTGCAATATATATATATATATATTTATATTTATATTTTTATACACTTTTATAAGGGTCTTATGCTATTCCCCTGGGTCAGGATCTTGTGACTATCCTTAGACAATTGTTAGGTTATTAAGGGGCATCCCGGGTCGCGTACCGCATAAATCCCTGGGTTCTGCGAATACCATAAATTTCACCACATGGAGGCTGCCACAGATACCGGGAATGGTTCTTCGGGACAATCCAAGGTGTGCGGGGGTTGTGGGACTCCGCTCCAGGGAGATGATGTCATTTTGTGTATCCCTTGTGCACAGCAGAACATTGCACGGCAGTCCAGTACTCCGGTGCCTAGCACTTCTTCAGCCGCGCCATCTCCCTCTCCCCCTCGTTTATTCCGGACCCCGCGTGACGTTGTCCTGGGCGGGGATTCGCAGTCTGATGTATGTGCCCGCTTGTCCAGCCTTGAGAAGCGGTTTTCTGCTATAGCCGCTCAGAAGGTTTCAGCTAAGCGGAAGCATCTGTCTCCTCCTCCGCCGGACTCAGATGAGGAAGTGGTGGGAGATCTGGATTGGTCGGATCGTCCCCGTGAAGAAGGTGAGCTCATTGAGGAAGAAGATTCTGATGTTCAGCAGTTGCTGGGTTCTGAGGGGGATCAGGATGATGGCCTCCCTCTCGATTCCTCTACCATTCTGAGCCAGATGTTTGAGGTTTTGGATTTGGAGCCTCCGGTTGTTGCTCCTAGGCCTAAGGGTCAGCTTTTTGGGGTGTCCAAGCAGCGGTTGGAGTTTCCCAGTCAACAGCATTTTGAAGAAATTGTTTTCAAGCAATGGGAGCAACCTACACGTCTTGTTGGTGTGCCGTCTAGTTGGGATAGGAAGTATCCCTTTCCGGCGGAATTGATGAAGCGTTGGTCTGTTCCCCCTGAGGTAGATACTCCGGTCCTGGGACTGTCCAACACGGCGGTCGTGCATTCCCCTGACACGACTTCGCTCAGGGACGGCGAGGATCGCCGGGTTGATCAGCTTGCCCGTCACGGTTTTGTATGTGCGGGTTCGGTGTTAAGGCCTGTCTGTGCTTCGGCCCTGTTGACTTTTGCTGTCAGGTCTATTGTCAGGGACTTGGGGGTGGATCTCGAGCCCACTAGTGATGAGTCCCTTGGGCTTAAGCGCTGCAATGCTTTTTTGTCTTTTATCCTGGCCGCTCAGGAGGATGCCATGTTGATGTGTGGCAGGGCTACTGCCTTGCTGGTGGCTATCCGGCGCTGTGTGTGGTTGAGACAGTGGACGGCCGATTTTAATTCAAAAAGATCGCTCACGGCTCTGCCCTTTTTGGGTTTGAGGCTTTTTGGTGAGAGGCTGGATTCTGTTGCCAAGGGAGGTAAGTTACCTCAGCGCAAGAAATTTCGCCGTTCCTTTCGGGGGATGGTCTCGTTCAATCCGTCCTTTCGAGGAGTCGGAGCCGGTAGAGGTGCGGGCTCCTCGGCCCCCAGGGGCGCCAGTTGGAATAGGGGCAGAGGCCGTGGCCGCCCCTCTCGCGTCTGGGGTGCCAAGCCCAAGCCGGCTGCCAAGCCCACCCAGCAATGAGGGGGCGCCCTCACCCGTTCGGGTGGGGGGACGGTTGCAACTTTTCTCCCGGGTGTGGGACCAGGAGGTCCCGGACAGATGGATCCGGGAGGTGGTTTCGGCCGGTTACAAGTTGGAGTTCGAGTCCCGTCCTCCTCCAAGGTTCTTCAGGTCTCGGGTGTCTTTGGATCCTTTGGCCGCGCAGGGGCTCCTGGCGGCAGTAAGGAATCTTCTAGATTTAGCTGTCATTTGCCCGGTTCCTCCTTCAGAGGTGGGGCGCGGGTTTTACTCCAATCTCTTCACGGTTCCCAAAAAGGACGGGTCCTTCCGTCCTATTCTGGATTTGAAGTTCCTCAACAGGTTTATTCGTCCTCGGAAGTTTCGCATGGAAACCCTGCGGTCGGCGATCGGTTCGCTTCGGCAGGGGGACTTTATGACGTCCATAGACATCAAGGATGCGTACCTGCACGTGCCGATCTTTCCTGCTCATCAGCGGTTCCTTCGTTTCGTGGTGGGGGATCGGCATTTTCAGTTTGTGGCTCTTCCGTTCGGCCTCACCTCTGCTCCGAGAGTGTTCACCAAGGTGTTGGCGGGGGTGATGGCCCTGCTCAGAGCTCAGGGGATTCGCATTGTGCCTTACCTGGACGATCTTCTCATCATGGCTCCTTCCTTCAGTCAAGCAGAGGGGGACACCAGCACGGTGGTGTCTGTGTTGGAGAGGTTCGGCTGGGTGATCAATTACCCCAAGTCCTCGCTGGTTCCGGCCAGGGTGGTGACCTTTCTGGGGATGTCATTGGACTCTTGCCAGCACAGAGTGTTTCTTCCTCAGGCCAAGGTTCTGTTGATTCAGGAATTGGTCCAGCTGCTCCTCTCCCATCCTCATCCGTCCATTCGTCTGGGGATGAGACTGGTGGGGTTGATGGTGGCCTCGTTCGAGGCAGTTCCCTTTGCTCAGTTTCATACGAGGACTCTTCAACTTCATCTTTTGGCGTCTTGGAACCGGTGTCCGGGGTCGTTGTATCGGTCCTTCCGGTTGTCCCCTCGGGTTCGGCAGTCCCTTCTGTGGTGGTTGGTCTCGGACAACCTTCTGAAGGGCAGGTCGTTTCTGACTCCGCTTTGGGAAACTGTCACCACGGATGCCAGTTTGTCAGGCTGGGGAGGTCTTTGGAAGGATCTTCGGTTTCAGGGGCAGTGGGACCCTCAGGAGGCCCACTTGCCCATCAATGTTCTGGAATTGCGAGCCATCAGGTTGGTTCTGTCTCGTTTGACGCATCATTTACAAGGTCTGCCGGTTCAGGTTCGCTCAGACAATCAGACGGCGGTTGCTTACATCAATCACCAAGGAGGGACTCGCAGTCTGGGTGCCCACAGGGAGGTGTCTCTGATTTTGGTCTGGGCGGAGACTCATGTCCCTTGCATCTCGGCGGTTTACATTCCGGGAGTGGAAAACACAGAGGCGGATTTTCTGAGCCGGTGTGCGTCCCGTCGGGGGGAGTGGTCTCTCCATCCCCAGGTGTTTCGGTCACTTTGTCTCCGGTGGGGGACGCCGGAGGTGGATCTGTTTGCCTCTCGTCACAATCACAAGCTTCCGTCCTTTGTGTCCCTGTCCCGGGACCCTCTGGCTCTGGCGGTGGATGCCATGACCCTGAGCTGGAGGGACCTGGGGTTTCTTTATCTGTTTCCTCCGATTCCCATGCTCGGCAGGGTTCTGCGAAAGTTGGTTCTGGAGGGAGTGCCCGCCATTCTCGTGGCTCCAAGGTGGCCAAGGCGGGTGTGGTTCGCGGACATCGTTCGTCTGGCCGTAGATCAGTTCGATCTGCCGCTTCGGCCAGATCTTCTCACCCAGGGTCAACTTTGTTACCCCAGTTTACAAACGCTGGCTTTGACGGCTTGGCTGCTGAAACCTCCATCTTAAAGGAGGAGGGTCTTTCAGATGCGGTCATTAGGACTCTTATTAGTGCCAGGAAGAGATCTTCTTCTTCCATCTATTACAGGTATTGGAGATCTTATATTGATTGGTGTGAGGCTAGGTCTTTGCCTTGCCGGGTCTTTTCTGTGTCTAGGATTTTGGAGTTTCTTCAGTCGGGGCTGGACTCCGGTCTTCAGCTGAGTACGTTGAAGGGGCAGGTTTCTGCTTTGTCTATTTTTTTCCAGAAATCTTTTGCTAGTCATTCCTTGGTCAAGACTTTTTTCCAGGGGGTTTCGCATGTGCGGCCTCCTAGGAAGCCTTTGCTCCCAGTGTGGGATTTGAATTTGGTTCTTTCTGCTCTTAAGGCTCCTCCTTTTGAGCCTTTGCGGGATGTTGCTTTGTCCATTCTTACTCAGAAGGTTGCCTTTCTGGTGGCCATCACTTCGGTTCGGCGTGTTTCAGAGCTGGCAGCTTTGTCTATTCAGGCTCCTTATTTTGAGGATCATCAGGACAAAGTGGTTTTTCGTTACAAGTCAGATTTTCTCCCTAAAGTGGTCTCTGCTTTTCATCTTAACCAGGACATTGTTCTTCCTTCTTTGTGTCCTAAGCCTAAGAATGTCAAGGAGGGTGCTTTGCACTGCTTGGATGTGGTACGTTGTGTCAGGTACTATCTACGTGCTACGTCTTCTTTTCGTAAGACTGATGCCTTTTTCGTTGTGCCATGTGGGTCTAGGAAGGGTTTGGCTACGGCCAAATCTTCCATTAGTAAATGGATTCGTCAGGCCATTGTTGGTGCTTATTCGGCTAAGGGGAAGGATCCCCCTTTTCGAGTTACTGCTCACTCTACTCGTGCGGTTGGTGCGTCCTGGGCTTTTCAGCACCAGGCTTCGGTTAAACAAGTGTGTAAGGCTGCAACTTGGTCTTCTGTTCATACCTTTTCTAAGTTCTATAAGGTTGATGTGCGGGCCTCAGCGGATGCTGTTTTTGGCCGCAAGGTTTTGCAGGCTGCAGTGGTTTGAATTTTTTCTGCGTTATTGCCTGTTCGGATACCCACCCTTTTCTGGACACTGCTGTTGGATGTCCCTAGTGTAATTATTAATGTCTGAAGTGGGGTGTGTGACATACTTAGAATAATACCATTTTGTGAATACTCACCTGTAAAATGGGTATTATAAGTATGTCACACACCCCACTTCACCCGCCCTTTTCGGTATCCTGGCTCTCTATTTGGTGAAGTTTGGTTCTTTACGTTGAGGGTTACATTGTTTGGTTCTGGTACCTTGTCTTACTGCTGTTCTAATACTGGGAGGTTCTTGGGAGGTACCAGGTATGTATAGACCGGGAGGGGCCTGTTGAAGTTTTTTGGAGAAGTTCTCTGCAATGCTGCCACCTAGAGGTGCGTTAACCCTAGTGTAATTATTAATGTCTGAAGTGGGGTGTGTGACATACTTATAATACCCATTTTACAGGTGAGTATTCACAAAATGGTATTTTTCTACCGCGGTTCCCAAAAAAGCCCCGGCTAAAATAAAAGCATTTGTCACCGGCTGCACCGGCAGTCGAATATGATGAGGAGGATTATTTGGATTGGTCCGATTACTCTCCACTAGAGGAAGGGGAGTTATTTTAGGAATCTGATAATTCAGACGATCAGCTATTTGTTGGCACTGATACCGAGCGGGGCTTAGGGAGTTTCTCGGATACTCCTAACTTTCTAGCTCAGATGTTTGAGGTTCTGGCTATTTCTCCTCCAGAGGTGGCTCCTCAACAACAAGGAGAGTTTTTCGAGGAATCCAAGCCGCGCTTGGAATTCTCTAATCAAAAGCATTCTGATAGAATTATTTCTAGGAATGGGAAAGGCCTGCACGGCTTCCAGGCATTCCTCAGAGCCGGGATAGAAAATATCCTTTTTCTTCGGATACGGTTAAGCGTTGGGTGTCCCCTCCCGAGGTGGACGCACCAATTTTGGGGTTGTCCAACTCAGCCGTTCTGAATAACCCTGATTGTTCCTCTCTTAAGGATGGTGAGGATAAACGCATTGACCAAATGGCTTGTCATGGTTTTGCTAGTGTTGGGTCAGCCATGTGGCCTGTTTGTGCCTCAGCGCTGTTGGTGGTGGCTACCAGGTTAGTGGCCTGGGAGCTGTTGTCCTCTTCTGGTTTGGCTCCGGATAGTAACGAATTCTTAGACTTAAACGTTGTGAGTTGTTTTTGTCCTTCGTCCTAGCCTCCTTGGATGATACCTTGTTGATGTGTAGCAGAACTTCCGCTCTGCTGGTGACTATTAGGCGCTCGGTTTGGTTGCGTCAGTGGGCAGCTAACTTTGGGTCAAAGAAGTCGCTAACCTCTCTTCCCTTTGTGGGATTACGGCTCTTTGGAGAATAGTTGGACTCTGTTGCTAAAGGTGGTAGGTTACCTCAACGCAAGAAACGATGACGTCCCTTTCGGGGGGCGGCTTCCTTCGCCCCTTCATGTCGTGGTTCCAGAGCGGGAAGAGGTTTTTCCTTCCCATCTACAAGAGGAGATTCCTGGAATAGGGGCAGAGGATGTGCCCGTTCAGGATTCAATTGGGGCTCTAAACCTAAACCTGCGGCCAAGCCTGCTCAGCAATGAGGGGGCGCCCTCACCCATACGGGTGGGGGGACGGCTGCGACACTTCTCCCAGGTCTGGATCCGGGAGGTCCCGGACACATGGATCAGGGAAGTGGTGTCTTCCGGCTACAAGCTGGAGTTCCAGTCCCGACTCCCCCCTCGATTTTTTAGGTCTCGGGTGTCCCCGGATGCCCTGGCCGCGCAGGGGCTTTCGGGAGGCGGTATCGAATCTTCTGGAAATGGCGGTCATTTGTCCTGTGCCCCCCTCAGTCCGGGGTCAGGGTTTTTACTCAAATTTGTTCACCATCCCCAAAAGGATGACTCTATCCGGCCCGTCCTAGATCTGAAGATTCTCAACAGGTTTGTCAGGCTGCGAAAACTTCGCATGGAAACGCTGCGTTCTGCTATCCACTCTCTTCGTCAGGGAGACTTCATGAAGTCCATAGACATCAAGGACGCTTATCTACATGTTCCGATTTTTCCCGCGCACCAGAGATTTCTCAGGTTCGTGGTGGAGGATCGACACTTTCAGTTCGTGGCTCTTACTTTTGGTCTCACCACAGCTCTAAGGGTTTTCACCAAAGTGCTCACTGGGGTGATGGCTCTTCTCAGAGCGCAGGGAATTCGCATAGTGCCATATCTGGACGATCTCCTCATCATGGCGTCGTCATTCAGCCAAGTGGAATTGGACACCAGGACGGTAATATCCACTCTGGAGAGGTTCGTATGGGTGTTCAACTACCCCAAGTCCTCCCTTTACCCTTGCTGGGAATGTCTTTGGATACAGATCAGGCCAGAGTGTTCCTTCCTCAATCCAAGGTTCTTTTGATTCAGGAGTTGATTCAGTTACTCATGTCCATTCCTCGTCCGACCATCCGGCTAGGGATGAGACTGGTGGGATTGATGGTGGCCTCATTCGAGGCAGTCCCCTTTGCTCAGTTTCACACAAGGACGCTACAGCTCCATCTATTGGCTGTCTGGGACAGGTCTCCTCTGTCGTTGGATCAATCCTTTCTGATGTCACCCCGGGTTCGCCGCTCACTTCGGTGGTGGCTGAACTGAAGGGCAGATCCTTTCAGACTCCTCGTTGTGAGGTGGTCACCACGGATGCCAGCCTCTCAGGATGGGGGGGCTTCTGGAAGGATCTGCAATTTCAGGGTTTGTGGGGACCCCTGGAAGCCCACGAGCCTATCAATGTTCTGGAATTAAGAGCCATCAGGATGGTTCTTTTTCGTTTGACTCATCACCTGCGGGGCTTGCCGGTTCAGGTCTGGTCGGACAATCGGACGGCGGTTGCCTACATCAATCACCAGGGAGGGACTCGCAGCAAGAGTGCCCTCAGGGAAGTGTCTCTGATTCTGGACTGGGCGGAGAGCCACGTCCCGTGCATCTCGGCGGTTTACATTCCGGGAGTGGAGAACACTGAGGCGGACTTTCTGAGCAGGTTGTCAGCCCGCAAGGGGCAATGGTCTCTCAATCCCAAGGTGTTTCACTCGATTTGTCTCAGGTGGGGGTCACCAGTGGTGGTCCTATTTGCCTCCCGTCACAATCTCAAACTTCCGGCATTTGTGTCGCTGGCGAAGGATCCACTGACTCTAGCAGCGGACGCCATGTCTCTGAACTGGAGGGATCTGGGGTTTCTGTACCTGTTTCCTCCGTTTCCCATGGTGGCCAGAGTAGTGCGCAAGCTGGCTCTTGAGGGAGCGTCAGCAATTCTGGTGGCCCCAAGGTGGCCAAGATAGGTTTGGTTCGCAGACGTGGTAAAATTAGCAGAAGATCAGTTCGTTCTGCCCCTGCTGCCGGACCTGCTCACACAGGGTCATCTACGTTGCCCCAATTTACCAACGCTGGCTTTGACGGCGTGACTGATGAATCCTCCATCTTGAAGGAGGAAGGTCTTTCTGATGCTGCGATTCGGACTCTTTTTAGCGCTAGGAAGAGGTCTTCTTCTTCCGTTTACTATAGGACTTGGAGATCTTATATTGCGAAACTAGGGTCTTCCCTTGTAGAGAATTCTCTATTTCTAGAATTTTGGAGTTCCGGTTTGGATCTGGGGTTCCAACTCAGTACTCTAAAGGGGCAGGTTTCTGCCCTGGCGGTGTTTTTCCAAGGATCTTTTGCGCTTCATCCGTTGGTTAAGACTTTTTTTCCAAGGGGTTACGCATGTGCAGCCTCCTGGGAAGCCTCTGATTCCGGTTTGGGATTTGAATTTGGTTCTTTCTGCTCTTCAGGGTCCTCCCTTTGAGCCTTTGCATGATATTGCTTTGTCTTCCCTTACGCAGAAGGTGGCCATCTTGGTAGCTATCACTATGTCCATTCAAGCCCCGTATTTTGAAAGACATCAGGACAAGGTGGTTTTCCGTTTCAAGCCGGATTTCCTTCCTAAGGTGGTTTCTGCTTTTCATTTAAATCAGGATATTGTTTTGCCCTCTCTGTGTTCTAATCCCAGCACTGACAAGGAGAGGGCCCTGCATTCCTTGGATGTGGTTCGAGTTGTGAAGTATTTTTTGGTGGTAATGTCTGCCTTTCGCAAGACTGGTCCTTTTTTTGTGGTGCCCTCCGGGCCCAAGAAAGGTTTGGGTCCGCCAAGTTTTCCATCGGTATGTGGATTCGTCAGGCCATTGTTGGGGCCTATTCTGCTAAGGGGAGGAGTCCCCCTTTTCGTGTTCCTGCTCATTCTACTCGTGCGGTTGGGGCTTCCTGGGCTTTCCAGCACCAGGCCTCTGTTGAGCAAGTTTGTAAGACTGCTACTTGGTCTTCTGTTCACACTTTTTCCAAGTTTTACAAGGTTGATGTTAGGGCCTCAGCGGATGCTGTTTTTGGCCGCAAAGTTCTGCAGGCTACAGTGGTTTAAGTTGTGCTTTATGCCTTGTTTTGGATCCCCGCCCTTTATGGACACTGCTATTTGATGTCCCACAGGTTATGAATATCTTGAAGCGGGGTGTGTGACATACTTAGAATAATACCATTTTGTGAATACTCACCTTGTAAAATGGGTATTATAAGTATGTCACACACCCCGCTTCACCCCGCCCTTTTTTGTATTCTGGATCCTTCATATTGTGAACTTTGCGTTGTTATGACTTATATTTGGCTCTTCCTGGTCCCTTTCCTTACTGCTATCTTTATACTGGGTAATGAGTGGGAGGTCCCAGGTATTTGTGGACTGGGAGGGGCTTTCTTTTTCCTATCATCTCTGCAGTTCGCCCTCTACAGTCAGTATTACCCACAGGTTATGAATATCTTGAAGCGGGGTGTGTGACATACTTATAATACCCATTTTACAAGGTGAGTATTCACAAAATGGTATTTTTAAATGCCCTGAACTAGATCTGTTGGCCAAGGGACTTCAGACCCTCCTCCTTCTACTCTGGAGCATCTTAGTGGGATTGCTATTGGCTACCAGATCACCCTGCATCATACATTTATGATGATAGGTGGCTAAGTGGCTAATAATCATCCTGCTATTACTCCTTTTGTCATCTGCGTGTTTTAAATGTAATAGGGATATGCTGGAGACATTGGAATTGTAGAACTGTTTCTTTCTGGATATGGTTATAAAAATGCAGTAGACTTCTGTGATCCAAAGTAGCCCACGGGATCTTGTGAGTGCATTGGTGATCCGGTAAGAGGGACCGCTCTGTATCTGTTCAGTTACTTAGCTCTTGTTGGAAAATGTTGGAAAATGATTTTCCTTGAAATTGGATACCTTGGGCTCGATTCAACAAAGGTAGAAATAAATTCGCTCGGAAAATCGTTTCGCAAGCATAAAGTTTTAACTTTTTCGAGTGATTCAAAAAAGAGGTTGAATTAAATTCGTGCACTCGAAAATGCGATCGTAAAATTTTCGAATCGCTCGTAAAAAGACTGTCGCAAGCGAAAATTATTGGGAAATGTACTTGAATTTGTTTTCTATTGCTTTATATTGTTTTCTGATTGTTGCATGGTGTTGTAAGGCTTTTTAATGGGTAAATGTAAATGCATAATTTTTTTTCAACTTTTTAAGTTGCCTGTGTAGCTGTATGTACATGGCTAACATTGTGGATACATGTAATAAAGAGGCAATGTATGCTGTAGTGGAAGTACTAATTAAACAGTAATATTTTTAAGAGGCATGTATGTTGTTTTCTTTTTGAGTTTGGTTGGATTGCCAGGGACCTGGATTAAACAATTTTTCCTTTAATGCAGAAATGTGTCCATTGTTTTCTATACAAAGCTTGCTCACATAGCACCACGTGTCCTTGGGTGCAGCTCTTTGCTAGCTTTGCATATGTTGCGAATGAATGGTATGCTGGAGTGCCTGGCCACGAGGATAACCCAGTGGTACGCCATTCTTATTGCATCATGCTTACACCTTAAAGTGGACCAAAACCCAGGATTTTGACTATTCTGGGTTTTGGTGCCCCCAAAGGTCGACCACTCCCATCTACCTTCCCCTGTTGTTATGGCACATGCGTGGCCTCCCATGCATTCATCCGTATAAATGGTCCAGACGCAAACTGGTCTAGTGGTGTTTAAGGACTCAGCTACAGTCCAGTTGAGCATAGTATAACTGGGTTATACATCCATGCTCGGCTGGAACAGGGAGTGCGTCTCCTCCAGACATTTACAAATGACTGGTACCATGGCATACCCTGCTGAAGTTATAGCAAGGAGTGTCCCCTGCTTGTGCATGCATCCTTGAAGTGTGGCAGTTGGGGAGTATGCTAGGCAACCTGGGTTGTTTCATAACAGCAGGGCATGTAAAATTATAGTCAGCCAAAGGCAAGGGAACAAGTAGCCATAGAGTTTTAACAATTTCCGGAGCAGGTTTTGGGGGTACTGTAAGAGCACGTCGGCAATAACGCTATTGCCTAAATAGGCAAGCCCATGGCAGTCACCAAGTAAGCAAATAAATGGGCAAAATGTAACACTTCCATACTCAAACCTTTGTGCAACAACATCAAGGAACAGCATACTTTGGGACCTTAACATCAGTTGCAGATTCTAAATTCCTATAAGGGTAAGGCTAGCAAGGGGTTAAAAGGTTGGAGCTTTCCAAAATGTCACAAGCACTCTGCACAAAGTTAGACAATAATGTTTAAACACTTACCCAGAAGCCATCCACCAGATAAATGCCCCTCCTCAAATAGTCGAAAAATTGATGCATTTCGCAGAATGTGGGCATCATGGCATGATCTGGGAAAGCCAGTCACAAAGCTAAGTATTTTGAGATCTGGACCAGCAATCATCTGTACATTCAGTGAATGTCCCATCTTGCGATTGCGGTAGATATATTTATCCACACTGGGTGGGATAAAGCAAACATGGGTGCAATCCACAGCCCCCATGACATGTGGCGTGCCAGCAATGCAATAAAAACCCTGTATTCCAAGTATGTCACACACCCCGCTTCCACTATTCATGACATATGGGTTATGGTCCAGTAGAGGGCGAACTTCTGCAGAGATGAAAGCAAAAAAGAAGCCCCTCCCGGTCCATAAATACCTGGGACCTCCCACACATTCCCCAGTTCCTTCTCTGCAGGACTGCGAGCAAGTCAGAAGATGTATGCTGCTCTTCCTTGCAGGTAAGCCGGGCTCACGCCCGGCCATTTTTTGCCCTATTTCTGCCCGAACCTTTGAACAGTAAGTCCAATACTAGCCTCCCAGCCTTGGCTGCAGGTCCGGGTGAGGGTAGGCAACACCTTAATAGGTGTTTTAGGGAGCCATGCTCCCCCGTGAGACCCCATACAAGGGGGTAGGCGGTATCCGGGTTGGTGATCCCAGTTTGGGATGCCGTGTCCCTATTTACTTCCCTTACACCTCATGGTGAGGGATTCTCCCCCTTCCGGGTCCCCTCTGTTAACCCTCCAGCGGGGGGGGGGGGGGGGGATGGCCTTGCCTTTCTACTTTCACTTTCACATTAGATGTGTGTGTGTTTTGTGCGTGCGCATGGTGCTTCACGTTTGCTGACCTCGCACTCTGCTACAGCCTGGGGAGCTTCTCCTCAGGCTGCGTTTGTGAGGGGGCGGGGCCGGACGCTCGAGCGTTGCCGCGGCCCGCCCCCTCCCTTTTTTGGCGCCATTGCGGGCCCATCCTAATGATGGGAACCGCACTGATGGACTCGGAGGGAGGGGGCGGGGCCTGGCGCAGCGCGCAATCCTCTTTGGCCTGCCCCTTTTCTCTCCTTCCTTTACACGGAGCTGCTGGCTGGTGCCTGACTCCATTTTGGACTTGTGTGAGTGCCCTTTTTGGGCTCCCCCCCCCCTTTTCTTGCTATGCTGGCCATATGCCCCAGTCGCCGCTTGGGGCAGCGCTGGCTCCTTCTGCTTGTTGGTTTTATTATTACATGTATATATCATACGGTACGGTTCATAAGAAAAGGCATCTCTTAGAGGTTCTGGATATTTCCCCACCAGCGGAGGCCCCTCCGAAGAAGGGGGAATTCTTTGAGTCATCTAAGCCCCGCTTGGAGTTCCCAAATCAGGATCATTTTGATAGCATGATTCTTAGAGAATGGGAGAAGCCGAGTCGGCTTCCCGGTGTCCGCAGGGATGGGATAGGAAGTTTCCCTTCCCGGCGGACGCGGTGAAGCGATGGTCTTCCCCTCCCGAGGTCGATGCGCCCATCTTAGGGTTGTCCAACACCTCCGTTGTACATACTCCTGACGCCACTACCCTTAAGGATGGCGAGGATAAGCGCATTGATCAGATGGCATGCCATGCCTTTGCCAGTGTGGGTTCAGCCTTGCGGCCTGTTTGTGCATTTGCACTCGTGGCTGTGGCTACCAGGTCTGAGGTTAGGGACATGTTAAAAGGGTCCCAACTCAACCCGGCCAGTGTTGAATTCACAGCCCTTAAGAGGTGTGAATTGTTCATGAACTTTGTTGGCAGCTATGGATGACACACGTTCGGTATGGCTACGCCCGCTGACATAGCGGCCAAAAAATCTCTTACAGCACAGCCCTTCCTGGGTATGCGGCTGTTTGGTGACAAATTGCATTCTGTGGCGAAAGGTGGGAAGCTACCTCAGCGTAAGAAGCAGCGTCGCTTCTTTCGGGGGGCAAGCTCCTTCAATCCTTCCTTTCGCGGTGCCAGAGTGGGCAGATGTCTTGCCTTACGGGTGAGGGGACGGCTGCGGCTCTTCTTCCAGGTCTGGGCCTAGGAGGTCACAGACAACTGGATATTGGAAGTGGTCTCGTCTGGGTGCAAACTGGAGTTTGAGTACCGGCCTCCTCCCAGATTCTTAAGGTCTCGGGTGCCATTGGATCCTTGGGCGGCGCAGGGGCTAATGTTGGCTGTAAAGAATTTCCTGGACATGGCAGTCATATGCCTGGTGCCTCTTTCATAGAGAGGCTGGGGCTATTATTCCAACCTCTTCACGGTTCCCAAAAAGGATGGCTCCATAAGACCCATTCTGGATTTGAAGCTTCTCAACAGGTTAATCAGAACCAAGAAGTTCCGCATGGAGACTCTGCGCTCAGCCATCGGTTCCCTTCGTCAGGGGGATTTCATGACGTCCATAGACATCAAGGATGCTTACCTTCATGTACCAATTTTCCCCTCGTGGTTGGAGATCAGCATTTTCAGTTTGTGGCCCTCCCGTTCAGGCTGACCTCGGCACCGAGGGTGTTTACCAAGGTTCTGGCGGGCATAATGGCCCTGCTCAGAGCCCAGGGCATTCACATTGTGCTGTATCTGGACGACCTACGCATTACAGCTTCTTCCCTCTGCCAGGCGGAGCTGGACACCAGGGCGGCGGTGACGACGCTGGAAAGGTTCGGATGGGTGATCAACCACCCCAAGTCTTCTCTCTCCCCATCAAGGGAGATCTCTTTTCTGGGCATGAATCTGGATACCAGTCAGGCAGGAGTGTTCCTACCTCAGCCAAAGGTGCAGAGGGTTCAGGATTTGATACGTGTTCTCCTGGCCAATCCTCGCCCTTCTATCCGGCTAGGGAGGACTCTGGTAGGTTTGAAGGTGGCCTCCTTCGAGGCAGTCCCCTTTGCTCAGTTCCACGTGATGTCGCTCCGACTCCATCTATTGCTGAAATGGGACAGATGTCCACAGTCCTTGGATCAGTGTTTTCTGATGTCTCCCAGGGTTCGGCAGTCCCTTCAGTGGTGGCTGGAACCAAGCAATCCAATGAGGGACAGATCCTTTCTGGCCCCTTGTTGGGAGACTGTTACCACGGATGCCAGCCTGTCGGGCTGGGGAGGTTTCTGGAAGGATCATCAGTTCGAGGGGTTGTGAGGTCCTCAGGAGGCTCACACCCCCATCAATGTCTTGGAGCTCAGAGCTATCCGTTTGGTTCTGTCACGTCTGAAACTTCACCTACAGGGCTTACCGGTTCAGGTTCGAGCAGACAATCGTACTGCGGTAGCTTACATCAATCACCAAGGAGGGACTCGCAGCAGGAGTGCCCTCAGGGAAGTCTCTCTGATTCTGACATGGGCGGAGAGCAATGTTCCTTGCATCTCGGCAGTGTACATTCCGGGAGTGGAGAACACGGAGGCAGACTCCCTGAGCAGGGGATTCTCTCGCCGAGGGGAATGGTCTCTCAACCACAGGGTGTTTCGGTCCCTGTGTCACAAGTGGGGGACTCCGGAGGTGGATCTCTTTGCCTCTCGGCACAATCACAAGCTCCCAACCTTTGTATCTCTGTCTCGGGATCCTCTGGCCATGGCAGTGGATGCCTTGTCACTTGCCTGGAGGGATCTGGGGTTTCTGTACCTGTTTCCCCCCTTCTCCATGGTAGGCAAGGTAGTGCGCAAGCTGACTCTGGAGGGGGCACCAGCAATTCTGGTGGCCCCAAGGTGGCCAAGATAGGTTTGGTTCGGAGACGTCATAAGACTGGCGGTAGATCAGTACAGGCTGCCCGTTTCCAGATCTGATCTCTCAGGGTCAGCTACGTTACCACAATTTACAAACGCTTGCTTTGACGGCGTGGCTGCTGAAACCTTCATCCTGAGGGAGGAAGGTTTGTCGGAGGTGGTTATTCAGACATTGATTAGAGCTAGCAAGAGGTCTTACTCTAACATTTACTATAGGATTTGGCGGTCCTATATTGACTGGTGTGAGGCTAGGGCCTTACCTTGCAGGGTGTTTTTGATTCCTAGGATTTTGGAGTTTCTACAACACGGTCTGGATCTGGGGTTCCAGCTCAGTACTTTGAAGGGTCAGTTTTCTGCCTTGGCTGTCTTTTTTCAAAGGTCCTTTGCTTTGCATCATCTGGTCAAGACTTTTTTCCAAGGGGTCACTCATGTTCGGCCCCCTAGAAAGCCTTTGGTTCCCGTTTGGGACCAAAAATTTGGTTCTCTCGGCCCTACAGGGGCCTCCTTTTGAGCCGGTGCACGATGTGGCACTTTCTGTGCTCACTCAAAAGGTTGCCTTTTTGGTGGCTATTACCTCTGTTCGGCGTGTCTCTGAGTTGGCGGCTCTGTCTATCCAGGCCCCTTACTTTGAGAGACACCAGGACAAGGTGGGTTTTCACTTTAAACCAGATTTCCTTCCTGGTTTCTGCTTTCCATCTCAATCAGGATGTAGTTCTCCCTTCCTTGTGTCCTAGGCCTAGCAATGACAAGGAGAGGGTTTTGCACTCTTTGGATGTGGTTCGTTGTGTGAAGTACTATTTGGTCGCTACTTCTCCTTTTCGTAAGACGGACGCCTTGTTCGTGGTGCCCTCCGGGCCCAGGAAAGGTTTGGCGCCTGCCAAGTCTACCATTAGTAAATGGATATGTCCATTGTTGGGGCCTATTCCGCTAAGGGGAGGGTTCCTCCTTTTAAGATCACTGCTCATTTTACTCGTGCTGTTGGGGTTTCCTGGGCCTTTCAGCACCAGGCTTCTGTTGAACAAGTTTGTAAGGCTGCTACTTGGTCTTCCGTTCATACTTTTTCCAAGTTTTATAAGGTTGATGTGCGGGCCTCAGCGGATGCTGTTTTTGGCCACAAGGTTCTGCACGCTGCAGTGGTTTAAATTGGTGCATTTTTTGCTGTATTTGGATCCCCACCCATGACGGACACTGCTATTGGATGTCCCATATGTCATGAATAGTGGAAGCGGGGTGTGAGACATACTTGGAATAATACCATTTTGTGATTACTCACCTGTAAAATGGGTATTATAAGTATGTCACACACTCCGCTTCATCCCGCCCTTTGGTATTTTGGATCCTTTATATGGTGAACCTTTTATTGTTAAGAATGTTTTATTGTCTCTTCCTGGTCCCCTTACTGCTGTCATATACTGGGGAATGTGTGGGAGGTCCCAGGTATTTATGGACCAGGAGGGGCTTCTTTTTTGCTTTCATCTCTGCAGAAGTTCGCCCTCTACTGGACCATAACCCCATATAATTCCCATTTTACAGGTGAGTAATCACAAAATGGTATTTTAACTACAGTCCATTCCTGGGGTGAGGAGGGTAAATGCACATACCGTGGCAAAATGGCACGCATTGCCTTTAAAAATGTATCTACAGCACAGCATACAGAAGTTCGGGACATGCCAACCGCCACACCACCCAGGCGCTGAAATGAGCCATTGGCCAGAAATTGCAAGAAAACTATCAGTTTTGCCATTCCAGAGATTGCACGTCCTCTACCAGTTAAAGGTGCCAAAGATGGATGCAGCAGGCTATAGAGGTCTTTCAAAGCTGCATGATTTAGCCTAGTAAGCTGGAAAAGTGCTTGATCTGGCAGCTGATCCACATCCAAACGTGTCCGAAAATACTTGGGAATGGGTAGTCTGCCTTCTCTGCGCCACATCATCTGCAATATGTTCGAAGTCAATGCAAAGAAAGTAGAAGGGCTCCATTGTGAGAGCAAAATTTTTCTCCTGCTGAAAGCTGCATCAAAAAACTAGTGTGAAACACTCTAATTTATATCGTGTGTGGCTTATCAAGTCCACCTGAATCAGTAGTAAAATTTTCGAATCGCAAAATGCAGTAGTAAATTATTCGATCCACTAATTTATTTCGCACAATTTAATTCGTGTGACTCATGTTTCACAATGGTTCCAGGTTGCTGAATCACTCGTAAAAAAACAATCGCAAAATCGCAACTTTTTAAGCACAAAACACACGAAAAATCAATTTTCGACCTTTGTTGAATCGAGCCCCATGAGTCAAAAGAATGAGCTCTGCCATTGAATGGATTAGAACTGTACTGAAGTTGATTGCTGAAAATCATTAGTAGGGTTGAGCACAGCCATACACCCTAAAGGGACATATTCAAGTATACAGTACGTCCTGCTCCAAATATAATACTTACACTTGGGTAATCCTCTGCCAGATGGCGCTGTGCACTGCAGACATGCAAAAACAGGCTCCTCCCGGCCCTTAATATACCCAGGGACCTCCCACAAATCCCCAGATTTCTCTGCAGTGCTGACTGCGAAGACATTAAGTATCACTCTCTCGCAGGTGAGCGGGGCTATTACAGCCCCCGGCCCTGTGGGACTATTTCCACCTGTCCTCCTTGTGATATGCCTCCCAGCCTGGTCTGCGCTGGTCAGGTGAAGGTAGGCAGCACCATGTGTGCTTATGGAGCCATGCTCCACCGCAGTCCCCCACTATAGGGTAGGCGGTTAGGCTGATGGTGAGCCTCTTGTGGATGCCCCTCCCGCATTATTGCCCCGTGTAGTGGTGGACCCTGTGTAAAGGGTCGCCATCCTCCCTCGTTTCCCCCAGTAGTTAGGGGGAAAAGAAAGGGGGGGGGGGTATGTGTGTGGCGGTCCCAGTGTACTCTAATGTCACGTTTATGGCCATAGTATTGCCCTAGATTTACAACTGGGTGTCAGAGCCGCGCTTCTTGCCCCTTATTGTTTGGCTGCCGCCGTACGTGTGTCCTTTCTTTTACTGAATAGTGTGCTGCGCGGGCGGCAGCTTCGTATAGACGCTGCGGCGTCTTTTTTGCAAAGGCTTATATTTAGTGATTTTATTCTTTGCGTGTTTGACTACTACCTGAGAGCTTCGTGCTCTTCGGGGTGGGCGGGGACTTGGCTTGTCGCGCGCCGCGTCACGGCCAAAGATTGGGCCCGCCCTTCGAGCTTCGCTGGGCACCATTTTGATCTTCGCGCGCGTGGTGGCGGTCCCCCTCCTCCTTTGGTCTGTAAGTGCCCAGCGAACCTCGAAGGGCGGGCCCAATCTTTGGCCGGTAAATATTTTACCAGCTGCGCATGGCCCTGACACCTCTTATTCCCTTTGTCTTTCAGACGTCAAGTCTGCGGTGGGTTCTCCCGGAGAGATAGAGATAGATAGATAGATAGATAGATAGATAGATAGATAGATATATATATATATATATATATATATATATATATATATATATATAGATATATATAGATATATATATATATTTAGCGGGCTTACTTACTATTTTCCCACATTAATCAGCGGGTCTTTGGGGCATCCAGGGTAAATCCCTGTTAGCATCGTGCTTTGATAATCACCATATGGAGGCATCTCAGAGTTATGTGTCCGGGGTCCCTCGGGGACAAGACCGGCTATGTTCAGCGTGTGGACAGCCCCATGCTGATGCTGACAGAGCACGGGTCTGCGGACCCTGTGCTGAACAAGTACTGGCCCTGCAATCAGGGTTGCCAGTGGCTGCACCTCGGTTTAATACACCTGTTTCCCCGTGCTTAAATCTCACGCCTGATGAGTCGCACTCGAGCGGGGATGACCAGCATGTCGTGCCGCGCATTCTGCCTACGGCTGATCAGGTTATCTCGAGGTTGGCAGAGCGCTTGGGCTCTGGGAAGAAGTGGTCCCTGACGCCCCCGGGTTCTCTCTTTCCTACTGAAACTGAGGAGTTCGCTGCTCCGCAGGGCTTTGCTCCTTCTGATGAAGGTGAGATGTTCTCCGACTCGGGTTCCTCTGAGATGCTGGGAAGTCGTGATGATTCTGGCCCTGGTTCCTGGGGCCTGTGTGACACTGATGAATTACTGGTAAAGATCTTTGAGGTCTTGTCTATCTCTCCTCCTGGTGAGGCTCCCAAGCCTAGAAGGGAGAGTTTCCACACAGCGACACCGCGCTTGGAATTTCTGGAGCAGGATCATTTCCAGGCTCTAATATCCAAAGAATGGGAATCCCCTTGTAAACTTCCAGGGGACTGGGATTGGAAATACCCCTTTTCCCCCTGATGTGGTTAACTGTTGGTCAGCACCTCCCGTGGTGGATGCACCGATCATAGGGGTTAACCCCCCCTTCATGGCAGCTCCTACTTATCGTACCCTTCGGGATGCTGAGGACCGGCGCATTGATAGACTGGCTTCCCACGCTTTTTCTTGTGCAGGGACGGCACTGCGCCCGGTCTGTGCTAGAACCCTCATCAGAAAGATGCTTGATAATCAGCCTGAGGATCTCCCCTGGGAGGTCGTTAATGCACTCTCCAATTGTGATGTATTTGTGAGGTTTTTCCTCTTAGCGCTGGATGACACCATTAAGATGTGTGCAAGAACTTTTGCCCTTGTGGTAGCTATACGCCGCCTGGTCTGGCTGCGACAGTGGGGTGCTGACGATGTTACAAAAAAGGCTCTCACTGGCCTTCCCTTTAGAGGGCGACGACTATTTGGGGCCCATTTGGACCTTTTTGGTAAAAAGGGCAAAACACCCCTACGCGGAAGGCCGTCTCGGCCTCCTCGGGGCAGGGACACCCCTCCCTATGTTAATGTCAAACACGAACCAGGGGTGTGCTTCCAGCTATTCGGCGTAGACTCCCGCCCCAGGGTTGGCAGACAACGCCCTGGCCCCTCCGGCAGGACTAAGTCCAAACCTTCCAAAACCCCCCAAGCATGACGGGACGCCCTCGCCCGTCTGGGTGAGGGGACGGCCGCAGCACCTTGCTCCTATCAGGAGGCGTCATGCCTCGTTCTGGTGGATCCAGGAGGTAGTTTCCTCCGGATGCAGGATAGAGTTTGCTGGGTGGTCCCTTCCTGAGATTGTCGGGGTGCTTCTGGTCCCTGTCTCTCTTCAGATGCTGGTGCAGGCCTTGCACGGCCTGCAGGGTCTGGGGTCACTTGCAGGTTGCCCTTAACAGGCAGGGGCCTCTTCACCATCCTTTCCACATTCCCCCAAAAGGATGAGGCAGTCTGGCCCATTCTGGCCTTCCATAGGTTTGGCATTTCTACATTCACAGGCAGTTTTCTGCATGGAATCTCTGAGTTGGGCCGCCAGCGCCATGCGCCCAGTGGGCCTCTTGCCGTCTGCTGAGACCTAAGATGCTTCTTTTAATACCCCTGTGTCTTCTGGACACCGAGGCTCTTACAGGTTACTGCTGATTGTGACCTTGTTATCTGGCCTCTCTTCTGCTCCCAGAGTGCTCGCCGAGGCACTGACGGGGGTGATGCCTCTGATGAGACCAAGGGGCGTCCGTGCGAGGACCTACCTGGTCGTCCTTCTTTACTTCCCAATCTCTACGGCAGGCCGAGTTGGTTACTCGGCCGGTGGTATTTTTTGGGAGTCATTTGGATGGGTGCTCAGTCACCTCAATTCCTCATTGTCCCCTTATTTGGTATCTCCATTCCTAGGGTTGTATTTGGATTCGGTTCCTTCAAGAACCTTCTTCCTTGGCAATAAATGGACAATCTGGTTACATGGGCTCTGTCCCTCATTGCTGTCCCGTACCTTCACCAGGCAGGATTGCAGCTGGTGGGCCCATTGGTGGCTGCTCAGAGGATGTCCCTTATACTCAGTGCCCTTGGGCTCTTCTGCAGCTTATATTGTTAATACTGGACAGGGTTCCAGCACCCCTGGAGCTGGGTCTGTGTACCTTCCCCCTTGGTACGGTGGTTCCTCTTGAGACGGTTGAACTCAAGGAACCAGTCGGGGGGCACCCCGTTTCTTGCATCTTCCTGTAGATGGATACCAAATCTATCAGGTTGACGGGGGGGGGGGGGGGTTTCTTTTAAAATCCCCTGTGGTTCCGGGGGAGGTGGGGCCTTTAGGGGTCCATACTCCTTTCTATGTTCTGAAGTGGTGAAGTCTATTTGGGGGCTCTTGCTCTGTCTGTCGACAGTGGGCTGTATTATTTATCCGTGTGGGACTCTGAGCAGGATGATCCTCCAGGAAAGTATCTGATCCTGATCTGGGTGGAGGACAGCGTTCCCTGCATATCAGTGGTATTCGCTCCGGTGGATGTCCTTCTGTGACAGGATGTGTTGATCCTTGTGTCACTATGGGATCCATCTAGTGTGGATCTGTTGGGGCCCCGTCACTTTCATAGGTTCTCGGCCCTTGTTCCCTGTCCCAGATTATTCTGACTGTGGTCAGGAGGCTTAGTAACGTTATGGCTGGACATTATGTTCTGTATGTCTTATCTTCATTCACCCTGCTAGGCGGGGTTCTGAGCTAAGTTTGCTCTGGAAGGGGGACCAGTGATACTGGTGGCCCCTGGGTGGCCCAGTGGAGTGTGGTGTGCAGACGTGGTACTGTGGACAGCGGACCTGTACGTTCTGTCAGGAGTTCTGATCTGCTCACTCAGGCCCCCTTTTTATTTCACCCCGATCTACAGGCTCTGGTCTAGATGGCCTGACGGCTGATTCATCCACCTTGATGGAGTCGGGCTTATCTTCTGGGTGACTGTGACTATTGGAAGTCTAGGAGCTAGCTTCTTCTTCTTCCGTCTATTTTAGGGTATGGCGTACCCATATTGATCATCTCGGCGGTCTACATTCCTGGGGTAGAAAACCTGGAGGCAGACCCCCTGAGCAGGAGTGCCTCGCGCCTGGGGGAATGGTCTCTCAGCAACAAGACCTTTCACACTCTGTGTCTTCGCTGGGGTCAGTCGGATGTGGACCTGTTTGTGTCCAGACACAATCACAAGCTTCCAAGGTTCGTCTCCCTCTCGAGATCCTCTGGCCATTGCCACAGACGCTCTGGCGATTCCCTGGACAGAGTTCAATTTCCTTTATGCTTTTCCTCCGTTTCCGCTCCTGGGCAGAGTGCTGCGCAAGATAGTCCAGGAAGGAGTGCCGACTATCCTGGTGGCCCCTCGCTGGCCGAGGAGTTGGTTTGCGCATATAGTTCAGATGTCAGTAGATCGCTACATCATGCCCGACGACCCAGGGCTTCTCACACAGAGGTCGCTGCAGCACCCAAATTTACGGACACTGGCTTTGACAGCCTGGCTATTGAAACATCGGTCCTGATGGAAAAGGGGCTGTCGGCCACGGTTGCGCAGAAGAAATCTTCCTCCATGATATACTACAGAGTTTGGCACGCTTATATTGCTTGGTGCGAGTCCAAGAGTCTTCCTTGCCGCACATTTTCTATTTCTGTGATTCTGGAGTTCTTACAACACGGCTTAGACTTGGGTCTCCAGCTGAGCACCCTCAAGGGCCAGGTCTCGGCCTTAGCCATCTTCTTCCAGAGATCCATTGCCAACCAAAGGTTGATCAAGACCTTTTTCCAGGGAGTCACCCATGTCCGGCCACCGCGTATGTCAGTATTACCGATGTGGGACTTGAATTTAGTACGGTCTGCTCTTCAGGGTCCTCCCTTTGAACCATTGTGTGATGCTGCATTGCCTATTTTGACTCTCAAAGTGGTCTTTTTGGTAGCGATCACCTCTGTGTGTCGCGTATCAAAGCTGGCTGCGCTTTGTATGAAGCCTCACAATTTTGAGCGGCATAAGGATAAGGTGGTTTCGCTTTAAACCACCTTCTCCCTTTCACCTTAATGAGGAAGTTGTCTTGCCTATCTTGTGTCCAGCACTGACTAATTCTAAGAAAAGGACCCTCCATGCCTTGCATGTGGTCAGAGCCAATTAAGTATTACCTGGTTGCGACTGAGTCCTTCAGGAAATCGGATTTGCTCTTTGTCCTAACAGAGGGCTCTAGGAAAGGTTTGCCACCAGCCAAGTCCACTCTGAGTAGGTGGATCAGACAGGCAGTGGTGCAAGCATATTCTGCCAAGGGGAAGGAAACTCCTTTTCAGATCACAGTTCATTCTACCAGAGCTATTGGTGCCTCTTGGGCTTTTCAGCACCAGGCATCGGTTGAACAAGTTTGTAAGGCCGCCACTTGGTCTTCAGTTCATACTTTTACAAAGTTTTACAAGGTGGATGTTAGGGCCTCAGCTGACACTGCTTTTGGCCGAAAGGTGCTTCAGGCGGTAGTTAAATGAACTACATGCTGTTCCGCACTGGGGATCCCGCCCAAATGGACACCGCTTTTGGATGTCCCACGTCATCACTGGGACGACCTGGACTGGATATAGGGAAAAATACAATTCTGTGAAACTCACCTGTAGAATTGTTTTTGAATATATCCAGTCCAGATCGTCCCACGCTGCCCTTTGTTCATTATCTCTTGTTTGCCTGTTATGGGGATTACCATTTTTTTTATTAATTGGACTTGTGTTCTTAAGTCTTGTTTTAGAGAGTACAAGCTGAGCTATGTGAAGTAACATGGTTTCTTGGCCTCCCAGCCTGTCCCCTCTTTGTTATACTGCTTCTTAACCACTGGTGAATGATAGAGGGACACCTGCCTTTATAGGGGGCCGGGAGGAGCTGCAGCTTTTGATCTTGCAGTCGAGCGCCCCCTGGGGGCGGAATACCCACATGTCATCACTGGGACGACCTGGACTGGATATACAGGTGAGTTTCACAGAATTGTATTTTTCTTAAGAGTAAAATAATGCCATTGACTTTCATTGTTTTCTTAGCTGGTGATTCAGAAACCGTGACATTCTCAGGCTTTTTTCTCATGAATTGAATTTTTTACTACCATGAGAATTTGTTTCTACCTTAATTGAATCAAGGCCTTAATCTTGGAATGCTGATCACTAACTTGAACATTCTTGAGGCAAAAATAAATCTCTATATTTGCCTTTTATCCCCCGCAAGAACCCTACTGGATTGTCTGATTCAGTCCTGCACTGCTCACTTCTGTGCAATTGCTGATGGACCATTCTGTGCACCATTCTTCGCAGAAACTATGGCACACCCCCTCCATTCACTGCAGTAAAGGGGCGGGTTGTGGCGAATGGCACGGGACGGTCCATCAGTTGCACAGAGATCAGCAGGTGGTGCTGGACTGGATCAGACAATCCGGTAAGTGTGTGAACACTGGCCTAGCAGCAATCACCTGCAGGGGATGAAAGGTGAGTGCAGCGTCCTTTGCCTGAACAATGACTTGAATTTCTGTTTGGGGGGTGTTGCAGAAGATGCATGGGTATGGCACTTTGTCTAGTCCCCCTCAATATCCTCAAGTAACCCACAAGATTTTATGGTGAGTACAATATAACACACACACACACACACACACACACACACACACACACACACACACACACACACTTTTTCTTCAGCATGTTATTTGATGGATTGCAGCATCTGAATAATCTTTTCATGTTTTGCAGATCAATGTGACTACTGTACGTAATAATTTGCCAGATGGGGATTTTTCAATAATGACGGAAATGCTAAAAAAATTTCTCAGTTTTATGAACCTTACAGTAAGTTTTTTTTTTTTGTCTACATTTAGACGGTAAACATTTGTGTGTGTTCTTAAAAAAAGGTTATGCATCCAATCCAACTCTAGTTTTCCCTTAAATACAACTTCTGCTTGCAAACAAAAGCTTTTTTTCCGGCATATGTCTATTTTCTCTTTTTGCTAGGTCAATGTAGAGTTCTGAATTTATTTTCCGTAAACAGTATTACTCCTAGACAGAAGCGAAAATATATTAGACTAAAAGCCTAAGCTTTAAAATGACAGGCGCATACAGTTTCATTGAGCAGGTGAATTTATATCCGGTTTCTCAATGGCTGGGTTTGGAATAATGGCTATACTGCATAGACGCCCTCTACACTTTCATGGCAAGTGTTTACTGAAGATTTAACTTTTAAGTCTTTAATGGAAAGATACTATTTAGTTTGCTTCAAGAATGTACGGTTTATTTAGCTTTGAGTAGGAGGCCAATTTATGTACATGTGTCATTTATGGGTCATTATCGATTTTGCTTAATTTCACTAGACTTAACTTAATATAGCCATTATCTAATTACCCATCGATATCCCAGCCAGAGTCAGTAACTTTTTATAGTACATAGTTTTTGGCATTCAAGGGCAATGTAGCATTTTAGTACAGTGTGAGGAGAGGTCTATAGCCTGGAATTGTTAGCATGGTGCCTTGCAAACCTTTGTGAAATAAAGGCTTTGACCTCGATTCAATTAAGGGTAGTAAAAAATTCTCATGGTAATAAAAGATTCAATTCATGAGAAAAATGCCTGAGGAGTTCACTGTTGCTGAATCACAAGCTAAGAAAACAATGAAAGTCAATGACACTTTTTTACTCCTAAGAAAAGTAGAGAACTGTTTACTCCTTTCTACACTAGTAAAAGCTGCCATTGACTTTCATTGTCTCTTTATCTGGTGATTAAGTAACAGTGAAATTCTCAGGCTTTTTTTCTCATGAATTGAATTTTTTACTACCATAAGAATTTTTCTCTACCTTTATTAAATCAAGGACTTTGTACCCAGGAAGAATTTTAATGCAGACACCCAGTCAAAGTTTAAAGTTTAGTAACTTGCTTCCCTAATTAGTTATATTCATCCCATCCAGCAGCAGCTGGTGATTCAGTTTGTGTGTCTTACTTGACAGACCCCTTTTCGGAGCCAAATCGCTGGTTTGGACTGCTCATAACAAAATCCCAGGCCGGCCTTCTTGTGTGATGAAACAATATCACACAGGCACACTGTTTTCATGTTGATCTTTACATTAATGCAGCCAGTTAGAGAATGGTTTTATCTTCTGACATTCTGTGTGGAAACATTTTTCTCTGGCTCTAAGAAACAAGATAGCCAGCGGTTTAACTAATAAAGTATAAAATATGATGTATTCTAAGTATACAGCACGTCCTGTTCCAGAATATTCCTTACACTTGGGTAATACATCCACAAGATGGCGCTGGACTGCAGAAAACCGCTTGTGGCTCCTCCCGGGCCTATATAAGTCAGGGACCTCCCACAAATTCTCCAGTTTATTTCTGCAGTCTGCACTGAGAAGATAGAAGATAGCTCTCTTGTGGGGCAGGTGAGCGGGGCTTATTGCCTGAGGCCCTGCAGGACTATTCCCACCTGCTCCGTTCCATCTACGGCCTCCCAGCCTCGGCTAATAAGGTTCGAGTGAAGGTAGGCGATTAAAGCACTATGGTGCTGAGGAGCTAGGCTCCTACCGCAGTCCCTGCTCTAACAGGGTAGGCGGTTTAGGTTAATGGTGAGCCCCCACTGCCTCATGGTTTTGCCAGGTTATCCTGTGCAGTTAAACCTTATTCCCATTCCCCCTCCACCCTCATTCCTCATTAGCCCCTGGCCGTTCCCCCTGGGAATTCTACCGTTATCCTCCCTCACTCTCCCTTCGGGAGATCTCCGGGGGGGGTGGGGTGTTTGTCTAGTGGTTTATGACTTTAGACATGTTGTGCTTGTCACTTTATTAAAACGCGCCGCCGCGCGTTTGTACTGCGCTCCGCGGCTGGCAGCCCCATTCACCTCAGAGCCGGATCACGTGGGCGCGCTTCGTGCTCTTCAGGGGGGGCGGGCTCTGTGGATGATCCTTTTTACCTCCTATCTCCACAGCCCGCCCCTCGAGGTTGCGGACGCCATTTTGTCTTCTTCCTGTTGCTGCTGGCTCCTTGCGGTCTGAGTACCCCGGTGGGGTGATTTTTCTCAGTTTTTTTCTTATGCCTTATTCTCTTGGGAATATTTGATTGTCTTTCAGGTGGGATAAAGCTGCGGTCTTGTGGTTTCTCCCTGCCCTCTCCCCTCATCTCCCACTTCCCTAGCGGTTCATTGGGGCATCCCGGGTAGCTCTTTAGCATTAACCCTTACTGGCCTACTGTGCCGTTTAAATCACCATATGGAGGCTTCTGGGGTTAATGAGCCTGGGGTTCCTTCAGGACAAGCCCGGCTATGTGTTGCGTGTGGGGTATCCCCAATCGATGATGATGTCAGGGTATGTGTATCCTGCGGCCAGCAGGTACTTGCACTGTAGTCTGGGTTACCTGTTGCTGGGCCTGCGCCCCCTCAGGCTTCGCCTACCCCCCTCGTCTGCATCTGACCCCTTACAAGGAGCATACCAGCGGGGAGTCTCAGCCTGATTTGGCTGCACGGGTGGCCAGCATTGAGAAACATATTGCTGGGTCTGCCTCGCGTAAGGCTTCTGCTAAGAAGCAGCATTTATCTCCCGCCGTCTCCCTCTTTCCTGTGGAAACTGAGGAAATTTTTGACACTACTGGTTATTCCCCCCTGGAGGAGGAGGAATTGTTATCTGATTCAGAATCATCTGAGGAGCAGCCTAGGGTTAATGGTGCTACAGGGTCTCCCTTTGGGGAAGATCTATGGTCCTCAGATGACACTGACAGGCTTTAGGCTCATATCTTTGAAGTGCTCTGTATATTCCCTCCTGCCGCGGCTCCGCAGCAGCAGGGCGAGCTCTTTCATACGGTAAAACCACGTTTGGAATTCCCTGAGCAGTCTCACTTTAATAATCTGGTGCTCAAAGAATAGGAGCTGCCTAGCAAGCTGCCAGGGGTGCCCAAGAGTTGGGACAAAAGGTATCCCTTTCCTGCTTATGTGATTAAGCGTTGGTCATGTCCTCCCGAGGTGGACGCGCCCATTCTGGGGCTGTCCAATACATATGTCATGCATTCTCCTGACACTACTACCCTGAGGGATGTTGAGGACCGGCGTATGGACCAACTAGCTTGCCATGCCTTTGCCTGCATGGGAACCGCGCTACGCCCGGTTTGTGCCTCTGCTTAAGAGTCTCTTAGAGGGGGCCTCTGATGACGCGGGAGGAGAAGAGTATAGATCTCTCCTGCTTTGCTATGAATTTGCTGCATATGTCCTGTCTGCTATGGATGATGGCATTAGAATGTGTGGTAGAACTTCTTCCCTGTTGGTGGCTATACGCCGCTCTGGCTAGGTCAGTGGGTAGCAGATAATGCTGCTAAGAAGGCTCTCACTGGTTTCCCTTTCAAGGGCCTGCGCCTTTTTGGTGAACCCTTGGATTTGTTTGCCAGGGGCGGTAGGTTACCTCAACGTAGGAGGCCGTCCCGGTCCTTTCGGGGGATTGGTGCCCTTCTCCCATCCTTCCAAGGTTCCAGACCTGGCCGAGGAGTCTCCTTTACTGGGGCCCGCAGAGATCACTGGGGAAGGGGCAGAGGACGTGGCCGTCTTGGCCTCTCCTGGGGCCCTGAACCAAAATCCTCACCCAAGCCTCCTCAGACATGAAGGGGCGCCCTCACCCATCCGGGTGGGGGGACGGCTTCAGCTTTTTACTCACGTCTGAAGGCTTCACGTCACGGTGGATTCAGGAGGTAGTGTCCTCCGGTTACAAGATAGAGTTGGCAGCCTGGCCACCCCCAAGATTCATCAAATCCCGGATGCCTCAAGACCCCCTGTCAGCTCAGGGTCTGTGCCTTGCTGTCCAAAACCTTCTGGAGTTGGGTGTCATCTGCCAGGTGCCTTTGAGGGAAAGGGGCAGAGGCTACTATTCCAATCTTTTCACTGTTCCCAAAAAAGATGGGTCCATCAGACCTATCCTGGATTTAAAGTGCCTCAACAAATTTGTCAGATTCAAACACTTTTGCATGGAGACTCTGCGCTCAGCTGTCAATTCTCTGTGCCCAGGGGACTTCATGACCTCTGTAGACATCAAGGACGCTTACCTTCATGTACCAATCTTTCCAGGTCATCAGAGATTCCTCAGGTTCGCTCTGGAGGATCAGCATTATCAATTTGTGGCTTTGCCTTTCGGTATCACCTCGGCTCCCAGGGTATTCACCAAGGTACTGGCGGGCGTACTGGCTCTGCTGAGATCAGCAGGCCGAGCTGGATACCTGGCTGGTGGTGTCCAAGTCTTTCCTGTCACCGTCAATGGTGAGGTCCTTTGTGGGCATGACTCTGGATACATCTTGGGTCAAGATTTTTATCCCTCAGCAGAAGGTGGAGAGTCTTCAGGCCCAAGCCAGGTTCCTTATGTCTTGCCTTCATCCCTCCATCCAGCAGGGGATGCAGCTGGTGGGCCTGATGGTGTCTTGCTTCGAGGCGGTTCCATACGCTCAGTTTCACATGAGACCTCTTCAACTTCACCTCTTCTCAGTTTGGGATCGTGGCCCTGGATCAGGTGTTGCTTCTGTCCCCTCTGGCCAGACGGTCTCTCTCGTGGTGGCTGGACTCAAGAAACCTGTTGGAGGGCAGATCCTTTCTGGCCCCGTGCTGGGAGTCGCCACAGATGCCAGTCTGACAGGTTGGGGGGGGCTTCTGGAAATCCCTGAAATTCCAGGGTCAGTGGGGCCCTCAGGAGGCCCACACCCCTAGCAACATTCTGGAACTGAGGGCGATAAGGTTGGTTCTCGCCCAATTGACTCCACACCTTCGGACTCGGGCGGTTCAGGTCTGCTCGGACAACCAGACGGCGATTACCTACATCAATCTTCAGGGAGGGACCCGGAGCAAGATGGCCTTCTCATCCGGGAGAATGGTCCCTCAGCAGCAGGGTGTTTCTCTCCCTGTTCCACCGCTGGGGTCAGCCGGATGTGGATCTGTTTGCGTCCCGTCACAATCACAAGCTTCCAGTCTTTGTCTCTCTGTCCCAGGATGCCCATGGATGCCCTGGCAATGTTCCAGCTCCTGTATGTGTTTCCCCTGCTGGGCAGGGTGCTGCGCAAGATAGCTCAGGAAAGGTTGCCAGCCATACTGGTGGCCCCCTGTTGGCCAAGAAGAGTGTGGTTCGCAGACATCGTGCAGTTGGCAGTAGATCACTACGCCCTGCCCCGGGTTCCAGATCTGCTCACTAAGGGGCTCCTACGCCACCCCAATTTACAAACGCTGGCTTTGACTGCCTGGCTGTTGAAACCTCCATCTTGATGGAAAAAGGGCTGCCTGCCTCGGTTGTAAATACCATGATCAGAGCTAGGAAAAGGTCCTCTTCTTCCATCTACTACAGGGTTTGGCGTACTTACATTGACTGGTGCGAGTCTAACTCGCTTCCCTGTCATGTGTTTTCTATTCCTAGGATTCTGAAATTTCTGCAACATGGTTTGGATCTGGGTCTTCAGTACTCTGAAAGGTCATGTTTCTACCTTGGCCATTTTTTTCCAAAGATCCTTTGCTCAGCATCCCCTGGTCAAGACCTTCTTCCAGGGGGTTACTCGCATGCGTCCCCCACGTAAGCCTATGTTACCAGTCTGGGACTTGAACTTGGTCTTATCTGCCCTGCAGAGGTCTCCCTTTGAGCCCTTGCAAGGGGCCCCTTTGTCCATTCTTACACTTAAGGTGGTCTTTTTGGTGGCTATCACTTCTGTTAGGCGTTTTTCTGAGTTGGCGGCGCTTTCCATCAAGCCTCCTTATTTTGAGAGACACCAGGACAAGGTGGTGTTTCGTTTTAAGCCAGATTTTCTGCCTAAGGTTGTTTCTGCCTTTCATCTCAATCAGGACATTGTTTTGCCTTCTCTGTGTCCTAATGCTAGTAACCCTAAGGAGAGGGTTTTACACTCTTTGGATGTGGTCAGGACTAGTCAGGAGAAGTTCTATTTGGTGGCTACTGAATCCTTCAGGAGGACTGATGCTCTTTTTGTGCTTACGTGTGGACCTAAGAAGGGTCTGGCTCCGGCTAAGTCCACTATCAGCAAGTGGACACGTCAGGCTGTGATACAGGCCTACTCTGCTAAGGGGAAGGAGCCTCCCTTCCGCCTTACTGCTCATTCTACTCGTGCTATTGGTGCCTCTTGGGCTTTTCAGCACCAAGCTTCTGTTGAACAAGTTTGCAAGGCTTGGTCTTCTGTTCATACTATTCTAAGCATACAGCACGTCCTGCTCCAGTAGTAGTAATAACATGTGGGTAGTCCTCCGCCTCCGGCGCCGTGCACTGCAGACATGTAGAAAACAAGCTCCTCCCAGCCCTTCATATACCGAGGGACCTCCCACAAATCCCCAGATTTCTCTGCTGTGCTGGAACTGCAAAGACATGAAGTATCACGCTCTCGCAGGTGAGCGGGGCTTGACAGCCCGAGGCCCTGCGGGACTATTTCCACCCGTCGTCCTTGTTAAGAATATGCCTCCCAGCCTGGGCTGCGTTGGTCGGGTGAAGGTAGGCTGCACCTAGTGTGCTTACGGAGCTAGTCTCCACCACAATCCCCCTCCATAGGGTAGGCGGTTAAAGGCGAATGGTGAGCCTTCTGTGGATGCCCCTCCCCCACTAGTGCCCCCATGCCCCATTTAATGGTGAACCCTCTATTGGGTCACCTTCCTTTCCAGATTCCCCCGTTTAGTGGGGGAAAAAAGGGGGGGGGGGCTGTGTGTTGATGGCCTACTCCTTGCCCTAAGTACACTTTACTTGCTAATATTTAACTGATCGCAGTGTTTTACTGTGCCTTATGCGCACACAGCAGCACGTTTTGGGGAAGCTACTGCGTTTTTCAATTTCCCTTGCTCACTTCGTCAGACCTCTTCTCTGAAGGGATGCTGACGTAGCTACATTCTCTCCTGATTGGCTGCGCGCCTTCTAGCTTCGCGCGCTCCGGGGGGGAGGCGTGGTTCGGCCTGGCGCGTTCCGCGTCATCGACCGCTATTGCCCGCCCTTCGAGGTTCGCTGGGCGCCATTTCCTTCTCGCATGCGCGTGATGAAGACGGTCCTCCCCTCGCACACTGTAAGTGCCCTCGTGGGCGATCATTTTTCTAGCTTGTTTCCTCGCGCTCGGCTCTGACATCCGTTTCCCCTTGTGTCTTTCAGACAGCGGTCACCGGTGGCTTTCCCTAGTCCGACGTAGCGCCCGGTCCAGACCATTTTTCAGATTTTACTCCCACTTCCCAGCGGGTCATAGGGGCATCCAGGGTTGCTTAAAGCGTCAATCCCTACTGGCACATTGAAGTTAATAATCACCATATGGAGGCATCCCAGGACATCACGAACGGGGTCCCCCTGGGACAAGCCCGTCTGTGTGCAGCTTGTGGGGTTTCACCTAGCAGCAGTGACAATTCACGGGTCTGCGTACCTTGTGCTCAACAGGCGCTAGCCGGTCTCCACACCTCTTCCGAGGCTGGGCCCGCACCTTGCCTTATTTCCCCTACTCCCCCAAGCTTGAGCATAACCCCCAATACTAGTGGGTATTCTCATGCTGATTTGGCCTCTAGATTGGCCAGTGTGGAAAGCTTTATTGCTGGCGCGCAAGGCTACTGCCAAGAAGCGTCATTTGAACCCTGAAGCTACTATTCTCCCTGTAGAATCTGATGATTTGCTGCTTTCCTATGCTCAGTCCCCATCAGAGGAAGGGGAACTGCTCTCTGACTCAGGATCCTACGTGGACGATTCCAGGAGTCAGGAGGAGTCTGGCTCTGATCTTTGGTCCCAGGACGACATTGACAGACTGTTGTCTCAGATCTTTGATGTTTTATCCCTCTCTCCCCCTCCCGCGGCACCTCGGCAGCGGGGCGATCTGTTTCATACCGCTAGGGTGCGGTTGGAGTTTCCCGAACAAACTCACTTTAATAACCTAGTGCTGAAAGAATGGGAACATCCCAGTAAACTCCAGGGGATTCCCAAGGCTGTGGATAAGAAGTATCCATTCCCTGCCGATCTGGTTAAGTGCTGGACATCGCCGCCGGTCGATGCCCCGATTCTGAGTCTGTCCAATACCTCTATTATGCACTCCCCTGACACTACTATGCTGCGGGATCTAGAGGATCGGCGAGTTGATCAATTGGCATGTCACGCCTTTGCATTCGGAGGAGCGTCGCTCCGCCCGGTTTGCGCCTTAGCCATCACGGCGGTGGCGCTCAGGACTGTGGTTAAGACTGCTCTGGAAGGGGCGGATGACTTGCCCTCTGATACCGCCAATGCTCTGGCCACCTGTGAGACCTTTGTGAATGATATCCTATCTGCATCGGACGATGCTATTAAGCTGAGTGCTAAATCCTCTGCTCTGGTGGTAGCCATACGCCGGGCGGTCTGGTTACGCCAGTGGGCTGCTGACAGTGTGGCCAAGAAGGCCCTTACGGGGCTTCCGTTCAAAGGACTGCGCCTGTTTGGAGAAAGATTAGATATCTTTGCCAAGGGGGGCAAGCTGCCACAGCGCAAGCGTCAGATTTGCCCTTTCGTGGTCCAAGCTCCCATTCTACCCCCTACCGGGGGACCAAGCAAGGTAGAGGGGTGTCCTTCTCTTGGTCGCGCTCAGAACCCTGGAACAAGAACAGAGGACACCGTCCCGGCTCCTCCTGGGGGCCAAAGCCCCCCAAGCATGAAGGGGCGCCCTCGCCCGTCAGGGTGGGGGGACGTCTACAGCACTTCGAGCATGTCTGGAGACGCCTCGTCCCAGACCGGTGGATTCAGGAGGTAGTCTCCTCCGGTTACAAGATAGAATTTGCGGTGCTGCCCCCTACCAGGTTCGTCGGGTCTCGGATCCCGCAGGATCCTGCCTCAGCTCGGGTCTTGATGCGGGCGGTGCAGGACCTTCTGGAGCTCGGGGTCATCTGCAAGGTCCCCTCAAGAGACAGGGGCATGGGGTTTTATTCCAATCTGTTCACGGTGCCCAAAAAGGACGGGTCAGTCAGACCCATTATGGATTTGAAAATCCTAAACAAGTTTGTCAGAAGCAGGCATTTTCGTATGGAAACTCTGCGCTCAGCCATTGCCTCGCTGCGTCCAGGGGACTTCATGACATCTGTGGACATCAAGGACGCTTACCTGCACGTGCCGGTGTTCTCAGGGCACCAAAGGTTCCTCAGATTTGCGCTGTTGGATCAGCACTATCAGTTCCTGGCCCTCCCTTTCGGCCTCACGTCGGCCCCCAGGGTCTTCACCAAGGTGCTGGCTGGGGTGATGTCTCTCTTAAGACTAAAGGGCATACGCGTGTTGCCCTACCTGGACGATATTCTCATCACCTCAGTCTCTGCGGCAGGCAGAGCTGGGCACTCGGTTGGTGGTATCCACCCTGGAGTCCTTCGGCTGGGTGATCAATTACCCAAAGTCCTCTCTGTCCCCCTCCTCAGTGACCCTGTTTCTGGGGATGATTCTGGACTCCTTCCGCAGAAGGTGGAAGCTCTGACAACCCAGGTGAGATCCCTGCTCGCGAACCCTCATCCCTCCATCCGGCAGAGAATGCAGTTGGTGGGCTCGATGGTGGCAAGCTTCGAGGCGGTGCCCTTTGCCCAGTTTCATCTGCGAACTCTGCAGCTTCACCTTCTGTCAGTATGGAACAAGGATCCAGCTTCTCTGGACGACAGCTGGGTGATTCCCCCCCTTGGTCAGACAATCCCTTGCGTGGTGGTTGGACCACAGGAATTTGACAAGGGGCAGATCCTTCCTGGCTCCCTCCTGGGAGACCGTCACGACGGATGCCAGTCTTTCGGGCTGGGGGGTTTCTGGAAGTCCCTGCACTTCCAGGGGAGGTGGGGCCCTCAGGAGGCCCATCTTCCTATCAATGTCCTGGAACTCAGGGCGGTCAGGTTGGTGCTGGAACGATTGACCCAGCACCTGAAGGGTCTGGCGGTTCAGTTACGCTCAGACAACAGGACGGCCGTAGCCTACATCAATCATCAGGGAGGAACCCGGAGCAAGGGTGCTCTCCAGGAGGTGTCTCTGATTCTAACTTGGGCAGAGACCAATGTACAATGCATATCGGCTGTCTACATTCCGGGGACGGAGAATCTGCTGGCAGATGCTCTGAGCAGGGGGTCGTCCCGTCGGGGAATGGTCCCTCTGCGACAGGGTATTTCAGTCACTTTGTCACCGTTGGGGTGTGCCGGACGTGGATCTCTTTGCGTCACGTCACAACCACAAGCTCCCGAGCTTTGTATCCCTGTCTCAGGATCCTCTGGCTCTGGCCACAGATGCCCTGTCAATGTCTTGGAAGGAGTTTCGGCTCCTGTATGTGTTTCCACCAATTCCCCTTCTGGGCAGAGTGCTGCGCAAGATCGCTCTAGAAGGGGTACCCGCGATTCTGGTGGCCCCAAGGTGGCCAAGAAGAGTGTGGTTCGCGGACGTGGTTCAAATGGCAGTAGATCAGTGCGATCTGCCAAGGTCACCAGACCTTCTGACCCAAGGGTCTCTACGCCATCCCAATTTACTAACGCTGGCTTTGACGGCCTGGCTATTGAAACCACCATCTTGAGGGAAAAAGGTTTGTAGAGTGTGGCGGGCTTACATTGACTGGTGTGAATCCAGGTCTCTTCCCTGCCGGGAATTCTTAAGACCCAGGGTGCTGGAGTTCTTACAACATGGCCTAGACTTAGGTCTCAAGCTCAGTACCTTGAAGGGCCAGGTTTCGGCCCTGTCCATCTTCTTTCAAAAGACCTTTGCCCATCACTCTCTTATCAAGACCTTCTTTCAGGGGGTCACTCATGTGCGCCCCCCTCGGAAACCTATGGTTCCTGTTTGGGACCTGAACTTGGTGTTGTCGGCCCTGCAGGGGGCTCCTTTTGAGCCTATCCATGAGGCCGCCCTAGCTGTGCTCACGATCAAGGTTGTCTTCCTGGTAGCCAGACGGTCAGACGTGTGTCTGAGTTGGCTGCTTTGTCTATTCAGCCTCCCTACTTTGAGAGACACCCGGACAAGGTGGTGTTTCGCTTCAAGCCAGACTTCCTGCCTAAGGTTGTGTCTGCATTTCATTTGAATCAAGATATTGTACTCCCTTCCTTGTGCCCTAATCCTAGTAACCCTAAGGAAAGGGTTTTGCATTCCTTGGATGTGGTCAGGTGTGTCAAGTCTTATTTGGTTACCACGCAGGCCTTTAGGAAGACAGATACTCTCTTCGTTGTGCCTCATGGGCCTAGGAAGGGTTTGGCTCCCGCCAAGTCTACCATCAGTAAATGGATTCGTCAGGCTGCTGTTCAAGCCTACACTGCCAAGGGGAAGATTCCCCCCTTTCGTCTTACTGCTCACTCTACTAGAGCTGTTGGGGCTTCTTGGGCTTTTCAGCACCAGGCCTCTGTTGAACAAGTTTGCAAGGCCGCTACTTGGTCTTCTGTACATACCTTTACTAAGTTTTACAAGGTTGATGTTCGGGCCTCAGCTGACGCTGTGTTTGGCCGCAGGGTTCTGCAGGCGGCAGTAGTTTAGACTGCTTGCTGCTGCCTTCTGTTGAGGATCCCACCCTTCTTTATGGACACTGCTATTGGATGTCCCACATGTTATTACTACTACTGGAGCAGGACGTGCTGTATGCTTAGAATAATACAACTCTGTGAAGTACTCACCTGTAGAGTTGGTATTATACGCATACAGCACGTCCTGCTCCACCCCACCCTGTTTCACCTTGTTCTGGATCCCCTGTTGGTGATTGTTCTCTTTGATATTTTTGCCAGTTTTGGGTGGTTGCTTTCTCCTGGTCTCTATTTCTCACTGCTTTTCAATGCTGGGGATTTGTGGGAGGTCCCTTGGTATATGAAGGGCCCGGAGGAGCTTGTTTTCTACATGTCTGCAGTGCACGGAGGCGGAGGACTACCCACATGTTATTACTACTACTGGAGCAGGACGTGCTGTATGCGTATAATACCAACTCTACAGGTGAGTACTTCAGAGTTGTATTTTTTAAGTTTTACAAGGTTGATGTTAAGGCTTCAGCTGATGCTGCTTTTAGCCACAAAGTTCTGCAGGCGGCAGTGGTTTAAACTGTCTGCTGTTACTTTTGGGGATCCCATCCTAACTTACGGACACTGCTATTGGATGTCCCAAGTGTAAGGAATATCTTCTGGAACAGGACGTGCTGTATACTTAGAATAATACAATTCTGTGATTACTCGCCTGTAGAATTGGTATTATATGTATACAGCACGTCCTGTTCCACCCCACCCTTGTTATCAATTTTCTTAGTTACCTCTGTATGGTGATTGTTAAATTTTTGTAACGGTTATAGTTCTCCCGGTTCCATTTTCACTTCAATACTGGGGAATTTGTGGGAGGTCCCTGGTATATATGGGGTAGGGAGGAGCCACTTTTCTGTCTCCAGCAGTCCAGCGCCATCTACTGGATGTATAACTCAAATGTAAGGAATATCTTCTGGAACAGGATGTGCTGTATACATATACAGGTGAGTAATCACAGAATTGTATTTTTGTTGGTTACTTATTGGTGCTCCTTTTTTAGGGTGGAAGTGGATTCATTATCCACTGTCCCTCTTGTGCTTTGTATTGTTAATTTTAAGTGCAGCACAGTTCATGCATTAGGTATTAGGTGTTGCACCCCCCCCCCCCCCCCCCCCTTGTGGTTCATATAATTTAAGTATTGCCTGGGTTGTCCATTGCTAATTGTTCTTTCTTTTTTTTTTTAGTGTGCAGTGGGTACCACTGGTCAGAAGTCTATCTCCAGAGTCATTGAGTATTTGGAACACTGCTAGATTGCAGCATCCTCAGCAGTCCTTGATAAATGCTGGATCCACAACTCAAGTTAAAGAATTGCTGAAGCACACCAAGTGCATCTTATGTTCTGCCCACATGGAAATGGAGAGCCAGACTCTTTGCAGGATCTTTGCAGTTTTCATTGAGCATAACGTTTGCCACATCAACCAGGTTTTTAGCCGTGCTTACAGCATCTTAATTCTATGGACCAGCAGAGAGAGAAGACCTGGCTGTTTATTTTTTTTTTTCTTTTTAATATTTTTCTTCTTTGCAGTTTCTGTTCCTTCGGGTTTATTAGAATTTAGCACAATTTCCTGACCTACTTCCTATAGTTGTTTGGCGGCCAGTTATAAAGAAAAAAGTAAAATGGTGGGAAATTGCTGCTGTTCACATAACTGCTGTTTACTTTCAGATACTGCATTCTATGGCGGCCAGGTGCAAAGACTGTTCAGCTGGGCAACTTTTAACAATGCTTTTGGACTCCCAAGCTGCTTTTGTGTTTTTTTTTCCCTGCTTGGTTATAGGCTTGCAATACTTCCAGAACTCCAGGGAAGAACTTTTTTAGCATATTGTTAATAGATCCACACCCCCTCCCACTTTTGCCTACTTTGCTATTTTTTGTATTAGATGCTTCCAATCATAAGTTCAAGAAATGTATTTTCTGTATATGTACCCTTATTTGTTAATTTAAGAATCATTGATACCTTTTTAAGTAATTATGTTATGTAGAGCTTTGCCGCACCGGATTCCAAGATGCAGGCTGGTGGTTCCTGGTTTTAATACGTGCCAGAGCTCGAACAGCTTGGAAGTGTCAATAGCTCACTTGTACATTATGTCCCCGATTTGGTAAATCGGGATCTATTTTTATATTTCTGGTGGTCCATCTCAGGTGTCATCTTGGACTTAATGTAAATGCTATAGGATGTGCCCTTCTTTGGCTTCTGCTGAGGGGGAAATAGAATTTCTTTTATGCCCCTAGCAGTGTCTTGTAAGAATGACTTTAGCAGGGATTGTATTTTATCATACATTCTTGTAAGCTTGAATGAAGGGGCAGGTTTGAAACACCCACTTCAGAGCTTTTATAGTCCTCCCAAGAAAACAGCAGGCTATCTTTAAATACGTTTGTCATGTTTGTATAGTATAGAATCCCTATTCCTTGGCAAATGTGCCCTCTGGAGTGACTTTTATGAAGCAGGCGGATGAATAACTTTAGACTGAGGTAAAAAAACATTTTAGACTTGTGCACTTATTACCGTCTTAGTGTACACCAGATGCTCTCTCTTCAAGGGTAAATAAGCCCTATAAGAACATGACTGTAACCAGATGTCTTTTAAGCCATATAGGTAATTAACAGCCAATCTGCTTCTCTGCCTGCATAGAAAACGTGAAAATACGGTGGAGACACGCTGTAAGTAGTCGGCTCTTTTTGTAAAGATATAGTTGAGGTTCTTAGCAATATTTATGTGAAAAATGTTAATAAAATATATTCAGTTTTGAAAAATCTTTCTAGATATACTAATTTTGCACTCATAATCTGTACAGTTTTGACAACATATGGGGGGAAGCATATGAAGGTTGTTGGCGTTCACATTAAGCTGTGTGAACAGGTAATCTGACTTTCCAAAGAGTGGCTTTATCTACAGCAGTCTTCTTCTATATATACAGGTCCTTTAGCAGTTTAATTACTTAAAACCTCTATAAATCTGAAAACTAATATAAATTGTGTCCACTTCTCGTCTGTTAAAAACCTGCATCCCCCAGCAGGTGTATCTACATGTGGGTTCTACTAATTTAGCTCTAGGTTGTGGGGCACTATTGTTGTAAAGCTTTCAGTTAAGATTGTACCATGCTTGTTAAACCAGACCAAACCCTGGGAATTTGACTTTCTTGGTATTCTGCTTCGGGACGCCCTGCTGTGTGAAGCCCCCCAGTTTGCCTATAAAAACTCTCCATGCTCCAACGATTCATGTGCGGCCTCTCATCTTATGAGAGCCGCCCCGATGTGACTACATCACTCTCTGGGGCGGGAGTGTATGCATGACAGTGGGGATGCAGCAGCGCACGCTCTCCATTGTAAACAATGAGAAACACCTACCGAATGAGTCATGTCGGCCGGGTCTAATTAGATGAGAGCCCATGTGTAGGTGTCATTGAAGCAGGTAAAATTTAGTGTTCCTTTAGATTCCAGGCCAGCCGCTGCTGGGTTTTGTTCCTGTTTTTTTTTACCTTTAGGTGCCCAATAGATTTCCAGTCACCTGAACAGTACTGCCTTGCCAGCTGTGTCCAACCTATAGTTATGCATGTCTTCAAGAAAAATTACTTCCACTAGCTGAAATAAAAACTTTTTTTATAAAGTGACCTAAAGTAAAAAAAATAAAATAAATATATATATTATACTGTGTCCCTTTTAACAATGACCCCAATTAGCGACATCCCTTAGGTAAACATCTCTAGGAAGCCCAAAATCAGGCATGGAGCTGTGTATTATAGGAGATGGGAAACCTCTGCACACTGCAGTAAAGCAAGTCTCCTTCTGGAGGAGGAGATGTGGCCTCCATGTGTGTTCTCGGATCCTTTCCCCCATCAGCATCTCTATTGCAGGGCTCAATAGTAAAAAAAATGGATTTAGTGCATGTACATGAGAATGTTGAGGCCTGCCTAGTCCAAAATGGCAAAGTACACCTCCTGTAAAAGTAATAACAGGATGGGAAGTACCTAAAAGCCCTCCCCAATCCAAGGTTTACATACTAGGCAATGTGTGTCAATTTTTTGTGTAATAAGATTTTTAATACTTTTTTTTATGTGTTCCTCTGGACCAAACTATTTCCAGTTGTTTTTCTTGAAGACCCGCTTATTAGTGCCTCAGTCTAATGCGCCAGTAGAAGACTCTTTGAGTTTTGCCCTTCATGACACAAAGGCAAGCATGAAGGAGAAATGTCTTCCATGATGCTCTAAGCTTTTCCTGTTCTCTACTCTTTAATCAAGTAAGTGTGTCGGTTTTGTGCTTAATATTCAAACATCAAACTTATAATTCAGGACTGAATAAGTATTTAGTTCTGGATATTGTTTTAATTTGTGCTAGACTCTAGATCAGGCTAACACCCTTATAAGACAGTTCTCATAAAAATCCCTCTTCAAGCAATTTAGATTGCTGCAAATAAAAATTTATTTACCTTTTTGTAACTCCTGCTGTGGTCAATTTTACAACCAAAATGACTTCCCATGGAACTGCAGGCAATCTGCAAAGTGCCTGCCAAAGTGCATTGTAGGTTATGTCCGTTGATTCCAGGCAGCAGCATAGCTGGGATGCTGGGAAAGGAAGCTCCAAAATGGCCATTACCAGGAGAAAAATCTGTAAGGCAGCATTTCACCTTTGAGTGGGTGCATGTGCTATTGTAAGTCCTGACCACGATTCAGTATCATGCATGAAGATGGGGCAAGTACTTTTTTGAAAGTTTTGTTTCCCAGTTGTGCAAGGCTGTTGGTCCAGTTTAAACTCGAGTGACAGAGACCCCATACAAGTAATAGGTGACCATGCCCTAGCAGAAATTCCAAAGATCTGAAAAGTAATACTGTTTTGCGTCTTGTGTGCACAGTATGCTCAGACTTTTAAGGCACCTTTTTTTATTTCCGTCTTTGCTAGAAGAATTATTTAAATTTAGATTTAAACCTGTTTTTATACCCATAATAGTCATATGCTCCTGTTTTGGTTGTACCAGTTTCTTGAATGGATCACAAGTGCTTGTTTCACTTGCACATGTCTGTTGAAATGGGGTTTAAGAATCGGAGTTGGGTTTTTAAAGAAAGAAAGATTTAGGTTTATTGGATCCTACACCCAACATGACTGTCTATTAGCAGCACTAAAATAGTTGGTTAGCACTTTTTTTTCCAATTGTATACATTTTGCTTTACTTTAACCGCTTCATAATCTCTACAAATAAAATCCACATACTTGCTAAAAATGGAAAATCCAACACATTCCTGATTGTCCTCATTCATAGATGAACAGTGTTTGTAAGGTACAATCTCAACCTCCCCGCAGAGGAGCTTTTTGCATGTCACAACTTTCTTTTTGCTCCAAGAATGCATCCACTATACCAGTGGTGCTCAACATTTTTGAAGAGCGTGAGCCACTTGCGCAATCTAGAAACCAGTCACGGGCCACAATGAATATGTTCAGATTCATTTAAAAATTTTCATTTTGACAAGCCTCATGAAAATTTTCTAGAACAATCAAGATACCCACTGTTTCCCTATTTATCTATATTTACACACCATTTCTATTTACCCCCAGGGGCCACATCAGATGGCTCAGAGGGCCACAGGTTTGAGCATATGTGCACTATATTATGCATTCTAAAGTCAGAGAACCTCACCTAGTAGCCCATTCTGAAATTCAGCCATTAGAGCACACAACAAATGTATATTTTAATAAGTTAAAAATCCTTGAAAAGCTACAAATTGTACAATTCACTCCGCAATCCGCTATGACACATCTTGGTTCCTGGAGATGGAATAATATATTTGCGATAACCATCCAGAAATGCTCTATGCCCAGTCAAATGGAGACCCAATAACCCTATTCACCATCTTTTTTGGCATGTTTCTCTTAATTAACTTAATTACTATATGATCTATTTAATTACTACTAGTTCTGCTTTGCATCGAGAGTGCAGACTATCGATTTTGTTAGCGGCGGTGTTCCTGTGTGTCATGATTGGTTTATGGAAGTCAGCTGTTACCGTTCTTTGTTTCAGTATTAAAATTGACCTATTTGTTTTGTGACGAGTAAGTAAACCTGTCACTTGGTGGTCTAGTAATTTTTTTCACCCATTACTCATGGGGGACCAGCACAATGGGCTATCTTGGAGACTGGACACTTCTGTCTGTTTAAGCCCTGTCTAATATATCACAACCCCCCTGCTCCCAATCTGAGTCCATCTTGCACATTTGATTTCACATTTGATTTAAAATTTGACAATCGGCTAATTCTTAAGATTTAGGAGAAACTGTGACAATTCGGTATTTCCTTTTGGTTTTAGTATGTCAGATAGACAGATTGCCATTGTTGATATTCTTGGTGTGCCACACACCCCGCTTCACCTTTAATATTCTTCACGATTGGGTTACTCACCGCCAGGTGACGCTGTGCAGAGAGGAAGTCTTGTAACGAGCCCCCTTCCGGCCTATATATACCTGGTACCTCCCATTTATCACCAGTGTTTTTCTCTCTGCATGACGACAAGACAGAAGATTGAAGTCTCCTGCTTGCAGGTAGCCGGGGTCTTACCCCGGCACCCCCTTTTGGTCTATTTCTCCCCGGTTTTTGATTGATTGTACCTTTATGGTGGAATGGAAGCCTCCCAGCCTAGGCTGCTCACTGGGCAATTGGTAGACGGCACTATAGGTGCCTAGGAGCTTATCTCCTCCGCTCGACCCCCTCTTTTGGGGGCAATGCGGCTATCCGGCATGGTGATCCGGAAGTGGGATGCCCCTGTCCCAAGGGTCCCCTTAGCCCCTTACTCTCCTGTTGCGGTCCCTTCTCCCTTCACTATTGGGGGGGGGGGGTAGAGGGATGTGTATTGTGTGTATGGTTTACTGTATGTTCACGTGTTTTGCTTATTTCAACGTTGTCAGGCTGCACCGCAAGTGAGTGTGCATATGGCCTGACTTTGATTCCTCCTTATATGGCAGTCTCTGTTTTGCGGGCTGCTGCTGCTGGCCTGTAGGGCCAGAGCTTTGGGTCAGCTTTAGGGGTGACCGGGGCGGGCTGTACGGTGTCAGGCTTGCTTATGGCTGCCTGTGCTTTTCTCACTTTATCCAGCTCCCCTCCCCCCTCCGCTTATCTCCTTTGTTTTAATCGGCCACTGCCGCCTTCGCTGACATTTGCTGCCTGTCTTCCACCACCTCTTTGGTCGGGTGCTGGGCTTTTGTAAGCCTTACTGGGGCAGGTAAGAGGCCTACCTGGCGTGGGGCCGTCTATTTTTTTTATGGTGTTTGACTGTTTATTTAAAAAGTAATATATTTAATGGAAAAATACTTTTATTTAAAAAAAAAAATATATATATATATATATATAAGGAGGAAAATCAGAGGCCAGTTTTCTTGCCTCTTCAAAGCACTTGGTGCTGTGTATGTATGTTATATTGCATGTTGCCATTGGTTTCTGGGGGTCTTACTGTTGGTTTGTTTCTTCCCCACAGTTCCTGGGATTCCCTCAATACAGCGGCCTCCCGGTTCTATTTTGCCTGGCTAGTCCTTTCTTTTCCTCCAAATTGGGACATATTTATATATATATATACATGTATATATATTAAAAAAAAGAAGAAAAAAAAAAAAAATATATATATATATATATATTTTATTTAAGGGGATCTTTATTATAAATTAAATCCTCCCTCCCGGGACATTAACATAAAGGGGCATCCCGGGTGGCTTATGCCTTAAACCCAAAATTTTTGCGAATACCATAAATCACCATATGGAGGCTTCCGATATTACCAGAAATGGTTCTTCTGGGCCATCTAGGGTGTGTGGAGGCTGTGGGACTCCGCTCCCAGCTGATGATGTTTTTGTATGCATTCCTTGTGCAAAGCAGAGTATTGCGCGTCAGTCCGTTGCTCCGGCTGCTGGCCCTTCGCAACTTCCATCATCCCCTACCCCTCCCTCCCTGTTCCGGACCCCGCGTGACATTGTCAAGAGTGGGGATTCGCAATCCGAGGTGGCGGCACGGTTGGCCAACCTCGAGAAAATAGTTTCCGTTAAAGCAGGGTTAAAGGCCACTGCGAAACGGAAGCACCTGACTCCTGTACCTCCGGCTTCACAGGATGAAGTATGTGAGCCTGTGGATTGGTCCGATTGCTCCCTGGACGAGGAGGGAGAATTTTTGGTGGAGTCAGATGAGCCTGCAGATCAGCTTGAGGTTGATGCTATTGGCGATTTGTCTGCGGGGGGTTCTCGTGACACCCCCTCCATTGTGGCTCAAATGTTTGAAATTTTGAATTTAGATCCACCTGAGGCCGTCACCCTGCCTAAGGGTCAGTTGTTTAATGTCCCTCAGCCGCCTTTGGTTTTTCCCAGACAACACCACTTTGAGAAAATTGTGCTCAAGGAATGGGAACATCCCATGCGGTTAACTGGAATTCCTTCCAGTTGGGAGAAACGTTATCCCTTTCCGCCAGAATTGGTGAAGCTTTGGTCGGTTTCTCCTGACGTTGATACCCCTGTACTAGGGCTCTCCAGCATGGCTATGGTGCAGTCTGCTGAGACTACTGCCCTTAAGGATGGTGAGGATCGTCGGATTGACCAGTACGCTCGCCATGGTTTTAGTTACGCCGGGTCAGCGGTGCGCCCGGTGTGTGCTTCAGCGCTGCTTCTATTGGCGGTTAGATCTGTAATTCAGGGTCTGTGTGTGGATCTTGATCCCACTTGCAAGGAGCTTATTGCTCTCAGGCAGTGTGAGTCTTTTGTTTCCTATGTTCTGTCCGCTCAGGACGATGCGCTGGCTATGAGTAGCAAGACAGCTGCAATGCTGGTGGCTATTCGTCGGGCAGTATGGCTGCGCCAGTGGTTGGCGGACGCAGCTTCTAAAAAGGTGCTCACAGCTCTCCCCTTTTTGGGGTTGCGGCTGTTTGGTGATAAAATTGATTCAGTTGCCAAAGGTGGTAAAATGCCGCAACGTAAGAAGCCTCGTCGTCCCTTTCGGGGGGCAAGTTTTGGTAGACCTTCCTTTCGGGGATTCAGAGCAGGTAGGGGGGCTTCCTTTTCCCGCTACCAGAGGTGCAGGTTGGACTCGGAGGAGGGGCCGTGGCCGTCCCACTCAGTCCAGGGGCACCAAGCCCAAACCTGCTGATAAGCCCGCTCAGCAATGAGGGGCTGCCCTCACCCGTGCGGGTGGGGGGACGATTGCGACACTTCTCCCTGGTTTGGAACCAGAAGGTTCCGGACAGATGGATCCGGGAGATAGTGTCGTCCGGTTACAAACTGGAATTCGAGTCTCGCCCTCCTTCACGGTTCTTTCGGTCTCGGGTGCCCATCGATCCTTTGGTCGCACAGGGGCTCCTGGCGTCGGTAAAGAATCTGTTAGAGATGGCGGTCATCCGGCCGGTACCGCGCTTAGAGATGGGCCTCGGTTTCTACTCCAATCTTTTCGCAGTCCCCAAGAAGGACGGGTCTGTTCGTCCCGTCCTGGACCTGAAATTACTCAACAAGTTCATCCGTTTTCGGAAGTTTCGCATGGAAACTTTGCGTACGGCCGTCGGTTCCCTTCGGCAGGGGGACTTCATGACGTCCATAGACATCAAGGATGCTTATCTTCATGTTCCCATCTGCCACGCTCATCAACGTTTTCTTCGATTCGTGATGGAAGATCAGCATTTTCAATTCGTGGCACTTCCGTTTGGCCTTACCTCGGCTCCAAGAGTGTTCACCAAGTTGCTGGCATTGGTGATGGCCATTTTCAGATCTCGGGGCATTCGTGTCGTACCTTATTTGGACGACCTTCTCATCATGGCTCCGTCACTCGATCAATCGGAGACAGACACCAGGATGGTGGTCTCCACGCTGGAAAGCTTTGGTTGGGTGATCAACTTTCCCAAGTCCTCCCTCGCTCCGGCTAGGGTGGTGTCCTTTCTGGGGATGCAGTTGGACGCTCATCAACACAGTGTTTCTCCCCCAGTCCAAAATTCATCTGATTCAGGAGTTGGCTCAGGTCCTACTTTCCAATCCTCGGCCGTCCATCCGTCTGGGGATGAGGCTGGTAGGGTTGATGGTTGCCTCCTTCGAGGCAGTTCCTTTTGCTCAATTTCACACAAGGACGCTTCAGCTTTATCTGTTGGCGTCTTGGGACCGGCAGCCTCGGTCGCTGGATCAGCCCTTCCAGTTGTCCTCCCGGGTCCGGCAGTCCTTCCAGTGGTGGTTGGTCTCGACCAATCTCGTGAAGGGCAGGTCTTTCCTGACCCCTCTTTGGGAAATTGTCACCACGGACGCCAGTCTGTCGGGATGGGGCGGATTCTGGAAGGAGCTGCAGTTCCAGGGGCAGTGGGGGCCTCAAGAGGCCCACTTACCCATCAATGTTCTGGAACTGAGAGCCATCCGTCGGGTTCTTGCTCTCCTGACTCAACACGTTCTGGGCCTTCCGGTCCAGGTGCGTTCAGACAATCGAACAGCGGTTGCTTACATCAATCATCAGGGAGGGACTCGCAGTCTGAGTGCTCTCAGAGAGGTGTCCCTGATCCTGACTTGGGGCGAGGCCCATGTTCCTTGTCTCTCGGCGGTATACATTCCAGGAGTGGAGAACCAGGAAGCGGACCAGTTGAGCAGGGGCTCTCCCCGTCTGGGAGAGTGGGCTCTCCATCCTCAGGTTTTTTCGCTCACTGTGTCTTCGATGGGGGACACCGGAGGTGGACCTGTTTGCCTCTCGTCACAATCACAGGCTCCCGAACTTCGTGTCGCTCTCCCAGGATCCTCTGGCTCTGGCAGTGGACGCCATGTCCCTGAGTTGGGGGGATCTGGGATTTCTATACCTGTTTCCTCCGATACCCATGCTGGGCAGGGTGGTTCGGAAGTTGGCTCTGGAAAGGGTGTCCGCCGTTCTCGTGGCCCCAAGGTGGCCAAGGCGAGTGTGGTTCGCAGACATCGTTCGGCTGGCAGGGGACCAGTTCGTTCTGCCTCTTCGGCCCGATCTGCTCACTCAGGGTCGGTTGTGTTACCCCAATTTACCAGCGCTGGGTTTGACGGCCTGGCTGCTGAAACCTCCATCTTGAAGGAGGAGGGTCTTTCTGACTCAGTCGTTAAGACTTTGATCAGTGCCCGGAAGAGGTCTTCTTCTATCATCTATTTTCGGACTTGGAAGGCCTATATCGCTTGGTGTGAGATTAGATCCTTTCCTTGTAGGGTCTTCTCGGTCTCCAGGATTCTGGAGTTTTTACAATCTGGGCTGGACTCTGGTCTTCAGCTAAGTACGTTGAAAGGGCAAGTTTCTGCCTTATCTATATTTTTTCAGAAGCGTTTTGCGCTTCATTCTTTAGTTAAAACTTTTTTCCAGGGGGTTACGCATGTGCGGCCTCCCAGGAAACCATTACTCCCGGTTTGGGATTTGAATTTGGTTCTTTCTGCTCTACAGGCTCCTCCTTTTGAGCCTCTGCAAGATATTGCTTTGTCTACCCTGACTCAGAAGATTGTCTTCTTGGTAGCTATCACTTCGGTCCGGCGTGTCTCAGAGTTGGCGGCCTTGTCTATCCATGCGCCCTACTTTGAGAGGCATCAGGACAAAGTGGTCTTTCGGTTCAAGCCAGACTTTCTTCCCAAGGTTGTTTCTGCTTTTCATTTGAATCAGGATATTGTTCTTCCCTCCTTGTGTCCTAATCCTAAGAATGACAAAGAGAGGGTTTTGCATTGTTTGGATGTAGTACGCTGTGTTAAGTACTACTTGATTATCACGTCTCCTTTTCGTAAGACGGGTGCCTTTTTTTGTTATGCCCTGTGGGCCTAAGAAGGGTTTGGCACCAGCCAAATCTGCCATTAGCAAATGGATACGTCAGGCCGTTACTGCGGCCTATTCTGCTAAGGGGAAAGTTCCCCCTTTTCGTATCACTGCTCATTCTACTTGCGCCGTTGGAGCGTCTTGGACTTTTCAGCACCAAGCTTCTGTTGAACAAGTTTGTAAGGCCGCCACTTGGTCTTCTGTTCATACTTTTTCTAAGTTTTACAAAGTTGATGTGCGAGCCTCAGCGGATGCTGTTTTTGGCTGCAAAGTTCTGCAGACTGCATTCATTTAAGTTATGCTTCACCTGGCCTTGAGATGCCCATCCCTTGTGGACACTGCTTTTGGATGTCCCAATCGTGAAGAATATTAAAGGTGAAGCGGGGTGTGTGGCACACCAAGAATAATACCATTTTGTGAGTACTCACCTGAAAAATGGATATTGTTGGTGTGCCACACACCCCGCTTCACTCCCACCCTTTTCGGTATTCCGAATCCTTTATATGGTGAAGCTTTTATTTATATTGATTTATTTTGAGGTTACCGTTAATTTACTGGTACCTTGTCTTTCTGCTTTTTAATACACTGGTGATAAATGGGAGGTACCAGGTATATATAGGCCGGAAGGGGGCTCGTTACAAGACTTCCTCTCTGCACAGCGTCACCTGGCGGTGAGTAACCCAATCGTGAAGAATATTAAAGGTGAAGCGGGGTGTGTGGCACACCAACAATATCCATTTTTCAGGTGAGTACTCACAAAATGGTATTTTTCCTTCTACCCATTTGTAGTTGAAGAGTATGTGCACCAATCATTGCCCCTCTCACTATTTATTGAATAAAGTAAAAAAAAAACTTGCGACTGCTGTATAATCTTGAAGAAACTCTGCAAATGTGCTGAAGGAAGGTCCTACTATTCAGCCCTTTAGGCCCAATCACACAGCATCTGTGAATACATCTAGAGATGGAAGATGTGCTTTAAAGTCATAAGCAAAAAACACTCCCCTTTAATCCCCCGGTTGTATTCTGGCGCGCTGACATTTATGGGGACACCCTATCTAAGTCCCACTTCACCTGCAAAGCCGCTGCCACCACCTTCGGCTTGCATCCATCAATACCTAATGGACCGCCAAGCGCCATCATCACGGGAATTACGTCACTCCCCACTCCATTCACAGCAATAGACGGGGTGTGCTGTAGTACCTGTGATGACATGGCGCGGTCTGGGGTCTACAGGAATGAAGCTAGCCATGGACCTTAGCGGTGGCTGTGTGAGTGGCACGGCACTTTGATCAGGCGTTCCAGTTAGTCAGTGTCTCGAAATAACACAAATTAAAGCTAAGTGTTGTGTTTTTTAGATTTTTTTTTTCCTACAATATGACTTCAAACAATGTTTTTGAAATGGTTGGCAGATACAGAAACATCAGACATTTTAAAAGTGTAATTACAAAAAGGTTTTGAGCATAGTCTGAAAACGCCAGGAGAGATGTAAAGTGCTTGGTTTGCAAGCATACTTGACTTGTTTTGCTATTTGAACTGGACCAACACCCATTTGGCATTACATGGCAGTTGGTCCGCTGCAGGTTGAGGCACCCAGATTGTTGGGGTCCCCTCTTAATTGAGCGCTGTAAAGCCCGCAAACCTTACCTGACAACTCACTCCCTTGGGATTGGCTATCACATGGCCGGTCGCTGGGCTGTATTTCCCCCGAGGGAACGAGTTAGGTAAGGTTTCTGGGCTTTACTGTACTCGATCGAAGGGGAACCATCTCAGTCGGGGTGCAAAACCCCCAATCTGCAGGGGACCAGCCCATGTTTTGTAAAATGGGTGTTGGTCTGGTTTAAGTTAAGCTAGGATGTGTGAAAGTGCACTTATTCTTTAACTTGTAAAGCTGTTTTAGTTAGAAATCCAGGCTGGCATTTTTCCTCCCCTTTTACTTCTATTTATATATTTATATAATTTTTTAAATAAAAACATAAAGACCTTCCGTTTGATGTTCACCCTTGATTGCTTACGTATGTATGTATATTGGGCAATTTATTTTTATGTTTTTACCATTGTATAGAATGCCTTACCTAACTTTTGTGCATCAGTCTTACTGTTAAATGTTCGAAATAGTGTGTCCTGTTTAATCAAATTCAGATATCTGAAGGGTGACAATTTCCTTAAGTTGGTGTACATGTATACATTATGTACATTGTATCACCTACTGATTGGACAACTATTTCTGACCTATTATGAAGACATCATTGGTTTGTTTTTCTTCTATGCAAGCTCCTGGTGCCTAAACATTTTAGGTAAAGAGCACTTTGCAGAATAGTAGGCCAATTGTATAATCTACTACCATCTTAAATCTGCTTTCAAGGGAGCTAAAAAAATACATCTATCTTGTTTTTGTTGAATTTTGGTTACTTTGGCTATTTGCTTGAAGCTGTAAGTGGAGGATGTAATTGGCTTCTTAGAAAATGTGAGAATCACTTGACCTTATGTTTCAAAAATTTCAACTGCCCATCTGTTTGACCTTTTACAATACAAACCCTACTTTTTCTTCATGATCAAGCATATGTTGAAGGTTTCCTCTAACACTGTACTATGAGAAGTGTTGATTTTTTTTAATTTAGCTAACTTTGGTATGTAACAATTACCCACTTGACCAAGACATTGATATGAGCAAATAAGTTATCTAAGTTCTTCATGCATTCAGTTGCAGTTTTAGTTCTGTAGTGCCTGTGTATATTCAAATACAAATCTAGACCTTTATAACATTTTAAATTGTCAGTAACATTTGGCGCTCAAAATATAGCCTGCCTCTAACTTGTGTAAGAGCTCCTTTTTTTCCTAATTGTTGTTGGTGACCCACAGCAACAGGAAACGGTTTCATAACTAAATCCGTTCTTTTTAGAAGCTTCCTCTAACTCCCCACCCGAAGCCACCCTAACACTGTTGTATATGCTGCCAGTGTATCTGGTAACTGCACAGCATGTATGGCATAATGGGTTTTGATATAATCTTTGGAATTGTTTATTCACGAGGGCAAAATTGATCAGTTTCCTTGCCTCCTGTCTCTTGCTTAATTAAGTCACAATCCTTTCACATGGATGGTGCTTTCAAGACTGAAAATAAATGCACTGAGCTTGCCAGTAATTTTGCAGAAGTGCAGATGACAAGCCTGAGGGGAGTAACAAGTATTTTATTTTTTTAACTCCTTATTCCTTTAACTTGGGCAGATGAAGATTTAAAATTTCTTCTTTACCGGTTTCTTTTAATGGTGTTGTCAGGGCAAGACAAAACCGAGCCTATACCCCCTCCCCTTCCCGTAGCAGCTTCCTCTAGTTCACAGTTGTTAAACTCGCTTCTGAAAGGGCAGCAACAGCCCAGGTTTTGCTAATCTCCACACAGATACACAGGTGGAGTAATTGGTGCTCATGCAGGGCTATATAGACGGCTATGTGGCGATACACAAAACGTGACCTGTTGCTGCCCCTTCAGAAGTGAGTTTTTAAAAAATGATTCCTGCTTTTGTTTTGGAGACCATCCACCAGTTTTGTGCACTGTGTAACGGGGATGCTACACACTGCCTCAGCCTGTTTCCTTATTATAAGGGTGGTGGGGCGCACAAACAACCATTCTTAAAGAACAGTGACTCTGAAACATCAGGCCCAGAGGGTGCCGTTGTGTGACAGTGTAAAGAGAGTAAAGGCTTTATTTTAGGGCCAGATGACCATAACATTTGTTGTAAATCCAATTTAGTCCTAGGTGCATAGTCTTAACACTGGCACAGTTTTTGCAAATTTTGGTGCATACAAAAGGATTTTCTCTTGAAAATAATGCAAATTCAGTTTCTATTCATTCATTAGTCACTAAGTACTATCACTGCTGTCATGCCAATATATCTCAAAGGTTTTTTTGCTTGTGTTTTGCTTCGGAATGTTAAAAATATCACTGAATTCTCCAAAATTTTAAGGCTGGAGCCATATAGATTATAGCGCACACAGAAAATCCCCATAAATACTTTGCTTTAAGGGTACTTGAAACCTACTTGCAAAATAACCTGATTTTGAAAGTATTTTTTTTTCCTCTGTGTATATTTATGTAAATACAAGCCATTGGAGACTAGAATGGCAGAGTACTTTTCTGAATCCAATCTTATTTTTATTTTATACAGTATTTCTCAGCTGTGATATTTGGAGCTAAAGCCAACGGCAGGAAAATAAAATCAAGTTTGTACCAGTTTCTTGAAGTATGTCTTTGGGTTTTTGTAAATAATTTTAACTCAAATAAAATTGCTACTTTCAGTAAATGTTTCATTTTCAGTGCATTCTTTAGATTGTTTGGTTTTGTGTACATAGACTTGAAATTTGGCTATTTTGTCTAACTCTACACTTCTGTGCAAAGGTTTCAGCTAGGTGTGGGGGAATGAATGCTGCAATAAGACGTAAGAGTATGCTTAAAGTTAGAAGTTGATTATTTTTATTGATGATCAAATCTGAATCAAATCAGTTTTGTGTAGACATTCGTTTAATATATAGGTGACAAAGCGGTCAACTGAAACAGATTTGTAGGAGACTTAGAACTGGGTGAAGAACACTCGGTGGGTGGTAGTCCATTTTATATCACAGGTCATAACAATGAAAAGACTGAGCCCAGACTTCAAAGTACACTGTTGTTCAATCACTTTTTTTTTAAGGAGCTTAAATATGGGAAAACAGTTAGGAACTTGGATAGAATGGGTTGGCCAAAGAATATTGGTGCAGCAAATAAAATATACTGTACTACTTGCTTGTTTCTATGTATAAGAAAGGGAGAATACTAGTGTCTTTAAGACGTCCAATATAGCCACTTCCCCATTAAATAAATGTACATTATTAGCAAAGGCACACAACATGGGCAATTGAAAAATACACTGAAGCCACAGGGATAAGTACACTGGACTATGCCATGTCAAGAAACTGACAAATGTAAAACTCCCCCAGGCAATCAGAGTGCCCTGTCCACTGCAATAACACAATAGGGTACCAAGCCTCCCTAATAGCATATAATGTCATACCAGAAGTTTTCTTTATATGGAAATTGTGCCCAAATGGCTATACCTTCAATAGGGAAACAGGGCCAAGCTACTAACTATGGGAGAAAACAAGAGAAATGAGGTGGAGACTGTGTCCCCTTCTTCTCCTTCACTGTGTCCCCTTCTTCCACTTCTGGCCGCTGCCTTCTCGTCTACCCCCCCCCCCCCCCCCCCGACTTTGTTCGGGAGGGGGGATGGTAGCGGCGAGTGGTATTAGTTGAGGTGTTTTGGCCGTTTACAGTGTGTTTTTGGGCCGCCGCGCCACTTTGTACTGCGCTCCACGGCTGTGGGCGCTATAACCTGTGGCGTTTTTGCTTTGTCATGGGGCCAGCGGGGTCATGTGGGCGCAGTTTTCGCACTCTTCGGGGGGGCAGGGCCGGGGGATGACTTGTATCGCTTTGCCACCCTGCGGCCCGCCCCTCGAGCTTCCTCTGCCGGCGCCATTTTGGATTGGCAGCGCGTCTGGATTTTTGCCTTCTGGGCTGCAGCGCTGTTTCCTCCGGTGTGTTGCTTCATCCTGCGGTCTGTGCCTTGGTGACCCTGCGGTGTCCTTGGTCCGTGAGTCCCCCTTGGGGTTTTTTTTTATTGGTCTTGTGGGGCATGTGCTGCGGGATGCTCATGTGTCGTTTTTTCTTATGTCTTTCAGGCGGGATACCAGTGGGTTGTGGTTTCTCCCGGCTCTACTCCTTCCTCCCCCTCATCCCCTCCCACCCTTTGCTGATCTGGGGGCATCTCGTGGGAGGGCATCCTGGGTGGCTTTTGTATTAGCCTTTACCCAGCGATGGCCTATTGCGCCTGTGTTAATCACCATATGGAGGCTTCTGGGGATAGCGTGCTTGGGGCTCCTTCGGGGCAATCCCGGCTGTGTGCCATGTCTGGGGTATCCCCTGTGAGTGACAGTTTCAGGGTGTTCGTGTCGTGCGCTCAAAGTGTCCTTGCGCTCCAGCTTGGTTTGCCTGCATCGCTTCCCAGCTCTGCACCCCCTTCTTCTTCACCTACCCCCCCCACAGTGCTGCAATTAGCTCCCAGTAAGGGGGATGCTAGCAGGGGGTCACAGTCTGATCTGGCACTTCGTGTGACCAACATTGAGGAGCAGCTTGCCGGGCCTGTTCCTAGGAAGGCTTCTGGCAAGAAGCGGCACCTGACTTCCACATCCTCCCGCTCCACTGAGAAGTATGAGGAATTTGATGCCACTGGTGGACTTTATTCCCTAGAGGAAGGGGAACTGTTCCAGGACTCAGGAGGAATCATGGTACCCTGGGGACACTGACAATCTGCTGTCACAAATTTTTGAAATCTTGCACATTGTTCCCCCGGAGTGGCTAAAAGAAAGCAGGGTGAGCTTTTTCGTCCTGGTAAACAGCGTCTGGAGTTCCCTGAGCAGGGCCATTCACTTCTATGGTGCTTAGGGAGTGGGAACGCCCCAACAGGCTGCCCACTGTGCCCAAGGGATTGGATAAGAGGTATCCCTTTTATGCTGATCTAGTAAAGCGTTGGTCCTGTCCCCCTGAGGTGGACGCTTCCTTGCTAGGCCTTTCTAATACTTCGGTTATGCTTTCCCCTGACACTACCACTCTGAAGGACAGCGAGGACCGGCGCATGGATCAGCTGGCCTGCCATGCTTTTACTTGTGTGAGGGTTGGACTGCGCCCGGCCTGTGCTGCTGCCATTACAGCTATTGCCCTTAAACTGCTCAAGCGTCACTTCCATGGCGCTATGGCTGGAAGGAGGAGGGAGGATTATAGGGCCCTCTTGCTTTTGCTCTGATTTTGTTGTATTTAACCTTACTGCCATGGATGATGGTGTGAGGCTGGGCGGTAGGGCCTCTGCACTTTTGGCGGCTATGACTATGCTGTTTGGTTACGTCAGTGGGCAACTAATGCTGCTGCTAAGAAGGCTCTCACTGGGCTCCCCTTTGCGGGGCTGCGGCTCTTTGGTGAGTGTCTTGATGTTTTGGCCAAGGACGGCAGGCTGCCTCAGCGTAAGAGGCAGCCCCAGGCTTTTCGGGGGACCTCAATCTCCCTCCCCTCCCTTCGTTCTTCCAGAGGAGGTCGTGGCTCCCTCTTCTCAGGTAGCCGCAGAGATTCTTGGGGCCATGGCAGATCCCGTGGACGTCCCGGTCCAGGTTTAAAGGTTTAAACGCCCTGTCAGCTCAAGGGTTACTTTCGGCGGTTCAATGCCCGCTGGAGTCAGGGGTCATTTGTCCGGTGCCCCATCAAGAATAGGGTCAGGGGTACTGTTCCAATCTCTTCACGGTCCCCAAAAAGGACGGCTCTGTGAGGCTCATTCTGGACTTGAAGGGCCTCAACAAGTTTGACAGATTCAAACATTTTTGCATGGAGACGCTACGCTCTGCTGTCGGTACCCTTTGCCCGGGTGACTTCATGACCACCGTGGACATCAAGGATGCTTATCTTCATGTGCCTATCTTCCCAGGTCATCAGAGATTTCTGAGGTTCGTGCTGGAGGATCAACATTACCAGTTTGTGGCCTTACCATTCGGTATCACCTCGGCGCCTTGTGTGTTCACCAAGGTGCTGGCGGGAGTGATGGCTCTGCTGCGAACCCAGGGCATTCGCATCCTTCCCTACCTGGACGACATCCTCATTGTGGCTCAGTCCTTTCATCAGGCCGAACAGGACAACATCTCCACTCTGGAGTCCTTCAGCTGGGTGATCAATTTTCCCAAATCTTCACTGTCCCTGTCCTTGGTGAGGTCTTTTCTGGGCATGACACTGGATACCTCTCAAGTCAAGGTGTTCCTTCCTCAGCAGAAGGTGGAGGACCTTCAGATGCAGGCACGGGCTCTGCTCTTGTGTCCTCATCCCTCCATCCATCTGGGGATGCAGTTGGTGGGTGTTCTGCTTCGAGGCTGTCCCCTTTGCTCAGTTTCACATGAGACCACTTCAGTTGCACCTCTTGTCTGTTTGGGATCGGGACCCTGTGTCCCTGGATCAGGAAGTCTCTCTTGTGGTGGCTGGACTCAAGGAATCTTTTGGTGGGCAGGACCTTCCTGCCCCCGTGCCGGGAGACTGTCATCACGGACCGGTCTAACGGGCTGGGGGGGCTTTTGGAAGTCCCTACAGTTCCAGGGTCGTTGGAGGCCCATGCTCCCATCAATGTCCTGGAACTGAGGGCGATCAGGTTGGTTCTGTCCCACCTGACCACACACCTTCGGGGTCGGACTGTTCAGATCTGCTCAGACAACCAGATGGCGGTTGCCTACATCAACCATCGGGGGGACTCTGAGCAAGCAAGCCTTCAAAGAAGTGTCTCTGATATTGTCTTGGGCGGAACAGAATGTCTCCTGCATCTCATTCCGGGGGTGGAGAACCAGGTGGCGGACTCCCTGAGCAGGGGGACGTCTCGTCTGGGGGAATGGTCCCTCAACTACCAGGTGTTTCTCTCCCTGTGTCACCGCTGGGGTCAGCCGGATGTGGGCCTGTTTGCGTCCTGTCACGATCACAAACTTTCCAGGTTTGTCTCCCTGTCACAGGATCCTCTGGCCTTAGCCACGGATGCGCTAGCAATGCCTTGGATGGACTTTCGGCTTCTCTATGTGTTCCTTCCTTTCCCTCTACTGGGCAGGGTCATGCGCAAGATAGCCCAGGAGGGAGTGCCAGCCATCCTGGTGGCCCTCTGTTGGCCAAGAAGGGTGTGGTTCGCAGATGTCGTGCAGTTAGCAGTAGACCAGTACGTCTTGCCCAGGGATCCAGATCTTCTCACTCTGGGACAGCTACGCCATCCCAATTTGTAAACACTGGCTTTAACGGCTTGGCTGCTGAAACCTACATCTTGACAGAGAAGGGGTTGCCTGCCTCTGTTGTGGATACCATGATTCGGGCTATGAAGAAGTCCTCATCCTTTATCTATTACAGGGTCTGACATGCTTTTATTGCCTGGTGTGAGTCCAAGTCTCTTCCCTGTCGGGTTTTTTCCATTCCCAGGATTCTGGTATTTTTGCAACATGGTTTGGATTCTGGCCTTCAACTAAGTACCCTCAAAGGCCATGTTTCAGCTCTGGCAATTTTTTTCCAAAGATCCTTTGCCAACCACCGGTTGGTTAAAACTTTTTCCCAGGGTGTTACTCATGTGCGTCCACCTCCTTTGCTACCATTATGGGACTTGAATCTGGTGTTGTCTGCTCTGCAGGGTCCTCCCTTTGAGCCTATCCGTGGGGCTGCTTTGTCCATTCTGACTCTCAAGGTAGTCTTTTTTCTTCCAATCCATTCCAGACCCTCCTTACACTTGGGATTACCTCCTTGCCGATTGGATGCGACTGCAAGACAAAAAAGGCGTGGCCCCTCCCGGCCCCATAAGTAGCAGCTGCCTCCTAACCTAGATCAGTTTCATTCTTGCAGTTGCAAGTGGTGGCTGTGAAGGTTGTTCAGGAATTCGCTCTCAAGGATTGGCAGCAAGCGGGAATGCACCCTGTCAGTTTCCTGCGTAGCCTTATTTCCGCGGATCCCCTAGACCCAATTTGCCTCCCACAGCGTCTGGCTGTTTTGGGGTTCGTGAGGTAAGGTGGAAGCGCCGGGGTCTTGGGGTGCTTACAGAGCTCTTCGTGCTCTGGGCTGCAGGCTTTTTAGAAAGCACGTCAGCCACAGGTTTCTTCTGGTGTACCTGCTGAGGAACATGTTAAATTTTTTTAGTCAACCCTATCCATGTTGTTTTTTTTTTTGTTTGTTTTTTTTCCCTTTGTCAAGATTGCTGTGGGCGATTTGGTGGGATCACTTAGGATCCGGTGGATCCCCGTGGTTTGGGCGTAGGCTTGGAGGATCCAGTTTATACAGCATGTGTATATAAATATATAGACATATTTTCTTGTGTGTTTGCCTAGTCCATTATGTGAAGGGCTGCTGGGGTAAGTGGACATCGACACTGGTATATTATTTAATATATTGCCTATATTTATTTTAATTATTATTATTATTTTATTTTTTGATATTTATTATATCTTATTTTTAGATTATTATATCTATTATATTATCATGTTATTTATTATATTTATTAAAGTGGACCAACACCCAGGATTTTGACTATCCTGGGTTTTGGTCCACTTCGGCGGGGCACCCCGATCGGGGGTGCCCCGCTGTGTGAAACCCCCCAGAAAGCCCCAAAATCTTACCTGTCCCCGCTCCCACGTGACTGGACGGTCCAATCCCCGCCAACGTCCAGGCGGGGATCAGGAACGTCCAAGCGGCTGCCGCCGCCTCCCTCGCGTCACTTTCGGCGCGCGCGCGCCCCCGCCGGCCATTCGCAGACGGCCGGCGCGGGCGCGAGCACGCCTACAGGGGCGCGAGGGAGGCGGCGGCGGCCGGCCGCCGCCGAAGATCAGGTAAGGTGTTTGGGGGTTTTTTGGGGGGTTTCACCCCGCGGGACATCCCGATCTCGGATGTCCCGCGGGGTGGGAGGTGATCGGCCCGGGAATCTTATAGATTTCCGGGCCGATCACCTCTCGGTGTTGGTCCACTTTAAATGAGTTTTGATATAAGTAGAGTTTTTATGCGTTAAAGGGGAAATGACATTTTTTCTTCTAATAAGATTTTTTCTTCTGTTTATTTTCTTAGATATTGGAAGAAGGATAAAAAGGGTTGTGGTTCCTCCCAGTCCCTTTGGGATTGGCTTAGGCTTAGGGCCTTAGGTCTTCTGCCAAATTTTTAGAGAAAAAAAAAAATATTAAATACACCCTGAGGGAGGCATCAGGGGATAGTGATTCGGGCATCCCACTTGAGCAGGGCGGATTCTGACCCTTATTTAAACAGAATCCCCTGGGTAGTTTCAGCACGGTTTGTTCCGCTTGCGCCATGAGAATTGGTTTAGACCATAATAGAGCGGCGGGTCTCAGGTCTCTAGCCCAGCTATTGCTTTGGGGAGCGCGACGGCTCAGACGTCTCCTTCATGCCCCCCGGAGAGGGGGAAGGTAGCAAGGCGCAGGCAGATGTGGCGCACAGGTTGGATAACTTAGAGACAGTTATCCTTGATCATTCCTAGAAAAGCCACCTATAAGAGGAGGCATTTGGAGCCTGTTACTGAGGAAAAAGATTTGTTTGCCTCTTTTGGGTTTGAGGAGGAGGAAGAGTATATAGATGAGCAGCTCTCAGAGGGCGAGTTACGCTCTGGTGAGGAGGATAGTAATTCTATTTTATTCTTTTCTGATGAGGATCCCCTTCTCTCAGACGAAACAGTGTTTACTTTCATCAGTTTTTGAGACTTTGAATATTACTCCTCCTGAGGTAGCAAAACGAGGGAAGGACGACCTATTTAAGCCAGTAAGGCAAAGGCAGGTTTTTCCGGAACAGCCGCATTTTTCCAGAATGGTGTTAAAGGAGTGGGAAAATCCTAACAATTTACCGGCTGTTCCTAGGATCCTAGACGCTAGGTATCCCTTTCCGGCGGATATGATTAAGCTTTGGTCTTTTCCACCCGAGGTGGATTCTTCAGTATCAGGCTTGCCTAATATGTCTATCATGCCATCTGCTTTTTAAGGGGCAGGCTCCTTAGCTGCTGGACCGTATGGTCAAGGATGGGAAACTTCCTCAGAGGAAGAGGTCGGCTCGGCCTTTTCAGAGGTCTACATCATATCGGCCCTTTCGGAGCGGTAGAGGCGCCGCCTTTTCATGCTCCCGTAGGGATTTCTGGGGCAGAGCTTGTAATCGGGCAGAAGGGGCCTGGAGAAGTAGGCCTAAACCTCCAGCCAAGCCCACTCCAGCATGAGGGGGCCCCTGCATTTTGCTCCTATCTGGAGACTCCACGTGGCGGATCTTTGGATCCAAGAGGGGGTGTCATCAGGCTACAAGATCGAGTTTGCAGCCAGGCCGCCCGCAAGGTTCCTTTGGTCAGGGGCATCCCGGAACCAGCCAAAGGCAGATGCCCTGAGAGCCTCTGTTCAGCAGCATCTTCAAAAAGGGGTAATTTGTCAGGTACCCTTTCAGGAGGTAGGTCAGGGGTTTTACTCCAACCTGTTCACAATCCCCAAGGAGGACGGGTCGGTTCGTCCTATTTTAGACTTAAAGGGTCTCAACGAGTATATCCGGGTGAAACATTTCCGTATGGAGACTCTGAGGTCAGCGGTAAGATCGATTCAGGCCGGAGATCTTATGACTACAATAGATATAAGGGATGCGTATCTTCATGTTCCAATTTTTCTAGGGCATCAGAAGATATTGAGGGTCTGGAAGGGCAGCATTTCCAGTTTGTGGCTCTTCTGTGGTGGTTGGACCCTCTGCACCTATCGGTAGGCAGTGGCAGATCGTTGCCACGGATGCCAGTCTTACAGGCTGGGGGGGTATCTGGCAAGCCCAGAAGATCCAGGGACAGTGGGGGCCGGAGGAGAATCAGCTTCCCATAAATATATTGGAATTAAGAGCAATCTGGCTAGTGCTTCAGTGTCTGACCTCAGCTTAAAAGGGGCAGGCGGTCCAGGTCCAGTCAGACAATCAGACAGCGGTAGCCTATATCAATCGTCAGGGGGGTTCTCGGAGCAGGAGTGCCCTAGAGGAAGTAAGCCGGATTCTGACTTGGGCAGAGGCATGTTCCCTGCATCTCGGCAGGTTACATCGTGGAAAACCAGGAGGCAGACGCTTTGAGCAGGAGGTCGCTGCGTCGGGGAAAATGGTCCCTCAGTCAGAAGATTTTTCATGCTCTTTGCCTTCACTGGGGTAGTCCGGAAGTGGATCTTTTTGCATCCAGACACAATCACAAACGGCCGAAGTTCATGTCCCTATTAAGGGACCCTCTGGCCATAGCAACGGACGCCCTGTCAACCTCTTGGGCAGGGTTCAAGCTCCTGTACGTTTTTTCTCCCCCGCTTCCTCTCTTGGGTCGTGTACTAAGAAAGATAGCTCAGGAGGGGGCACCAACCGTTCTGGTGGCTCCTCGCTGGCCAAGGAGAAGTTGGTTCTCAGACATAGCAAGTATGTCAGTAGACCATTGGCGCCTGCCAGTTGATCCAGACCTTCTCACACGGGGGGGGGGGGGGGGGGGGGGGGGCGCTTCGGCACCCGAATTTATAAATGCTGGCTTTGATGGCCTGGCTATTTAGACCTCGATCTTAGCAGAGAGAGGTTTATCGGCCAAGGTTATTCATACCATGATTCAGGCCTGGAAAGAGACATCTTCCAAGATTTACTACAGGGTCTGGCGGGCGTTCATTTCCTGGTGTGAGGCTAGGAAATTTTCATGCAGAAGGTATTCAGTTTCTAGAATTCTAGAATTTCTGCAGGATGGCTTAGAAATGGGCCTACAATTAAGTACCCTAAAAACGCATGTATCGGCCTTATCTATTTTTTTCGAGAAGTCTGTCGCTAGCAATAGGCTTATTAAAACCTTTTTTTCAGGGAGTCATTCATGTCTGACCACCGCACAAGTCTATTTTACCAGTGTGGGACTTGAATCTGGTTTTAGCGGCTCTCCAGGGGGCTCCCTTTGAACCTATGATTGACACTCCATTGAGCATTTTGACGCTTAAGGTGATATTTTTGGTGGCAATCACCTCGGTGCGACGTGTTTGAGTTAGCCGCCTTATGTATGAAGTCTCCTTATTTTGAGTTACACCGAGACTAGGTAGTTTTTGGGTTTAAGCCTGATTTCTTACCTAAGGTCGTCTCTCTTTTTCATCTTAATCGGGAGGTGATTCTACCTTCTTTATGCCCAGTTCCGGCCAATGTTAAGGAAAGGGCGCTTCATTCTTTAGATGTAGTCGGAGCCATAAGATATTACATGGCAGCTACAGATTCCTTCCGCAGGACAGATTTTCTTTTTGTTATATCGGAAGGGCCTAAACGGGGCTTCCGCCAGCTAAATCCGCTGTCAGTAAGTGGATTAGGCAGGCAGTAGAAAAAGCCTACTCGGCCAAGGGGGAGGAACCCCCTTTTCGGGTCATGGCCCATTCCACTAGGGCCATTGGTGCTTCCTGGGCTTTTCAGCATCAGGCCTCGGTGGAACAGGTTTGTAAAGCTGCCACCTGGTCTTCGTGTTCATACATTTACCAAATTTTACAAGGTAGATGTTAGAGCCTCAGCTGACGCTGTGGTTGGTCGAAAAATTCTTCAGGCGATAGTGAAATGAAGTACCTGCTGTTCTGCGCTGGGGATCCCGCCCATAGATGGCACTGCTTTTGGAGATCCCAAGTGTAAGGAGGGTCTGGAATGGATTGGAAGAAAAAATGCAATTCTGTGAGTACTCACCTGTAGAATTGTTTTTTCTGGGAATCCATTCCAGACCCTCCGGCCCACCCTTTTTTTGGGTCATGATGTATCTTTTAATGCTTTTTTGATGGTGTTTAGTTCATTTATTATTTTCTTTTTTGCATTAGAAAAGAAAAAAAATAAAACAAAATAAAAAGTGAAGTTATATTTTGAGAAAATTCAGGCGGAGTTCGGTGTTAAGTAACATGGACTCCTGTTTAGGGCCTCCCGGCCTGCCTCTGATTTATGTTTTACTGCTTTTTAAATACTGATCTAGGTTAGGAGGCAGCTGCTACATATGGGGCCGGGAGGGGCCATGCCTTTTTTGTCTTGCAGTCACATCCAATCGGCAAGGAGGTAATACCAAGTGTAAGGAGGGTCTGGAATGGATTCCAAGAAAAAACAATTCTACATGTGAGTACTCACAGAATTGCATTTTTGGTGGCTATCACTTCTGTAAGGCGAGTTTCTGAGCTGGCGGCACTTTCCATCAAACCTTCTTATTTTGAGAGGCATCAGGATAAGGTGGTGTTTCGGCTTAAGCCGGATTTCTTGCCTAAGGTGGTGCCTGCCTTTCATCTCAATCAGGACATTGTCTTGCCTTCATTGTGTCCTAATCCTGCTAATTCCAAGGAGCGAACACTGCATTCTGTGGATGTGGTCAGGGCTCTGAAGTTTTATTTGGTCGCTACTGAGCCTTTCAGGAAATCTGATGCTCTTTTTGTTCTCACTCCTGGACCTAGGAAAGGTTTGCCTCCGGCTAAATCCACTATCAGCAAGTGGATCCGTCAGGCGGTGGTTCAAGCCTATTATGCTAAGGGGAAGAACCCCTCCCTTTAGAATTACTGCTCACTTCACTTGTGCTATTGGTGCTTCTTGGGCTTTTCATCACCAAGCTTCTGTTGAACAAGTTTGTAAGGCTGCTACTTGGTCTTCTGTTCATACTTTATCCAAGTTTTACAAGGTTGATATTAAGGCCTCAGCGGATGCTGCTTTTTTTACGCTTCAGGCGGTAGTGACTTGAACTGCCGGCTGTTACTTATTGGGGATCCCAACCTACTTTTGGACACTGGTTTTGGATGTCCCAACTGTTATGAATACCAAAGCAGGCTGTGCCATGCAATAAAGAAAAAAGCTATTCTGTGAGTACTCACCTGTAGAATTGTTTTTGTTCTTGCATGGCACGGCCTGCTTCGACCCACCCTTGTTATCATTATTCTTGGTTGCCTCTTTATGGTGATTGTTCCAAGTTAATTGGGGTTAGTTACCTTTTTAAAATTTTTTACCTTTATTCTCTCCCGGCTTCTTGTCTCACTGCTTGTCTACACTGGGAACTCTATGGTTAATCCCATTTTTATAGGGGGCCGGGAGATGCCACAGCTCTTCTGCAGTACACTGCGCCACCTTGTGGCGGAATAACCCAACTGTTATGAATACCGAAGCAGGCCGTGCCATGCAAGAACAAAAACAATTCTACAGGTGAGTACTCACAGAATTGCTATTCTAAGTATGTCACACACCCCGCTTCAAGACATTCATTACATGTGGGTATACTGACCTGTAGATGGCGATCTTGCAGAGATAACAAAAAAGGTAGGACCCTCCCGGCCCATAAATACTTGGGACCTCCCACTCATTCCCCAGTCTTTCATCTCTGCAGAGGCGAGCAAGTCAGAAGATGATGTCTCCTCCTTGCAGGTAGCCGGGATGACTCCCGGCCCCTTTTTATTTTATTTCTGCCCGGATCCCTTTTCTTTAAGTTACTTGCCTCCCAGCCTAGGCTGCTAGTCCGGGCAAAGGTAGTTGGCACCCCAGGTGCTTAGGAGCCGTGAGACCCCATAACAAGGGGTAGGCGGCTATCCGGGTTGGTGATCCCGGTTTGGGATGCCCCGTCCCTTGGCCCTACCCTGGCATGGATTCCCCCTCTCCTGGATACCCTTGGGGGGGCCGGGTCCCTTATGGATTGATTTCTTTATTTTGTGTGTGTTTGGTGCTTTAACTGTGTGTGTGTGATCAGACTGGCGCTGGCAGGCCGCGGCGCCGTCCTCCGGCGTGCGGTAAATGGTGACTGTGGGCGTCCATGAGGTGTTTCTCCTCCTTGGGGCGGGGCCGGGAGCCTACTGCTCTTCACGTGTCCCCACTGTTCCTCCTGCCTGGCGTGCGGTAATCAGGTGGGGCGAAGGTCGGGTGAGTGGCCTGTGGCCATCAGATGTTCTATCATTAACTCCTTATTGGTCATTGCCAGCATGGTCTGAGTGTGTTTTTTTTCTTCCAATCCATTCCAGGCACTCCTTACTCTTGGGTTTCCCTCCTCCTTGCTGATCACGTGACTGCAAGAAAGAAAACAGGTGCGGCCCTCCCGGCCCATAAGTAGCAGCCGCCCCTAATCAAATCAGTTTTCTTTCTTGCAGTGGCAAGATGACTGTGGAAGATTTAGAAGGTCGCTCTCAAGGTTTTGGCAGTAAGCGGGGGACTGAACCCTGTCAGCTCGCTGCGTAGCCTTACTCCCGCGGCCCCCTCAAGACCCAAGTTATGCCTCCACAGCATTGGCTGTTTTGGGGGTCCGTGAAGGTAAAGTGGAGCGCTCGCAGAATATGTTGCTCTGGCCTGCAGGCTTTTTTGAAAGGCAAGTCAGCCGCAGGTTTTTCTCTGGTGTACCTGCTGAGGAACGTTTTTACCCAACCCTTCCTTCTTCCGGTAGGCAGGTTTTGTTTTATAGGAAAAAAAAAAAAGAGCGCACATGCTAGTGGGCATACCGGAAGGTTACAGCCCTGCGCAAGGATGACTTGTTTTTTTTTTAAAAAAAAAGGAATATATATATATATATATAGATAAGAAGCAAATTTCTTTTATTGTATGGTATGTCTTTAAGAGCTGGGCTGACGTCACGCTGGGCGTGGTTTTCTCAGGCCACGTGTTTCATTCAGTACTCCACTTGGGAAGGAGATCGCTCCTGAGAGGCGTATGGGTCCTCTGCTGGAGTCAGGTAGGAGACTCGACAGCGAAGTCTGCATGGCTATGGCCTCTCCCTGTCTCTCCCCTCTCTCCTCTCCCACGCTGCGCTCGGCGCCTGACCTGCGGGGGGAGCCGTGGCCATGGGCGCCTTGCTCCTCCAAGCCATCTGCTTTCCTCCCAGCCCTCCTCCCCTCCTCTCTCTCTCCCTCACATGCTGGATGAGTAACCGGCTTGTGTCTTCCCGGCGGCGGCAGACCGGCTCTTGCGGTCCCTTATCTCAGACAAGCCGCGGCACCGGCACTGGCGGGGGGGGGGGCTGTGGTAGCGTTTTTGCTATGGTTGGCTACCTTTAAACTATTAATTGCTATGATGGGGGGCGGCGCAGGCAGCAGCCGAGCGTGAAGTCTGTGGTGTGTTATGTTTAGTCTGTAAGGTATGGTCTTGTCTCCTCAGGGTGAAGACAGACTGTTGTGGCGAGTGGATCATCTGATTCTCTTTTCTCTGTTATGGATTGATGTATTAGCAGTCTTCAGTTTGGATTTCAATCATGATTATTTTTAAATATTTTTAAATATTAAATATTTTGGGAGAGTATATTTTTTCATGATGATGAAATACTAAAATATGGTAAATATTTGTAGTTATCAGCTATTATATTATTATACTATTATATTATTGTTATATTATATTATATTTTTATATTACTATTTTATTATTATGGTTATCTTAGTATTATGCTATATCCTCATTATTTTTATACTTTTAACCCTTTGAGTGCCGGCCCACCGAGATTTTTTGTCACAATCTGTTGCCAGACGACTTTTCACGTTTTTGCGCTACACGTGTCCAGGGATTTCGATGAAAATTATATATTGTTTTATTCAGCAGAATCTGGGCTTAAACATGAAATGTCTTGTTTGGCCTTTTTTTAGTGTATTCTCAATAGTTTTGGGTGAAATATGTGCAAAAAAATTAAAAAAACCTATTTTTTACAATTTGTAGTGTTTTTTTTGTAATAAAAAATGTAAGTTTGTTAATAAAATATTATTGCGTGTGAAAGCCCTATTTCTCCCGGTTACAATGGTACCACATATGTATAGGTATACCCCCTTTCCTGAAACAGCAGTTTAGGAGATTCCAGATAGGATACAACTATGCAATATGATTGCATAGTTGTAAGGGGTTAATAAAAAAAAAAAAAATGACATAGGGTTCCCCCTCCCGGGGGGGGGGGACCTCATTTCTTTTTTGGAATTCTAAGGGTTAAAAACCCTTAAAATCCCCCCCCCCCAAAAATGACATAGGGTCCCCCTTACCCAGCATTACTGACCCGGACAAGCTATGGGGGCTTGTAGAACAGGGCGCAGGGGCCAGCGTTGGTGGCCTCTGGCCCTGCAGGCTTCTAGCCCACATAGCCACGTGGCCCGGGCCCTTCTGCCCCCCCCCTGGCCGTTGGGGAGGCAGGTAATGGGGGGCTGGGGGTTATGGCAAGTCACCCGCTTGCCGCAGGTGACCTGCCATACCCAGAGCCTTGTGAACTGGTATAAGGGGTCTCATGGACCCCTTACCAGTTCACAAAGGGTTAAGTTAAAAAAAAAGACACCAGACAAGTTCTTTATTATTCTATTTTCACTTATACTTACCTCCCATCCAGTGTCCCACGCTGCTACAGATGACAGTTGTCGGTAGTGATCAGAGCAGGGAGGGTGGCAGGCAGGGAGATCAGAGCCACCCTGCCTGCCACCCTCCCTGCTCCGATCGCTGCTGACAGATCGGAGCCCGGGTGCCAGTAACCCGAGGAGCGGGATGACGTCATCAAGTGGGCGGAGTTAGGGGCGGGGCCAGCGCCGGCCGAAGAGGATGGTGATGGCCCGTTTCTGGGCCCTCACAAGCAGCGTGGAAAGCCCAGGGGGGGATCGGAGCCCCCCCTGGTGAAGAGAAGACCCGGGGAGAGCCATCGCGCTGCCAGGTGAGTAAATGTCATTTACAGTTTTTTTTTTTTTTTTTTTTTTTCAGATGTCGGCGGGGGGGGGGGGGGTCTAATCCGGGCCCCCTCCTGAAGAACAGAGGCCTGGGGGCAGAAATCTAACAGCGGATTCTTGTACAGAATCGCTGGCCCTTTCAAATGAGGGGTAAGGTAAGTGTATGTTTTTTACTTTTTGTTTTATGGGCCTCTAAAGTCAGCTACGTGACTCTCAACTTAACGGTTGGAGAGGCAGCTACGTGAGATTAATATTTATCAGCTGCTATTTATCCCTTTTTTGGTGCTAAACTTATAGGTATTAAATCCTTTTTTTCTCCTCTTTTATTTCTTAGATTGGAAGGAGGATAGAAAGCAGGGTTGTGGTTCCTCCCGGTCCCTTTTTTGGGGTATTGGTTTAGGCTCAGGGCCCTTTGGGTCAGCTGGCCAATATATAAAAAAAAAACAATATATATATATATATATTGTGTTTTTATTATATATTGGCCAGCTGACCCAAAGGGCCTGAGCCTTTTTTTAAATAATTTTTTAATAAACACCATGAGGGAGGCATCAGGGGATAGCGATACGGGCATCCCTCTTGAACAGGGCAGGATTTGCCCTTTATGCAGGCAGGATCCCCTGGGCGGTTTTGGCACAGTTTGCTCCGCCTGCGCCGTGAGGATCGGCCTAGATCATAACAGAGCAGCTGACAGAGTTCTGGCCCGGCTGATGCTGAGGGCATTACGGTTCATCCGTCTCCTGCTTCCCCTAAAGGGGGAGAAGGCAGTGAGGTGCAGACAGAACTTGCTCACAGATTGGATAATCTGGAGAGGCAGTTGTCTCTTGTGTTTCCAAAGAAGGCCACCTTTAAAAGAGAGCATTTGGAAACGGTTGCGGAGGAAGAGCATATGTTTGCCTCCTTTGGGGAAGAAAAGGACGAGGAGTATTTGGACGAGCAGCTCTCTGAGGGCGAGCTGCGGTCAGAAGAAGATAGTAATTCTATCTTATTTTCGTCTGATGAAGATCCTCTCCTCGTGGATGAAACAGAAGGTCTGCTTTCTGTGGTGTTTGACACCTTGAATATCTCCCCGCCTGAGGTAGCGAAAAGGAAGGATGACCTGTTTAAGCCTGTTAGGCAAAGGCAGGTGTTTCCAGAACAGCCACATTTTTCCAAAATGATACTCAAGGAGTGGGAAAATCCTAATAAGCTACCGACTGTTCCCAAGATCCTAGATTCTAGGTATCCATTTCCAGCGGACATGATTAAACTTTGGTCCTATCCGCCTGAGGTGGACTCCCCAGTTGCAGGCTTGTCTAACACTTCGGTCCGCTACTATGGGTTCCCTTAGAGATCTCACAGAGAGGCGTATGGATCAATTGGCCCGAAATGCCTTCGCCATGATAGGTTCTTTGCTCCGCCCCGTTTGTGCCACGGCCATTGTGTCTCTGGCTACGAGGAAAAAGATAAAGAGGAGCTTAGCTAGGGCTAAATCTCGCAGGCTGACCCAGGAGTCCAAGGACCTTAAGGACTGTTTGGACTTTAATGCATTCGCTATTACTGCAATGGAGGATGCGGTCAGGCTGGCGGCGAGAACCTCTGCTCTCCTTGTGGCTTTGCGCCGCTCATTGTGGCTTAGGCAGTGGTCGGCAGATGCCGCCGCTAAGAAGGCACTTACGGATTTACCCTTTTTAGGGAACAGACTTTTTGGAGAAAGGCTGGACGGTATGGTGAAGGATGGCAAACTGCCTCAAAGTAGAAGATCGACTCGGCCTTTTCAGAGGTCTTCGTCATTTCGGCCTTTTCGGAGGGGCAGAGGGGCTTTCCGGCCTTGTTCCCGTAGAGATTTTTGGGGTAGAGGTAGAGCGCGTAATAGGGCAGGAGGGGCCTGGAGAAGTAGGCCTAAACCTCCAGCCAAGCATGAGGGGGCGCCCTCACCCGAGCGGGTGGGGGGGCGGCTTTTGCTTTTTGCTCATATCTGGAGGCGCCATGTAGCAGATCAATGAATCCAAGAAGTGGTGTCTTCAGGTTACAAAATCGAGTTTGCAGCCAGACCGCCCGCAAGGTTCCTTCGATCAGGGGCATCCCGGAACCAGTTAAAGCTAGTGGCCCTAAAGTCCGCAGTTCGGCACCTCCTTCAAAAAGGGGTGGTTTGTCGAGTACCCCTTCAGGAAGAAGGTCAGGGGTTTTATTCCAACCTTTTTACAATCCCCAAAAAGTACGGGTCGATTCGTCCCATTTTAGATCTGAAGGATCTCAACAGATATATCCGCGTGAAGCATTTCCGCATGGAGACGTTGAGGTCAGACTTAAAGTGGACCAACACCCACCGGTGATCGGCCCGGGAATCTATAAGATTCCCGGGCCAATCACATCCCTCCCCGCGGGACATCCGAGATCGGGATGTCCCGCGGGGTGAACCCCCCCCCAAACACCCCAAACTCCTTACCTTATCTTCTGCGGCGCCTGGCCGCCGCCGCCTCCCTCGCGCCCCTCTAGACGTGCGCGCGCCCGCGTCGGCCGTCTGTGAATGGCCGGCGCGGGCACGCGCGCGTCAAGAGGGACGCGCGGGAGGCGGCGGCGGAGGAGCCGCTTGTCCGCGGCTTGTCCGTCGGCGCGGGGAGAGGTGAGTTCAGGGGGTTCGATCGGGGGTGCCCCACCGAAGTGGACCAAGACCCAGGATAGTCAAAATCCTGGGTGTTGGTCCACTTTAACAGTAGTTCGACCCGGGGATCTTATGACTACCATAGACATAAGGGACGCGTATCTGCATGTGCCAATATTTCCGGGGCATCAAAGATTCCTGAGGTTTGCTCTAGAAGACCAGCATTTTCAGTTTGTGGCTCTTCCATTCGGGATATCCACGGCTCCAAGGGTATTCACCAAGGTCTTGGCGGGCCTCATGGCAATCTTCAGGAGCCAAGGGATATGTATCGTCCCTTATTTGGACGATCTCCTAATTTCAGCCAGTTCGCATCAGCAGATTTTAAAGGACACGCAGACGGTTCGGTCGTCTCTGGAACAATTCGGCTGGGTGATCAGCTACCCGAAGTCTCATATCACTCCGGCGCCGGTAAGGAACTTCTTGGGTATGACTCTGGACACCGTCAAAGTTTATCTGCCAGAGCAGAAGGCTCGGCTAATTCAGAATCAGATAGAGTGCCTTCTGGCTTGCCGGCAGCCGACTATTCGGCTGGGAATGAGGTTAGTAGGCCTGATGGTAGCCTGTTTCGAGGCAGTGCCCTTTGCCCAGTTTCACATGAGGCCCCTTCAATGGAATTTATTGGCAAGCTGGGATCGGACCCCGCAGTCGCTGGATCAGGTCTTAGTTCTAACACCCTTGGCCAGACATTCTCTTCTCCTGGTGGATGGACCCTCTTCATCTGTCTGTAGGCAGATCCTTCTTGACCCCACAGTGGCAGATCGTTGCCACGGATGCCGGTCTCACAGGATGGGGCGGCATCTGGCAATCTCAGAAGATCCAGAGTCAGTGGGGGCCGAGAGAGAATCCGCTTCCCATAAATGTATTGGAGTTAAGAGCTATCCGGCTAGTACTTCTGTATCTGACCCCCAGCTTAAAGGGGCAGGCAGTCCAGGTCCAGTCGGACAATCGGACAGCGGTAGCCTATATCAACCATCAGGGGGGTACTCGGAGCAAGGGTGCTCTGGAAGAGGTAAGCCGGATTCTGACTTGGGCAGAGGAGAATGTTCCCTGCATTTCAGCAGTTTATATTCCGGGGGTAGTAAACCAGGAGGCCGACGCGCTGAGCAGGAAGGTTCTGCGTCGGGGAGAATGGTCCCTCAGTCGGAAGGTTTTCCAAGCTCTTTGTCTTCGCTGGGGGCGTCCGGAAGTGGATCTCTTTGCGTCCAGACACAATCACAAGCTGCCAGTATTCATGTCCCTGTCGAGGGACCCTCTGGCCATAGCCACGGACGCCCTGTCAGTCCCTTGGGTAGGGTTCAAACTTCTGTACATTTTTCCCCCGTTTCCGCTTCTGAGTCGTGTTCTAAGAAAGATAATTCAAGAGGGGCTACCTACCATTCTAGTAGCTCCTCATTGGCCAAGAAGAAGTTGGTTTTCGGACATAACAAAGATGGCGGTAGACCATTGGCGCCTACCGGTCGAGCCGGATCTTCTCACTCAGGGGGCGCTTCGGCACCTGAATTTACAGATGCTGGCTTTGACGGCTTGGCTATTGAGACCTCGGTCCTAGCAGACAAAAGTTTGTCAGCCAAGGTTATTTATACCATGATTCAGGCTCGGAAGAAGTCTTCTTCCATGATTTACTACAGGGTCTGGAGATCTTTTATATCCTGGTGTGAGGCTAGGAATTTTTCATGCATAAAGTATACGATATCTAGGATCCTAGAATTTCTGCAGGATGGCTTAGAGATGGGCCTATGTTTAAGCACCCTAAGAGGGCAGGTATCGGCCTTATCTGTATTCTAAGCATACAGCACGTCCTCCTCCCGAATAGTAATAACATGTGGGTAGTCCTCCGCCTCCGGCGCCGTGCACTGCAGACATGTAGAAAACAAGCTCCTCCCGGCCCTACATATACTGGAGGACCTCCCACAAATCCCCAGATTTCTCTGCAGTGCTGGAACTGCGAAGGCATGAAGTAAGTGCCCTCCGGGGTGGTATGATTTCTACGTTTCCTTGGTCAGAGCATGGCACGGACTCCTCTCCCCTTGTCCCATTGTGTCTTTCAGAAGCCAAGAACTCGTTACCGGCCCCGGCCTAACATATATTACACGGGTCCTCTTTACAAATCCTCCCACATTACTAGCGGGTTGGGGCATCCAGGGTTGCTTATTGCATAATTCCCTGCGTTATACTGCATAAAAATCACCATATGTAGGCATTTCACAATTATGGAACCGGGGTCCCTCCGGGACGCGACCGGCTGTGTGCAGTGTGTGGCCAGACCCTGGCTGAGGCCGACAGGGCACAGGTCTGCGGACAGTGTGCAGCACAGGCATTGCTAACAGAGGATCCTCCCTTCCTCACCCCCGTCTCCCCGCTCCCAAGCATCGCTCATGATGAGTCGCACTCCAGCGGGGATGACTTGCAAGAGGTGCCGAGAGCGTTGCCCACGGCGGAGCAGGTGCTCTCTGGATTGGCGGAGCGTATGGGCCCTGTTAAAAAGCGGTCCCTGACGCCCCCAGGTTCTCCGGTTCCTAACGATACCAATGATTCTGCTGATATGCAGGACCCTGACCCTTCCGAGGAAGCTGAGCTATTCTCAGACTCGGGATCCTCCCATGGGATGCCCGCGGGCCGTGAGGAATCCGAGCCTGGCTCCTGGGGTCTGTGTGATATGGATGAAATCCTGATCAAAATCTTTGAGGTCTTGTCAATCTCCCCCCCTGGGGAGATTCCCAAGCCTAAAAAGGGAGACCTTCCATACAGCGCCGCCGCGCTTGGAGTTCCTAGAACAGGAACATTTCCAGAATATTATATCCCAGGAATGGGAATCGCCTGGTAAGCTGAAAGGGATTCCAGGGGTCTGGGAATGGAAGTACCCTTTTCCCCCTGATGTGGTCAATTTATGGTCGGCTCCCCTGGTGGTGGGCGCGCCGGTTATAGGTGTCACAAACCCCCCTTTTATGACTGCCCCCTTTTACCGTACCCTTCGGGATGCTGAGGACCGGCGCATTGACAGACTGGCATCACACGCCTTCTCGTGTGCTGGGACGGCCCTGCGCCCGGTTTGTGCTGCGGCCATCACTGCGGTGGCCGCCAGGACTCTTGTCAGAAAGATACTGGATCACCGCCCTGAGGATCTTCCTTGGGGGGTGTTTAGTGCGCTATCAGACTGCGAAGCCTTTGTGAAGTTTATTCTATCGGCCCTGGATGACACCATTAAGATGTGTGCTAGGAGCTCAGCACTTGCGGTAACCATTCGCCGCCTGGACTGGCTGCGACAGTGGGGCGCCGATGGAGCTACAAAAAAGGCTCTCACTTGCCTTTCATTCAGAGGACGGAGGCTATTCGGGGCCCGCTTGGACCTTTTTGGCAAAAAGGCTATAGCACCCTCCCGCAGAATTTAAATTCCCAGATTTGTGCCACTTGTGGTCCAAAACCGGGTAATGACCTGACCCACCGTTGACCTGAAGCAATATTGTTAAAAGAATATGAGAATTCCAAATGTTTTTTGGGCTGGTTGATAGATTGACCCCCTATCTCTGTCAGAGAAACCAATTTGCTACAAGGGAGTTTTTGGACTACCTCCTTTGTTGCCCTGAGGGCTTATGGGGGTTCAATAGTAATCACCACGCCATATTTCAATAGCAAAGCATAATTGAATGTGCCTAATATGCAGAAAGTGTGTGACAAAAAGATTTATTGCTTTCTATTAAAACACAAATGACACATTACATTACAAAAAGCCCTACAGAAGTAGGTGACATACAATACAAAAATTCTTCACCAGTTTAAGTTAAAAATACAGTGTAGAGTGGTCTTTCCTAATAAACATCTCACATATACAGTCTTGATTGTTTTAGCTTGCAACATCTAGTAGGGTATACTAGTTTCGCCGAAGGTGGCTTCGTCAGTACCCATTACGCTAGATATATTTGACTATATACAAAAAATACAAGTAATTAGATTGCTGTCAACACACAATCTTATTTACAATAGATTAATTAAATTCATGTGGCACAAAAAATATGTTAGATATCCAAAATTTTACTATTACGTAGAAGCAAGGAAAAAAAAGAAAAGGAAAGGAAAAGAGGGATATTTACCTGGGATTAGGAAGACTGATGCTCACTGTATGATCATATGACCAATTCCATTACACAATCATCAATATAAAAAACGGCCTCTCTTTAGTGATGGAAATATTGGAGAAAGGTTGCCCAATGACTAATTGTCAGACTGGCATGGCCACTGTAAAAATCATGATGATGTATAGAAGAACTATTTTAGTATATATATTTACATTTTGTTTTAAAACTAGTAATAAGGAAAAACCCCTTAGCCTGTTTAGCCAGTGTCACCGTCACCAAGGAATGCAGAAAGTTTGAGATGGTCACCAGGACAGGAGGAACGGCCCAAATTAAGGGACTGAATGATTGGAATAATTTTTGAGAAAGGACCACCACCTGAAAAACTAGGAATACATCATAATACCTTAAGTCGATTCCATGAAATAAGCCATACCCCTGTATGCTTCAGGTATAAAAAACGGGGAGGCTCAGGTTTCTCCCCCGTGTGGTTAATGCCACATATATATGGTATATCTGCAAAGACCTTTAAATGGTCACTACAATATCATGGAACCGTGAGGCATGAGTGTAACATTTAACATAAACAATTTGGGCTGGCTAACCTTAGAAGTATTCCTTGAAAGCAACCTCCGTGTCCCAGAGCGGATGCCTGTGTTGTGAATGATGCTGATCCGTGGAACCCTCCGCCCCGCGAACGATGTCCTGAATCCGGGGAACATTCACCACGTGCGCTAGCCACGCCAGCTGATGAGCCGTTGCACAGAATGATGCGATTTTATGGAGGCGTGGTGAGCGCACTAAACCTCCCAACGAGCACACAGACAGCGTGCGCATCAGAGGGGGCGAGGCCTCCCAAGCTGCTCACGTGACGAGAAGGCACCACCGTAGCAGCTGAAGCCTAAGAGATGGTTTAAAAGGCACTAGTCTGATGCGCGCATGTCAGGCTCGAGGGAGGTTATACGGCATCCGGCCACATCTTAACATTGTGGATATTCCTAGGGGTTTCTTTTAGGAACGGGCTACATTGGCCCTATTTTAGTGAAAGTTAAGTTTAACCTAATAATGGTAATTATCCTGCTAAATACAGGATTTGTAATCGTAATTATAACCTTATAATAATTGTAAAATTAAATTGAACCCCTCAACATATTATATATTGTTATATGTGTTATTATGTGTTTAAAGATATTGTGTAGGACATATGAATTGGGACAGCATAACATGACGGCTCCATCCCCTTGGTGAGCCCGCAGGCTTACCCACAACTGGATTCTAAAGGTGATGAGACATGGGAATTAACAGTGGGGAGCGGCCCTGGCATTGGCCCATAATATTAACCTATCCTAAGGCCCCGTCTACGCCGGTCAGTGAGCATCAGTCCACGAAAAAAGCCAGGTGTGTAGCATGAAATTAGTGTCCAGATAGTTTTCTGGAAGGAAAAAAGGAAAAGGGGAAAAGGGTAAAAAGTATGGTAATGTATACAGAATGACAATAAAACCTAAAATACTTAATCCATTAATGCAATAAAAGAAACAACATGAGTTTATTACATGCATGCCTGCCCAGTACCATTAAATGTATTAAAGCCTATAGAAACGGAACAAAGCTCCGGCCTCCACGAGGCAGGGTCACCCCCCCCCCCCCCACCTCCCTACGTTAGTGTTAAACGTGAATCTGAGGTGTGTTTTCAGTTGTTCGGCGTGGATTTCCAGCATGGAGCGGGCAGACAGCGCCCTGGGCCTTCTGGTAGGACCAAGTCCAAATCTGCCAAAACCTCACAAGCATGAAGGGGCGCCCTCGCCCGTTTGGGCGAGGGGGCGACTGCACAGCTGTCTTACACCCAGGAATATGCCTTATCCTTCTGGCAGTTCCGGGATATAACCCACCTGGGCTCAGGATGGGTTCTCGCTGGCGGTCCCCCCTCAGTTTCCTGTCAGGGTGTTTTTAGCCCCTGCTCTCCCTTCTGAACCTGGCGCAGGCCGGACTGGGCCTGCAGTTTTGGGCGCACCTTTTTCAATTGTCTTAACGGTATGGGGCCATGGCCCCTATACATTTTTTCCATCCTCCCCCTTCATCAGTACGAGGTAGTCTGGACCTCATGGGCCTATGGCAGACCTAGCTATTCTACCTTTGCAAGTTATCCACATATGACATATCTGTCTTAGGTCACGGGCCCCTGCGCGGGGGGGGGGGGGGGTTTGGCCTCTTGCGCAGCTCTAGCCCTTCTCAACTTCTCTGGGGTCTGCTGCACGCCAAAGACTATTCTAGTCAGTGTCACAGGATCAACCCTGCAGCTTGAGACGCTGTAGGGACCCCCCTTCGCGCCCAGACTACTAGCCTGGCAGGTTTGGGGACGCGCCTGAGGTGGGGCTTCGGCGTTGGGACCCACCTGGTCGTCTTCCTTACTTCCCCGCCTCTGCATCAGGCAAAGTGGGTCAGTTGGCCGACAGTGTCCCCTGGAAGCTACTGGATGGTTGCTTAAACTCCCCATCCCCTCACTGTCACTTATTCACTATTCCCCGTCCCGGGGAAATTGATTCATCCTGGCTGCCTTCCTCCCTGGCATTAGGGGACCTCTGGTTACGGGGGCTCTGGCCTCCTTCACTTGCGCCCAACCCTCACCTAGCGGGATGGCGGCTGGTGGGTTTGTCGGTGGCACATCAAGATGATGTCATTTATATACCGAGCCCTCGGGCTCTTCGGCGCAGTAGGTTACTAAGCCTTCATATGCCCCAGCACCCCGGTGTTTGGTCTGTGCTCAGGCCTTCTTGGTAAGCTGGTTCCTCTGGAACTTCCCATTGGCAAGGGCCCCGTCAGGAGGGGCACCTCTCTTCCTAGCTAGCATCCCCTAGAGTATGGTCCCCCTGGGTGCCAGTCTAGCAGGTTTGGAAAGGGAGAGCCAAGTCTCTCCCACGAACCACGGGGTTCTATGTTGGGCCCTTCTTATCTGCTGGGCTCACTGTAACGGTGGCCCCCCTTTGATTCTCTATGGCGGGCCTCCCCCTCCTTTAGGACTGGTCGGTTCCTGAGGGATTCCTGGCCTGTTGTAAGACAATGGCATTTTGTAATGCTGGTTTAGAGATTGCGACAAGTTGCTACCCCTGGAGGGTCCCTGTCCCTGGCCTGGGTGGGGTTCTACCCCCCCCCCCTGCTTCTCAGCAGTATTTGCTTCTATGGTTGCCCTTAGTGGCAAGTTTTGCCATCCTGGGGAGTCTCCCTTCTGACACAGGGCCTCTGGCCCTGTCCCCACGGTCCCAGGATATTCTGGTTTCTGTTGGTGGGCCTGAGTATATAGGCTTAGCCTTATTATCCCATATGCCTTCTTTTCACCAACCTACCTTTGGGCTCTGCGCACGGCTGGCCGAATAGAGAGTCCCATGGGATCTATGGCCTAGGCGGCCTTGGGAGTAATGGCTCACAGACACCCCTGTCGAGGGCTGCGGAATTGTGCTTTCCCAGTTGGGGTGCGGTACTGTCCTTATCAGGTCTCTTCCTGTCACAGGCCTCCTGTCTGGGGGTTGATTACTAATCCCCCCCTTGGGGGCGGGCCTCAACTTCTGGGTAACCTAGTATGAGTGGAGGTTTGGGGGCTAGCTCCCCAGTTTCCCTTGTTCCACCTATAATGGCTGGGTGGTTCCCACATTGACTGACAGGGGCCTTAGTCTCTTCCCTGCGAGGCGTTATCGTTCCCCAGGGCCTTAACGCCATTACAGCTTAATTTGGGATTGGTTCCCCATCTGGGGACTCTGATGATGTAGGACTGTCTTGGCCTTTCCTACAGGAGCCTGGTTCTGTCACCCTTGTAGAGTATTCTCTTTGGATTGCTTAACTGCACCTCCCCAGTAGTTCCATAAGTCCCTGTGGGGATCAAACCTTTCATCCTGTTACCCTGCGGACTTCCTGTGGATCCTGCCTGGATACGGTATCGGCTGCACTGGAGGCCAGACCGCTCTTCTGGGGCCTCCTGACTTCGTCAGACTTGGGCCTGAGACGATGGTTCTGGCTAATTATTCCCTGACGCTATGTATACTCATATATACATTTACGGCGATATGAGGCTACAGGTACCCCATGCCTGGGGGTGTTTCCCTTTCTCCTGGGCTTCTGGCCCAGGTGGTCTGTTGGACCCTTGGTTCAGACCCTTTTGTATAGCCATGGGCTGATTACTAATAGACTACTTGTGAGGGCCTACATCCCTCTTCAGGTTTTTGCACTTCTTCCCATGCTGGCCTCCTTGGCCTTTGGGGGAATGCTGTTCTTGGAAGTCTACGGGCGCCTCCTTAGGTATGCGCCTGATATCTATTCCAGCGCCATTGCGCCTTGGAACGCTCCTTCTGGACTTCCTCTGATCCTGGGGAAGCCTTGGCTTCCTGGTAATTAAGGGTTGTATTCCCGCCTTGGTCGGGTGCCCTGTTTTTGTTCCCCTTGAGGGTGTTACTAGAGTTGCCACAAGGCTTCCTTGCCTGTGAGCTGGTTGGGTCACTACACTGACCTATGTTCCTTCAGGGGAGCTTTTCTTCCCCGTTATTGTTTACTCTGTTATCATGGGTGCTTGGGTATCACGTTCCCTTCAGCACCAGGGTTTTGTTTCTCTGTTAGTCAATTACTTGCCTTATGGCCTGTCTCTGTTCATACCTGCTTGGTTCCGTTATGAGACTGATGTTGGAGCTTATGCTCTTGTCATGCCTGTTGCAAGTTTTGCAGGTGACAGCGCCTTTACTGTCCGCTGTGCCTTGCTTTTTCTGGGGATCCCACCCTGCTTATGGACACTGCTATTGGATGTCCCACATGTTATTACTATTCGGGAGCAGGACGTGCTGTATGCTTAGAATAATACAACTCTGGGAAGTACTCACCTGTAGAGTTGGTATTATACGCATACAGCACGTCCTGCTCCACCCCACCCTGGTTTCACTAATTCTGGATCCCCTGTATGGTGATTATTATCGTTCAGATATTGCTACCAGTTATTCTGGGTGGTTGGTTCCTTCTGGTTTCTCTTCTCACTGCTTTTCAATGCTGGGGATTTGTGGGAGGTCCTCCAGTATATGTAGGGCCGGGAGGAGCTTGTTTTCTACATGTCTGCAGTGCACGGCGGCGGAGGACTACCCACATGTTATTACTATTCGGGAGCAGGGCGTGCTGTATGCGTATAATACCAACTCTACAGGTGAGTACTTCACAGAGTTGTATTTTTTTTCCAGAAGTCTATCGCTAGTAATAGACTCGTTAAGACTTTTTTCAGGGATTCACTCATGTCCGTCCGCCGCGCAAGTCTATCTTACCGGTATGGGACTTGAATTTGGTGTTGACGGCTCTACAGGGGGCTCCTTTTGAACCTATGGTCGACGCTCCAGTGAGCATTTTGACACTTAAAGTGGTATTTTTAGTGGCAATCACTTCTGTGCGGCGTGTTTCGGAGTTAGCCGCTTTATGTATGAAATCTCCTTATTTTGAGTTACACAAAGACAAGGTGGTTTTTCGGTTTAAGTCAAATTTTTTGCCTAAGGTCGTTTCTCCCTTTCATCTTATTCAGGAGGTAGTTTTACCCTCCTTGTGCCCAAGTCCGGCTAATGCTAAAGAAAGGGCACTTCATTCCTTAGACGTGGTTAGAGCCATAAGGTATTATTTGGCAGCTACAGATGCCTTCCGCAAGACGGATCTTCTTTTTGTTATTTCAGAAGGACCAAGAAAGGGACTTCCACCGGCTAAAGCCACTGTCAGCAAGTGGATTAGGCAGGCAGTGATTAGAGCCTACTCGGCCAAGGGGAAGGAACCCCCTTTTCGGGTCACGGCCCATTCCACTAGGGCCATTGGTGCTTCTTGGGCTTTTCAGCATCCAGCTTCGGTGGAACAGGTCTGCAAAGCTGCCACCTGGTCTTCGGATCATACATTCACCAAGTTTTACAAGGTGGATGTTAGAGCCTCAGCTGACGCTGTTGTTGGTCGGAAGATTCTCCAGGCAGTAGTGAAGTGAACTACCTGCTGTTCTGCGTCAGGGGATCCCGCCCATAGATGGCACTGCTTTTGGAGGTCCCAAGAGTAAGGAGTGCCTGGAATGGATTGGAAGAAAAAACGCAATTCTGTGAGGTACTCGCCTGTAGAATTGGTTTTTCTGGGAATCCATTCCAGGCACTCCGGCCCACCCATTTTTTGGGTCATGTTATCTTCTGACGCTTCTCTGTTGGTGTTAAAGCCATTTCATTTTTATTATTCATGGCATATATATGAGAAAAAAAAAAGAGAGCAAAAATTTAATTTCTTATTTTTTAGAGCATTTTTTGAGTTTGATGTGTAGTAACATGGACTCTTATATGGCCTCCCGGCCTGTCTCTGGATTATTTTTACTGCTGTTTAAGTAAACTAATTTGATTAGGGGCGGCTGCTACTTATGGGCCGGGAGGGCCGTACCTGTTTTCTTTCTTGCAGTCACGTGATCAGCAAGGAGGAGGGAAACCCAAGAGTAAGGAGTGCCTGGAATGGATTCCCAGAAAAACCAATTCTACAGGTGAGTACCTCACAGAATTGCATTTTTTGTGTGTTCCAGGTGGACCATTGATACTATTAAAGGGGGATTCTCCCGGTCCTAAGGTCCCTGGTTAAATTTAGTTGGCTTAAAATTCCTCCCACTGGGGACTTAAAGGGGCATCCCGGGTTGCATTACTGCGTAATTCCCTCGGAGCATTGTACATATATATATATATATATATATATATATATATATATATCTTTTAAAAAAATCAACGTATGGAGGCATCCCCGGATACTGGGCTTGTGCCCCCCTCGGGGTAATCCAGGCTGTGTTTGGGGTGTGGGGTATCCCTTTTGGGGGATGATGTATTTCTTTGTGTACCCTGTGCGCAGCGGTCTATTACTCGGCAGACCGGTTCACAGGCATCCGGTTCTGCTCCACCAGTCTCCTCTCCATCTCCCCCTCGCTTGACACGTACCCCTTGTGACGTGGTGCTTGCCGGGGAGTCGCAATCTGAGGTGTGTGCCAGATTGGCCAATCTTGAAAAATTGTATTCTTAGTATACAGTACGTCCTGCTCCAGATATAGTACTTACACTTGGGTTATCCTCCGCCAGATGGCGCTGCACTGCAGAGACATGCAAAACAGGCTCCTCCCGGCCCCTCAAATACCCAGGGACCTCCCACAAATCCCCAGATTTCTCTGCAGTGCTGACTGCGAAGACATGAAGTATCACTCTCTCGCAGGTGAGCGGGGCTATTACAGCCTGCGGCCCTGTTGGACTATTCCCACCCGTCCTCTTTGTGATGTGCCTCCCAGCCTGGGCTGCGCTGGTCGGGTGAAGGTAGGCAGCATCTTGCGTGCTTATGGAGCCATGCTCCACCGCAGTCCCCCACCAAAGGGTAGGCGGTTTAGGCTGATGGTGAGCCTCTAGGGGATGCCCCTCCCGCATTATTGCCCATGCCCCGTGTAGCGGTGGGCCCTGTACAAAGGGTCGCCATCCTCCCTCGTTCCCCCCGTAGCTCGGGGGGAAAGAAAAGGGGGGGGGGGGTGTGGTCTCAGTGTATTGTGATTACACGCTTATGGCCTTAGTATTGTCCTTTGACTGGTATTCCTGGTGTCAGAGCCGCGCTGTTTGCCTTTTTTGTGTATCTGCCGCCGCCGCCGCGCGCGCCTCTTTCCTTTACTGGATGTGCTGCACCGGGTGGCGGCGTCGCCTCAGACGCTGCGGCGTCTTCATTGGCAAATCATTTTTCTAAGTGTGTCACACGCTCCTCATGACAACTTTGAAACTATCTCAGAGCTTCACGCTCTTCGGGGGGGGCGGGGACCTGGTTTGGCGCGCTTCGCGTCACAGCCCGCTCTGGCCCGCCCTTCGAGGTTTGTTTGGCGCCATTTTGATGCTAGTCGCACGCACGCGTGGTAGCGGTCCTCCTCCTCCCTTGGTCTGTAAGTGCCCTCACAGGCGATTTACATGATCCTTGATTACTGCGCATGGTTCTGACACCCTTTATTCCCATTATGTCTTTCAGACGGTTGAATCTATGGCTTCTCCCGGCCCTGTGTAATTTATAGCGGGCCTTGTAAATTTCTTCCACTTCCCAGCAGGTTTGGGGCTCTGGGACAAGACCGGTTGTGTATAGCGTGTGGACATCCCCACGCTGATGCGGACAGGGCACGGGTCTGCAGACCCTGTGCCGAGCAAGCACTGGCCCTGCAATCAGGCTTGCCAGTGGCTGCACCTCGCTTCAATTCACCTATCACCCCAGGCTTAAATCTCACTCCTGCTGAGTCGCATACAAGTGGGGAATTGCAGCCTGCTTTGACTTCCAGGCTGCCTACGGCTGAACAGATTATTGCGAGGTTGTCAGAGCGCATGGGCCCTGGTAAGAAGCGGCACCTGTCTCCTCATGTTTCTGTATTTCCTATGGGAACCGAGGAGTTTACTACTCCGTGTGACTATTCCCCTTCTGATGAAGGGGAGTTGTTCTCTGACTCAGGCTCATCTGATGAGGGGCCGAGGAGTCATGACGATTCTGGCCCTGAATACTGGGGACAGTGTGACACTGACGATCTTTAAGGTACTGTCTATCTCTCTCCCTGGTGAGGCCCCCAAGCCGAGAGGGGAGCGTTTCCATACAGTGACAGCACGTTTGGAATTTCTAGAGCAGGCTCATTTCCACGCTCTTGTGCTCAAGGAATGGGAATGCCCCAGTAAACTTCCAGGGGACTGGGATAGGAAATACCCTTTTCCCCCTGAGGTGGTTAATTGTTGGTCATCACCCCCCGTGGTGGATGCGCCGATCACAGGGGTTCCTAATCCCCCCTTTATTACAGCCCCTGCTTATAGTACCCTTCGGGATGCTGAGGACCGGCGCATTGATCTGCTGGCCTCCCACGCCTTTTCTTGTGCAGGGACGGCGCTGCGCCCGGTATGTGCCGCGGCTATTACTGCAGTGGCCGCTAGAACCATCATCAGAAAGATGTTTGATCATCACCCTGAGGATCTCCCCTGGGAGGTGTTTAATGCACTCTCCAGTTGTGATGTATTTGTAAAATGTATTCTATTAGCACTGGATGACACCATTAGAATGTGTGCAAGAACTTCTGCCCTTGTGGTGGCTATACGTCGCTTGGTCTGGCTGCGACAGTGGGGTGCTGATGATGCTACTAAAAAGACTCTTACTGGGCTTCCCTTTAGAGGGCTACGCCTATTTGGGGCCCGTCTGGACCTGTTTGGTAAAAAGGGCAAATCACCCCAACGCGAATGGCCGTCTCGGCTCCCTCGGGGCAGGGGCACCCCTCCCCCCCCCCCCCACCCCTACCTTAGTGTTAAACAGGAACTAGGGGTGTCCTTCCTGGCTTTTCGTGCAGACTCCTGCCCCAGGAGCAGCAGACAACGCCCTGGCCCCTCCAGCGGGGCTAAGCCCAAATCTTCCACCAAACCCCCTCAAGCATGATGGGGCGCCCTCGCCCGTCTGGATGAGGGGATGGCTGCAGCACCTTGCTCTTATCAGGAGGTATCTCGCCTCATTCTGGTGGATTCAGGAGGTAGTGTCCTCCGGATACAGGATAGAGTCTGCTGCGCGGCCTCCCCCAAGTTTATCAGGGTACTCCTAGTCCCTGCCTCTGTTCAGGTGTTGGTGCAGGCCATGCAGGGCCTCTGGGGTCTTGGGGTCACTTGCAGATTGCCCCTAACAGGGAGAGGCAGGGGCCGCTACACCAACCTTTCCCACAGTCCCCCGAAAGGATGGGTCAGTCTGGTCCATTCTGGATTCACGAGTTTGCGGCACTTCACCAGTTACAGCAGTTCTGCATGGATACTCTGGGTTGGGCTACTCAAGGGGCTTCTCGCCGTCTGTGGAGCTCAAAGGATGCTTCTGTTCACTTCCCTGTGTCCCCTGGAATTTGTGGCCTTGTTATCTGGCCTCTCTTCAGCCCCCAGAGTGCCCACCAAGATGCTGACGGGTGTGATGTCTCTGAGGAGACCAAGGGGCGCCCGCGTTATGTCCTACCTGGACGTCCTTTTTCGCTTCCCTGTCTCTACGTCAGGCTAAGTTGATTACTCGGCTGGTGGTGTCCACTGGGAGTCATTTGGATGGGTGATCAATCACCTCCTCATTGTCCCCTTAATTGGTAACCTCATTCCTAGGAATGAATCTGGATTCGGTTCAGGCGAGAATCTTCCTTCCTTAGCAATAAAGTGGACAATCTGGTTGCATGGGCTCAGTCCCTCATTGCTGTCCCCGTCCCTTTACCAGGCAGGGATGCAGCTGGTGGGGCCGTTGGTGGCTTGCTCAGAAGAGGTCCCTTATGCTCAGTTCCCCCTGGGTCCTTCTGCAATTTCTATTGTTGGTACAGGACAGGGATCCTGCATCCCTGGAGCAGGGTCTGTGTGCCTTCCCCCCTGGTAAGGAGGTCCCTCTTGGATTGGATGATCTCAAGGAACATGTCTGGGGGCAGTTCCCTTCTTTCCCCTTCCTGGAGACGGTCACCATGGATGCCAATCTATCAGGTCGAAGGGGGGGGGGGTTTCTTCTGAAACTACCTGTGGTTCTGGGGGAGGTGGGGCCCTTAGAAGGTCCATACACCTATCGATGTTGGAAACAGTGAGCTTCAGGTTGATTCTATCTTGTTTGACTACTCCTCTTCAGGGCCTGCCTGTTCGGGGGCGCTCGGTCTGTCTGACGACAGCGGCCTACTTTAATCCTCTGGAAGGGACCTGGAGCAGGAGGGTCCTCCAGGAAGTGTTTATGATACTAATCTGGGTGGAGGACAATGTTCCCTGCATATCAGTGGTATTCGCTCCGGTGAGGGTCCCTCTGCGACAGGATGTGCTAATCCCTGTATCACTATGGGGTCCAACCAGTTGTGGATCTGTTTGTGTTCCGTCCCTGGATCCTCTGGCCGTGGTCAGGATGCCTTGGTAACGTTATGTCTGGACATTCTGTTCTGTATGTCCTTTCTCCATTCCCCCTGCTAGGCAGGGTTCTGCGCAAGATTGCTCTGGAAGGGGGACCAGTGACTCTAGTGGTCCTCGGGTGGCCTAGTAGAGTGGTTCGCAGACGTGGTACTGAGGGCAGTAGTTCTGTACGTTCTGCCAGGAGTACCAGCTCTGCTCACTCAGGGCCCCTTTACGTCACCCCAATCTACAGACTCTGGCCTAGACGGCCTGACTGCTGAAACATCCATTTTGCTGGAGACAGGCTTATCTGTCTCGGTGATTGAGACTATGGGAAGACTAGATACAAGCTTCTTCTTCCATCTGTTATAGGGCATGGTTTACCCATATTGATTGGTGTGAGTCTAGGTCTCTTCCCTGTCGGGCGTTCTCGGTTCCCAGGGTTCTAGAGTTGTTACAGCATGAGTTGGAGTTGGTTCTCCACCTCAGTACTCTGATGGGTCAGGTTCTGCCCTGTCCGCCTTACTTACTTAGAAGTCTTTTGTTCAGTCTTCCTTGGTTAAGACTTCTTTCAGGGGGTACTCATGTGCGTCCCCCATGTAATCCTATGGTCCCTGTTGGGATTTGAATTTGATTCTGTCTGCTTTGCAGGGTTTTTCCCTTTGGTCCTATTCAGGGTGCTGTCTGGCTGTTCTTACCCTCAGGGTTGTCCTTCTGGTGACTGTTACCTCGGTCGGACGTGTGTTTGGCGGGCGGCTCTGTCTACCTAGCCCCCATTCTTGAGATACACCAGGATAAGGTGGTGTTCCGCCTGAAGCCGGACTCTCTGCCTCAGGTGGTGTCTTATGTTCATTGATTCAAGATATTGTTCTTCCTTCTGTGCCTTATTCCTAGCAACGCTGAGGAAAAGGTTCTGCATTCCTTGAACAGGTGTTGGATGTTTTTTCCTTGGTAGTCACTGTATCCTTTAGGAGAACTGATGTTCCTTTGGGCCTTTGGTCACTACATTAGGAATGTGCCCGATCTCGTCTGCTCTCGGGGAGTTGGGCGGCTTTGGCCCTGGTTATTACTTGAATGGGATGTCCCTTCTGGTCCTAGGAAAGGGTTTTTGGCTTCTGCCAAGTCTACTGTTAGCGATTGGATTCGTCAGGCTGTTACTCAGGCCTATTCCAACAAGGGGAAGAAACTTCCTTTCGCTTTGCTTCTTATTTTACTCGTGCTTTTGGTGCCTCTTGGGCTTTTCAGCACCAGGCTTCTGTTGAACTGGTTTGCTAGGCCGCTGTTTGGTCTTCTGTTCATACCTTTTTCAAAGTTTTACAAGGTTGATGTTTGGGCCTCAGCTCATGCTGTCTTGGCCGCACGGTTATGCAGGTGACAGTGGTTTTAACTGTCTGCTGTTGCCTTTTTTGTTGGGGATCCCACCCTACTGTATGGACACTGCTATTGGATGTCCCAAGTGTAAGTACTATATCTGGAGCAGGACGTACTGTATACTAAGAATAATACAATTCTGTGAAATACTCACCTGTAGAATTGGTATTATTTGTATACATTACGTCCTGTTCCACCCCACCCTGGTTTTTGCATTATTCTGGATCCCCTGTATGGTGATTATCATTTTTATAGTCACCAGTTGGTGGTTAAATTCTCACGGTTTCTTGTTCACTGCTTTTCAATACTGGGGAATTGTGGGAGGTCCCTGGGTATTTGAGGGGCCGGGAGGAGCCTGTTTTGCATGTCTCTGCAGTGCAGCGCCATCTGGCGGAGGATAACCCAAGTGTAAGTACTATATATGGAGCAGGATGTACTGTATACAAATAATACCAATTCTACAGGTGAGTATTTCACAGAATTGTATTTTTCCAGTGCCGTTGCAAAAAAGGCCACGGCAAAGAGAAAACATTTGTATACGGCTGCGCAGGCCTTTGATGGGGAGGATTTTGACTCCCTGGATTGGCCTGATTTTTCCCCGCGTGAGGAAGGGGAGCTGTATGAGGAATCTGATGACTCCGACGATCAGCAGTTTGTGGGCGCTGATACCAAGCAGGGCCAGGGGGATTCTTTGGATACCTCTAGGGTCCTGGCTCATATGTTTGAGGTCCTGGCTATTTCTCCCCCCGAGGCGGCTCCTCCGCTGAAGGGGGAGTTCTTTGAAGTGACCAAGCCGCGCTTGAAATTTCCTTATCAAAAGCATTTTGATGGTATCATTCTCAAGGAATGGGAGAGGCCGACGCGGCTTCCGGGTTGGGACAAGAAATATCCCTTTCCGGTGGACGCGGTGAAGCACTGGTTGGCTTCCACCCCCCCCCCCCCCCGAGGTGGATGCTCCTGTTTTGGGGTTGTCCAGTTCCTCAGTCCTCCATTCTCCGGAGTGCACTACTCTCAAGGATGGTGAGGATAAAGCATTTACCAGATGGCTTGTCATGGTTTTGCCAGTGTTGGATCGGCCTTGCGGTCGGTTTGTGCTTCTGCGCTTGTATTGGTAGCTGCCAGGTCGGTTGTTAGAGGATTGTTGACCTCTTCCGGGCTTGACCCGGCTAGTGAGGAGTTTGCCGACCTTAAGCGCTGTGAGTTATTTTTGTCCTTTGTGCTGTCCACCCTGGATGACACATTGGTGATGTGTAGCAGAGCTGCGGCCCTGCTTGTGGCTATCCGCCGGTCGGTTTGGTTACGCCAGTGGGCGGCTGATTTTGTGTCCAAAAAGTCGCTCACGGCGCTTCCCTTTGTGGGGTTGCGGCTCTTTGGAGAAAAATTGGATTTGGTGGAAAAGGGAGGTAAGTTACCGCAGCGTCGCCCCTTTCGGGGGGCGGCTTCCTTCTCTCAGTCCTTTTGTGGGGCTAGAGTTGGCAGCTGCAACTCTTCTCCCAGGTCTGGGTCCAAGAGGTCTCGGACAGGTGGATTCAGGAAGTGGTGTCTTCCGGTTACAAGCTGGAGTTCAAGTTCTGGCCCCCTCCCAGATTCTTCAGGTCTCGGGTGCCGTCAGATCCTCTGGCCTCCCAGGGGCTTCGGGCGGCAGTAGCAAGTCTCGTGGACATGGCTGTCATCTGTCCGGTGCCCCTCTCAGACCGGGGCCTGGGCTTCTATTCCAATTTGTTCACGGTGCCCAAGAAGGACGGTTCCGTTCGTCCCATTCTGGATCTGAAGTTGCTCAACAGGTTCGTCCGTCCCCGGAAGTTCCGTATGGAAACTCTGCGCTCAGCCATCCATTCACTTCGTCAGGGGGACTTCATGACGTCCATAGACATCAAGGATGCTTACCTGCATATTCCAATATTTCTGGCACACCAGAGATTCCTCGGGTTTGTCGTGGACAATCGACATTTTCAGTTTGTGGCTCTTCCGTTTGGCCTTACCTCGGCTCCAAGGGTTTTTACCAAGGTGTTGGCAGGAGTGATGGCCATCCTCAGAGCCAGGGGTGTCCGCATCGTGCCCTATCTGGACGATCTTCTCATCATGGCGTCTTCCCTCAGTCAGGCGCAGCTGGATACCAGGAATGTGGTGTCCACTGGGAATGTCTACATTACAAGGTTGATGTTCGGGCCTCAGCGGATGCTGTTTTTGGCCGCAAAGTTCTGCAAGCTGCAGTGGTTTAAGTTTGTGCCTTGTTGCCTTGTTTTTGGATCCCCGCCCTTTATGGACACTGCTATTGGATGTTCCACATGTAATGAATGTCTTGAAGTGGGGTGTGTGACATACTTAGAATAATACCATTTTGTGAATACTCACCTGTAAAATGGGTATTATAAGTATGTCACACACCCCGCTTCACCCTGCCCTTTTGTATTCTGGATCCTTTATATGGTGAACCTTTGTTAGTTTTAATTGGCTTTCCTGTTCCCTTGATCTTACTGCTATCTTTATACTGGGGAATGAGTGGGAGGTCCCAGGTATTTATGGTCCGGGAAGGTCCTACCTTTTTTTTATCATCTCTGCAAGATCGCCATCTACAGGTCAGTATACCCACATGTAATGAATGTCTTGAAGCGGGGTGTGTGACATACTTATAATACCCATTTTACAGGTGAGTATTCACAAAATGGTATTTTTCCTCACCTTTGAGTATTTCACAGATTGTTTGGGATGCAGGTGTCACCCCCAGGTCCCAGCATCCGCTGCCCCCAAAGGGTAAAAACTGATGTCATGCCCCTGGTAACATCAATCATGGGGACAACAGAGGTTCCAGTTGCAAGGGCTGTTACATGTCTTTGTGCAGGACACATGCCAGCCACATGACAGGAGTCGTCCTTGGGCTGAAGACCATGCAGTCCCCACTTTAGGAGTATTCTAAGAGTGGGTCAGTTTTTATTTCCCTACACTAGGGGGAATGTTAGACTCTTGCCAACATTCTCTGCACATTAGCAGGGAGAAGCTGTTTGTTCGGGTACATTCCATCTCCTCTCCCCTGCTGCTATCCCAGCTAAAAGGCCTTAGCCTCCACACATCTCCTCTAGGTCCCCGGCTGACACCCAGCCTGCCCTAAGCAGCACATGGTCTTCACTATAATAAAAATCATTGACAAGGAGTGGGAGAAGCCAGATAAGGTTCCCTCACTTCCAAAACCCTTAGATCTTTTCACAGAAAAGGTGCTCTATAAATGGACTCGCCCACCTATAATGAACAACCCCATTGCCTGACTGGCTAAACATATGCCACTCCCTACATTTTTAAGGATCTGGTGGACCGGCATCTGGATGCTATCGGCTGCTATATGTTTGCTATTGACTGGGTTGCCAGGCACCCAGTCTTCACCTCATCACTGTTGTGTTTGAGTATGGTCTGGGGTAGCATGGCCTGGGACCTCCAGAAGGCCCATAATGCTGATGCAGAGGAGACGGAACTTCTGCACAATCTGGTGGCTTTGACCAGGTTTGTTAAGGTAGCTATGGATGACACTACTGAACTACTTGGCATCACAATGTCCCTGTGGACTTCCAAGAAAGTGGTCTGCAAACTTCCAAGAAAACACTGGCTGCATTAACCTTTGTTTGCGTCCTCTTGTTTGGAGGACTGGATGATTTTGTCAAGTGTGCTACGAGTGACCAGAGTACCAAATTGCCACATCAGAAGATTAGCAAAGATCTACTACAGGTCATACTTTGCTTGGTGCGAGTCTCTTGAAAATCTGTCGCTTTTCTGTTTGGGTTTTTTGCCGAAGGTCCTAGATGTCGCATTGTAATTGGGAAGTGTCAGCTATATCCATTCTTTATTCTAAGTATGTCACACACCCCGCTTCAAGATATCCATAACATGTGGGTAATACCGACCTGAAGAGGGCGTTCCTGCAGAGATGATAGCAAAAAGAAAGCCCCTCCCTGATCCATAAATACCTGGGACCTCCCACTCATCACCCAGTTTTCCATCTCTGCAGACGGCGAGCAAGTCAGAAGATGATGGCTCCTCCTTGCACAGGGGGATTTCAGGTAGCCGGGATGACTCCCGGCCCGCTATTTATTTATTTCCGTTTGGACCTTTTCTCCCCAGAAATCCATATGCCTCCCAGCCTCGGCTGAGGGTCCAGGCGAGGGTATATCAGCACCTTAGGTGCTCAGGAGCTATGCTCCACCGTGAGACCCTATATGAGAGGGTAGGCGGTTACACCGGGTTGGTGACCCCGGTTTGGGATGCCCTGTCCCTTGATTTAATTTTCCTTGGCCCTCCCAAAATCCCTTTTCCTCAGCGGGGATGGGGAGTGTGGGTCCCTTCTTTATTAGCCCCTATCTCTTTCGGGTGTTGTGTCTTTCTTGTTAGTGTCTCTTTAAATGTCTTTATTTGAGCGCTGTAGCCTTTTTTTTCCACAGATGAACTTTGTGAGGTGTTGGGCCTGTCCTTATCTCCCCCCCCCCCACCTTGTCTCTGTCATCAATGGCGGCATTTACCTCACGCCATGTCATACATGTGGGGGGGGGCGGGGCCGGACCGTCGGCGCAGGGCCGGGACCCGTCCCTGCTGTGTTGCTAACTGAGGCAGTGTGTGTGTGTGATTTACGTTTAGACCGGGCACGGCGGCCGCACTTCTTGCTGCGGCGCCGGCCGGTCCTTGGCGCCTTTTTCTCTGAGGAGATTTCTCCTCACGATGTACCTGGGGGCGGGGCCGGTGTTGCGCGCGTCACCGCTGCCCGCCCCCATCTTCCCTGGCGCCGCTGCGGAGCTCTGCATTGTGTAGGAGGAAGGGGGGGCGTTGCTCGACGTCGCGCGCGTCCCGCGCTGACCACGCCCCCTTCTCCTCTTCTGTCAGCAGCCTCAGGAGGATTTCTTCTCGGTCGCCATTCGTGCTCCGCGGTTCCGTGAGTGGCCTATGGCCCCTTTCCTTTCTTCCTTATCCTTATGCTGTATGGGTGTCTTGGTCTTCATAGCCTTATTGGTCCTTTCTGTGTCTTCCAGGTGGTGGTTCAGGAGGATCTCCAGTAGCATTTAGGGGGTCTCTCCCGATCCTTAATCACTGGGTTCATTGCTCATAAATCCTCCCACTCGGGACATTAAAGGGGCATCCCGGGTTGTCTAGTGGCGTAATTCCCTGGGTCATAGCGACTATTCCTAAAAAAGTTCACCTTATGGAGGCATCCCCGGATACTGGGCTCGGGGCCCCTTCGGGGCATCCCCGGAAGTGTATGTTGTGTGGGGTATCCATTTCTGGGGACGATGTACTTCTGTGTATACCATGTGCACAGCAGACTATCACGCGGCAGTCCAAACCCCAGGCGTCTGGGTCAGCACCGCCAGTCGCTTCATCTCCTCCTCCCACCATGACACGCGCCCCGTGTGACGTTGTCATGGGCCGGGAGCTGCAATCTGAGATGTGCGCCAGATTGGCTAACCTTGAAAAAATTATCTCCAGCTCGGTCGCCCGTAAGGCTCCGACTAAGAGAAAGCATTTGTCGCCGGCTCCGCTGGTGGAGGACCAGGAGGATGTTAATAATCTGGATTGGTCTGATTATTCCCCGCTAGAGGAAGGGGAAGTTTATGAGGATTCTGATATTTCGGACGATGAGCAGTCCTTTGGCGCTGATGCCGAGCTTGGTGACTTGGGGAGATCCTCTGATACTCCTCACGCTCTGGCTCTGATGTTAGAGGTTCTGAATATTTCCCCTCCTGAGGAGGTGTCACAGCAGAAGGGTGAATTGTTTGAGAAATCCAGGCCACGCTTGGAATTCCCTACTCAAAGGCATTTTGACAAAATTATTGCTAAGGAATGGGACAGGCCGGCTCGGCTCCCGGGCATCCCTCAGGGATGGCATAGGAAATATCCCTTCCCTTCGGAGGCGATTAAGCGCTGGGCATCTCCCCCCGAGGTGGATGCACCGGTTTTGGGGTTGTCCAATTCCTCGGTTTTAAATAGACCTGATTGTTCCATTCTCAAGGATGGAGAGGATAAACGTATTGACCAGATGGCTTGTCATGGTTTTGCTAGCGTTGGGTCAGCCATGCGGCCCGTTTGCGCTTCGGCACTAATGGTGTTGGCTGCCAGGTCCGTGGTCAGGGACCTGTTGACTTCTTCCGGGCTGCGTCCTGGTAGTGCCGAGTTCCTTAGCCTTAAACGGTGTGAGTTGTTTTTATCCTTTGTGTTGACAGCCTTGGATGACACTTTGATGATGTGTGGTAGGACATCGGCGCTGCTGGTCATTATTCGGCGCTCGGTGTGGCTGCGCCAGTGGGCGGCAGATTTTATGTCCAAGAAGTCACTAACGGCTCTACCTTTTGTTGGATTACGGCTTTTTGGAGAGACATTGGACTCTGTTACCAAGGGTGGTAGGTTACCTCAACGCAAGAAACAACGCCGTCCCTTTCGGGGGGCGCCTTCCTTTACCCCCTCCTTTCGTGGGGCCAGATCTGGCAGGGGATTTGCATTCCCCTCTCCCAGAGGTGATCCTAGGAGCAGGGGCAGAGGACGTGCCCGTCCAGGATACAGTTGGGGCTCTAAGCCCAAGCCGGCTGCTAAGCCGGCTCAGCAATGAGGGGGCGCCCTCACCCATGCGGGTGGGGGGACGGCTGCGACACTTCTCCCAGATCTGGGATCAAGAGGTCTCGGACAGATGGATCCGGGAAGTGGTGTCTTCCGGTTACAAGCTGGAGTTCGAGCTCTGCCCCCCTTCCAGATTTTTCAGGTCTCGGATGCCTTCGGAACCTCTAGCGGCGCAGGGGCTCCTGTTGGCAGTACAGAATCTTCTGGACATGGCTGTCATTTGCCCAGTGCCCCCTTCGGATCAGGGCAGGGGTTTGTATTCCAATCTGTTCACGGTACCCAAGAAGGACGGATCGGTCCGACCCATCTTGGATCTGAAGTTTCTCAACAGGTTCATCCGGCCACGGAAATTCCGCATGGAAACGCTGCGTTCGGCCATTCACTCTCTTCGTCAGGGAGACTTTCTGACGTCCATAGACATCAAGGATGCTTATCTACACGTTCCAATTTTTCCAGCACACCAGAGGTTTCTCAGGTTCGTGGTGGAGGATCGGCATTTTCAGTTTGTGGCACTCCCTTTCGGTCTCACCTCGGCTCCTCGGGTGTTCACCAAGGTGCTACCGGGGGTGATGGCTCTGCTAAGGGTTCAGGGTATCCGCATTGTGCCCTATTTGGACGATCTTCTGATCATGGCCTCTTCTTTCAACCAAGCGGAGTTGGACACCAGAGTGGTGGTGTCCACTCTGGAGAGGTTCGGTTGGGTGGTCAACCACCCCAAGTCTTCTCTTTCTCCGTCCAGAGTAGTGACCTTTCTGGGAATGTCTCTGGACACTGGCCAGGGTGTTTCTGCCCCAGGCCAAGATTCTTTTGATTCAGGAGTTAGTTCGGCTTCTCTTGTCAGCCCCTCGTCCAGCCATCCGTCTAGGGATGAGGCTGGGGGGGTTAATGGTGGCCTCATTCGAGGCGGTTCCCTTTGCGCAGTTTCATACAAGGACACTTCAGCTTCATCTGTTGAAGGTTTGGGACAAGTCTCCTCTATCGTTGGATCAGTCCTTCCTGATGACTCCCCGAGTTCGTCGATCCCTGCAATGGTGGCTGGGGGTCAGTCAATCTGTTGAAGGGCAGATCTTTTCTGGCTCCGCGTTGGGAAACAGTCACCACGGATGCCAGTCTGTCAGGTTGGGGGGGTGTTTGGAAGGACCTCCAGTTTCAGGGTCTGTGGGGCCCGCAGGAGGCTCACGAGCCCATCAATGTTCTGGAGTTGAGAGCCATCAGGTTGGTTCTGTTTCGCTTGACTCATCAGTTGCGGGGCCTGCCTGTTCAGGTCCGGTCGGACAACCGGACGGCGGTTGCTTACATCAATCACCAGGGGGGGACTCGCAGCAGGAGTGCCCTCAGGGAAGTGTCTGATTCTGGACTGGGCGGAGAGCCACGTCCCGTGTATCTCAGCAGTCTACATTCCGGGAGTGGAGAACACGGAGGCGGACTCTCTGAGCAGGGCCTCCTCTCGTCAGGGGGAGTGGTCTCTCAGTCCCACGGTGTTTCGTTCGATCTGTCTCAGGTGGGGGTTCCCAGCGGTGGACCTCTTTGCCTCTCGTCACAATCACAAGCTTCCAGTCTTTGTGTCTCTCTCGCAGGATCCTCTGGCTCTGGCAGTGGATGCCATGTCTCTGAACTGGAGGGATCTGGGGTTCCTTTACCTGTTCCCTCCGTTTCCAATGGTAGCCAGAGTGGTGCGCAAGCTGGCCCTGGAGGGCGCGTCGGCGATTCTGGTGGCACCAAGGTGGCCAAGGCAGGTTTGGTTCGCAGACCTGGTAAGACTGGCAGAGGATCAGTTCGTTCTGCCTCTACTGCCGGACCTGCTCACCCAGGGTCGGCTGCGCTATCCCAATTTACCTTCGCTGGCTTTGACGGCGTGGCTGCTGAAACCGCCATCTTGAAGGAGGAAGGTCTTTCTGACGCGGTGGTTCAGACTCTTATTAGCGCCAGGAAGCGCTCTTCCTCTACTATTTACTATAGGACTTGGAGGTCCTATATTGACTGGTGTGAAAGTAGGTCTTTCTCTTGTCGGGAGTTCTCCATTTCCAGAATCCTGGAGTTTCTTCAACATGGTCTGGATCTGGGGCTTCAACTTAGTACCTTGAAGGGGCAGGTTTCTGCCCTGGCGGTGTTCTTTCAAAGGTCCTTTGCACTTCATCCCTTAGTCAAGACCTTTTTCCAAGGAGTTACGCATATACGGCCTCCTAGGAAGCCCTTTGTTCCAGTCTGGGATTTGAACCTGGTTCTTTCTGCTCTTCAGGGTCCTCCGTTTGAGCCCTTGAATGAGGTTGCTTTGTCTTCGCTTACTCAAAAGGTGGCCTTTTTGGTGGCTATCACTTCGGTTAGGCGTGTTTCTGAGTTGGCAGCTTTATCCATTAAAGCTCCGTACTTTGAAAGGCATCAGGACAAGGTTGTCTTTCGTTTCAAGCCGGATTTTCCTCCTAAGGTGGTCTCTGCCTTTCATCTGAATCAGGACATTGTTCTGCCTTCTCTATGTCCTAATCCCAGCAACGACAAGGAAAGGGCGCTGCATTCCTTGGATGTAGTTCGTGTTGTGAAATATTATCTGGTGGTTACGTCTTCCTTTCGTAAGACTGATGCTTTTTTTTGTGGTGCCTTTTGGGCCTAGGAAAGGTTTGGCTCCTGCCAAATCTTCCATTAGTAAATGGATTCGTCAGGCCATCATTGGGGCCTATTCTGCCAAGGGGAGGAGTCCCCCTTTTCGTGTTACTGCTCATTCTACTCGTGCGGTTGGAGCGTCCTGGGCTTTTCAGCACCAGGCCTCTGTTGAGCAAGTTTGTAAGGCCGCTACTTGGTCCTCTGTTCACACTTTTTCCAAGTTTTACAAGGTTGATGTTCGGGCCTCAGCGGATGCTGTTTTTGGCCGCAAAGTTCTGCAAGCTGTTGTGGTTTAAGTTGTGCATTGTTGCCTTGTTTTGGATCCCCGCCCCTTTTTATGGACACTGCTATTGGATGTCCCACATGTTATGGATATCTTGAAACGGGGTGTGTGACATACTTAGAATAATACCATTTTGTGAAATACCTGTAAAATGGGTATTATAAGTATGTCACACACCCCGCTTCACCCGCCCTTCTTGTATTCTGGATCCTTTATTTTGTGAACTTTGCGTGGTTATGACTTATATTTGCCTCTTCCTGGTCCCTTACCTTACTGCTTCTATATACTGGGTGATGAGTGGGAGGTCCCAGGTATTTATGGATCAGGGAGGGGCTTTCTTTTTGCTATCATCTCTGCAGGAACGCCCTCTTCAGGTCGGTATTACCCACGTTATGGATATCTTGAAGCGGGGTGTACTTATACTTATAATACCCATTTTACAGGTGAGTATTTCACAAAATTGTATTTTTTTAAAGCTTGGTGGTGGGTAAACTCATTGGCCCGCATATTCATTCAGAGGATCTTGGTCCTCTCCACGCTCTTCCTAGTGCCCATTACCACAGTACAGATCGTATCTGAGCTGGCAGGTTTGTCCTACAAGTAGCTCTTTTTGACCTGTAAGGGTCAAGAGGTAGGTGGTTTTGGGTTTTCAAAATTGGGTATGATACACCACGCTAAAAAAACCTACTTCACAATACACAATCTTAAATAGAAAGTCCTTAAAAGTTAAAAACAAGTGCTTTACATGCTGAACTTCTTATTCCAGTGGTCCAAACAGGGTAAATATTACTTATATAGCACAAGAGTACCTATAGGTGCTCTGGGCTATATAAGGAATATTTACCCTGATTTTGTGTTTTCACTGGAGTAAAGCCCTTGTTCCTGCCTCCCTATTATCCAAAACCGACTCATCAGGAGAGGCTTCTTCACTCACTGTATGTGGTTTGTGCTTTAAAGTAAAATCAGACTACTACAGAGTCTCTGCACAAGACTGATGCTTTGTGGTTCCGTCTGGAACCAAAATGGGTTTCACGACTGCCAAACTCACTATTATCTGTTGGATCAGACAAGCTTTTTCTGGCCTATTCTGCCAGGGATAAGGAACCCCCTTTTTGTGTGACTCCTACTCAGTCAGCGCTGTAGGTGTCTCCTGAGCCTTCCGGCACCAGGTGTCTAAGGACCAGGTGTGCAAGGCTGTCACCTGGTTGTCTGTCCAAACTTTCACTTCCTTTTACTAGGTGAATGTGCGAGCATCAACGGTGTTCAGGAAAAAGGTATTTCAGGTGGGCAGTTCAGACCCCAGGCTGGATCTAATTTGTCTGTTTCCATTTCTGAACTGAAGTTGCACTTATTGCACTGGTGGACTGGGGAGTTAACCACGAAGCCGAGTTCTTATCCTGCCGAGGGAAGAGCTACTAGAGTACTAGAGCTGAAAAGCACTAATACCCAATCCAATATGGACCAGTGTTCCTGGAAATCCATTTGACATGGTATGTGCATAAATGGTGGTATATTCATCAAGTACCGCTCTCCATTATCTAATTATCTTCAAGTACCCCCTGGTACATATGGTATGTACCCTGTGCTCTAGATTGATGAAGCCAAACATTTAAATTTTGCCTCAACAGACGGCAGTTTCTTGGCTGAAGGGCAGGAAAGTGGTACAACAATAAGTGCAATCTGCACACAGCACACGAAGCATGGAGCAGGCTCCATTAAAGTTTTTAGGGCTACATTTAGGTTATAAATTTGGTTAGGATTACTGGTATCCTCAATGCTGCAAAATGCAGGCAGATACTTACCACGTTTCCCTGAACATAAGACCTAGTATGATTCACGCACACATCAAGTAGTCCCACTGGAGTCACTCCTGAGCATATAGGAGACAATTGTGGTTGCTTCTAGTTACCGGGGGAGCAAACAATTACACTTGCAATGCAGTGAAACTTGTAAGAGGGCAGCTATAATGCTAAAAAGTGCATATTTTGGTGCAACAATTAATATTAGACCTGTCTTATTTTCAGGGAAAATGGGTATCTTGCATTACCACCAGAGAGGTATCTGATTGGTTCAAAATGTATTTTGCAGCAGAACCATGTCACCTGCTCACCCTGGGTGCTGTTGATGGTTCCGGATCTCAAATCTCCACAATACTATAAATGGAAATGGTCTCACACTCTTCCATAAAAGTCCAAGTTTATTCAGTATTCCGTAAAACAGCATATTCATGGCACATGCAGGTTAAAACCACAAGTTTTATGCTAATAGAATGTTCAGGATATACACAATAAAAAGATTGATAAAGAAAACCACAAGTTTTGGACACTGACTAAAACCACAGCACATCTGTGTTCTATGAAAATGCTGTTTTATGGAATGCTTTGAAAAAATCAATCTAACATTTTGTTGTCAACAGAGTCGTAAGAGATGTGTTGAGAAAAAGATGCCAAACTAGCATCCAAACATATGAGAAGAATCAGATGTGTAGTGACCAGAAGCCCATTATCCTCCCAGTGCTGTCATATTCCAAAACTGCAAACTCCCTGAAGTGTTCAGAAGTACAAGGGAGTTAATTCAGATTTGGGTAAAAATTTCCCTTTAGGTAAAAAATAAAATGGAAGCAAAGTTTTTACAGCTGGTGCTGAATCAACTTCTAGGTTGGAAATGAAAGGAAATGGGAATTTTTACATAAAAGGTTTTGCCAGACAGAACTGATGGATTTTTCTGGGCACTGCTCAAGCAAGACATTTTTGTCTGAGAAGTGCCTAATGCTGTGGAGCAGGGTGAGTTCAATATTGGCAACCCACAGGCCAAGCATACGGCAGAACATGCATTTGTTGTGCTTGATGGTATCCTCTACAGAGCTAGTTCCCCTTTGCCCACTTCATACCAGAATGTAACATCAAGTTGGAAGAAAGCTGTGGGATCCTTGGACCATTTCTTTCATCTGAATTGGGATGCCCGGCTGTGTGGAACCCCCCCAGTTCACCCAGTAAAACTCCCCTCTTTTCGATCCAACAGCACAATGCGCTGGCTCTTGACCAATCAGAGCCCTTTGCCATGTTTACATACTTCGGCAAAGTGCTTTAATTGCCTTCAAGAGGGGAGCATGTGCTGCTGCCTGAGTGTGCATGCATGCCGATGGGGATGTGGCAGCCAGTTGGCGCTCCAAGATGGGAATCACATTCTGTGGTGGACAGAACTTCTCATTCTGTGCATTTCCATGACCCACACTTCTGGGGGCGGACAATGTGCAGGGAGAAATCCTGATCAAGGAGAATGGTCTCTCCCTCAGAAGGTCTTTTTGGATTTGAGCGACCAGTGGGGAGTGCCACAGGTGGAAGTTTCCCCAGCACATCAGATATATTAGAAGTTTGTGTCTTTGTCAAAAGACTTCCTCACTCAGGCAGTCAACACACTGGTGATCTTGTAGGCACAGTTCTACTCCAGCTGGTAAGGGACTTGAAGGCTTCAGTCATTCTTGTATCAAAGTGGCCAAGAAGAACTATGTAAGGATGTCTGGATGTTTTATAGGGTCCTCTGTGGCACCCCAATTCACATTCAACGGCTTGGCTGTTGAGACCAACATTTTGGATGATGGGGGTTTCCACTGGGGTCATCACACCATGATATGGGATCTGAGTCCTCATCAAGAATATACTACAGGACTTGGAGGGCTTTGCAGCCTGGTGCAAGCCTTCAGAACATTCTTGCAAAAGATTGCCCTTGTTCCGCTCTCAAAGCACTGACTGTGTGTGATTCTAAACGGACAGCTAAACACTGGTTGGAGATCTCAGTAAACAGAAGCCCATGCTTGTATTGTCCACCAAAGGAATCCAACTTTATACTGTTTTATTAGTATATACTTATACGTTCTTCAGTATACATTAAATTTGTGAAACTGCAATACAGTCAAATAACAGCACATCAGTACACATGAAACACTAGTCAGCATAGATAATAACATAACAGAAAGGCACTTACAGGTGATGATGTCTCAAACCACCTGGGAGAGGAAAATATCTGCTGCATCCATAGAGAATGAAAATCTAAAATGGCTGAAGAGAACTTCCTGTAGCAAAGGTTTACTTCCTGTCTAAGGGATTCACTGAATACTCTTTGATAAAAGTAGAACTGTTATACCTTCTGCCAGTAGATGGCAGTGGTGCACTACACAACTATAAGTAATACACTCCTAAGAGCAATTATAACTGAACTAGCCTGAAAAGGCAGCACAGCCCTAGATATTTGATTTTCAAGTTTTGGCCCCATCTGTGCTGTTCCAAAGGCAGATGGTGGAGCACAGTCGGGTGAAGACTTTTATACAGTATACAGGGCATGACACATCTATTCTAAGCATACAGTACGTCCTGCTCCATATATAATACTTACACGTGGGTAATCCTCCGCCAGAGGGCGCTGTTCACTGCAGACATGCAAAAACAGGCTCCTCCCGGCCCTTCATATACCCAGGGACCTCCCACAAATCCCCAGATTTCTCTGCAGTGCTGACTGCGAAGACATGAAATATCACTCTCTCACAGGTGAGCGGGGCTTTTACAGCCTGCAGCCCTGCAGGACTATTACCACCCATCCTCTTCAATGAAGATGTTCCTCCCAGCCTGGGCTGCGCTGGTGAAGGTAGGCAGCACCATGTGTGCTCACGGAGCTACGCTCCACCGCAGTCCCCCACCATAGGGTAGGCGGTTTAGGCCGATGGTGAGCCTCCAATAGATGCCCCTCCCGCACTATTGCCCTGTGCCCCTCGTAGCGATGAACCCTGGGTGAAGGGTGGCCTTCTCCCTCGTTTCCCCCTGTAGCTCAGGGGAAAAAGAAAGGGGGGGGTATGCGTGTGGCGGTCTCAGCGTAATGTTGTACACGTTTATGGCCGTTGTATTCTAAGTATGTCACACACCCCACTTCAAACATTAATAATTACACTAGGGTTAACGCACCGCTAGGTGGCAGCATTGCAGAGAACTTCTCAAAAAAACTTCAACAGGCCCCTCCCGGTCTATACATACCTGGTACCTCCCAAGAACCTCCCAGTGTTGTTCTCTGCAAGGTGGCGACAAGACAGAAGAAAGAAGTCTCCTGCTTGCAGGTAGCCGGGGTATCCCCCCGGCCCCCCCCCCCGTGGTCTATTTCTGCCCGGCTTTTGTTTGAATGTATTCTATTTAATGGCAGCCTCCCAGGTTCGGCTGTAGGCCGGGCAAAAAGGTAGCCGGCACCATTGGTGCCTAGGAGATTAGCTCCTCCGCTCGACCCTTCATTGCGGGGCATAGCGGGATTCCCGGAGTGGTGATCCGGATGTGGGATGCCCCATTTTATAGGAGTTAGTGGTCAGGTTGTGCCTTGCCCTGGGATATTGTGTCTCTTTCCGGGGTGTGGGACGCGCTTGGGACGGTGACATGCTTTTAAACGGTGACATGCTGTGTGAGTGTGCTGCTGCGCTCTTTGTGATTTTACATTGTCTAACTTCACTGTATGTTTGCCTGCCTTTTTCCCCTGTCTGTGTGTCTTTCTCCTCTCAGGAGCCGGGGGGGGCGGGGCCCGCCGGTGGCTGAGCGCCGTACCCGGCGCTTGCAGCCTGCTTGTCCGGCTGCTCAGGGGGGACCTGTTATCAGTGTGTGGGTCTGTGTTTTGCAATCCGGCGCTGTACACTGGGAGCCGGCGGGTGGCTCCGCCGGTCCCGTCATTGAGGTCTGCTTGCGGTCCCCGCCAGCAGACGCTGACGCTGCCTGGGGGCGGGCTGCGCACGGATTGGACGCCCGGAGGGGCGGGGCCTTCTCGGCTCCCGCGCTCCCGGAGCTTCTCTCTTCCTCCCTCACTGCGTGTGTGCGGGCCGCCATCTTCTGCAGGCTGCGCGGTTTTCCTCTCCTCTCAAGGTAGGCATTTTTGGTTTTTTGCTTGCGATGACCCCTCGGATCCTTTCCTCCTCCTTCTCCTTCCCCCTCGCTCCGGCGCATCTTTATGGTGCTTATTGGCATTAACCATTTCCTTTGCTCTGGTTAATGGGGGGGGGGGGTGGTGTGAGCGGGGTTTTTGTATGTTATGTGGATTTTTGGTCATGGTGCTGGATTGACGCCTGTCCCTCTCCCTTTGTGTTTTTCAGATCCTGGGATCCCGTCTGGCAGGGCTCTCCCGGTCATATATACCTGGCTCGTGGGGGGTGTTTTTTCTTTGCAATATATATATATACACTTAAATATATATAGTTATAGTTATATATATTTTTATAAGGGTCTTATGCTATTCCCCTGGGTCAGGATCTTGTGACTGTCCTTAGACAAGTGTTAGGTTATTTAGGGGCATCCCGGGTCGCGTACCGCATAAATCCCTGGGTTCTGCGAATACCATAAATTTCACCACATGGAGGTTGCCACAGATACCGGGAATGGTTCTTCGGGACAATCCAAGGTGTGCGGGGGTTGTGGGACTCCGCTCCAGGGAGATGATGTCATTTTGTGTATTCCTTGTGCACAGCAGAACATTGCACGGCAGTCCAGTACTCCGGTGCCTAGCACTTCTTCGGCCGCGCCATCTCCCTCTCCCCCTCGCTTATTCCGGACCCCGTGTGACGTTGTCCTGGGCGGGGATTCGCAGTCTGATGTATGTGCCCGCTTGACCAGCCTTGAGAAGCGGTTTTCTGTTATAGCCGCTCAGAAGGTTTCAGCTAAGCGGAAGCATCTGTCTCCGCCTCCGCCGGATTCAGATGAGGAAGTGGTGGGAGATCTGGATTGGTCGGATCGTCCCCGTGAAGAAGGTGAGCTCATTGAGGAAGAAGATTCTGATGTTCAGCAGTTGCTGGGTTCTGAGGGGGATCAGGCTGATGGCCTCCCTCTCGATTCCTCTACCATTCTGAGCCAGATGTTTGAGGTTTTGGATTTGGAGCCTCCGGTGGTTGCTCCTAGGCCCAAGGGTCAGCTTTTTGGGGTGTCCAAGCAGCGTCTGGTGTTTCCCAGCCAACAGCATTTTGAAGAAATTGTTTTCAAGCAATGGGAGCAACCTACTCGTCTTGTTGGGGTGCCGTCTAGCTGGGATAGGAAATATCCCTTTCCGGCGGAATTGTTGAAGCGTTGGTCTGTTCCCCCTGAGGTAGATACTCTGGTCCTGGGACTGTCCAACACGGCGGTTGTGCATTCCCCTGACACGACTTCGCTCAGGGACGGCGAGGATCGCCGGGTTGATCAGCTTGCCCGTCATGGTTTTGTATGTGCGGGTTCCGTGTTAAGGCCTGTTTGTGCCTCGGCTCTTTTGACTTTTGCTGTCAGGTCTATTGTCAGGGACTTGGGGGTGGATCTCGAGCCCACCAGTGATGAGTCCCTTGGGCTTAAGCGTTGCAATGCTTTTTTGTCTTTTATCCTGGCCGCTCAGGAGGATGCCATGTTGATGTGTGGCAGGGCTACTGCCTTGCTGGTGGCTATCCGGCGCTGTGTGTGGTTGAGACAGTGGACGGCCGATTTTAATTCTAAGAGATCGCTCACGGCTCTGCCCTTTTTGGGTTTGAGGCTTTTTGGTGAGAGGCTGGATTCTGTTGCCAAGGGAGGTAAATTACCTCAGCGCAAGAAATTTCGCCGTTCCTTTCGGGGGATGGTCTCGTTCAATCCGTCCTTTAGGGGAGTCGGCGCCGGTAGAGGTGCGGGCTCCTCGGCCCCCAGGGGCGCCAGTTGGAATAGGGGCAGAGGCCGTGGCCGCCCCACTCGCGTCTGGGGTGCCAAGCCCAAGCCGGCTGCCAAGCCCACCCAGCAATGAGGGGGCGCCCTCACCCGTTCGGGTGGGGGGACGGTTGCAACTTTTCTCCCGGGTGTGGGACCAGGAGGTCCCGGACAGATGGATCCGGGAGGTGGTTTCGGCCGGTTACAAGTTGGAGTTCGAGTCCCGTCCTCCTCCAAGGTTCTTCAGGTCTCGGGTGTCTTTGGATCCTTTGGCCGCGCAGGGGCTCCTGGTGGCAGTAAGGAATCTTCTAGAGTTAGCTGTCATTTGCCCGGTTCCTCCTTCAGAGGTGGGGCGCGGGTTTTACTCCAATCTCTTCACGGTCCCCAAAAAGGACGGGTCCTTCCGTCCTATTCTGGATTTGAAGTTTCTCAACAGGTTCATTCGTCGTCGGAAGTTTCGCATGGAAACCCTGCGGTCTGCGATCGGTTCGCTTCGGCAGGGGGACTTTATGACGTCCATAGACATCAAGGATGCGTACCTGCACGTGCCGATCTTTCCTGCTCATCAGCGGTTCCTCCGTTTCGTGGTGGGGGATCGGCATTTTCAGTTTGTGGCTCTTCCATTCGGCCTCACCTCTGCTCCGAGAGTGTTCACCAAGGTGTTGGCGGGGGTGATGGCCCTGCTCAGAGCTCAGGGGATTCGCATTGTGCCTTACCTGGACGATCTTCTCATCATGGCTCCTTCCTTCAGTCAAGCAGAGGGGGACACCAGCACTGTGGTGTCTATGTTGGAGAGGTTCGGCTGGGTGATCAATTACCCCAAGTCCTCGCTGGTTCCGGCCAGGGTGGTGACTTTTCTGGGGATGTCGTTGGACTCCTGCCAGCACAGAGTGTTTCTTCCTCAGGCCAAGGTTCTGATGATTCAGGAATTGGTCCAGCTGCTCTTCTCCCATCCTCATCCGTCCATTCGTCTGGGGATGAGACTGGTGGGGTTGATGGTGGCCTCGTTCGAGGCAGTTCCCTTTGCTCAGTTTCATACGAGGACTCTTCAACTTCATCTTTTGGCGTCTTGGAACCGGTGTCCGGGGTCGTTGGATCGGTCCTTCCGGTTGTCCCCTCGGGTTCGGCAGTCCCTTCTGTGGTGGTTGGTCTCGGACAACCTTCTGAAGGGCAGGTCGTTTCTGACTCCACTTTGGGAAACTGTCACCACGGATGCCAGTTTGTCAGGCTGGGGAGGTTATTGGAAGGATCTTCGGTTTCAGGGGCAGTGGGACCCTCAGGAGGCCCACTTGCCCATCAATGTTCTGGAATTGCGAGCCATCAGGTTGGTTCTGTCTCACTTGACGCATCATTTACAAGGTCTGCCGGTTCAGGTTCGCTCAGACAATCAGACGGCGGTTGCTTACATCAATCACCAAGGAGGGACTCGCAGTCTGGGTGCCCACAGGGAAGTGTCTCTGATTTTGGTCTGGGCGGAGACTCATGTCCCTTGCATCTCGGCAGTTTACATTCCGGGAGTGGAAAACACAGAGGCGGATTTTCTGAGCCGGTGTGCGTCCCGTCGGGGGGAGTGGTCTCTCCATCCCCAGGTGTTTCGGTCACTTTGTCTCCGGTGGGGGACGCCGGAGGTGGATCTGTTTGCCTCTCGTCACAATCACAAGCTTCCGTCCTTTGTGTCCCTGTCCCGGGACCCTCTGGCTCTGGCGGTGGATGCCATGACCCTGAGCTGGAGGGACCTGGGGTTTCTTTATCTGTTTCCTCCGATTCCCATGCTAGGCAGGGTTCTGCGAAAGTTGGTTCTGGAAGGAGTTCCCACCATTCTCGTGGCTCCAAGGTGGCCAAGGCGGGTGTGGTTCGCGGACATCGTTCGTCTGGCCGTAGATCAGTTCGATCTGCCTCTTCGGCCAGATCTTCTCACTCAGGGTCAACTCTGTTACCCCAGTTTACAAACGCTGGCTTTGACGGCTTGGCTGCTGAAACCTCCATCTTAAAGGAGGAGGGTCTTTCGGATGCGGTCATTCAGACTCTTGTTAGTGCTAGGAAGAGATCTTCTTCTTCCATCTATTACAGGTATTGGAGATCTTATATTGATTGGTGTGAGGCTAGGTCTTTGCCCTGCCGGGTCTTTTCTGTGTCTAGGATTTTGGAGTTCCTTCAGGCGGGGCTGGACTCCGGTCTTCAGCTGAGTACCTTGAAGGGGCAGGTTTCTGCTTTGTCAATTTTTTTCCAGAAATCTTTTGCTAGTCATTCCTTGGTCAAGACTTTTTTCCAGGGGGTTTCGCATGTACGGCCTCCCAGGAAGCCTTTGCTCCCAGTCTGGGATTTGAATTTGGTTCTTTCCGCGCTTAAGGCTCCTCCTTTTGAGCCTTTGCGGGATGTCCCTTTGTCCGTTCTTACTCAGAAGGTTGCTTTTTTGGTGGCCATCACTTCGGTTCGGCGTGTTTCAGAGCTGGCAGCTTTGTCTATTCAGGCTCCTTATTTTGAGGATCATCAGGACAAAGTGGTTTTTCGTTACAAGTCAGATTTTCTCCCTAAGGTGGTCTCTGCGTTTCATCTTAACCAGGACATTGTTCTTCCTTCTTTGTGTCCTAAGCCTAAGAATGCCAAGGAGAGTGCCTTGCACTGCCTGGATGTTGTACGTTGTGTCAGGTACTATCTACGTGCTACGTCTTCTTTTCGCAAGACTGATGCCTTTTTCGTTGTGCCCTGTGGGCCTAGGAAGGGTTTGGCTCCGGCCAAGTCCTCCATTAGCAAATGGATTCGTCAGGCCATTGTTGGTGCTTATTCGGCTAAGGGGAAGGCTCCTCCTTTCCGAGTTACTGCTCATTCTACTCGTGCGGTTGGTGCTTCCTGGGCTTTTCAGCACCAGGCTTCGGTTGAACAAGTGTGTAAGGCTGCAACTTGGTCTTCTGTTCATACTTTTTCTAAGTTCTATAAGGTTGATGTGCGGGCTTCAGCGGATGCTGTTTTTGGCCGCAAGGTTTTGCAGGCTGCAGTGGTCTGAGTTTTTTCTGCGTTATTGCCTGATTCGGATACCCACCCTTTTCTGGACACTGCTGTTGGATGTCCCTAGTGTAATTATTAATGTTTGAAGTGGGGTGTGTGACATACTTAGAATAATACCATTTTGTGAATACTCACCTGTAAAATGGGTATTATAAGTATGTCACACACCCCACTTCACCCGCCCTTTTTGGTATCCTGGCTCTCTATTTGGTGAAGTTTGGTTCTTTACGTTGAGGGTTACATTGTTTGGTTCTGGTACCTTGTCTTACTGCTGTTCTAATACTGGGAGGTTCTTGGGAGGTACCAGGTATGTATAGACCGGGAGGGGCCTGTTGAAGTTTTTTGGAGAAGTTCTCTGCAATGCTGCCACCTAGCGGTGCGTTAACCCTAGTGTAATTATTAATGTTTGAAGTGGGGTGTGTGACATACTTATAATACCCATTTTACAGGTGAGTATTCACAAAATGGTATTTTTGTCTTTGAACAAGTGTTTTGGTTCAATGGTTAGTGTGCTGGTTTATGAGGCAAGGTATTGTGAGTTCTTATACCAGTCCTTACAATTATGGGTGTCAGAGCCGCGCTCCCTGTTCCACATAACCCTTGTCAGGTTGCGCGCGTGTGCGTCTCTCCTTTACTGTAGTGTGCAGCCAGGGCGGCAGCATCATTCACTAGTTTTTGACGTTTTCCTTAGCATAAACTGACTGTGTGTCCTATCTTCTGCTTGTCATGGCGTTACCGCCGTTTGGAGCTTTCACGCTCTTTGGGGGAGGCGGGGACTTGGCGTGACGTGCCCTGCCCCTCGAGGTTCGCTTGGCGCCATTTTGATGGTCTTCGCGCGCGCGTGGTTGCAATCCTCCTCCTCCCTTGGTCATGTAAGTGCCCTCCTGTGCGGTTTTGTTCCTATGATCTTTTTGTTCAGCTGAGCATGGCTCTGACACCCCCCTTATTCGCTTTATGTCTTTCAGACGCCAAGATTTCGGTGGCTTCTCCCGGCCTGAAATATATTATAGGAGCAATGTTAGAAAATATTATTTTACAGAAAGAGTAGTAGATGCTTGGAACAAACTTCCAGCAGAGGTAGTTGAAAAATCAACAGTCACTGAATTTAAGCATGCCGTCAACCTTCTATGTTTCTATAGCGGGTCTTGGGCCATCCAGGGTTGCCTATTGCATAAATCCCTGCGGGCATATTGCTCAGATAATCACCATATGGAGGCATCTCAGAATTATGTACCCGGGGTCCCTCAGGTACAAGACCGTCTGTGTGCAGCGTGTGGACAGCCCCATGCTGATGCTGACAGAGCACGGGTCTGCGGACCGTGTGCTGAACAGGCACTGGCCCTGCAATCAGGTTTGCACCTCGCTTCAATACACCTGTCTCCCCGTGTTTAAATCTCACTCCTGATGAGTCGCACTCAAGCGGGGATGACCAGCAAGTCGTGCCGCGCAGGCTGCCTTACGGCTGAGCAGGTGATAGCTAGTTTGGCGGAGTGCTTGGGCCCTGGAAAGAAGCGCCCCCTGTCGCCTCCTGGTTCTCTGGTTCCTACTGAAAATGAAGAGTCTGCTGCCTTGCAGGACCCTGCTTCTTCTGATGAAGGTGAGCTATTCTCCGATTCGGGCTCCTCGGATGAGATGCCTTGGAGCCATGATGATTCTGGCCCCGGTTCCTGGGGCCTGTGTGACACTGATGAACTACTTCTAAAGATCTTTGAAGTTTTGTCAATCTCTCCTCCTGGAGAGGCTCCCAAGCATAAGAGGGAGAGTTTCCATACAGTGACACCGCGCTTGGAATTTCTGGAACAGGAGCATTTCCAGGCTCTTATATCCAAAGAATGGGAATCGCCTTGTAAACTTAAAGGGGTTCCAGGGGTCTGGGATTGGAAGTACCCATTTCCCCCTGATGTGGTTAACTTCTGGTCAGCACCTCCCACGGTGGATGCACCGATTATAGGGGTTACTAACTCCCCCTTCATGACTGCTCCTTATTACCGTACCCTTCGGGATGCTGAGGACCGGCGCATTGACAGACTGGCTTCCCACGCCTTTTCGTGCGCAGGGACGGCTCTGCTCCCAGTCTGTGCCGCGGCCATCACTGCGGTGGCCGCCAGGACCCCCATTAGGAAGCTACTTGATCACCAACCTGAGGATCTCCCCTGGGAGGTCTTTAATGCACTCTCCGATTGTGATGTGTTTGTGAGGTTTATCCTCTCAGCGCTGGACGACACCATTAAGATGTGTGCCAGAACCTCTGCCCTTGTGGTAGCTATTCGCCGCCTGGTCTGGCTGCGACAGTGGGAAGCAGACGATGATACAAAAAAGGCTCTTACTGGCCTTCCCTTCAGAGGATGGCGCCTATTTGGGGCCCGTTTGGACCTTTTTGGAAAAAGGGGCAAGGCACCCCTACGCAGAAGGCCATCCCGGCCTCCTCGGTGCAGGGGCACCCCTCCCCCTCCCTACGTTAGTGTCAAACACGAACCAGAGGTGTGCTTCCATCTTTTCGGCGTAGATTACCACTCCAGGGCGGGCAGGCAACGCCCTGGGCCCTCTGGCAGGACTAAGTCCAAATCTGCCAAGACCTCCCAAGCATGAAGGGATGCCCTTGCCCTTCTGGGCGAGGGGACTGCTGCAGCACCTGGCTCCTATCTGAGAGTGTCTCGCCTCCTTCTAGGGTTCCAGGAGGTAGTTCCCCTGGATACAGGATAGAGTTTGCTGGGTGGTCCCTTTCCGTAGGTTGTCAGGGTGATTCTTGCCACCTGTGGAGATCTAAGATCCTTTTAGTTTCCCCTGTGTCTTCTGGACTCCGAGACCTTTACAGGTCAGTGTTGAAGGACCAACTCTGTGGTTTGAGGCCTTGTTTTTGGCCTCTCTTCTGCTCCCAGGCAGCTCGCCAAGGCGCGGATGACATGCCCGTGGGACGTCTGCACTAGGATCTACCGGATCGTCCTTCTTTACTTCCCAATCTCTACGTAGGCCGAGTGGGTTAGTCGGCCGGCGGTGTCCCCTGGGGGTTATTTGGATGTGTGATCTGTCACCTCAATCCCTCATTGTCCCTTATTCGCTATCTCCATTATTTGGATTCGGTTCAGGCTTGAACCTTCTTCCTTGGCAATATGTGGACTCCTAGTTACATGGGCTCTGTCCCTCTTTGCTGTCACTTTACTTTCACCAGGCAGGATTGCAGCTGGTGGGGCCGTTGGTGGCGGTTCAGATGTTGTCCCTTATATTCAGAGCCCTTGGGCTCTTCAGCACAGTAGGTTATTACTCCTGGATGGGGTTCCGGCACCCCTGGAGCTAGGTCTGTGCTCATTCCCCCTTGGTACGGTGGTTCCTCTTGAACTGGTTAAATTCAAGGACCCTGTCAGGGGGCACCCCCTTCTTTGCTTGCATCTTCCTGTGGATGGTCACCTTGGGTGCCAAGTCTCGCAGATTGGCGGGGGGGGGGGGTTTCTTCTGAAATCCCCCACGGCTCCTAGGTAGGGGCCCTTAGAGGGTCCAGTTTCCTAATGATTTTGTTAAAGCTGTGAGCCTTCAGTTGGCTCTATCTTGCTGGTCTACGCCTCTTCAGGACCTGTCTATTTGGGGACTCTTGGCCTGTCGGAAGACAGTGGCCTGTGTTTATTATCAGTCTGGAACTTGGAGCAGGATGATTCTCCTGGTAGGTGTCTGATCCTGATCTAGGTGGAGGTCAACCTTCCCTGCATCTCAGTGGTATTCGCTCCAATGGACGTCCTTCAGTGGCAGGTTGTGCTATCCTGGTGTCCCTCTGAGAGCCAGCTAGGGTGACTCTGGTCATGGGGGCTTAGTAATTTTATGTCTGGACATTCTATTTTATATGTCTTTTCTTCGTTCATCCTGCTTGGCGGGGTTCTGCGCAAGATTGCGCTGATAAGGGGACCCGTGATACTGATGGCCTCTGGGTGGCCTAGTGGACTGTGGTTCGCAGATATTCTGCTGAGGACAGCGGACCTGTACGCTCTCTCAGGAGTGCGGTTCTGCCCTTTCCAGGCTTCTTCTTATGTCGCCCCAATCTACAGGCTCTAGTCTGATGGTTTGACAGTTGATTCATTCACCCCTTCGGAGACGGGTTATCTTCTGGGTGACTCTGTCTATGGGGGGCTAGGAGCAAGCTTCTTCTTCTTCTCCTTTCTCCGTCTATTATAGGGTATGGCGTACCCATATTGGTTGGCGTGAGTCTTGGTCTCTCCCCTGTTGGACGTTCTCTGTTCCCAGGATTCTAGAGTTATTACAGCATGGGTTGGGGTTGCCTCCCCATCTTGGTACTCTGAAGGTTCAGGTTCTGCCCTGTCCGCCTTCCCGTAGAAGTCTTGTTCAGTCTTCCATTGTTAAGCGTTCTTTTGGGGATTGCTCAGGTGCATCTCCCAAGTAGTTCTATGGTCCCTGTTGGGATTAATTTTTATTCTGTTTGCCTTGCGGGTTGTTCCCTTTGGATCTATTCCGGATGCTGTCTGAACTGTTCTTACTTCAAGTTGCCCTTCCGGGGGCTGCTGTTTCAATCAGACGTGTGCCTGTGAAGGTAGCTCTGTTTAGTTAGCCCTCGTTCATTATTTATACACCATGATGTGGTGGTATTCCGTCTTACGCCGGACCTTATGCCCAAGGTGGTGTCTTATGCTCATTTATCCAAGTCCTTTGTCTGCCTCTGGGCCTTATTCTTAGTAATGCTGAAGTAAGGGGGTCTACATTCCCTCAACAGGCGTTGTAGTTCTCCTGGATTGTTTCTTGTCCCTTAGGGGGACTGATGCCCCTTGGGGTTTGCGGGTGCCTCCATAAGTATGCGCCCGATCTCATCTGTTTCAAGGGGTTATACGCCCTTTGGACTGGTCTTCCTTGGATGGATTGTCCTTTCTGGTCCCAGGTAAGGGCGTTGGGCTTCTTGCTTATCCTTATTAGTGTAGGGGTCTGTATCCCCACCTGTCATGCGGGAGACCAGGTTTCAATTTCCCCCATGGGGGGAGCTTTGATTTTTACCGAGACTACTGTTGCATTTGGACGGGTCGTGTTGTTCCTCTGGCCTATTCCTTTAAGGGGAAGAATTTTCTTCTCTTTTTATTCTGTTTCTACTTGTGCTTGGGTACCTTGGGCCCTTCAGCACCAGTTTTCAGTTATTCAGGTTATTGCTAGACCGCTGCCTGTTTTCTGTTCATACCTTTCAAAGGTTTTTATGAGGTTGACTTTAGAGCCTTCGCTCATGTCGCTCTTGGTAGGAAGGTTTGCAGGTGACAGCGCCCTTACTGTCTGCTGTGCCTTTTTTGATGGGGATCCCACCCTGCTTTATGGACACTGCTATTGGATGTCCCACGTGTAAGTATTATATATGGAGCAGGACGTACTGTATGCTTAGAATAATACAATTCTGTGAAATACTCACCTGTAGAATTGGTATTATACGCATACAGTACGTCCTGCTCCACCCCACCCTGGTTTTACATTTTTCTGGATCCCCTGTATGGTGATTGTTATCATTGCTATTGTTACCAGTTTGGTGGTTGGTTTCTCCCGGCTTCTTTTCTCACTGCTTTTCAATACTGGGGATTTGTGGGAGGTCCCTGGGTATATGAAGGGCTGGGAGGAGCCTGTTTTTGCATGTCTGCAGTGAACAGCGCCCTCTGGCGGAGGATTACCCACGTGTAAGTATTATATATGGAGCAGGACGTACTGTATGCGTATAATACCAATTCTACAGGTGAGTATTTCACAGAATTGTATTTTACCCCCCCCCCCCCCATAGGGTATTGCGCCATGTAAATCTTGTCCTTCTGAAGGGATTTCCTGTAGGCAACTCTCTTCGACCCCTTTGCCCACTTTTCACCTAAAATATACTTTTACTCCAATGTGAACTTTGTGCCTGGTACTGAATTGACCCCTAACTTCTCAGTGCTCAGAGACATGGCCAAGGTAAAAATCTGAAACATGACCACCACTGAACAAGACACAAGTTGAAACTGGGCCAAGAAACATCTGAAGACAGATTTTTCAAAAGTTTTATGGACTGATGGGATAGGGGACGTACAAATAAGACATATAACCGTAAACCTAGAAACCAGAGATAGCTGTCCTGTATGCCCATTCTCATCCCAAGCTGGCCTTCCATGGGAGGCCCATGCTCACGATCTTTTTAAGCTTTTACCCGCCCTTGGTGAGTGACCCTCACCAAGGTCCAGGGAGCCAAAGACTAGCCCCCCCCGGCTTCCTGAACCCGATGAAAGTCCCTCCTCTCCTGACCCCCCTATAACCACTGTGGTGGGAGACTACATTACCTTATCTGGTGGCTCATGTTGCCCCACTCCACCAGGCAAGGGTCATTTTCCACGTCTGTCCATGTCATGCTCTGGGGCATACGGTGCCTTAACGCTGACAAAGATATCAAGAAATGTACAAAGAACAGGTAAGGGGGGGAAGGGCCACTATGCCCTATGACGCACCAAATAAAGCTTTGCCCTCTGGGGATTCCATGTAATCTACCCATTGGTGCCATGTCACCATGAACCTCTCATATATTTTGTCCCTAGAGAATATGAAGTTCTCGATTTTCATTATATCATTCACTTTCCTAACCCATAGTGTAATTGATGGGGGTTCTGTGGATTTCCACACTAATGGGATATAGGCCTTAGCAGCATTTAACAGATGAAAAAAACCACACCCATCTTTAGAAAGCCATCAACGTATTTCCCACCACTATCAATGAACTCAAAAATTGACACGAAGGGGATAAGACCAAAGAATTTTACACCTCCTCAAAAACAGGCACTAAAAGAACTTACAGAAAACAATGAGATAGAGATAAAACCGGACGATAAAGGAGGAAACACTGTATAAACTAAAGAATAGTATGAGAGAATGTGCCTCAAGATACTACACAACAAAGAGTGGTATCAAAAAACTTCATTACTCAAATTAAAGAAAGATCAAGAGGAATACAGTAAAATTATTGACACAGCATTAGATCACAAAGTCATAAATAAACAAACATGGCAGTTCCTGAAAATAGACAATCCAATCACACAAACATTTTATTCCCTACCCAAAGTTCATAAATCCAAAACCAACCCCCCAGGTAGACCCATTGTAGCAGGGATAGGCTCCCTGACATGTAGAGCAAGCGAATACGTCGATTCTTTTCTGAGACCATTCGTCGAAGCTCTATCCCCATATGTACGTGATACTCCCCATTTACTACAAATATTGGAAGACATGACAATAACACAAACGCAAGATTGGTAACTATGGGTGTTGAATCCTTGTATTCAAGCATCCCGCACGATTTGGGCCTACGGGCAACCAAACACTATTTGGACCAATTAGACATCTCTGAGTATGACCATAACTGTTTCCTATTGGAACTCCTTAGGTTTATCCTCACACACAATACTTTCCTGTTTAACAAACAACTATAACACCAACTAGAGGGGATGGCAATGGGCACTATTTGTGCCCCTTCTTTTGCCAATCTATATCTAGGATGGTGGGAGGAGAAAATCTGGGAAGAAGAATCAACCAGGAAGTACATGCATCACATCATATCCTGGTATCACTACATAGACGATATACTCATCATCTGGGAAGGATCCATAACCCAACTAGAGGAATTTGTAAACAATATTAACAAAAACCCATACAACCTCAGGTTCACAGTAGATCATGATTCTAGGAAAATCAATTTCCTAGATCTCAAAGTACGCATTGACCCAACTGGCAGGATCACCGCAAATTTTTATATGAAACCAACTGCGGCCAATAACATCTTGAGGGCCACCAGTGCCCATCCCACCCCCCTCAAAAACAGCATACCATACGGTGAATACTTACGGGCTCAACGAAACTGCACTGACCCGGAGGAATTTAGAATAGCAGCAGATGGCATAATGGATGGAGAGAGATTGAGAAAAAGTGGGTATTCCAACAGAACACTTAAGAAGGCCTATAACAGAACCCAATCACAAAATAGGAGCCATATACTCCGTCCCCAACAAACCAAACAAAAACACAAGAGAGAACAACTTAACTACACACCATTCATAGTAACATACAATGCACAACATGATTTGATCAGAAAGACTCTACAGGATCATCGGTTTATCCTGAAAAAAGATCCTGACATAGGACCCCTAATACCAGAATACCCCAAACTAACGTTTAGGAGGGCAAGGTCCATCAAAGACAAACTGGTATCGAGCCACTACGCTAGAGAGAAACGCAAGAAATGTTGCCAGACAGTGGGAACATACAGATGTGAAGGCTGTTTAACCTACCAATATATCAAACTTGCTAAGAACATAATACTCCCAACGAGCCAAACAATAATTCAAAAATGTCCCAGATTTTACATCGGGAAAACAAATAGGAAACTCAAGACCCATATGTACGGACATATCAGAGATCTAAAGAACAAAAATCTATTAACCCCAGTGGGGAAACACTGGACATTTACACATGAGGGAGTACCAAAAGGAGTGTCCTTTCAGGTTCTGGACAGAGTCCACAAACACAGTAGAGGCGGGGACATAAGGAAAACCACATTGCAGCACGAAACTAAATGGATTACGACATTAAAAGCCTTAACCCCACCAGGATTAAACGATGCCTGTAGCTTTGTCCCATTTTTAAAATGATTCAATCATTTCACCCAGTACAAACAAGAAGAAATACTCAAAAATAATGTTTCTGAAGTAAATCCCCTTATGTAAATAAGAATAAATCCCTAAAGAGACCCCAATTATACACACTAAACCACTTAAACATAAGCGCTACAGAGCAGAAACAATAAAACACAAAAAACAAACATGGGTCCTATATACAAATTGATCCTCAAAGTTATTTACACAGCTCAGACAACACACAGAAAATACAGCATTAAAAACTAATATCAACGATAGAATGAATATGTATATATTATACTGTAAAGGCAGCGCTTATCTCTGAGATGCCCATATATATTTTATGTAGCATTATGGACAACATGTAATATAATGGTAAAAATTAAACGTGAATCTGCGGCTGGACAAACAAACTGTCATATGCGGCTTTGCAAATACTAAGGCCGCTCATACAACCGACAAAATGGCAGCGCCCTTAACGTTGACATTTCTATACACATACTAATTAAGGCCGCCCATACAACCAATAAAATGGCAGCGCTCTTAACGGCGACATGTCTAGAAAGCGGGAAGGGGCCGCACAGCCGGTAGTGACGCAATCGGCGTCACACCATATGCTGCAAATAGGAAGCAGCTAAGCACCGTGCAGGGCACAATCCCCGCCCAACACGGTAGCGCCTGTCCGGGCCCTTTGGAGGCATGCCCGCCCCTGATCCCTTCAAAACAACGCACCGCACCATTTTTTAGATAGTGGTGCGGCAGAAGGGTAAACGGCGGAGACCTGCACCACCCGTACTCATGATTGAGACGGGCCCCGTGATGAGACACTTTTGCCAGAAGGTAAGCCACACATTTGTATAACGATCTAAATTAAATACAGCACTTACGCATACTAAGAACCTTTATGCTTGTCCACAGCCTTACGCAGCCACAGATTAGGCGACAAAAAACTAACCAGGTACTTACCATATTCAGAAGACTGGCACAACTCTTAATATCAAATTCCTACTAATAACTAATTACTCACTAACAGCTATTTGCCAGCACCAGGACATCAGATAGCAAGCGCTGATACCTGTTCCTACCAACAAGGTATGCATATATAACTAAATGTTGACAGCGAAATTTACAATAAGTGTGACAATATACAGCTTAAAGGCATATATCTTCCTCTATTACCAGACTTAGAATATATATGTGCACTGAGGAAGCACTTTTGCGAAACGTCTGCACTTCAGCTATACTTGCTACAAAAAAGAGGAATAAACCCTTGCCTTGCTATAAACTGAAAAACTGTTTTGCTACAAACTGGTGTCACAGATCAATAGAGCCCAGATAGGAGCTCTTAAGAAAGATGTTTCTTATTGATTATATGCCTTATTGGCACACTTTTTGATAATGTATACCAAGTACCACTGTAAATATGTAAGATATGTGAATTAAATTTGTTTACTTTTGATACAAGCTTGATTGACCTACAAACAGCGTAAAACCCAAATTAAAGACTCCCACCAGGCACAGTCTAAACCGTACCCTCCCCTATTTCCAGGTGTGGAATTCAGCTTGAAAAAGCCTAAATGTATTTTTGGATTTCCGTCACGACCCTTTTGGTCCTCTAGCAATAAGTTGTTTAACCTCCAGGACCAGCTCTTTGGGGTGGGGATTGAACATGACAGGGTGAGTGTGACCGGTGCATGATCTGAAAGCGTGATGTTACCTATGGAAGCACCAGACACCAAAGCCAAAGATGAATGGGAAACTAGGAACAGGTCTATTCTGTAATAACAGAACAACATTAAACATAAGCATGTCCCGGACCAGTTAGCAAATCCGGGTAGTGTCTTGTATAGGAATCGCCAATGACCAGGCTAGACGGACCGAGAAAAGGAGAGATGGGTGACAGGGGTTCAATGGGTTCTGCCATTCTGTCAAACCCAGAATGGCAGATAGGTACCTTTAGAGAACCTCTCCATTGCCCTCCCATCCCCAGCCAGGGTTCTCTCATACTGACTGAGTTACTTCCAACCAATATCGCTGACAGGCTATCTCATAGACAAATGGGGTTTGGTGGGGTTGGGACAGATGTAGGACCACTGGCACACATTTAGTGCCCTGGGGCTGGGCCTAGTCAATTCCCCCAATCCTGAAATATGGGCAAAATCTGTAGACATAACTGCACCCCTGCGCCTGGGTGTAAGCTCCTCCCTGTATACATGGCTAATGCCAAAGTGGTGGCTACAATTGTAGTATTTATATTGCTATTGTCCTCTGTAAATATACCTCCCCCCCTCTTCATTACCTACATTTACTCATCCTTAAGCTTTCCCTGTATACTCTCAAACCCCTGCCAATCCCTTACCTTCACCAACGGAGACTCTCAATTCATTAAAGCCTATTAGATTCCTTGCTTATGACTCTAAATAACATTACCATAGTTACCCACAATGTCTAAGGGTTTAACTCTCCTTGTAAAAGATCTAAAGCTTTTTCCTATTATAAATCATGTCCTGTGGACAGGGTCTGCCTCCAGGAGACACGGTTTTCCTGTGCATCGCAGCCCCTCTTTCTCTCCTCTCACTACCCCCAATTATATTTGACCTCCTTTTCCGAGAAGCGTAAGGTGTACTCATCACCTTTAAGGAGAAAGTAGAGGAGGAAGGGCCATTTTCCCAAGTGTCAGGGCAATGGACATGTGGCTCACAGGGTGGGCTGCTGGGCAAGGTACTCCACTGTCCAGCCAGTTGACAGTTTTGGAGGATTCTCTCACAGCAGGGTGGCACACAGCGTAGCCCATGAGAATCACTAGAGTGTGGAGTGAGCTGGAGAGAGGGACCTGACACTGAATACAGCTTCTCCTTGACTCAGGGCAACCTGGCTGGTGAATTGCCTGTAAAACGACCACAGAGTTGCCCCCATAGTCACTATTGCAGATTACTGGGTGGCCACCTGCTGGATCACCGCTATAAGGATAACACCATCTCCTTGATTCTAGAACTGTAGCCGGCTAGAAAGATAAGAGAGAATACAAAGGCACTCTGGTAGACGCACTATTGGCGGGGTTCAAAGCTGAAATTGAGCGCTCAATGGACGAGACGGAGGAGCAAGTCGCCAACGCAGCAGTGAATTTAATTGGACACAATGTGGAACACCTTATTTAATTGGACACAATGTGGAACACCTTAATTAACTGTCCGCCACATCCACCACAACCACATATGGCTCATAGCACCGGGAGGCATACTTTGACTCGCATGGTTGATGACTATCTATCGACATGTCTCCTAGTACTGAGCGATCTATCCTCCCCATTAAATTTCTGGGTGGCTAAATTGGACACATGGCCAGAGCTTGTCCTTTATACCTTGGAGGTGCTGGCATGCCCTGCGGCAAGTGTCATATCAGTTTCATATGTGCTCAGCTCTGCAGGAGGTGTCATCACCTACAGGAGAATCTGCCTATTCACAGCCAACGTGCACATTCTTATATTCCTTAAGATGAAGGATCCATGTGTGCCTCTGTTCTGCCCATGTTCCGCCTTTTTCACTTACATCTCCACATCTGCCTCCTCCTCCTCCTGGACCCTGACACCTGTTAAAAAAAAATAACATTGTATTTGTTTTTTATTCATTCAATTTATTTATGTATGTACTTATTTACATTGTTTGGTTTCTTTACTCCAATCACCCTGATTTTACCCCCAATTTGGCCTCTTACACCTTAAAATATTTTATTATTTATTTTAATTTATGTGTTTATTTTTTTGTTTTCCGTTATTGTTTTGAATACTTTCTGTAGCCCATTTTGTGCAGGGCAATTGCCCTTTTTTTCTCCTCCCATGGCCCTCTAGACTTTACTACCCCCATTTTACAACCATTTTTGTGGCCTCAAAGTTTGGGTCCCCTTTGACATTAAAGGGAGTGTGTTTGGAACGAGTCCACCATTTCCACACGACTTCTACGGGTTCACTCATCACTAGTTGTGATATATCCATTGGCTCTACATGATTAAGTGATGCTAGAATTACATTTCTTGCTAGTTTACATTATATTCTCCTCTTTTTCCTTCTATTATTTGTTACCTTTTCTTCAATTCTACAAAATGTGGAGCATGGAATTTTTTTTGCTATCTGAAGTGTTTGATTCTGACAGCTTGTTTTCATTCCCAGTTGTTGACATGATGATCCGCAGTCTGCCAAACTCTGCACTGAGTACCATCATCTTTCTCTCTTGCGGGCATTTGTTGTCTGTCGAGGAGTCTTATTTTGATTTATTGCCTGAAATATTGGTAACTTCTGTTTTATGTTGGTGTATTGCAATTTCTCAATTAGGGCCTTGAGAAAGCACTTCTACCAGTTTGGTTCCTCAGGCACAATAAGTTTTTGGTTTCAGTCTTGCAGCAAAAGTTGGGTAGAGAAATGTGTAACTTAACAAACACTGGATGTTTTCTGTATAGCAGATTATAACCAGGTCATTTGGATGACTCATTGCCCCTAAATGCCTTGATCTCTAGCTAGAGTGGGGTTTAAACCTTTTGCTGTAATATAGAGAGGCTGACATTATAGTCACTTTATTCCTCGGCCATTGTACACAATTTATATGTAGCAAAAGGTGTGAACACTGCGGCTCTTTTTAGTGTATGTTGAGAGTAATATCAAAACATCCAAAATGCTTGTTTTTGTTGCAAGGCAGCGGGTAGCTAATGGAGTTCACCAGGTGGGTATTTATAGTGTCACACATTCCCAGCTAACCTTTTGGATGCTCACAATCACAGGTGAGGTCTCCAGCACACAAAGGATGAGTTGTATTCTTAGGCTTTCCCCTGTAAAGAAATAGATGGGTGTGGATCAAAAATAAAGATCACGAGAACAGTTTTGACCCACTTCATTGCTTTTATAAGGGGTAACTAATGATGTTAGCTAGGCATGAAACCAAAAATCAGTGTAATTGCAATTTGGAAAACCTATGAGCTTACAGTAACTATAACTTGGCTTGGAATGTAAATGTACACCCGCACTACTAGGACAAGTTTTTCGCTTCAAGGGGTAGGTTCTCCTGAAGCCCATTTCCCTGCTAATACATTTTTAATTATGTGCTATGTACTGGGAGCTGCAAAATGGCATTCAGTACACTGCATAGGGGAAGGGTCCAGAGTGGTTAGTATTAGATGAACACCACCCCCCATGCATGCAATTGGCTAAAACATGTGAAAGAAAGTGACATATATTTGAACCTTTAAAGATGGTACTGAAAACTAAATATCCTAATTGTCTGTCTGATGGGGGTTTTATAGAGCAATAAGAGGATAGGACCTAGGGCTGAACCGTGAGAAAGGAGCATGACAGAAAGGCAAGGCAGTGGCGCCAGTGAGTGATTGACTGAATGAGCTCCCATGGAGATAGGAACAAAACCAAAACAGAGAATTGTCCTGAAGGTCCATAGATTGAAGCTTGTTCAGTGTGGTATGTGGAATGGTTCTGGACACACACACACACACACACACACACACACACACACACACACACACGGAGATAAAGTCGTTGCATTGAGGTTGGCAAGCTGCGGCTTCCACATCCACTTCTGGAAACCTGCTGGAGATGAGAAGCAACTATTCTGATGCATCTGACAGTGGAAATCACCCTATGGAAAAGCATCTTCTCCAGTGTTCCAAGGTACCACCTATGCCTGTATGGGCTGTTTTGTAGCAAAACCCTGTGTCATGTCTTGCATTACAGCAGCAGAGCAAGAATAAGCAAAAGATGATCTGGAAATCTCTTAACTCCTAGCAGGAGTACCCAGCAGTATTAGAAAATGCCCCTACCGTGCATTCTAAAGTGTTCTGATTACCATAATAAAGTTATATTATTCATAACAATTTCACACTATTTTATCATGGTAAATTGTTTTATATGTTAAGTACAACTGTAAAAAAGCTATATCTTGCAGTTTTCCTTCTGAGTGTAACTAAATAAAATACTGTAGCTCACTACTCTCCCTTTTGTAAATGGACCTAAGGACCTTACAGAACTTACTCATTTCCAGAAGCACAAAGATAACACACTTGATCTGATCTTTGTCTGACTTTGCTCAGTCTCTAATCTTACTAACTCTCCTCTCCTCTCCTGCTTTCTGACCACAACTTTCTCTCCTCCTATCACAAACCTCTGTGCCTCTCTGCAAACTCACACCTTAAAAAATCTAAAGACCATTGACCCTCAGACACTTTGGTGAACACCTTATCTGTCATTGTCCCCAAATGCTTCTCTCTCCTGTCCTGAGCTAACTACAAAACATTATATTTCACTAACCTGATCTCCTCATTATCCAAATTTCTTTGACATTTTCCTATCACTTCTTAGTTCAAAAGTGCAGGCACCTAACACTGACCTCTGTGCGGAACATCTGGCCACCTATTTCAAAGAGAAAGTTGAACACATCTGGCAAGAAATTGGCTCCCAGGCATTGAGTGTCATTAATCCTCTTCCCTACAGCACCTCACCTAACTCACTCTCCATATTCAACCCAGTCACAGAATAAATCTCCACACCATTTCCTCTCGTCCTACAACATGTACCTCTGACCTAATTTCCTCACACCTCTTCCTGTCTCCTCCAGTTCCCTTATCCCATCCTGCACAACCAGCTACAGAGCAGACTCTAGTCTTCCCTAAATCTTTAAACTCCCCAAGCACCTGGTCTACTTTTAGCTTATTCGCTACCCCTCAGACAACTTTCTCCATTGCAATCTGGATTCCAAACTCCACCTTCAATAGAAACTGCCCCCACCAAAGTGACAAATGAAGATGAGTCAGCCTGTTCGCTGAAACCAGATTTCACTCGGAATTTTAGGGAAAGTAACACATTTGTCTCAAATGTGACTTTTTGGGGTTCATGTGGAGGAAACTATTAATGAAAACCTAACTTCCCTGCTCTCGCTATCCCCTGTCTGTTCCATGCCGCTCTTTTGCTGTCCCGTGCCATCTCTACAGCATCCAGCGGGCTGGCTGGGCTCCCAGCATTTCTGCTCCTCGTCGCAGGGAGGGGCGTTTATACTGGAAGTAAGCAGTGATGTCACAGTTCACTCCCAGTATAAACGGGGATGCAGGTAATGGGATGAGGGCCACTTTAAAAAATTTTGCTCATCTCAAATAGGAAATGACCCCCTGACCGCCAAATGCAATGGTGATTACTCACTGCTAATTCACCTTGAACTCTCAGAAGCAGAGTACACCATGTGTTACTGTTGGGGTTCAGTCCTAGAAATTCTCTTTCTCTCTCTCTCTCTACACAGCTCCTATCGGACAGACTATAAGTAGATTTGGTTTTCAGTACCATCTATATGTTGATGAAACCTAACTATATACACCAGCCAAAGACCTCACCTTGTATGTACTGCAGAACGCCAGTGGCTGTTTGTCTGCTGTCTATAACATTATGCTTTCTCTTTGTCTGCAACTAAACCTTTCAAAAACGGAGTTACTTGTGTTTTCACCATCTCCTAACCTACTTAAACTTGGCATCTGCTTCTATGTGTGCGGCACTACTATAAAACCAAGGCAACATGCCCGCTGTCTAGTTGTCACACTTAACTTTGATCTGTTATTTACCCCCAATATTCAAACGCTTTCCCACATTTGCCACCTGAACCTCTAGAATCTGCGCATTTATTACAGTGAAAACAACAAAAACTTGTTGCCCTGATACATTCTCATCTCATTCTCCCTCTCACTAAACTCTCTTCTTCTCTTATTTTGTGTGTGAAATTTGTAGTGTTTTTTGTAATAACAAATGTATAGATATAGAAAGTTGATGGCAGAAGGAGACCATATGGTCCATCAAGTTTGCCCTTAAAGCGGACCCTCACTCTGAATAAGAGTCTATCTTATATGTTTCCCACACCCTGTACATACAGATTGTCCACATTAAAAATCATCCTACCTGCATCTACTGCATGTTATGAGTCTTTAAACATCCAAGATGGTGGCTTATGGAAGCCGCCATCTTATCAGGCAGCCTGCAAACAGGATGTGCCTCCTGACTGTGCTGCTCTGCATTCTGGGACTGCTGACCTTTACCTGACCCCAGCTCTGCTCTGTCTGAGCAAAGCACAGCTATAACCCGCCCCTTGTACCTTATCCAACTCTCCTCAGTAAGTGTGATGCTTCTGAGTCAAGATGGCGGCGCCCGTATCCTAAATTCCAGAACAGAGTTGCAGCCCAGTGGGGGAAAGAATAATAAGTTAGTGACTAAAAACGTAAAATATATTAATTTTAGATGCTGGGGAATCGTTTTTTAAGAGTTCGGGCTTTTCATTAAATCACGCTGAAGGTCCGGTTTAAGTATGTTTTCAGTGAAATTATATTACAAGATATTTTAAGATAAAATACAACTGCTATGCGCATCTTGCCGTTCTTTGGAAGTACACACCTCAAGCTTCCTAGATGTATGAGGCTTGTTTACATGGACGCAGATTTCTGGAAGTAATCCCTCAATTAATTATTTGGTTGCACAAGGTTTTCTCTAGAAAAAGTAGAATCAAAGCCAATTTTTCTTAAAAAATCCATATGCAAACAAGTAAAATCTGAAAAAGCAAGTTCCTCTGAACAAAACAATACCCCACATGTATAGGTAGGGGAAGAGTTGTCAAACAGCCCAAAGTAAAGCATTCACGTTTCAGCATTAGACAAAGTACGCATCTTACGCTTTTTCAACCAAAACCTTTTACATTTGAAATACCCACAAATCCTATATTCCCTAAAGGTTCACACATTTCTTTCTTTCTAGGCATACCCAGTTTGTTGTAGTGGGCTCATCTTTCTTGACGTCCGTAAGTGCCCTCGCGGGCGGCCTTGCCTGCTTATGTCTTTTGGCTTCTCCCGGCCCTGTATTAATATATAACTTATAGGCTTTGTAGAAATAATACTCCCGCTTCCCTAGCGGGTTATTGGGGCATCCGGGGTTGCTATATAGCGTTATTCCCTATCGGTGTATAGCGCCGTTATAATCACCATATGGAGGCATCCCAGGATAATGTGACCGGGGTCCCTTCGGGACAAGACCAGCTGGGTGTAGCGTGTGGGCAGCCTCATGCTGACGCTGACAAGGCGCGGGTCTGTGTACCCTGTGCTGAGCAGGTGCTTGCATTGCAATCTGGCCTGCCAGGGGCTGCACCTCATTTCACTTCACCTACTTCCCCAAGCTTAAATCTCACTCCTGCTGAGTTGCATACAAGTGGGGATTCTCAGCCTGATGTGTCTTCTAGACTGGCTACTGTTGAGCAGTTGATTGCTAAGTCCTTAGCGCGTAAGGCCCCTGCTAAGAAGCGGCACTTGACGCCTAATGTCACTGTTTTCCCTATGGAAACTGAGGGGTTTTGGAATCTTTGTGGCTATACCCCGTCTGATGAAGGGGAGCTCTTTTCTGATTCAGGCTCATCTGATGAGAGACCAAGGGGTCATGATGATTCTGGCTCTGACACCTGGGCCCCAGATGACACTGACAGATTATTGACCTAGATTTTTGAGGTTCTGTCCATCTCTCTCCCTGTTGCGGCTCCCAGGCAAAGAGGGGAGCTTTTCCATACAGCTAAATCACGTTTGGAATTTCCCGAGCAGGCACATTTCCATAACCTTGTGCTCAAGGAATGGGAGCGTCCCAGTAAACTTTCCGGGGTTCCAAAAAGTTGGGATAGGAAGTATCCCTTTCCGGCTGAGGTGGTTAAATGTTTTTTCATCCCCCGAGGTGGATGCCCCGATCCTAGGGCTGTCTAAAACCTCTGTCATGCATTCCCCTGACTCTATTACTCTGCGGGATGCTGGGGACCAGCGCATTGACCAGCTGGCATCCCACGCCTTTGCATGTGCGGGGACCGCGCTGCACCCGGTCTGTGCCTCTGCCATTATTGCTGTGGCCACTAGAACCCTTATCAGAAATATGCTTGATAGTGCCCCTGATGATTTGCCTTGTGAAGTGTTTAATGCATTCTCCAGTTGTGATGTTTTTGTAAATTTTGTCCTCTCTGCCATGGATGACACCATCAGAATGTGTGCCAGAACGTCTGCCCTTGTGGTGGCTATACGCCGCTCGGTTTGGCTGCGCCAGTGGGCTGCTGACAACGCTGCCAAGAAGGCCCTCACTGGCTTTCCCTTTAAAGCACTGCGCCTGTTTGGGGACCGCCTGGACCTTTTTGCTAAGGGAGGCAGGTTACCCCAGTGCAGGCAATCTCGGCCCTTTCGGGGTCAAGGTTCCTTCTCCTTCCCTTACCGTGGTGCAAGACAGGGAAGGGGGGTTTCCTTTCCTGGGGCCCGGGGAGATTTCTGGGGTAGAGACAGAGGACGTGGACGTCCTGGCTCCTCCTGGGGTCCCAAAGCAAAATCCTCTCCCAAGCCCCCTCAGGCATGATGGGGCACCCTCACCCATCCGGGTGGGGGGACGGCTGCAGCACTTTGCTCACGTCTGGAGGCTTCATGTCTCAGACTGATGGATTCAGGAGGTAGTGTCCTCCGGTTACAAGTTGGAGTTTGCTGCTGATCCCCCTCCAAGATTCATCAGATCCCGGATTCCTCAGGACCCTGTGTCAGCTCAGGAGCTAGTGCAAGCTGTGCAAGGCCTCCTGGAGCTGGGGGTCATCTGCCAGGTCCCCTTAAGAGAAAAAGGCATGGGTTTTTATTCCAACCTATTCACTGTACCCAAGAAAGATGGTTCTGTCAGGCCCATCCTGGACTTGATGATCCTCAACAAGTTTGTCAGGGGCAGGCGCTTTCGCATGGAAACTCTGCGCTCTGCCATCAGTTCCCTGCGCCAAGAGGATTTCATGACTTCTGTGGACATCAAAGATGCTTATCTTCATATTCCTGTGTTCCCAGGTCATCAAAGGTTCCTCAGGTTCGCTCTGATGGATCAACACTACCAGTTTGTGGCCTTGCCCTTCGGCCTCACTTCAGCTCCCAGGGTGTTCACCAAAGTGCTGGCTGGCATGTCTCTGCTTAGATGTCAGGGCATCCACGTGCTTCCCTATCTGGACGACATGCTCATCACTTCCCAGTCTCTACATCTCTACATCGGGCAGAGTTGGATACTCAGCTGGTGGTGTCCACTCTGGAGTCATTTGGATGGGTGATCAACCACCCCAAGTCCTCACTGTCCCCTTCCTTGGTAACTCCATTCCTAGGAATGAATCTGGATACAGTTCAGGCAAGGATCTTCCTTCCTGTAGTCTGATTGCACAGGCTCAGTCCCTACTAGCTTGTCCCCATCCCTCCATCAGGCAGGGGATGCAGCTGGTGGGCCTGATGGTGGCATGCTTCGAAGCGGTCCCCTTACGCTCAGTTCCACTTGAGGCCCCTGCAACTTCACCTATTGTCAGTATGGGACAAGGACCCAGCGTCCCTGGACAGGGTCTGTGTGCTCTCCCCCCTGGTCAGGAGGTCCCTCTTGTGGTGGATGGACTCAAGGAACCTGTTGGGGGGCAGATCCTTTCTTGCCCCTTCCTGGGAGACGGTCACCACGGATGCCAGTCTGTCAGGTTGGGGGGGTTTCTGGAAGTCCCTGCGGTTCCAGGGGAGGCGGGGCCGTCATGAGGCCCAAACACCTATCAATGTCTTGGAACTGTGGGCGATCAGGCTAGTACTGGCTCACTTGACTACTCACCTTCGGGGCCTGCCTGTTCAGGTGCGCTCGGACAACCAGACGGCAGTTGCCTACATCAATCATCAGGGAGGGACCCGGAGCAAGGGGGCCCTCCAGGAAGCGTCTCTGATCCTGACTTGGGCGGAGGCCAATGTCCCCTGCATATCAGCTGTGTACATTCCGGGGGTGGAAAATCGCCTGGCGGACTCTCTGAGCAGGGGCACCTCTCGCCAGGGAGAATGGTCCCTATGCAGCAGGGTGTTTTAATCTCTGTGTCACCGTTGGGGCCAACCAGATGTGGATCTGTTTGCATCCCGCCACAAGCACAAGCTCCCAGCTTTTGTCTCTCTGTCCCAGGGATCCTCTGGCCTTGGCCTCGAATGCGCTAGCAATGTCATGGCAGGACTTTCAGTTCCTGTATGTCTTCCCTCCAATCCCCCTGCTGGGCACGGTTCTGCGCAAGATTGCTCTGGAAGGGGTGCCAGCAATTCTGGTGGCCCCCAGGTGGCCAAGAATAGTATGGTTCGCAGACGTGGTACAGTTGGCAGTAGATCAGTTACTCTCTGCCCTTGGTGCCAGATCTGCTCACTCAGGGCTCACTACGCCATCCCCATTTACAAACTCTGGCTTTGACGGCTTGGCTGCTGAAACCTCCATCTTGATGGAGAAGGGGCTGTCTGCCTCGGTTGTTGATACCATGATAAAGGAAGAAGTCTTCCTCTTCCATTTATTACAGGGCTTGGCTTGCCTACATTGACTGGTGTGAGTCTAAGTCTCTTCCCTGTCGTGTCTTCTCCATTCCCAGGATTCTGGAGTTCCTGCAGCATGGGTTGGAGATGGGGCTCCAACTCAGTACTCTGAAGGGTCAGGTTTCTACCCTGGCTATTTTCTTCCAGAAGTCCTTTGCTCAGCACCCTCTGATCAGGACTTTTTTTTCCAGGGGGTCACTCATGTGCGCCCCCCACGTAAGCCTATGGTGCCTGTTTGGGATCTGAACTTGGTTCTGTCAGCCTTGCAGGGTTCTCCCTTTGAACCTGTGCAGGATGCTGCCTTGGCCATTCTTACGCTCAAGGTTGTATTTCTGGTGGCTATCACTTCTGTCAGGCGTGTGTCTGAGTTGGCGGCGCTTTCCATTCAGCCCCTCTACTATGAGAGACACCAGGACAAGGTGGTGTTTCGTTTCAAACCTGACTTTCTGCCTAAGGTAGTGTCTGCCTTTCATTTGAATCGGGATATTGTTCTTCCTTCTTTGTGCCCTAATCCTAGTAATGCTAAGGAGAGGGTTTTGCACTCTTTGGATGTGGTTAGGTGTCTGAAGTACTATCTGGTGGCTACTGCACCTTTCAGGAAAACTGATGCTCTTTTTGTTGTCCCTTCTGGTCCTAGGAAGGGTTTGGCTCCTACCAAGTCTACTATTAGCAAGTGGATTCGTCAGGCTTTGATTCAGGCCTACTCTGCTAAGGGGAAGAATCCCTCCTTCCGCCTTACTGCTCATTCCACTCGTGCTATTGGGGCCTCTTGGGCTTTTCAGCACCAGGCTTCTGTTGAACAAGTTTGTAAGGCCGCTACTTGGTCTTCTGTTCATACCTTTTCAAAGTTTTACAAGGTTGATGTTAGGGCCTCAGCTGATGCAGCTTTTGGCTGAAAGATTCTGCAGGCGGCAGTGGTTCAAACTGTCTGCTGCTGATTTTTCTTGGGGATCCCACCCTACTTATGGACACTGCTATTGGATGTCCCAACTGTAAGTATTAGATTTGGAGCAGGACGTACTGTATACTAAGAATAATATAATTCTGTGATTACTCACCTGTAGAATTGGTATTATGAGTATACAGTACGTCCTGCTCCAACCTGCCCTTGGTTGCATTATCTTGGATCCCCTGTATGGTGATTGTTATCCTTGTTATAGTTGATAGTTTGGATTGTTTAATTCTCCCGGATTCTCATTAACTGCTTTTCAATGCTGGGGATTTGTGGGAGGTCCCTGGGTATTTGAGTGGCCGGGAGGAGCCTATTTTTGATGTCTCGGCAGTCCAGCGCCATCTGGCGGAGTATATCCCAACTGTAAGTATTAGATTTGGAGCAGGACGTACTGTATACTCATAATACCAATTCTACAGGTGAGTAATCACAGAATTGTATTATTCTTTATGTTTTGAGAGATGCTGCCATTTATATGTGAGGAATATTAAGTTATATAAATTAGAAATGACCCGTAAACTTAGAAAAATAAGTATTGCATTATTTTGAGGTGAATTTTAAAAGCCCTGCTGCTAAGCCTTCAATGTGAAAGGGTGCAGCGACCGTGAGAGAAGAAGCATGGGGGAACATATTAGCTGAAAATCGGCAATACAGAAACATTTATATGCTCTGCGGCACAAATATTGATGTTTATTTTACTAGTAATGCTCCTTACACTAAGGCTTTTGATGGGAGGCCAAGCTACAGTGCCCTGCTTTTAATAAGAAAATGAGAGCTTAGCAGCCCCATGGGCTTTATTTTTAACAGCCAAATCTGGCCTAGACAGTTGGGTGAGGGTTTGAATTTGGCATTAGATTAACTATGATGTCCTGTTTAACAGCTAATTTTTGTTTTTGCTATCCAAAGCCCTGACTCAAGATGTTATAGGTGCCACTTTCAAGGGGATCTCCAGCCAGAGGCTGCAGGGAACTCGACTTGCAAAAAAACTATTTGAGATGCTGTGTAAAGAATCCAAGAATGCATTGACTGGAAATCTTAATTAACCATATTTTATTTACATTAGAACATAGAACACATATAAGAAGTTGAATGTTGGACATTTTCCCATTTCATTTAGAAATTGATGACGGGGATACATCTGAGGGGCATGTCTCCTTTTGTATATAGAATATAAGGATAACAACCATTAATTTTAAAGAGGAACTATGGTCAGAAATGACTACAGTCCCTTTTTAATATGCAGCAGTGGGGCAGTTGTGCCTGCTGACGGGTAATCGCGTCTTCTGGGATCCTCCTAAAGCTGCTGTGAAGCTGCATGGCCAGCGCTGATAGGCTGCTCGCAGTCGCACGGGAATCCAGAAGAGGTTTGAATCAGATCTGCATTTTTTTTATCTTAGAGCTGCGATTCATAGTGGGGGAACCCTCCTAAATATTTAAAGATTGTTATCTATATATACTGGTCCCACCCTGTGGATTATGCCCAATTCATTAATATAGACTTCTTATCTAAGTGGGAGGAGTTTCTTTAGCTATTTTTATGGGTACTTCTTTTAATACTATTTCTGACGATAGTTCTTCTTTAATATTTTCTGTGTATTTTTACACCTTGGGGAGTTGGTTCTCATTGTTTTCATGGTGATTGCCCATTGTGAAACATAAATATGGAGGCATGCAGATAGGAAATGGTGTCCTGTGAACCTCATTCCCTAATGTTGTTGCTCCCATTAGAGGACCTGGTCAGGGCCTGGGAATTGGCCACCTTTCTTGCATATAGATTATGTGCCGCCTGCCACCTGCTCTCACCTCTCCTATTCCATGCCAGTTCACAGGACCCCATCTCCTATAGTCATGGCTGCATATCTATGCATGTCTATGTTTCACAAAGCATTTGCAATGACTGCCACATGACCACTAGGCCACCTCTTAATATATGAGATATTCTTGGTGTGCCACACACCCCGCTTCACTTTTAAATATTCTTCACTTAATGGGTTAACTCACCGCCAGGTGACGCAGTGCATAGAGGAAGTCTTGTAACGAGCCCCCTTCCGGCCTATATATACCTGGTACCTCCCTTCAATCACCAGTATTTTTCTCTCTGCTTGACGACAAGACAGAAGATTGAAGTCTCCTGCTTACAGGTAGCCGGGGTCTTACCCCGGCACCCCCCTTTTGGTCTATTTCTGCCCGGTTTGAGTGTTTATACCTTGATGGTGGAATGGAAGCCTCCCAGCCTAGGCTGCTCACTGGGCAAATGGTAGATGGCACTTTAAGTGCCTAGGAGCTCATCTCCTACCGCTCGACCTCATGCGTGGGGCAATGCGGCTATCCGGCATGGTGATCCGGAAATGGGATGCCCCTGTCCCGAGGGTCCCCGTAGCCCCTTTCTCTCCCGTTACGGTCCCTTCTCCCTTCACTATGGGGGGGGGGGGGGGTAGAGGGATGTGTATTGTGTGTATGGTTTACTGAATGTTCATGTGTTTTGTTTATTTCAACGTTGTCAGGCTGCACTGCAAGTGAGTGTGCATATGGCCTGACTTTGGTTCCTCCTTATATGGCAGTCTCTGTTTTGCGGGCTACTGCTGCTGGCCTGTAGAGCCAGAGCTTTAGGGGTGACCGGGGCAGGCTGTATGGTGTCAGGCTTGCTTATGGCTGCCTGCGCTTTCCTCACCTTGTCCAGCTCCCCTCCCCCCTCCGCTTTTCTCCTTTGTTTTAATCGGCCACTCCCGCCTTCGCTGACATTTTCTGCCTGTCTCCACCACCTCTTTGGTTGGGTGCTGGGCTTTTGTAAGCCTTACTGGGGCAGGTAAGCGGCCTCACCTGGTGGGGCCGTCTATATTTTTATGGGTTTGACTGTTTATTAAAAAGTAATATATTTAATGGAAATATACTTTTGTTTAAAAAAAAAAAAAGGGGGAAAAATATATAAGGAGGAAAATCAGAGGCCAGTTTTATTGTCTCTTCAAAGCACTTGGTGCTGTGTATGTATGTTATATTGCATGTTGCCATTGGTTTCTGGGGGTTTTTACTGTTGGTTGTTTTTTCCCCACAGATCCTGGGATTCCTTCAATTAGTAGTCTCCCAGTTCTTTATTGCCTGGCTAGTCTCTTTTTCTCCTAAATTGGGACATATTTATTTATATATACTTGCGTATATATATTTAAAAAAAAATATATATATACAATCTATATTTATATATAGATTATTAAGGGGGACCTTCCTTTTTGAAAAAAAAAAAAATATATATATATAAATAAAAATCCTCCCTTCCGGGACATTTACAAATAAGGGGGCATCCCGGGTTGGCTTATGCCTAAAAGCCCAAATATTGCGAATACCATAAATCACCATATGGAGGCTTCCGTTATTGCCGGAAACGGTTCTTATGAGCCATTCGGGGGGTGCGTAAGTTGTGGGGCTCTACTCCCAGCTGATGATGTCTTTATCTGCATCCCTTGTGCAAAGCAGACTATTGCGCGCCAGTCCGTTGCTTCGGCTGCGGGCCCATCGCATCCTTCATCATCGCCTACCTCGCCCTCCCTGTTCCGGACCCCGCATGACACTGTCAAAAGTGGGGATTCGCAGTCCGAGGTGGCGGCACGGTCGGCCAGCCCCTGGAAAGTAGTGCCCGTTAAAGCAGGGTTAAAGGCGGCTGCAAAACGGAGGCACCTGACTCTGGTACCTTCGGCTCCACAGGACGAGTTATGTGAGCCTGTGGAATGGTCCGATGGATCCCCGGATGAGGAAGATTTCCTGTTGGAGTCAGATGAGCCTGCAGATCAGCTTGAGGCTGATGCGATTGGCGATTGGTCGGAGGGGGTTGTTTTTGACACTCCCTCCATTCTGGCTCAAATGTTTAAAATTTTGAATTTAGATCCACCTGAGGCTGTCACCCTGCCAAAGGGTCAGTTGTTTAAAGAACCTCAGCCGCGTTGGGTTTTTCCCAGACAACACCACTTGAGAGGGTGGTCCTTAGGGAATGGGAACATCCCACGCGGGTTATCTGCTATCCCTTCCAGTTGGGATAAGCGTTATCCTTTTCCACCAGAGTTGGTAAAGCTTTGGTCTGACGTCGATACCCCTGTGCTAGGGCTCTCCAGCACGGCCATGGTACAGTCTGCTGAGACCACTGTCCCTAAAGATGGGGAAGATCATCTTTACGCGCGCCATGGTTTTATCTATTCCGGGTCAGCATTGCGCCCGGTGTGTGCTTCAGCCCTTCTTCTATTGGCGATTAGGTCTTTAATTCAGGGGCTATATGAGGATCTTAATCCCGCTTGTAAACAGTTTACTGCGCTTAAGCAGTGTGAATCTTTTGTGTCCTATGTCCTATCCGCTCAGGACGTTGCGCTGGCTATGAGTAGCAAGGCAGTGGCTATGCTGGTGGCTATTCGCCGGTCAGTATGGCTGCGTCAGTGGTCGGCGGACGCAGTTTCTAAGAAGATGCTCACAGCTCTCCCCTTTTTGGGGTTGCGTCTGTTTAGGGAGAAAATTGATTCAGTCGCAAAGGGTGGTAAGATGCCACAACGCAAGAGGCCTTGTGGCCCCTTTAGGGGGGCAGGTTCCGGTAGGCCTTCCTTTCGAGGATTCAGAGCGGGCAGGGGGGCTTCCTTTCCCGCTACCAGAGGTGCAGGTTGGACTCGGGGGAAGGGGCCGTGGCCGGCCCACTCAGTCCTGGGGCACCAAGCCCAAACCTGCTGATAAGCCCTCTCAGCAATGAGGGGCTGCCCTCACCCGTGCGGGTGGGGGGACTATGGCGACACTTCTCCCAGGTTTGGAACCAAGTGGTTCCAGGCAGATGGATCCAGGAGGTAGTGTCTGTCGGTTACGACCTGGAATTCGAGTCCCTGACAAAGATGGGTCGGTTCGTCCCGGCCTGGACTCTCATCAACACAGAGTGTTTCTTCCTTTTGCCCAAATTCACACGAGAACGCTTCAGCTTTTTCTGTTAGCGTCTTGGGACCAGCAGCCTCGGTCGCTGGATCAGTCCTTCCAGTTGTCCTCCCGGGTCCGGCAGTCCCTCCTGTGGTGGTTGGTCTCGACCAATCTGGTGTAGGGCAGGTTTTTCCTGACCCTCCTTTGGAAAATTGTCACAGCGGACGCCAGTCTGTCGGGATGGGGCGGATTCTGGAAGGAGCTGCAGTTTCAGGGGCAGTGGGGACCTCAAGAGGCCCACTTACCCACCAATATTCTGAAACTGAGAACCATCCGTCGGGTGCTTGCTCTCCTGACTCAGCACGTTCTGGGCCTTCCGGTCCAGGTGCGTTCAGACAATCAAACAGCGGTTGCTTACATCGGTCATCAGGGAGGGACTCGCAGTCTGAGTGCTCTCAGAGAAGTGTCCCTGATCCTGACCTGGGCGGTGTCCCATGTTCCTTGTCTCTCGGCGGTTTGCATTCCAGAGGTGAAGAACCAGGTAGCGGACCGGTTGAGCAGGGGCTCTCCCCGTCTGGGAGAATGGGCTCTCCATCCGCGGGTGTTTCGCTCACCGTGTCTCCGATGGGGGACCCCGGAGGTGGACCCGTTTGCCTCTCGCAGGCTCCCGAACTTCGTATCGCTCTCCCAGGATCCTCTGGCTCTGGCAGTGGACGCCATGTCCCTGAGCTGGGGAGTTCTGGGATTTCTATACCTGTTTCCTCCGATGCCCATGCTGGGCAGGATGCTTCAGAAGTTGGCTCTGGAAAAGGTGTCCGCCGTTCTCGTGGCCCCAAGGTGGCCAAGACGAGTGAGGTTCACAGACATCGTTCGGCTGGCAGTGGACCAGTTCGTTCTGCCTCTTCGGCCCGATCTGCTCACTCAGGGTCAATTGTGTTACCCCAATTTACCAGCGCTGGGTTTGATGGCCTGGCTGCTGAAACCTCCATCCTGAAGGAGGAGGGTCTTTCTGATTCAGTCATTAAGACTCTGATCAGTGCCCGGAAGAGGTCTTCTTCCATCACCTACTATAGGACTTGGAAAGCCTATATCGCTTGGTGTGAGATAAGATCTTTTCCTTGTAGGGTCTTTTCGGTCTCCAGGATTCTGGAGTTTTTACAATCAGGGCTGGACTCTGGTCTCCAGCTAAGTACGTTGAAAGGGCAGGTCTCTGCCTTATCTATCTTTTTTCAGAAGCGTGTTGCGCTTAAGCCTTTAGTTAAAACTTTTTTCCAGGGGGTTACGCATGTGCGGCCTCCCAGGAAACCATTACTCCCGGTTTGGGATTTGAATTTGGTTCTTTCTGCTCTTCAGGCTCCTCCTTTTGAGCCTTTGCAAGATATTGCTTTGTCTACCCTGACTCAGAAGATTGTCTTCTTGGTAGCGATCACTTCGGTCCGGCGTGTCTCGGAGTTGGCGGCTTTGTCTATCCAGGCGCCTTACTTTGAGAGGCATCAGGATAAAGTGGTCTTTCGGTTCAAGCCAGACTTTCTTCCTAAGGTTGTTTCTGCTTTTCATTTGAACCAAGATATTGTTCTTCCCTCCTTGTGTCCTAATCCTAAGAATGACAAAGAGAGGGTTTTGCATTGTTTGGATGTAGTACGCTGTGTTAAGTACTACTTGATTATCACGTCTCCTTTTCGTAGGACGGATTCCTTTTTTGTTGTGCCCCATGGGCCTAAGAAGGGTTTGGCACCAGCCAAATCTGCCATTAGCAAATGGATACGTCAGGCCGTTACTGCGGCCTATTCTGCTAAGGGAAGAGTTCCCCCTTTTCGAATCACTGCTCATTCTACTCGCGCCGTTGGGGCGTCTTGGGCTTTTCAGCACCAAGCTTCTGTTGAACAAGTTTGTAAGGCCGCCACTTGGTCTTCTGTTCATACTTTTTCTAAGTTTTACAAAGTTGATGTGCGAGCCTCAGCGGATGCTGTTTTTGGCCGCAAAGTTCTGCAGACTGCAGTCATTTAAGTTATGCTTCACCTGGCCTTGAGATGCCCATCCCTTGTGGACACTGCTTTTGGATGTCCCATTAAGTGAAGAATATTTAAAAGTGAAGCGGGGTGTGTGGCACACCAAGAATAATACCATTTTGTGAGTACTCACCTGAAAAATGGATATTGTTGGTGTGCCACACACCCCGCTTCACTCCCACCCTTTTCGGTATTTCCGAAGCCTTTCTATGGTGAAGCTTTTTATTTATATCAAATTGATTTTGAGGTTACCGGTGGAATACTGGTACCTTGTCTTTCTGCTTTTTTAATATACTGGTGATTGAAGGGAGGTACCAGGTATATATAGGCCGGAAGGGGGCTCGTTACAAGACTTCCTCTCTGCACTGCGTCACCTGGCGGTGAGTTAACCCATTAAGTGAAGAATATTTAAAAGTGAAGCGGGGTGTGTGGCACACCAACAATATCCATTTTTCAGGTGAGTACTCACAAAATGGTATTTTCAAAATAATTGCTTTCTGGCAACATTTTACACAGCACCCCAACTGTTTTGGGATTGGTGTTGTATAAGAGAGATCACATTCTAGGTCAGATAAGCTATGGAGACTCCAACTATCACAATATAGTGGACAGTAGCTAGTGGCATAGCCAAGAGAATACAGTTAAACATTATCTTCACTGCCTCTGTTCTATAGTAGAATGTAATTATCTCAATGTGTTTATTAAATAATAAAATGCTGACTGTAAAAGCTTAGTGGAGCTTACCAACAATAGCAGCATTGTTATCCTGACTGTCTTAACCCATTACTCAGCTATATACATGTAGTGGCAGTGCAGAGATATTACCCATTAAATGATAATGACACACAATTTACAGGGAGAGGACGCTTAACTGCTGATGTATAATTGTACATCACATCTTTTTATAGAAAATGACTAAGCAAAGGTTAAATGCTACTGAACTTGAACATAAGATGCAATATAGCACATAAAATCTGCACCTGGCTATACACATATAGATTATTTTGACTAGATTTGGCCAGCTTATGTCTAAAAGTAGGTGATTAAACCGGGTCACCATATGGTCAGTCCAATGCAGAAAATGCACTACACAATCTAAAGCTAATATAACCATATGAGCTAACAAGACTAAACCCAAATACACATCATTTTCTATATTATAATCAGTAAGGGATCTTTGTTATATTTAGTGGAGATTGTAAACTCTGATTGTGAAGTGCGTGGCCAGAATTCGGCTATATTCAGAGATTGCATTTACAGCCTGATGCATTCTGTCTAAGAATGGAGGAACCTGTTGAAATTCGGGTTTGACTGAACCAAAAATGGCTGTAAAATAGGGGTAGCAAGGGTTAGAGAACAGCAAATCGAGGGGAAAGCCAGGGTGATTGCCCTGTACAAAATGGGATGGGAAAAGTACCGAAAACAATAACAAAAAATTTAATAAATGCATAAAAAAACTTCAAAATCAAAATATACATGTTTTAATGGGTGTCAGAGGGCACATTATGGGGTCAAACCAGGGAGATTGTCCTGCACAAAACAGGGTAGAGAAAGTTATCTAATCGCATACAGAAAACAACAACATTAGAGAAATACATACAAAATTAAATAAAAAATATAAATAACATTTATTTTTCACAAGTGTCGGACTAGGAGGCCAATTTGGGGGTTGCACCAGGGCACAAAATATGCTAGAGAAAGAACTAAAAATAATAAAAGAAAACTAAAGCATTAGAGAATAGATATTTTATTGACCAGGTGAATAAGGAGAGGGGAGTCCATTTCATTGAACCTTCCATGGACAGGTGGCTCACATGCTGAGGGACAGCTAGGAACAAAGGAACCTCTGCTAACTGTCATTTTCAGGCCACTTCCAGGAACAGGCTGCTCATATACCGAGGAGGACAGGCCACTATCGGTAAGTTTCAAAAATTAGGAAATTAGCAAATAAAGGACAGAGATGGGACCGTTCTGATGATGATGGAACTGATGCTGCAGGGAGAGGACATGTTAGATATGTGCCTGCTACACATTTCTCTGGTGCCAGCAGGTGCCAGGCTTTGCAGCATATTCTTGTAGGCCCAATACCGCTGCCAAAATGGTGAGGCAAGACCAAGTTTGGGCATTAATAGATTAGATCAGGGGTTCCCAACAGGTGGCACTAGAGGTGCTCACAGATAATGCTTGGCAAAGCTGCAAACTTGTCCTGCATTTGTACCCTAACCTGATCTGATCAAGTATGATTTGCACCATACATAAAAAACGACAATTTTTGTGTGATTCATTTATTCTTTAAAAATGTATTTTGTGTGTTTTTACTAAGGGTGTAGGTGACTGATAATGCTCCACACCACCTAGGTGGTACTTTATTTAATCAGAAAATGGAAAGTGATACTTGATGGAAAAAGGTTGGGAACCCCTGGATTAGATGACACACAGTGCTTCAAGTTCCAGTTTACCAGGGACCTGCAAAGCAAACAAAAAAAACATTGTTCCTATTATTATCGTTTATTTATAGAGCGCTATTGTATTCTGTGGCACTGTACAAACTAAAATCACAGAAGGGGGGGGGCTATAATTAATCTTCACTATGTCCATTCCCAGGAACCTGCAAAGCACACTGAAAAACATTGTTAGTATTATAATTCTATATTTTTTTTATTTTTATTTCCATCACTTTTATTGTCTCCACTTCTCCACCTTACCCTTCTTCAAATCAGCAAGGCCATTTCAGCCAAAGTCAGGGATCAGTCACTAATACTCTTTGATGACACCCTTAGCTGTGATTCCATGGCCATCCACATGCCCCTGCCCCAGTTGAAGACATAGGGGTTCCCAGATGTCTAACAACTTGTGTTGAAGGATGAGGACATGGACATCAGACCATCACAGGATATATACGATGAGGATGAAACCCAAGAGCTGACTGCTGCAGCTTTCTGCAATGTGGAGGTTGAGAAGGAGGGTAGCGAGGAGAAGTGGTGGTTTTGGTGGAAGTGGTGATGGCCACCTAGCCCCGGTAGCCCACCACGCCAGAGACTGAACATTGCAAAAGCTGGCTCAAAGGATCTTACAAGCATGGCATTTTTTCAAACAATGTACAGACCACAAGTCTCAGGTAATTTGCACGCTGTGCCACCAGTACACTGGTCCTAGTACAAATAGGTACAAATAGTAATGGTAATCTGTACGCTGTGCCACCAGTCACTGATGAGGGATAATTGTGAATAATATCTGCACAATGTCCCTCACCAGGGACCTGCAAAGCAAACATTGTTATTATTGTTTATTTATACAGTGCTGTTTTATTCTGTGGTGCTGTACAAACTAAAAATTAAAGGAGGATAGGACACTGAATAATCTTCACTACATTCATGGCCAAGAACCTGCAAAGCAATGAGAAAAACATTCTTAGTATTATTATGTGCATCCAGAAGCAGACACAGAGTGGTTGTTGATGTTGAACCGGAAGCCCGGCAAGGTGGTGTGTGACAATGAGCTGAACCTAGTAGTATCCTTGGGCCGAGCTGATGGCTGGCGCATGTGCTTGACAGTGGCTTTCCAGCTCCAGAATGCCCTGGTGAGTCGGAGTGCAGACCAACAGCACTTCACCACCAATTAGTGGGCCGCCATGAGAGACATTTGAGACGTGCTGCTGTGCTTGTAATATGCCACCAATACGGTCAGCGCTGATCATGCCATTGTCAGAGCTAACATCCCCATCCTTCGTCTGCTAGAAACAAAACACTCCAAAAAAATAACAAAAAAAAATAATATTGCCACAGGAGGAAGCAGAGGAGGAAGAGGGAGGCACATTTACATAGGTGTAGGACTAGTCCACGTGTGCTTATAGGGTGGGTTGCTGACAGTGGCCATCCAAGGGACAGTTTTAAAGGCATTGGAGGAGGACTTTTCCTCACAGCAGGGTGGCATCCAGTGCAGCCCACGGGCATCACTGGAGTGTGGCTGGGGGGATGCGGAGGAGGAGACACCTCCCACTGAGGTGCCCACCCTGCTGGATCCCCACTATAAGGATAACATCACCTCCTTGATTCCAGCAATGGAGCAGCATAGAAAGATGAGGGAGTAGAAATGGCGGACGCACTATTGGTAGAGTTTCCAGCTGAATTTTAGGGCCTTGGCACCAGTCACTGAAACTTGGTAAATCTCTGCACGACGTCCATAACCGGGGACCTGAAAAGATACCCAAAACTATTTTTAGTATTATTAAAAATTATGTTATTAAAATAAATACATGCAAACACCTGAGGCTCCCCCAATGCTTCCATTGTCTCAGCCCCTAATGTCGCCTCCACAAGGCCACCTGTTTCCCCCCAAAAGGAGGATGTAACTGCCCACTGGGTTAATGTACTGGCGCCTGAGCCCAAGTCGTGAAGCGATTTGGCACATATACTTCCACCACCCAGGAATGCCAGACATCACTTGTTGTCTCCGGTTGCCTCCTACTCTGCTTCCTCCCCTCCTGCCTCCTAATCCAGTTAGTGCTTGCAACACTATTTTGAGTCCAGCCATGTTGGACTCAAAATAAGTTTCAAAAATTAAGAAATTAGCAAATAAAAGACAGAGATGGGACCGTGGTGGTGCTGCCAGGCTTTGCAGCGTATTCTTGTAGGCCCAATACTGCTGCCAAAATGGTGAGGCAAGACCAAGTTTGGGCATTAATAGATTAGATCAGGGGTTCCCAACTAGAGGTGTTCACAGATAATACTTGACAAAGCTGCAAACTTGTCCTGCATTTGTACCCTAACCTGATCTGACCTGATCAAGTATGATTTGCACCATACATAAAAGGCTTGATTCAGAGAGACATAACAAACCAGTCGTATCAGTGCCGCTTTTTGTATTATGTTCGAACGTTCGCACTCTCGTATGCATATGCAAGTGATTCTTTGCATTTATACGTTTCCTTCGGGAAAGTGGCCGTCCGTTCGTATGTTAAAGTACGAGATCGAGTATGTCATTTATCCGCGTGACTTTTCCGATTCCTTTTCTCTGGTTGCAACGGCAGCATTCGTTTTTAACACTTTCCCATCGTCTACCTCAACCAATCCCTTGCGTTTTCCGAGCATTTTTAATCGGATTTGTAATAAAATATTCGTCTGGACCCACAAACTTACGATCCTGCGCCTGCGCAATACAGACTTAAATCATTAAACTGTTCGCACACATATATGTGTTTCCATATCTAGCACTAACAAGCTCACCCCAACCACTTCCTGCTTATGTTTTTCTTCAGTTAGCGCACCTTAAAGCTCACCCCAACCACTTCCCGGTCATGTCACTGTTGCTTTATTCAACAGTAATTTACCCTTTGTTTCTTGTCAATGTATTTGTGCTAATAATTGACACAGGAATTATTGGGTATTTTTCTTTGTTTTATTATTGTAACCAGCCATTTTCGTTTGGCTTTTTTTGGGGGGCTTATTTGTAATGTAAAACGATTTTTAAGAAGTAATTAAAAACTATTTACAAAATTTGCGAAATTTTAAAAATTAAATAATAAATATTAGAAAACTATATACAAATAAACTGGGCCAGGACCAAGGACACTACTCTTCATCTTCTGTTGTCCCCAACGTGTCACGCATCGCGTGCAGATCAGCCACCAACTCAAGGACCCTCCGATTCAGCTCCGCCAGTCTTTGACGTGTGGTCCCTGTAACAATTTTTTGGCCACAAATTAGTAGGCTAACTATACATGTTTGGCACCTGTGGATTTAATGTTTATTAGTTTTACAAACCAAGAAAAGCGACATGTAATTATTTAAATTCATTAATCCAATGAAGTGGGCACAGGTAAGTCTGTCAAGTCATTAATCCAATGAAGTGGGCACAGGTAAGTCTGTCAAGTCATTAATCCAATGAAGTGGGCATGTCGGCAATATTATAAAAACCAAGCTTAATGGCGTTTCTGGCTACCATATCATCTGGGAAAAAAATATATTTGGGTATTAGGGTAGCCATGCCTTCCAAAAAATGTGATAGTGCGCGGCTCAGCGTAGGCTGTGAGATCCCCACGGAGAGGGCACCCAGCCTCTGGAACGAGCCGTTCGCCAAAAATTGCAGGCAGCCAAGCATCTTGGTCATACCTGAAATTGCTTGCCCCTTCCTTGTGGTGCGGGCTAACCATGGCCGCAGCTCACTATACAATTTATGGAGGGAAGTGCGATTAAGCCTGGTCAGCTCGAACAGCTCAACGTCATGCATGCCATTGATGTTCATGCGTCGCCGCCGGTGCAATCTGGCCTCTGACCTCAGGATCACATCAATGCCAAACAGAAGAAGAGCTTGATGCTCTTCAAAGTCACTCTCCATCACGCTTGGCTGCCTAGTCCCGAGGTCAAAAAGGTGCCGTAAGACGCTCGACAAGGAAATGGCTATATGGCCGTCGGAATACTTGGCAATCAGCTCTCTGAATTAATCGCCAGCCCATTGCAATGACGTAAATAATTTGACCGATCGAAACATTTACGATTTCGAAGGAAAAAAGTCCCGAAGTAGCGTAAAACCACAAATTTAAGTTCGATGGACGAAAGAACATATACGTCTATGTTCGAACGTTCGTGCGAGTCGAAAATACCCCAAAAAAAAGGAAAAAATGACAAACACCCAACAAAACTTTCGATTTCAAATACGAACATAATGACATTTGGGATTTTGAATCGACCCTAAAAAACGAAAATTTTTGTGTGATTCATTTATTCTTTAAAAATGTATTTTGTGTGCTTTTATTAAGGGTTTAGGTGACTGATAATGCTCCACACCACCCAGGTGGTACTTTATTTAATCAGAAAATGGAAAGTTATACTTGATGGAAAAAGGTTGGGAACCCCTGGATTAGATGCTTCAAGTTCCAGTTTACCAGGGACCTGCAAAGCAAACAAAAAAACATTGTTCGTATTATTATCGTTTATTTATAGAGCGCTATTGTATTCTGTGGCACTGTACACTCCAGTGATGCCCGTGGGCTGCACTGGATGCCACTCTGCTGTGAGGAAAAGTCCTCCTCCAATGCCTCTAAAAACCCAAGTGCTGAAGCGATTTGGCACATATACTTCCACCACCCAGGAATGCCAGACATCACTTGTTGTCTCCGGTTGCCTCCTACTCTGCTTCCTCCCCTCCTGCCTCCTCATCCAGTTAGTGCTTGCAACACTATTTTGAGTCCAGCCATGCTGGAATGGCGGTGCTGAACTTCATCTGTCTGAGTAAAAAACCACACATCACCCAGGAGCTGTGGACTGGCATCCAGGAGCAAACAGATGAGTGGTTGCTGCCGCTGAACGCTGGGCAGAACCTAGTAGCAGCCTTGGGGCGAACTGGGTTGAGGCACATCCGTTGGCTGGAACATGTGCTCAACTTGTTGGTGCAAAGCTTATTTGCCCATTATCCAGACATATTGGAGCTGCAGCATAAAGTGTGTGCCATGTGTGCGCATTTTTGACATTCACACCCTGCGGCTGCTTGCCTATCTGCACCTTTTGCCTTCCCACACACTGCCTCATAGGTGATTTGCCACTTTACATACTGTATGTTGAAATGGGTGTGTGAGCAGCAACAGCAGCCAATAGTGGAGTTCCAGCAGGCAAGTCAGCAAATTGGACACGTGGCAAGAGCTTGCCCTCTATGTCTTGTAGGTGCTGACCTACCCTGTGGCAAGTGTCCCATCAGAGCGGATGTTCATGGCTAAAAACAAAATCCACCTATCCACAGCCAACGTGGACATCCTTACATTTGTGAAGATAAACCAGGCATGGATCCCACAGGACTTGGGCCAGCACCTCAGCGAAGCCTTGGCTACTTCCATCTCTTTTGCCAACCTGGCAGAAAACACACAAACTGGTGAAAGGTATAGAATATTTTTCCTGCATAATAAAACATCAACAGGTTAAGGGTGATCTGTTTTATCAGCCTTGCTGCACTTTAATGTAGATGAATGAAGACTCCTTTTGGAAAGGCGGCAACACAGCAATCGAGAGCTGAGGCGGCACATGCAGCAAATATGATGAAGGACCTCTCATAAGAAACATTGAAATAACACGGGACCAAGCAAACCAATTTCTCAGGGTAGGAGAAACATTGTTGCAGTATAAAACATGGTTGGAAAGAAGGCAGTGGCTCAATAACACAAGGGAAATTATATGTTTTAGATCAAGTGCCAGTCAACCCTTCCATCCACCTTATTAAGTATTATGGGTTTGACTGTGTTTATGGAATAGCACTCCACTAGGATGAAAGTGTGTCTGCTTTTGAAGTACTTCCAGACAGAGTTGCTTCATCCAGGATAAGCAATGCCCATTTGGCTGACACAATGATTGGTAAAGCTGTGAAACATATGGTTGAAACGGAAGATGGTTCCAAAGATGAATGGTGAGGGATGGTTTTAGCAAGAGCACCACTCATAAACCCATCGTTTTACATAACATATGAAAAAGACCATGTTCTATACATATATCACCTTTAAGCTGACAATAAAGAAGTAGATCTTTACATTAAGCCTTACTCTTATGATTCTCCTCCAGCGGAAAAAAAAGCCAGGAAAGGTTGTGGACAGCCTAGTTTGGAAGCAAGTGGAATTTGCCAAAGACCATGGCTTAAAAAGGCATGGTAATTAATTAAGTGGAAGCCAAACCTTCAGTGTGCTTCATCAAGTTTGCTGGCTATTTCCATATTTAAGTCTATGATTTGGTGAAGACCTCCTAAGTGGGGTTCTTAAACTTTGCCAAGGTTGTGTATCTACCAAGCGTAATATTTATAGAAAATCTTCATAATCTTTCAGATTATAATCTTGTATTCCTGTGAACTTTTGCATTTAATGGAGTAAAGAGAATACTAGAAGGACTTTTTAAATTACATCAATTCATTCATCCTTACATAGGAATAAACCACTTATGACAAATGAGGGGCTTCGGCAAATAAGGAAAGAACCCGAAAATTAAATGAAAATAGTTGTAAAAAGCATACGAATGGAAGAGTGTGACTGCTCATTATCAAGGTTATTCTTAAGATCTCATTCTTTACCTGCAAGGCACTGTTTTGGTTTATATAATTTCCCTACATTAGGTGTATATTTTAGCTTCCAGCATGTTGAAGGCATTATGGGTGAACAGTATATTTATGTTGCCATCTAGAGATAACAATGCACTCTTTGTATATTGCATGGTGTGTCAACAAGTAACTGGTTTATCAAAGCCCCAGAAGGTGTAATGTCAGGTGTGCCCACAATTAAATAGTTTATCAAAGCTCAAAAGATTATAATGCCGTGTGTGCCAACAATTAAATAGTTTTTCAAAGCCCAAAAGAGTATAATGCAAGGTGTGCCAACAATTAAATAGTTTATTAAAGCTCAAAAGAGTATAAGGGCCAGGTGTGCCAACAATTAAATAGTTTATCAAAGCTAACAAAAGTATAATGCCAGTAATGCTTTGCCGATCTGCCTCCCTTCCGATTTTACCTTAGGGCATCCTTTACTCACCTCGCCAAGGGATCCATCTTCTAGGTCCCTCGGTTTCCGGGTGACCTTCCAACATGCGGTGCCATCTCCGATGAGGCACTGCATGCGGCCCCTGATCTCGTGCCTGCACAGTGCCCATGAATGGGATGCAATGGGGCCGCTTGAAATCCTGCAACACTTCGCTGATTGGCAGGGGACTTTCACTAACAGGTGTCTAAGCCAGAACGGGGGGCAAGGATTAGGCCCTGAAGCAGCAGGATGTCCCTGCAGCAGGCCACAGCAACATCCAAAAGGTAAGCAGGGGCCGATGGGGGGAATCTGCCCCTTTTTATTTTCGGTCCGATGTTCCTCTTTAAACAGCAGTGCCCCCCATGGGGCCTGAACAATTGGTATTTAAGAGCAGTGGCCCCCAAATTGCCTGAACAATTGGTATCATAGAGCAGTGACACCCAAGTGGCTTGAACAAATGGTGTTACAGAGCAGTGACCCCCAAGTAGTTTGAACAATTGGTATTAAATAGCAGTGATTCCCATGTGGTGTGAAAATTGGTATTAGAGAACAGTGACCCCACAAGAGGCCTAAACAATTGGTATTACAGAGAAGTGACCTCCAATGGGCCTGAACAATTGGTATTAAAGAGCAGTGACCCCAAGTGGTTTGAACAATTGGTATTAAAGAGTAGTGACCACCAAGTAGTTTGAACAATTTACAGAACAGTGACCCCCAAGTGGTTTTAACAGTTAGTATTACAAAGTAGTGCTCTGAACAATTGGTATTACAGAGTACTAACACCCAAGCAGTGCCCTGAACAATTGGTATTACAGAGTACTAACACCCAAGTGGTTGGAGCAAGTACTATAAAAAAGAGTACTGACCCAAGGGACACTACACAAAAATATTTTTTTCAAAAGCGCCATAACTGCCCTGACCCAGTGCATATTCCACTAACAATTGGTATTAAATAGTACTGACACCCAAGTGCTATTACAGAGTACTGACACACCAGTGGTTGGAGCCAGTACTATTAAAGAGTATTGACACCCAAGGGACACTACACAAAAATGTTTTTATTTCAAGAGGGCCTTAACTGCCCTGACCCAGTGCACACCCCAGTAACAATTGGTATTAAAAAGTACTGACACCCAAGTGGTTAGAGCAAGTCCTATTAAATAGTACTGATATGCCAGTGGTTTGAACCAGTGCACACTACACAAAAATGTTTTTTTTTCATGGGGGCCATAACTGTCCTAAACCAGTGCATACGCCAACAACACTTGGCATTAAATAATACTGACACCCAAGTGCTATAAAAGAGTACTGACACCCAGTGTACACTACATAAAAAAATATATTTTTTTTCAAGAAGGCCTTGACTGCTCTGCATACTCCAATAACAATTTGTATTAGAGGCTATTGACACCCAAGTGCTATTACAGAGTACTGACACCCAAGTGCTTGGAGCAAGTGCTATTAAAGGTTATTGACACCCAGTGCACACTATATAAAAATGTATATTTTTTCAAGAGGGCCTTAACTGCCCTGTTCCAGAGCATACCTTAATAACAATTGGTATTAAAGAGTACTAACACCCAAGTAGTTGGAGTAAGTGCTATTAAAGAGTACTGACACACCAGTGGTTTGAACCAGTGCCACACAGCACTAGAATGTTTTTTTCAAGAGGGCCTTTACTGCCCTGACTCAGTACATACTCCAATAACAATTGGTATTACACTGACACACCAGTGGTTGGAGCAGGTGCTATTAAAGAGTACTGACACCCAAGGGACACTATGCAAAAACATTTTTTCCAATCACAATTGGTATTACACAGTACTGAGTACTACAAAGATCCCATTTTCCTGTCCCAAAATTTGGGCACCAGGGATTAATTTTGTGGATATCCCATTTATTTATAAAGCCCCCAAAAAGGCTTTTAATGTCTTTCAGGGATCCTCCATAGTAGGAACCACAGCAATATTCTCAAATGACCAATCAGGTTTCCCGGATTGGCGTGCAAGCACAAAGCCCACTGGTGGACACATGGGGTGGAGAGACAGTAGCTGTGCAATCAAAGTGAATTATTGGCAGGTAGATTGATACTTTATTGGATTGGCCACTAAAATTGGCAAAAGCACCAGGCGAAGAATGTACCCCAGCTCTAGTACCTAAATGACACTAATGGCTTTACAATAGAACAAATTATCCCATCAATCCTTCTGAGAGACCATACCTCCAGCAATAAACTGGCTAGCAAGGTGGACACTGAGGCATTGATTTTTAAGGACAATTATTATTTGAAACCTCTGAAAATGTTATGTTCTTATATTCTAGGCCTTAATACATTACTTACTTTACTACAGAGAAATCACTATAAATGGTATGTACAGAACTGGCACGTTTGAAGGTTTTTGGTGTGTATGTCTGAAGATACAGCACTGTGCTAGAAATCTTTGTGAACAGACACTGCTTGCTCATGCCACTTTTTGGACCAGTTTGGACCAGTTTAAGGAAAGACCAGATCCATATTTAAAGGGACAGTCTAGGCAATGACCACATAAAGGCTACAAGGAGCATCTCCTGCAGTGCACTGTAGATGCAGTAGCAGGTCTTCATATTTGCCCCTTCTGTCCTTTCTATTTCATTCCTCCAAGACCACCTCCAAATAAGGTTGCACGCCCCACTGTCCCTTAGTGATCCCAGCATGATTAAGCTGGCAAGGCACAGTGGTCAAATTTGAGGGGTTCAATCCTGCTTGGAGCTCTGAAGGACTGAGAGGGGGGCTGTGCAACCATATTTGGAGGTGGTCATGAAGGAATGAAGTGGAAAGGAGGAGCTTACTTTGAAGACCTGCTACAGCATCTACAGTACAGCAGGAAATTAAGGGGAGGCCCATAGGACAGGCTTCAGATGAGCTCCTTGTTGCCTTATTTTTGCCATTGCCTGAACAGTCTCCAAATAGTTTATAGGAACCAGCTAAGTTACATTTACAAAAAGTTCATAGTTACTGATAAGCCAGCACCCTGAATACTTTTTTTGCCTATTGTTGTCTTGCCACTGATTAAATCCAGGCTGGCAGTGTGCTGGGATTATGAAAACCTCTTCCTAGATTCTTCTCTAGCCAGTGGTGGGCGAGAGACCCAACCAGCCCACATCCAACCCTCAGCATCCCTGCTGAGCCCACCTCACTAATGTACTCCCTGGCTCAACAAGTAGGCTCCTAGGCTGAATATATAGAAACATAGAAGGTTGACGGCAGGAGACCATAGCATTGCATGTACAGAATATGGCCAACTCAATAATAATAAAGCTTTAGTATTGTATGGAAAGACAACGTGGCAGTGGTTTAGTATGCTTTCCCTTCTATTCTAACTTCCCAGGCGAAACGCGTTGAGTATTAGAAATGTCCACTACCGACGTCAACACTGTCTTTTCTATCACCATTTTGTTGATGCATGTAATGTTATTTATGTCTACAATTTGTAAAATTTCTTATGCTTATAGATTTTTTTCATCATAAAACATTTAAATCCAACTCTTTTTTAAACCTTATCATGTCTTTCCCTTCATCTCTCTCTTTCTTTTTTTCTTTATCTTCATCTCTTCTTCGCTTTCCTTCTGTCCCTATCCTCTTGCTTTCTCTCTATCTGTCTTAATCATTGAGTATAAATTAACTTATGTCTTTGAGGAGGCCATCCTAAAATGTTGCACCTCCTGACCTAAGGCTGCCCCTGTATCCCAGAAATATAGCTCTGACAGGTGATTGTGAAGCTGTAACATTCTGAATATAAATTCTTCTTGGCAGGAATAGAACGCTAATTTTAAACGGCTATGCAATAAATAGCATGGAAAAAGCCTCATGCTGATACTTGGCCATAGCTCATCTAATTCTAATTGTGTCACACAGGCAGCTTACACAGTCCGTCATGGATTCCCAGCCATCCATCTGGAATCACTTGTTCTTTTTAGCAGCTTACAGTTGCACGCTGAGATATATGACTGTGCCTTAAAGCTTTAATCCACTATACTGGTGTCAACTGGAAATAGAACTCTCTTCTGCTGATAAGGAACGTGGGGATTACAAAGTGCTTCTTTCACCACATATGCATTACTTAGGAAAGCTGGTGGAAGATGGACTAATCCTGATTTTTTTTATAGGATTCATTTTTCTTATAGGATTTCAAATGAGGATTCTCATTTGTGTATTAATCCCATATTGCCTCTGGTAATTAATTTATACAGTCCTGGACCTGGCTAATGATTTTTTACTACAAAGCAATAAGAAGGACGTCTTTTCATGTGCACTTTAGATAGAAGGCAAGCGGTGTAGTTGGTACATGAATCAAGCATGATCTACCGTATAGTTACTAGTGGTGATCCAAACCTGCTTCTATTCTGTTCTGGTGCAGTTCTGCTGAATAGTTATATTCTGTTCTGTATCACCCGATTCTCATTAAAGCTGAAATACAGTTGGAGCTTTACTAGAAAAATGGGTGATGGGTCGGCGTAGATCCAAGATTGTAGGATCGTTTTCCTAGCTGTTGTCTTCTACTGCCCTTTGATATTCTCAGACCATCGATCACGTGGTCCCAAAAATTGCCCATTCTTGTGTAAGAAGGCTTAGCTCACTTATTTATTTATTTTTGGTGTACTCCTCTCCAGAAGGCTCTAATATGGGGTATCCCAGTAATTTAATCCACTATAATGGTGTCAGTTAGAAATAGAAGTCTCTTTTGCTGATAAGGCATGTGGGAATTACAAAGTGCTTCTTTCACTGCATGCTTTATTACTTAGAAAAACTGGTGGAAAATGGACTAATCTTGATTCTTCTTTTGTTTATTAATTACATTTTGCTTCTGGATATTAATATATTTTCAATATGTTTTATATTATATTTTAATTCTATATATAGCTGTTACGATTAGTTTATATAGTAAAGGTTTGTAAATAGTTGTAACAAAAGGCATCTTCAATTCAATTCAATTTATTCTTCGTCAAGTACATCAGAGTTTAACAAGGAATAATTTTTGCCATATACACAGTGCAACAGATAATTACAGTTTACATAGAAATTGAATACAGAGATACAAACTACATTGAATACAGAGATACAGATGTTCTTACATAGTGCAAGTGATACAGGCTACTAAAAACTCCCTTGTGCTTGGGCCTATGACACCTGGCTTTTGTTAAGGGTGCGGATGGCCAATAGAAAGAAACCATTCTTCGACCTAGAAATCCTGCAAGCTGGTACCACAAGACATCAGCCAGATGGTAAATGCTGGAATAGGGTGTGTCCAGGACAAGAGGGTCCCGAAGAATATTTTCCGCACATGACCTTGTCCTGAGTCTGTGCAGGGATGGTAAGGGTGCTCCAATTATTCTTTCTGCAATGTTGATTGTTCTTTGGAGTCCACACTTGTCTCTCTAAGCTGCTCCCTCAAACAGAAAAGGAAAAGCATAGTACGGACCCTATGACCGCATTAACGAAGAGCACTAGCAACTTTTTTGAGATTCTTTTAATAGTAGTATTATTTAATTTTTTCCAAGTCGGGGGGAATGGGTGATGTTGGGGAGGGGGCAAACCGAGACTAATTGATAAGAATTCACAGTGTTAGAGGTTCTGTTATGACTTTTTTGTTAGGGGGTTTAAATTGAGTCCTATTGTAGCCAAGTGTATTTAATTCTAACAGGGGGACAGAGTCTACAGTGAATCCCAAATGCTTGGAGGTTAGGTCAAAAACTTTACTCCAGCATTAATTTCTAATGCTTCCACATTTATATAGCCATGTGGGATGTTTCGCTATAGTGTGTTCCATGCTTTATCTGGCCATAGAAATAAGGTTGACGGCAGAATGAAACCATAAGGTCCATCTAATCTGCCCTTGTGTATACTGTATGTACTCTTTATCTTATGATAAAGGATAGATGTGTGCTTATCCCAGGCAAGTTTACATTCACTTACTGTCCATTTTTCAAATACCTCTGCTGGAAGTTTGTTCCAAGCAACTACTACTCTTTCTGTAAAATAATACTTTCTAACATTGCTCCTGATCTTCCCCCCGACTAGCTTCAGGTTGTGCCCCCTTGTTCTATCATTAAAGGAGCAGTATCGCGAAATTTGCATTAAAAAAGATAAATAATGAAATAGCCACACAATAGCTTCTAACATGTGTATAAATAATGTGGCGATAGAAAAAGGAAAAAATATATGCCTTTCTTTTAAATTGTATAATTACAATGGCTCAGTCCATTTGCTGAATAGGGGGATATGCTGGGTTGTATTTAGTGAGTTGCTTCATTTAGCCCACTGGTCTCCTAGCAACACTTTACCTCAGAGGCTGACACTGTAATCAGTGGTAACGGCTGTGTGTGTGTGAGGTGCTGCTTTTGTTATGAGACCAGGTGACTCAAATGTGTAAAATCTATACAAAATAAACGAAACTGACTGAAAATAACTGAAATTCTTCTTTGAACTGTGCAGGAAAATCTAAAGGTATTAAAGTGGAACAAAACCCTGAGTTGCCGACCCTGAAGTCTATAAGACCCGGCCATTGACCTTGCCCCTTGGGCATTCTAAATCGGGATGCCCCACTGTGTGAAACGACCCCTGGATAACCACAGATCCCCCCATTTTTCTGGCACGCTCATGCAGATAGTCATTTAGACAGGCCGGGCGGCCAGGAAGGTTACTGCTCAGGCTCCCCATCTGTGTGCAAACAGAGCTGATTGGATGAGAGCCTGCGCATGCGCTGTGGGACAGGGAAAGGTATGTTTTCACAGGTGAACTTGGGGATTTCACATATCAGGGCATCCCAAGTCGGGATGCCCCTAGGGGCAAAAAACAAAACTCCAGATAGTTAAAATCCTGGGTTGGGCTTTGCTCAAAACACACAAAGCTGAAAGAAAGATCATATGGAAAAATGAAGAGCTGATTGGATGAGAGCCTGCGCATGCGCTGTGGGACAGGGAAAGGTATGTTTTCACAGGTGAACTTGGGGATTTCACATATCAGGGCATCCCAAGTCGGGATGCCCCTAGGGGCAAAAAACAAAACTCCAGATAGTGAAAATCCTGGGTTGGGCTTTGCTCAAAACACACAAAGCTGAAAGAAAGATCATATGGAAAAATGAAAACTAAGAATATGAAAGAGAAAATGGTAAACTGAAAGATTCTGCAGCAGAGCCAACATGAAGGGAAAACTGTCAAAATCAGCTAAATGACTTCTAGAGCTTTTCTCTCTGTTTTAGATATATGAGTTCTGGCCAGGTAATGTTGCAATGTTGTTATCTGATGCTGGACAGCTGCCAGCACTGAACAGCTGAGACTTTGATACATTGTTTCCCCCTCTCCTCAGCGTGGAACAGGCCAGAGTGTCGGGCTCTGACACTCATCAGACATAAACATGAGCTATTAGTCTCCAGCTGCTCAACACAGACATCATTTTTTTCTAAATTTGTAATTCTTACTCCAACACTTACCTACATTCAAAGTACCATTTAAATATAAGTCACCAAGAAAAATTCGTGATACTGCTCCTTTAAGTTATTTCTTAAAAACACTTCCCTCCTGAACCTTATTCAATCCTTTCACATATTTAAAGGTCTCTCAATCATGTCCCCTCTCCATTCTTTCCTCTAGCTATTTTGAATCTGGACAAGTGATGATGCAGTATATTAAATGCGTTCCCTGGGTTGTATACTGATATAATTTTTCATACAATATTGGACCTGGCTAATGGCATTCAACTACAAATCTTGTGGGTTTAGACAGGCCCATTTAGAAGGACTATGAGGGGGGACTAGTGAACGTTTCATTTTCGTTGTGGTGCTACATGTGATAAGGGTCCCAGAAAGAAATCCATTATCAAATGTATACTTAGCGTAAAAGTGTCCAACAAGACTACACACATTAATAACAATGATAAAAGTTAAATAAAATGTCTACCCATAAAGTATTGCTGCAAATCATCAATTGCACAGTCTGACCCATGCTTAGATTTTAATTATTATTATTGTTTATTTATATAGTGGCATCATCTTCTGTAGCGCTTTACAAGGTATGATTACAGACAAGGTAAAATGTAAAGTACAGGGAACATTACTAGATTTCACGAGGTTTAAGCCAGGTGTTGTGAGCACAGGAGACAATAGGAATGAGAGCCCTGCCCTTGTGAGCTTACAGTCTAAAGGATGGGGGTGGAGACAAAAGGTAGGGATCACAAGTGGTAGAGTTTGGGTTGGGCTGCATGTGCCATTTGAAGGTTGTAGGAGTTCCCTAAGCCAGGTTATATGCTTGTATGAAGAAGTGAGTTTTAAGGGCACTTTTAAAGGCTTGTTGTGATGGAGAGTGGCTGATTGAACTGGGGAGTGCATTCCAGAGAAGTGGGGAGGCATGGGAGAAGGCGGGAGTGCGAGGAGATAACCAAAGATGAAGAGGAGCGGAGGTTGGCTTGGGTTGGTAACGCTGGATCAGAGATGAAATATAGGGAGGCGCCTGGTTGGAGATTTACTGTTTAAAGCGGTCCTTCACTCTGAATAAGAGTCTATCTTATATGTTTCCCATACCCTGTACATACAGATTGCTCACATTAAAAATCATCCTACCTTCATCCACTGCATGTTATGAGCCTTTAAACATCAAAGATGGTGGAACATCAGGCAGCCTGCAAACAGGAAGTGCCTTCTGACTGTGCTGCTCTGCATTCTGGGACTGCTGACCTTTTTCTGACCCCAGCTCTGCGATGTCTGAGCAAAGCACAGCTATAACCCGCCCCCCTGTACTTTATCCCACTCTCATCTCCTCAGTAAGTGTAATGCTACTGAGTCAAGATGGCGGCGCCCGTATCCTAAAGTCCTTAACAGAGTTACAGCCCAGTGGAGTAAAGAATAATAAGTAAGTGATTCAAAACCTAAAATTTATTAATTTTAGATGCTGGGGAATCTTTTTGTAAGGTTTTTGGCTTTTCAATAAATCATGGTGAAGGTCCGGTTTAAATATATTTCGCTGTTGTTTATAAATGTGTTAATGTTACTAAATGTGTGAATGGTATTTTTGTTTTACTTTAGTAGCACAAACCTTTTTATCAACATGTTCCTTCTCTCTTAGATTCTATTTTTTCACCAGATATGTTGTCAAGATTTCCATGGTGATAGATCAGTTCACTGAGGCTCACCTGGCCCCACCATTATAAAAGACAAAGCTAGTGAAGTTAACAGCAAAATCAAACATGCTTTATCGAGGCTGATAAAATCTGACACATCCAGTGACCAACTTTTATGCAGATAAATTGATGTTGACCCTGTCTCAGCGTAGTGATCCATCCTTCTTTTCAGGATAATGGGAGGGTATAATTTCAGCTTCAAAAAAGATTTATGACTGAGGAAGCTAAAAGCAGAGCAAAATGTGAACAGGGCAAACCTTATTTATTTTCCGGTCATTTTCAATCTATAAGCTGCTTTATTTTTTTAAATAACAAGTGCATTGGCTGAAATTCCGTCTTTTCCCCAAAGTTTCACTTTCCATGGCTTAGATAGTGTTGCATTGTGTCTGAATTAACCATTATGTTGCTGGATCACAGAGAGCTTGGAACACCAAAGCCTACATATTATGATATCATCATTAGAGATGAGCGAACTTTTGAAAGATTCGACTGATTCGCCGAATTTTCCGACAAAAATCGTTTCGACCCGAATAAATTCGCGACGAATCGCTATTAAAAACGGCTATTTCTGAGCCTCCTAGAGCCTCAATAGGGTTGTAAACCATTCTGCCTTGCTGTAACACGCACAGGATGCGTGCTGGGTTAGTTAAATAATACTTTGAAGAAATATCACATGCAGATCAGAGGCATCGCTAATAGAATCGCAGAGCGGCACAATTGCAGAGAGTTGAAGTGGCATCACTATGAGGGGCAGAAGGAGCCCAAACATTGCTTTAAAGAGACACTGGAGTTGGCAGCAGCAGGAGCCCAAAAATTGGATGAATCACACCCTGGAGTTGGCAGGAGTTGACAGCAGCAGCAGCAGCAGCAGGAGCCCAAATATTACTTTAAAGAGACCCTGGGGTTGGCCTCAGGAGCCCAAAAATTGGATGAATCACACCCTGGAGTTGGCAGCAGCAGGAGCCCAAATATACACTGGAGTTGGCTTCAGGAGCCCAAAAATTGGATGAATCACACCCTGGAGTTGGCAGGAGTTGACAGTAGCAGCAGCAGGAGCCCAAATATTACATTAAAGAGACCCTGGGGTTGGCCTCAGGAGCCCAAAAATTGGATGAATCACACCCTGGAGTTGGCAGCAGCAGCAGCAGGAGCCCAAATATACACTGGAGTTGGCTTCAGGAGCCCAAAAATTGGATGAATCACACCCTGGAGTTGGCAGGAGTTGACAGCAGCAGCAGGAGCCCAAATATTACATTAAAGAGACCCTGGGGTTGGCCTCAGGAGCCCAAAAATTGGATGAATCACACCCTGGAGTTGGCAGCAGCAGCAGCAGGAGCCCAAATATACACTGGAGTTGGCTTCAGGAGCCCAAAAATTGGATGAATCACACCCTGGAGTTGGCAGGAGTTGACAGTAGCAGCAGCAGCAGGAGCCCAAATATTACATTAAAGAGACCCTGGGGTTGGCCTCAGGAGCCCAAAAATTGGATGAATCACACCCTGGAGTTGGCAGCAGCAGCAGCAGGAGCCCAAATATACACTGGAGTTGGCTTCAGGAGCCCAAAAATTGGATGAATCACACCCTGGAGTTGGCAGAAGTTGGCAGCAGCAGCAGCAGCAGGAGCCCAAATATACACTGGAGTTGGCTTCAGGAGCCCAAAAATTGGATGAATCACACCCTGGAGTTGGCAGGAGTTGACAGTAGCAGCAGCAGGAGCCCAAATATTACATTAAAGAGACCCTGGGGTTGGCCTCAGGAGCCCAAAAATTGGATGAATCACACCCTGGAGTTGGCAGCAGCAGCAGCAGGAGCCCAAATATACACTGGAGTTGGCTTCAGGAGCCCAAAAATTGGATGAATCACACCCTGGAGTTGGCAGGAGTTGACAGTAGCAGCAGCAGGAGCCCAAATATACACTGGAGTTGGCTTCAGGAGCCCAAAAATTGGATGAATCACACCCTGGAGTTGGCAGGAGTTGACAGTAGCAGCAGCAGGAGCCCAAATATACACTGGAGTTGGCTTCAGGAGCCCAAAAATTGGATGAATCACACCCTGGAGTTGGCAGGAGTTGACAGCAGCAGCAGCAGCAGGAGCCCAAATATTACATTAAAGAGACCCTGGGGTTGGCCTCAGGAGCCCAAAAATTGGATGAATCACACCCTGGAGTTGGCAGCAGCAGCAGCAGGAGCCCAAATATACACTGGAGTTGGCTTCAGGAGCCCAAAAATTGGAGGAATCACACCCTGGAGTTGGTAGAAGTTGGCAGCAGCAGCAGCAGGAGCCCAAATATACACTGGAGTTGGCTTCAGGAGCCCAAAAATTGGATGAATCACACCCTGGAGTTGGCAGGAGTTGACAGTAGCAGCAGCAGGAGCCCAAATATTACATTAAAGAGACCCTGGGGTTGGCCTCAGGAGCCCAAAAATTGGATGAATCACACCCTGGAGTTGGCAGCAGCAGCAGCAGCAGGAGCCCAAATATACACTGGAGTTGGCGTCAGGAGCCCAAAAATTGGATGAATCACACCCTGGAGTTGGCAGGAGTTGACAGTAGCAGCAGCAGGAGCCCAAATATTACATTAAAGAGACCCTGGGGTTGGCCTCAGGAGCCCAAAAATTGGATGAATCACACCCTGGAGTTGGCAGCAGCAGCAGCAGGAGCCCAAATATACACTGGAGTTGGCTTCAGGAGCCCAAAAATTGGATGAATCACACCCTGGAGTTGGCAGGAGTTGACAGTAGCAGCAGCAGCAGGAGCCCAAATATTACTTTAAAGAGACCCTGGGGTTGGCCTCAGGAGCCCAAAAATTGGATGAATCACACCCTGGAGTTGGCAGCAGCAGCAGCAGGAGCCCAAATATACACTGGAGTTGGCTTCAGGAGCCCAAAAATTGGATGAATCACACCCTGGAGTTGGCAGGAGTTGACAGTAGCAGCAGCAGGAGCCCAAATATTACATTAAAGAGACCCTGGGGTTGGCCTCAGGAGCCCAAAAATTGGATGAATCACACCCTGGAGTTGGCAGCAGCAGCAGCAGGAGCCCAAATATACACTGGAGTTGGCTTCAGGAGCCCAAAAATTGGATGAATCACACCCTGGAGTTGGCAGGAGTTGACAGTAGCAGCAGCAGGAGCCCAAATATACACTGGAGTTGGCTTCAGGAGCCCAAAAATTGGATGAATCACACCCTGGAGTTGGCAGGAGTTGACAGTAGCAGCAGCAGGAGCCCAAATATACACTGGAGTTGGCTTCAGGAGCCCAAAAATTGGATGAATCACACCCTGGAGTTGGCAGGAGTTGACAGCAGCAGCAGCAGCAGGAGCCCAAATATTACATTAAAGAGACCCTGGGGTTGGCCTCAGGAGCCCAAAAATTGGATGAATCACACCCTGGAGTTGGCAGCAGCAGGAGCCCAAATATACACTGGAGTTGGCTTCAGGAGCCCAAAAATTGGATGAATCACACCCTGGAGTTGGCAGAAGTTGGCAGCAGCAGCAGCAGGAGCCCAAATATACACTGGAGTTGGCTTCAGGAGCCCAAAAATTGGATGAATCACACCCTGGAGTTGGCAGGAGTTGACAGTAGCAGCAGCAGGAGCCCAAATATTACATTAAAGAGACCCTGGGGTTGGCCTCAGGAGCCCAAAAATTGGATGAATCACACCCTGGAGTTGGCAGCAGCAGCAGCAGGAGCCCAAATATACACTGGAGTTGGCTTCAGGAGCCCAAAAATTGGATGAATCACACCCTGGAGTTGGCAGAAGTTGGCAGCAGCAGCAGCAGGAGCCCAAATATACACTGGAGTTGGCTTCAGGAGCCCAAAAATTGGATGAATCACACCCTGGAGTTGGCAGGAGTTGACAGCAGCAGCAGGAGCCCAAATATTACTTTAAAGAGACCCTGGGGTTGGCCTCAGGAGCCCAAAAATTGGATGAATCACACCCTGGAGTTGGCAGCAGCAGGAGCCCAAATATACACTGGAGTTGGCTTCAGGAGCCCAAAAATTGGATGAATCACACCCTGGAGTTGGCAGGAGTTGACAGTAGCAGCAGCAGCAGGAGCCCAAATATTACATTAAAGGGACCCTGGGGTTGGCCTCAGGAGCCCAAAAATTGGATGAATCACACCCTGGAGTTGGCAGCAGCAGCAGCAGGAGCCCAAATATACACTGGAGTTGGCTTCAGGAGCCCAAAAATTGGATGAATCACACCCTGGAGTTGGCAGGAGTTGACAGTAGCAGCAGCAGGAGCCCAAATATACACTGGAGTTGGCTTCAGGAGCCCAAAAATTGGATGAATCACACCCTGGAGTTGGCAGGAGTTGACAGTAGCAGCAGCAGGAGCCCAAATATACACTGGAGTTGGCTTCAGGAGCCCAAAAATTGGATGAATCACACCCTGGAGTTGGCAGGAGTTGACAGCAGCAGCAGCAGCAGGAGCCCAAATATTACATTAAAGAGACCCTGGGGTTGGCCTCAGGAGCCCAAAAATTGGATGAATCACACCCTGGAGTTGGCAGCAGCAGGAGCCCAAATATACACTGGAGTTGGCTTCAGGAGCCCAAAAATTGGATGAATCACACCCTGGAGTTGGCAGAAGTTGGCAGCAGCAGCAGCAGGAGCCCAAATATACACTGGAGTTGGCTTCAGGAGCCCAAAAATTGGATGAATCACACCCTGGAGTTGGCAGGAGTTGACAGTAGCAGCAGCAGCAGCAGGAGCCCAAATATTACTTTAAAGAAACCCTGGGGTTGGCCTCAGGAGCCCAAAAATTGGATGAATCACACCCTGGAGTTGGCAGCAGCAGCAGCAGGAGCCCAAATATACACTGGAGTTGGCTTCAGGAGCCCAAAAATTGGATGAATCACACCCTGGAGTTGGCAGAAGTTGGCAGCAGCAGCAGCAGGAGCCCAAATATACACTGGAGTTGGCTTCAGGAGCCCAAAAATTGGATGAATCACACCCTGGAGTTGGCAGGAGTTGACAGTAGCAGCAGCAGGAGCCCAAATATTACATTAAAGAGACCCTGGGGTTGGCCTCAGGAGCCCAAAAATTGGATGAATCACACCCTGGAGTTGGCAGCAGCAGCAGCAGGAGCCCAAATATACACTAGTGTTGGCTTCAGGAGCCCAAAAATTGGATGAATCACACCCTGGAGTTGGCAGGAGTTGACAGTAGCAGCAGCAGGAGCCCAAATATTACATTAAAGAGACCCTGGGGTTGGCCTCAGGAGCCCAAAAATTGGATGAATCACACCCTGGAGTTGGCAGCAGCAGCAGCAGGAGCCCAAATATACACTGGAGTTGGCTTCAGGAGCCCAAAAATTGGATGAATCACACCCTGGAGTTGGCAGGAGTTGACAGTAGCAGCAGCAGGAGCCCAAATATACACTGGAGTTGGCTTCAGGAGCCCAAAAATTGGATGAATCACACCCTGGAGTTGGCCGGAGTTGACAGCAGCAGCAGGAGCCCAAATATACACTGGAGTTGGCTTCAGGAGCCCAAAAATTGGATGAATCACACCCTGGAGTTGGCAGGAGTTGACAGCAGCAGCAGCAGCAGGAGCCCAAATATTACATTAAAGAGACCCTGGGGTTGGCCTCAGGAGCCCAAAAATTGGATGAATCACACCCTGGAGTTGGCAGCAGCAGCAGCAGGAGCCCAAATATACACTGGAGTTGGCTTCAGGAGCCCAAAAATTGGATGAATCACACCCTGGAGTTGGTAGAAGTTGGCAGCAGCAGCAGCAGGAGCCCAAATATACACTGGAGTTGGCTTCAGGAGCCCAAAAATTGGATGAATCACACCCTGGAGTTGGCAGGAGTTGACAGTAGCAGCAGCAGCAGCAGGAGCCCAAATATTACTTTAAAGAAACCCTGGGGTTGGCCTCAGGAGCCCAAAAATTGGATGAATCACACCCTGGAGTTGGCAGCAGCAGCAGCAGGAGCCCAAATATACACTGGAGTTGGCTTCAGGAGCCCAAAAATTGGATGAATCACACCCTGGAGTTGGCAGAAGTTGGCAGCAGCAGCAGCAGGAGCCCAAATATACACTGGAGTTGGCTTCAGGAGCCCATAAATTGGATGAATCACACCCTGGAGTTGGCAGGAGTTGACAGTAGCAGCAGCAGGAGCCCAAATATTACATTAAAGAGACCCTGGGGTTGGCCTCAGGAGCCCAAAAATTGGATGAATCACACCCTGGAGTTGGCAGCAGCAGCAGCAGGAGCCCAAATATACACTAGTGTTGGCTTCAGGAGCCCAAAAATTGGATGAATCACACCCTGGAGTTGGCAGGAGTTGACAGTAGCAGCAGCAGGAGCCCAAATATTACATTAAAGAGACCCTGGGGTTGGCCTCAGGAGCCCAAAAATTGGATGAATCACACCCTGGAGTTGGCAGCAGCAGCAGCAGGAGCCCAAATATACACTGGAGTTGGCTTCAGGAGCCCAAAAATTGGATGAATCACACCCTGGAGTTGGCAGGAGTTGACAGTAGCAGCAGCAGGAGCCCAAATATACACTGGAGTTGGCTTCAGGAGCCCAAAAATTGGATGAATCACACCCTGGAGTTGGCAGGAGTTGACAGCAGCAGCAGGAGCCCAAATATACACTGGAGTTGGCTTCAGGAGCCCAAAAATTGGATGAATCACACCCTGGAGTTGGCAGGAGTTGACAGCAGCAGCAGCAGCAGGAGCCCAAATATTACATTAAAGAGACCCTGGGGTTGGCCTCAGGAGCCCAAAAATTGGATGAATCACACCCTGGAGTTGGCAGCAGCAGCAGCAGGAGCCCAAATATACACTGGAGTTGGCTTCAGGAGCCCAAAAATTGGATGAATCACACCCTGGAGTTGGCAGAAGTTGACAGCAGCAGCAGCAGCAGGAGCCCAAATATTACTTTAAAGAGACCCTGGGGTTGGCCTCAGGAGCCCAAAAATTGGATGAATCACACCCTGGAGTTGGCAGCAGCAGCAGCAGGAGCCCAAATATACACTGGAGTTGGCTTCAGGAGCCCAAAAATTGGATGAATCACACCCTGGAGTTGGCAGGAGTTGACAGCAGCAGCAGGAGCCCAAATATACACTGGAGTTGGCCTCAGGAGCCCAAAAATTGGATGAATCACACTCTGCAGTTGGCAGGAGTTGACAGCAGCAGCAGCAGCAGGAGCCCAAATATTACATTAAAGAGACCCTGGGGTTGGCCTCAGGAGCCCAAAAATTGGATGAATCACACCCTGGAGTTGGCAGCAGCAGCAGCAGGAGCCCAAATATACACTGGAGTTGGCTTCAGGAGCCCAAAAATTGGATGAATCACACCCTGGAGTTGGCAGAAGTTGGCAGCAGCAGCAGCAGGAGCCCAAATATACACTGGAGTTGGCTTCAGGAGCCCAAAAATTGGATGAATCACACCCTGGAGTTGGCAGAAGTTGGCAGCAGCAGCAGCAGGAGCCCAAATATACACTGGAGTTGGCTTCAGGAGCCCAAAAATTGGATGAATCACACCCTGGAGTTGGCAGGAGTTGACAGCAGCAGCAGCAGCAGGAGCCCAAATATTACTTTAAAGAGACCCTGGGGTTGGCCTCAGGAGCCCAAAAATTGGATGAATCACACCCTGGAGTTGGCAGCAGCAGCAGCAGGAGCCCAAATATACACTGGAGTTGGCTTCAGGAGCCCAAAAATTGGATGAATCACACCCTGGAGTTGGCAGGAGTTGACAGTAGCAGCAGCAGGAGCCCAAATATTACATTAAAGAGACCCTGGGGTTGGCCTCAGGAGCCCAAAAATTGGATGAATCACACCCTGGAGTTGGCAGCAGCAGCAGCAGGAGCCCAAATATACACTGGAGTTGGCTTCAGGAGCCCAAAAATTTGATGAATCACACCCTGGAGTTGGCAGGAGTTGACAGTAGCAGCAGCAGGAGCCCAAATATACACTGGAGTTGGCTTCAGGAGCCCAAAAATTGGATGAATCACACCCTGGAGTTGGCAGGAGTTGACAGTAGCAGCAGCAGGAGCCCAAATATACACTGGAGTTGGCTTCAGGAGCCCAAAAATTGGATGAATCACACCCTGGAGTTGGCAGGAGTTGACAGCAGCAGCAGCAGCAGGAGCCCAAATATTACTTTAAAGTGACACTGGGGTTGGCTTCAGGAGCCCAACAATTGGATGAATCACACCCTGGAGTTGGCAGAAGTTGGCAGCAGCAGCAGCAGGAGCCCAAAAAATGGCCTAAAGACATAAATATGTTTTGCACCATTTGGAAAGTGTAAAACGTGGCACCATGCTGAATCTAGTCGCATGCATCAGGCATTGGTGGGTGGAAATCCTGGCTGATCCATCCCTGATTCATTTTGACAAAGGTGAGTCTCTCCACATTTTTAGTTGACAGACGAGTTCTCCTCGCCGTAACTATGGCCCCCGCCGCACTAAACACCCGCTCAGATGGCACGCTACTTGCCGGGCAGGACAGCTTTTCCAGGGCAAACTCTGCTAGTTGCGGCCACAAATCAAGTTTGGCTGCCCAGAAGTCCAGCGGATCCTCAAGGTGTGTTGGCATGGTCATGTCAAAGTATGACATGACCTGCTGGTTGAGGTCCTGCTCCAGGTCTTCCTGCTGCTCATGAGTAGCCTCACTATGCGGGTGTAGAAAGCTACTCATTAGCGACTGAAGACTGAGGCTGCTGCTGCTGATGGAGCTGCTGCTGCTGCTCCTGCCAACCCCCCCAGCGGCCATGGCAGTGGAAGGTGAGCGCAGAGGTCCCCTCGAGTCAGACCTGCGAGAGTATGGACCATGGCGCAGATAGGCATCGGCCAACTGCCTACGTAGAATGTCTTTGTAGTAGTTGAGTTTGTCCTCCCTCTCGGTGGGTTTAAAAAATGCCCCCATTTTGTGCCGGAAGCGAGGGTCCAATAAGGTGGACAGCCAGAAGTCATCCCGCCGACAGATGGAAACAATTCTGGGGTCACTACGCAAGCACGTGAGCATGCTTCGTGCCATTTGCGCAAGTGACTCGGATGGACTACCTGTCTCCATCTCCACTGCATACTGCCACGGTGTGCCCGGGTCCTCTGTCTCGCCTTCCTCAAAAACCTCTAGCTCCTCTGGCTGCTCCTGCTCCTCCTCTCCTGTCCGCTGACTAGATAAACCAGCCATTTCGCCAAGCCTAAACTGTGTTTCGCTGGGCAACTCCTCCTCCTCCTCTTCCTCCTCCTCCTCCAGTTCAGCTCCAACGGGGTTCATGTGGCCGTAATATGTAAACGCCATGTCTCCAGTGCCCTGACCAGCCATGGTTTCCAACATGTGCTGTAGTACATGAAGCAGTGGAATCACGTCGTTCATCCCGTAATCCTGCCGACTGACAAATAAAGTGGCTTCCTCAAAGGGCCTGAGCAAACGGCAGGTGTCACGTATGAGCTGCCACTGGTTGACATTGAAGTTACACAGGGGAGTCCCCCTATCTGCTTGGATCATCAGGAAATCCGTGATGGCTTTTCTCTGTTCATATAATCGGTCCAACATGTGAAGGGTGGAATTCCAACGGGTGGAAACATCGCAAATCAGACTATGTTGGGGGATACCATTCTGACGCTGTAGCTCAAGAAGGGTGTGTTTGGCGGTGTAGGAGTGGCTGAAGTGCATGCAAAGTTTCCTTGAAGTTGTTAGGATGTCCTGCAGATGGGGGGAACACTTCAGAAACCGCTTGACAACCAGATTGAAGACGTGAGCCATGCAGGGGGCATGGGTCAGGCTTCCTTGGTGCAGCGCAGACAAAATGTTCTTCCCATTGTCGGTAACCATGATTCCCATTTTAAGTTTTCTCGGAGTAAGCCATGTTTGGATTTCCTGATGAATACATTTAAGCAGTTCCTCCCCTGTGTGACTCCGTTCGCCAAGACAAACCATGTGAAGCACTGCGTGACACCTCCGTGCCCTGCACACATGGTAGACTGGAGGGGCACTGAGACTTGAGCCTACAGTGGAGGGTGAGGAGATGGCGGAGGATGAGGAGGCCGAGTCGCACGGTGTCACAGGCCCAATGGGCAGAGAGCGCGGAGGCCGAAGCGGCGTGACCTGTCCAAGTTGCTGCTGCAAAGGGACCACATTCACCCAGTGGGCCGTAAACGACATGTACTGCCCCTGACCGTAGTTACAGCTCCAGATGTCGGCGCTGCCATGTATTTTGCTACACACCGACAGGCTCAAGGACTGGCCCACCTTCTGTTCAACAAAAGTGTGCAGCGCTGGTACTGCCTTCTTGGCAAAGAAATGACGGCTTGGGACTCTCCACCTCGGCTCGGCACAAGCCATCAGTTCTCTGAAAGGTGCAGATTCCACCACCTGAAAAGGGAGCGACTGCAGCACCAGCAACTTGGACAGGAGCACATTCAGCTTCTGCGCCGTAGGATGAGTGGGCGCATACTGCTGTCTCTTGGACATGGCTTCGCTGATGGATTGCTGGCGGGATGCATGACTTGGAGGAGGCGAGCAGGAGCGACAGAGGATGGGTATGACGCACAGCTGCCTTCGGCTGAGGTGCTGGAGCCTTGGCTGGCAGAAATTGGGAGCTCACTTGGTGAGGAAGCAGACTGGACCACCCCTTGGGAGCCTCGGTTCTCCCAGGTCGTTTTATGGTGACGCATCATATGTTGACGCAGGGCCGTGGTGCCAACATTTGGACCCTGGCCACGCTTCACCTTTTGCCTACATATCTTGCATGTGGCCATGTTACCCTCCTGCGGATGCCTCAGGAAAAACTGCCACACTGCCGAGTAGCTACTTTTCCCACCCCCTGGCCTCACTGATTCACTGCTGCTGTTGCCAACTCCAGGAACCCCTGCTCCACTACCTCCCGATAAGGTAGACTGCCGCACAGCAGGTGCTCTACCCCGGCCCCGGCCGGCTCCAGCCTTTGAAATTGTGCCCCCATGCTGACTGCTACCACCTTGCTGCCTCAGCTGCTGACTCCGGGGCAACCTGCGCCCCTCTTCTCCTGATGATGACGATGAAGCCCCTTCATCACCCGGCTCCCAAGTGCGATCGGCTTCATCGTCATCATCATCATCATCACCGAGTTGTGGCTGTACGTCACTGATGTTCGTGGATTCGTCAACAGTGTCTGGCGCAGGAGCTGGAACGCTCGCAGCACCCACGACACTGTCCACATCACTATTTGTCTGCCTAGCTAAAGAAGCCACCTCCATTTCTTGGCTGGGCAGTAGCTGCTGACTGTCCTCCTTTATCTGATCGTCCTCCTCACTAAACAGTGGAGCTGAACCCAAAGCATAGGATACGTCGCAGGGGGAGGGAACGGCGTAGGACAGAGGCAATGGGAGGACAGGGACTGCTCTCGGGGCATGCCAACTCAGGGTTGTGTCAGAGGAACCTACCGACCCTAGACTGGGGGTCTCAGACGTAAGTTGTGATGATGTTGTTGATGAGCGCGTCAACCAATCTACCACGGCAGATGCGTTACTGGTGGAGACCCGACCGCTAGCAGATACTGGCAGATTAGGTCTCTCAGCGTGACTCCTGCTGCTACTGGCCCCCAGTCTGATGCGAGCTCTGCCTGCGGAATCTTGGCCTCTGCCACTCCTCTTTTCACTTCCAGGCACTTGTCTGCCCGACATAGTCTAACTGGCGTGGTAGTAGGTGATATTTTAAGATCCCCCGGGCAGCGGTGGGTCTATATGAAACAGAATATAATGCACACCAAAAGTGAGCAGTAACACAGGCCTGCTTAGTGTAAATAAGAGAGCTGCTTAGTGTAAATAAAGAGGGGTATGCTATGTTACAGAATGGGATGCCTCAACAGAAGTGCACCTGGCAGGCAGCAGTAAGCCTATGCCCAGCAAAAGTGTCTTATAATATAAATATAATAAGAGCAAATGGTTATATGGTCTTAAACAGAGGCTGCTTTAGTCACAGAATGGGATGCCCTGGCAGGGACAAGTAGTGCTATGCCCAGCAAAAGTGTCTTTATCAGGCCTAATTTCAAATATAATAAGAGCAAATGCTTATATGGTCTTAAACAGAGGCTGCTTTAGTCACAGAATGGGATGCCCTGGCAGGGACAAGTAGTGCTATGCCCAGCAAAAGTGTCTTTATCAGGCTAATTTCAAATATAATAAGAGCAAATGCTTATATGTCTTAAACAGAGGCTGCTTTAGTCACAGAATGGGATGCCCCCAAAAAAGATCCAGTAGTACTATGCCCAGCAAAAGTGTCTTTATCAGGCTAATTTCAAATATAATAAGAGCAAATGCTTATATGGTCTTAAACAGAGGCTGCTTTAGTCACAGAATGGGATGCCCCCAAAAAAGATCCAGTAGTACTATGCCCAGCAAAAGTGTCTTTATCAGGCTAATTTCAAATATAATAAGAGCAAATGCTTATATGGTCTTAAACAGAGGCTGCTTTAGTCACAGAATGGGATGCCCTGGCAGGGACAAGTAGTGCTATGCCCAGCAAAAGTGTCTTTATCAGGCTAATTTCAAATATAATAAGAGCAAATGCTTATATGGTCTTAAACAGAGGCTGCTTTAGTCACAGAATGGGATGCCCCCAAAAAAGATCCAGTAGTACTATGCCCAGCAAAAGTGTCTTTATCAGGCTAATTTCAAATATAATAAGAGCAAATGGTTATATGGTCTTAAACAGAGGCTGCTTTAGTCACAGAATGGGATGCCCTGGCAGGGACAAGTAGTGCTATGACCAGCAAAAGTGTCTTTATCAGGCCTAATTTCAAATATAATAAGAGCAAATGGTTATATGGTCTTAAACAGAGGCTGCTTTAGTCACAGAATGGGATGCCCTGGCAGGGACAAGTAGTGCTATGCCCAGCAAAAGTGTCTTTATCAGGCCTAATTTCAAATATAATAAGAGCAAATGCTTATATGGTCTTAAACAGAGGCTGCTTTAGTCACAGAATGGGATGCCCTGGCAGGGACAAGTAGTGCTATGCCCAGCAAAAGTGTCTTTATCAGGCTAATTTCAAATATAATAAGAGCAAATGCTTATATGGTCTTAAACAGAGGCTGCTTTAGTCACAGAATGGGATGCCCCCAAAAAAGATCCAGTAGTACTATGCCCAGCAAAAGTGTCTTTATCAGGCTAATTTCAAATATAATAAGAGCAAATGCTTATATGGTCTTAAACAGAGGCTGCTTTAGTCACAGAATGGGATGCCCTGGCAGGGACAAGTAGTGCTATGCCCAGCAAAAGTGTCTTTATCAGGCCTTATTTCAAATATAATAAGAGCAAATGGTTATATGGTCTTAAACAGAGGCTGCTTTAGTCACAGAATGGGATGCCCTGGCAGGGACAAGTAGTGCTATGCCCAGCAAAAGTGTCTTTATCAGGCTAATTTCAAATATAATAAGAGCAAATGCTTATATGGTCTTAAACAGAGGCTGCTTTAGTCACAGAATGGGATGCCCCCAAAAAAGATCCAGTAGTACTATGCCCAGCAAAAGTGTCTTTATCAGGCTAATTTCAAATATAATAAGAGCAAATGGTTATATGGTCTTAAACAGAGGCTGCTTTAGTCACAGAATGGGATGCCCTGGCAGGGACAAGTAGTGCTATGCCCAGCAAAAGTGTCTTTATCAGGCTAATTTCAAATATAATAAGAGCAAATGCTTATATGGTCTTAAACAGAGGCTGCTTTAGTCACAGAATGGGATGCCCCCAAAAAAGATCCAGTAGTACTATGCCCAGCAAAAGTGTCTTTATCAGGCTAATTTCAAATATAATAAGAGCAAATGGTTATATGGTCTTAAACAGAGGCTGCTTTAGTCACAGAATGGGATGCCCTGGCAGGGACAAGTAGTGCTATGCCCAGCAAAAGTGTCTTTATCAGGCTAATTTCAAATATAATAAGAGCAAATGCTTATATGGTCTTAAACAGAGGCTGCTTTAGTCACAGAATGGGATGCCCTGGCAGGGACAAGTAGTGCTATGCCCAGCAAAAGTGTCTTTATCAGGCCTAATTTCAAATATAATAAGAGCAAATGCTTATATGGCCTTAAACAGAGGCTGCTTTAGTCACAGAATGGGATGCCCTGGCAGGGACAAGTAGTGCTATGCCCAGCAAAAGTGTCTTTATCAGGCTAATTTCAAATATAATAAGAGCAAATGGTTATATGGTCTTAAACAGAGGCTGCTTTAGTCACAGAATGGGATGCCCTGGCAGGGACAAGTAGTGCTATGCCCAGCAAAAGTGTCTTTATCAGGCCTAATTTCAAATATAATAAGAGCAAATGCTTATATGGTCTTAAACAGAGGCTGCTTTAGTCACAGAATGGGATGCCCTGGCAGGGACAAGTAGTGCTATGCCCAGCAAAAGTGTCTTTATCAGGCTAATTTCAAATATAATAAGAGCAAATGCTTATATGGTCTTAAACAGAGGCTGCTTTAGTCACAGAATGGGATGCCCCCAAAAAAGATCCAGTAGTACTATGCCCAGCAAAAGTGTCTTTATCAGGCTAATTTCAAATATAATAAGAGCAAATGCTTATATGGTCTTAAACAGAGGCTGCTTTAGTCACAGAATGGGATGCCCCCCAAAAAGATCCAGTAGTACTATGCCCAGCAAAAGTGTCTTTATCAGGCTAATTTCAAATATAATAAGAGCAAATGCTTATATGGTCTTAAACAGAGGCTGCTTTAGTCACAGAATGGGATGCCCCCAAAAAAGATCCAGTAGTACTATGCCCAGCAAAAGTGTCTTTATCAGGCTAATTTCAAATATAATAAGAGCAAATGGTTATATGGTCTTAAACAGAGGCTGCTTTAGTCACAGAATGGGATGCCCTGGCAGGGACAAGTAGTGCTATGCCCAGCAAAAGTGTCTTTATCAGGCCTAATTTCAAATATAATAAGAGCAAATGCTTATATGGTCTTAAACAGAGGCTGCTTTAGTCACAGAATGGGATGCCCCCAAAAAAGATCCAGTAGTACTATGCCCAGCAAAAGTGTCTTTATCAGGCTAATTTCAAATATAATAAGAGCAAATGCTTATATGGTCTTAAACAGAGGCTGCTTTAGTCACAGAATGGGATGCCCTGGCAGGGACAAGTAGTGCTATGCCCAGCAAAAGTGTCTTTATCAGGCCTAATTTCAAATATAATAAGAGCAAATGCTTATATGGTCTTAAACAGAGGCTGCTTTAGTCACAGAATGGGATGCCCTGGCAGGGACAAGTAGTGCTATGCCCAGCAAAAGTGTCTTTATCAGGCTAATTTCAAATATAATAAGAGCAAATGCTTATATGGTCTTAAACAGAGGCTGCTTTAGTCACAGAATGGGATGCCCCCAAAAAAGATCCAGTAGTACTATGCCCAGCAAAAGTGTCTTTATCAGGCTAATTTCAAATATAATAAGAGCAAATGCTTATATGTTCTTAAACAGAGGCTGCTTTAGTCACAGAATGGGATGCCCTGGCAGGGACAAGTAGTGCTATGCCCAGCAAAAGTGTCTTTATCAGGCCTAATTTCAAATATAATAAGAGCAAATGCTTATATGGTCTTAAACAGAGGCTGCTCTAGTCACAGAATGGGATGCCCTGGCAGGGACAAGTAGTGCTATGCCCAGCAAAAGTGTCTTTATCAGGCTAATTTCAAATATAATAAGAGCAAATGGTTATATGGTCTTAAACAGAGGCTGCTTTAGTCACAGAATGGGATGCCCCCAAAAAAGATCCAGTAGTACTATGCCCAGCAAAAGTGTCTTTATCAGGCTAATTTCAAATATAATAAGAGCAAATGCTTATATGGTCTTAAACAGAGGCTGCTTTAGTCACAGAATGGGATGCCCCCAAAAAAGATCCAGTAGTACTATGCCCAGCAAAAGTGTCTTTATCAGGCTAATTTCAAATATAATAAGAGCAAATGCTTATATGGTCTTAAACAGAGGCTGCTTTAGTCACAGAATGGGATGCCCTGGCAGGGACAAGTAGTGCTATGCCCAGCAAAAGTGTCTTTATCAGGCCTAATTTCAAATATAATAAGAGCAAATGCTTATATGGTCTTAAACAGAGGCTGCTTTAGTCACAGAATGGGATGCCCTGGCAGGGACAAGTAGTGCTATGCCCAGCAAAAGTGTCTTTATCAGGCTAATTTCAAATATAATAAGAGCAAATGCTTATATGGTCTTAAACAGAGGCTGCTTTAGTCACAGAATGGGATGCCCTGGCAGGGACAAGTAGTGCTATGCCCAGCAAAAGTGTCTTTATCAGGCCTAATTTCAAATATAATAAGAGCAAATGCTTATATGGTCTTAAACAGAGGCTGCTTTAGTCACAGAATGGGATGCCCTGGCAGGGACAAGTAGTGCTATGCCCAGCAAAAGTGTCTTTATCAGGCAAATTTCAAATATAATAAGAGCAAATGCTTATATGGTCTTAAACAGAGGCTGCTTTAGTCACAGAATGGGATGCCCCCAAAAAAGATCCAGTAGTACTATGCCCAGCAAAAGTGTCTTTATCAGGCTAATTTCAAATATAATAAGAGCAAATGCTTATATGTTCTTAAACAGAGGCTGCTTTCGTCACAGAATGGGATGCCCTGGCAGGGACAAGTAGTGCTATGCCCAGCAAAAGTGTCTTTATCAGGCCTAATTTCAAATATAATAAGAGCAAATGCTTATATGGTCTTAAACAGAGGCTGCTTTAGTCACAGAATGGGATGCCCTGGCAGGGACAAGTAGTGCTATGCCCAGCAAAAGTGTCTTTATCAGGCTAATTTCAAATATAATAAGAGCAAATGCTTATATGGTCTTAAACAGAGGCTGCTTTAGTCACAGAATGGGATGCCCCCAAAAAAGATCCAGTAGTACTATGCCCAGCAAAAGTGTCTTTATCAGGCTAATTTCAAATATAATAAGAGCAAATGGTTATATGGTCTTAAACAGAGGCTGCTTTAGTCACAGAATGGGATGCCCTGGCAGGGACAAGTAGTGCTATGCCCAGCAAAAGTGTCTTTATCAGGCTAATTTCAAATATAATAAGAGCAAATGGTTATATGGTCTTAAACAGAGGCTGCTTTAGTCACAGAATGGGATGCCCCCAAAAAAGATCCAGTAGTACTATGCCCAGCAAAAGTGTCTTTATCAGGCTAATTTCAAATATAATAAGAGCAAATGCTTATATGGTCTTAAACAGAGGCTGCTTTAGTCACAGAATGGGATGCCCCCAAAAAAGATCCAGTAGTACTATGCCCAGCAAAAGTGTCTTTATCAGGCTAATTTCAAATATAATAAGAGCAAATGCTTATATGGTCTTAAACAGAGGCTGCTTTAGTCACAGAATGGGATGCCCTGGCAGGGACAAGTAGTGCTATGCCCAGCAAAAGTGTCTTTATCAGGCCTAATTTCAAATATAATAAGAGCAAATGCTTATATGGTCTTAAACAGAGGCTGCTTTAGTCACAGAATGGGATGCCCTGGCAGGGACAAGTAGTGCTATGCCCAGCAAAAGTGTCTTTATCAGGCTAATTTCAAATATAATAAGAGCAAATGCTTATATGGTCTTAAACAGAGGCTGCTTTAGTCACAGAATGGGATGCCCTGGCAGGGACAAGTAGTGCTATGCCCAGCAAAAGTGTCTTTATCAGGCTAATTTCAAATATAATAAGAGCAAATGGTTATATGGTCTTAAACAGAGGCTGCTTTAGTCACAGAATGGGATGCCCCCAAAAAAGATCCAGTAGTACTATGCCCAGCAAAAGTGTCTTTATCAGGCTAATTTCAAATATAATAAGAGCAAATGGTTATATGGTCTTAAACAGAGGCTGCTTTAGTCACAGAATGGGATGCCCTGGCAGGGACAAGTAGTGCTATGCCCAGCAAAAGTGTCTTTATCAGGCTAATTTCAAATATAATAAGAGCAAATGGTTATATGGTCTTAAACAGAGGCTGCTTTAGTCACAGAATGGGATGCCCCCAAAAAAGATCCAGTAGTACTATGCCCAGCAAAAGTGTCTTTATCAGGCTAATTTCAAATATAATAAGAGCAAATGCTTATATGGTCTTAAACAGAGGCTGCTTTAGTCACAGAATGGGATGCCTCACAGCAGACTTAAGATCAGTTCAGTATATATGCACAGTTAGTTAGTATAAGCAGCCTGAAAACGCTACCAAAGCCTGTCAGGCTGGATGAAAAAAAAAAAAAAAACTGACAGCCTCCGATTTTCCATTCCTTTCCCTGTTTTCCGCTGACTTTCTGTCTGTCTCCTGTCTGTCTCCTGCCTGTCTCCAGCCTGTCCCTGTCTGTCCCTGCCTGTCTAACTGTCTAACTGTCTCTCCCTCAGCTACACAGCGTTCTGTCTCTCACGAATGCAATAGAGAAATGAGGCAGGAAAGCAAGATGGCCGGCCTTAAATACCGCTGTGACGTCACCGGGCTTGCTGGCTGCTGATAGGCTGCATGTGACTGGCCCAGCATACACTGCCCCAGCTTACATGTCTGGACATGTCCCGTCCGCCATCTTAGAATGCCTGTAATGTAAATGAATGGATGTTAAAGGAAAACTTCGAGCGATCGAATCGCGGGGAAATTCGGATTCGATCCGAATCGAATTTTTCCTGAAATTCGGATCGAATCCGGGTTCGTCCGGATCGATTCGCTCATCCCTAATCATCATTGTAAACTTGGACTCCTAAGGCCCTTGTTTAAGGGCAGACTGGGGAAAAAATCAGTCTGAGATGTTGCTGGCCCCAGCCACCCCATGAACAGCCCACAATATCTGCTGAGCCCCGCCCCCAGTGTGCTTACCAGTCCGTCATATTCTTTTAGTGCCTAAGTGGCACATAGGGCTTTCACAAAGAGTCTCCATCTGATCCTGCCCACCTAGCTACCTAGCTGCCCACTTACCCACCTACCTACTTGCCTGCCCCAGGCCCACCCACCTACCTACTGTCCACCTACCTGCTAGCCACCTGCCTGCCTGCAGCCTTCCTACCTACTTGCCTGCCCACACACCTACCTACCTGCAGCCCACCTACTTGCCTGCCACCCACCGAGATGCTGCTGCCTAACTGCGGCTGAGCCCCTAACCCACCAACCCACCTACTTGCCTGGCCACCCACTTACCTGCCTGCCCAGCCACCTACCTACCTACTTACCTGCCAAGCCACCTATTTGCCTGCCCACTTACCCATCTACCTACTTGCATGCCCTGACCCACTTCCCTACCTAGCTACCTACCACCTACCTTCTCACCCTCCCGTCCTCCAACCTTCTTGCCTGTTCACCCACCCACCTACCTGCAGCCCACCTGCCTGCCTTCCACCCACCCATCTATTTGCCTGCCCACCTATCTACCTGCTTGCCTGCTACCCACCTACCTACTTGCCTAAGCACCCACCCACCTAACTGCCTGACAACACCTACCTACTTGCCTGCCTATCCAGCTACCTACTGCCCACATACCTAGTTGTCTGACCACCCATCCATCTACTCGTCTGACCGCCCAGCCACCTGCCATTCATTCACCCAACTATCTGTATAAATTTTAAAGGGTCATTAAGGGGTTTAAAAGCATTTCAAAAACTGAAGATATGAGCCAACTTTATTCACATGAGACATAGATTCTAGATCTGCAATTAAAAAACTAGTCATTTTCAGTTAAGTGGCTTAGGCTTAAGTTCTCTGGCTGCATCCAATTGAGTTAAAACACAGAAAAAGAGTTTACTGTATGAGCCTTAAAAGGGCCCCATGTAATGTTCGCACCATAGGGTTGATTCAGAGACAGATACGTCTGGACTTTCGCATGTCTGTGTATGTTTTTGTGTCTGTTTGGCATGTTTTTTGGTTTTTCCGTTACTTTTTCCATGCTGTTCGTTCACGCTAATGCGTATATGCGCTTTCGATGGACGGAACGAAATCTGATAATTTGCGTTAGTTCGGATAAGTTACGGATCTAAATCGGATAATTTACGTTAGTTAAGATAAGTTACGTTATTGGGATGGGCTTGCGTCTGATTCTGAGACCTGATTGCCGATGGTCCACCGCCCTATAAAACGGTTTCATTTCCGCTCCACTTACGGGACCATTTTTGCCTCGGATTGCTATTGTTGAACATGTTTTGCGGCTATGTGGAGGAGTATGAGCGCCTTCAGCTCCAAGGCATTGCATGTATCACACACACATTATAAGTGTAATTTGCTTACTGTTGAATCAGGCATTAGAAGTGAGCCTATTTTAAATGTCTCTACAGCCTCACATTCCCAGCAGTGGCAGGCCCCAGACCGTAGGGTGGTCCCCCAAGCAGAGGTCGCCCACCACCGAAGTAAGTTGTAATATAAATATTTAGAGTATATGTAAAATAACATCATCACCAATCAAACTAAATCCATTGTCAATGTCCTTAGCATAATGACATATGGCCTCTTCCTTTAAGACATTCCTTAGCATAATGACATATGGCCTCATGAGTTAGCTTGCAACCTAATAATCATTCCATCCACAGCTGGTAAACATGTATTTGCAGAACAATAATTTTAATTTCTTTTTTTTTTTACAGACAGCGCACATGCAAGATTGGCACAAATCAGTGCCACAGTGTTTCGGTTGGAGAGATGCAGGAGCTGCGCGATTCGTTGGGGACCACAGATGAGGAATAATTAAGTTGGGCCTGCCATTGCTTTGTATATAGTTTTATTGTTTTAAAATGTTTTTAAAACCTGTTAATATTTTTAAAGTTTTTAAAACAACCCAAAAAAAATGTTGTACTTGCAAACATTTGCAAACCTTTTCCAAAAAAAGGCAACAAAAATTGCCAGTTGCTAGTAAAAAAAAGAAACTAACAATTGTTTCTGTGTCATTTTCTGTTCAAAATACATTCATTAAGAGTTGGTTACAGCAAAACGTAGGAACAACCCAAAATTAAAAAAATGAAGAATATCCAGACTGCAATGTGATTTAGGTAAGCATTAGGTGCGGTAAATGGAAGAAGAATGAAACCGCGATGTGATTTAGCTAAGCATTGTAGCAGAAGTGAGTGAACAAAATATGGAGACAAGCACATTAATGAGTTAATTTTGTTGTGCGCAGGCGTAAGGTCGTAATGATTTTCGACTGGACGTTTATTTATAGAAAAAGGAATTCAGAATCTAACGGGAAACGTAAATCATTCGTTCGAGGCGACGTTGGAAAAAGGCCAAAAACAAAAGCCTACGTTGTTTCATGAGTAACATAAACGGAAAACGAAAGTTGAAAAATTACTTCTCGTTGGCATACGAACGGACAAACACTTTACTGAAGGCTTGTGATGCATGCATAGAATCACTCGTACACTCATACGAAAGTGGGGAAAATTAAAAAAAAAAAACATCGACACAATAACGAAAGTCTTTTTTTGTCTCTCTGAATCAACCCTCATGTTATGTCACTGCCCATAAGGGATAATTGAGCAAAATATGCTTAATTATAACATGGGCTTCTTTCACTTTAAAATGACATTAATCTAATATAACATTACATTATCTAAGGCTGAATTATTGGCAACATTCTGTAAAGGTCAAACTAAGCTTAAATAGCAAAAATCAACTTCTTTCTCCACTTCTCACCCGTAATAAAATGACCAAAAAATTAAAATAATCACCCTTAAAAGATCCATCCACAGCATCTGCACCTCCTCCATTCTACTGCCCTCGTTTTGCATTCCCCTTTTTAGTTGTGGATTGAATACTTGCCTGGCTGTCATGCGAGTCCTCATGAGTCAACTGGTTGTCTCTCAGACTGCAAGCAGTAGCCACTTGGTCTCTTTAGGTTATACTGGCTTTAGAGTTGCAAGTTCCTTCCCTATGATTACCATGGTCCATTAGCCAAATCTGAGATGACACTGACCTCTCCGGCCTGTGGTCACACAAGACCTTTGCCCTTTGCCAGACTTCCATGCCGTTATAGCATTCAGTTTCACTTTGTCTGCTTTAACTAGTCTGTGTGTTGGATGTGCTATAGAAGTTTACTGTGTCATTGGGTCAGGCTACTGTAGCTCACTTGTCTTCCCCTCCCATCACAGCCTCCCCTAGACAGAGCTGGTCTTACCTTTGAGGAAACCATAAAGAAAGAGTCAGAAAGAGAAAGGCAGTCATGGAGGTCAGCTGGCAACAGAACTCATAGGGAGGAACACCAATATATGCATTAAATCTCATCTTTATTCCACAGCAAATAAACAATACATGACGCACTAAAAACCTCTAAAATACATAAAGATACATACAAAACTCAAACAAGACTGACGTACATAAACATAAGTGTAGGCGGAGGGGAGAAAAATTTCAAAAAAAAAAAAATTTGAAAATACTAAAAAAATACCAATTACTAGTTACTATACCATGCTCAGACCTATTGATCAACCATTATAAATTGATAACCAATTCTATTGACCAATCCCTATCTATGATCCTGATCCTAAATGTGCAAAGTAGCTAAATAAATAAGATACCATCAAACATTTGACCTATACCATACAATATGAATACATAGTACTAAACAAAATAGCAATAATACACAACTATAAATGTATATAACAATAACAAACTCAACGTGTAAATTACCTGTGCAAAAAATATTTGGTCCCTGGTGTGGTCTGAGCCTTTTGGGGCCAGGGGTGAGAGACCTGGTGTGTAAGTAAAAAGGGGGGGATGACACAAATCTGCTACGTCTAAGAACCACTGATTTCCCAACAGCTTGTTTTCCCCTCCCATCACAGCCTCCACTAGACAGAGCTGGTCTTACCTTTGTGGAAGCCATGAAAAGGGAGTCAGAAAGGGAAAGGTAGTCATGGAGGTCAGCTGGCGTCTCTGGTCACTAGTGTGGTGTAAAGCTTTGGGGGCGAGGGCTGGGAGAATTGGTGTTTAAAGTGGATCAAAACCCAGGATTTTGACTATTCTGGGTTTTGGTCCTTTCACCCCAATCGGGGGTGCCCTTCTGCGTGAAGCCCCCCAGTACGCCGAGACCAACTCACCTCTACCCGATACCACGTTGCATCTAAGAGCAGCGGCTCTGAGCACCCTGACAGCTGTATTCTCTGCTTCCCTCTAACAGGGAGCGTGCCCGCACCCTCCATTCACAAATGCCTGGCAGGGGTACAAACGCTACTAGAGGGATAAACTAAACACTGGTATCTGCTCCAAATACTTGGATATTGTGGTGTTAGACATTAAGCACTGCCGAGTTACCAACATTATTTTTCAATGAACTGAACTGATCTAAAATGAATATATTTTACTATTTTACTTACTTACATATTATTCTTTCCCCCGCTGGGCTGCAAATTTATTCAGTACTCTAGGATATGGGCGCCACCATCTTGCCTCAGAGGCATCACGTACTGAGGAAAGGAGGGGAAGGAAGTGCAGGGGGCGGGTTATAGCTGTGCTTTGCTTAGACAGAACAGAGCTGGGGTCAGAAAAAGGATAGCAATCCCAGAATGCAGAGTGGCATAGTCAGAAGACACTTCCTGTCTGCAGGCAGCCTGAAACTCCATGGGCCACCATCTTGGATGTTTAAAGGTTAAGAAAATGCAGTAGATACAGGTAGGATGATATTCTTGGTGTGCCACACACCCCGCTTCACTTCTTAAATATTCATCCATTAATGGGTTAATCCACCGCCAGGTGACGTAGTGCAGAGAGGAAGTCTTGTAACGAGCCCCCTTCCGGCCTATATATACCTGGTACCTCCCTTCAATCACCAGTATTTTTCTCTCTGCTTGCTGACAAGGCAGAAGATGGAAGTCTCCTGCTTACAGGTAGGCCGGGGTATTCTTACCCCGCCACCCCCCTTTTGGTCTATTTCTGCCTTGTTTGAGTTTGTATACCTTTATGGCGGAATGGAAGCCTCCCAGCCTAGGCTGCTCACTGGGCAAATGGTAGATGGCACTTTAAGTGCCTAGGAGCTTATCTCCTACCTGCTCGACCTCATGCGTGGGGCAATGCGGCTATCCGGCATGGTTATCCGGAAATGGGATGCCCCTGTCCCGAGGGTCCCCGTAGCCCCTTTCTCTCCCGTTACGGTCCCTTCTCCCTTCACTATGGGGGGGGGGGGGGTGTGAGGGTGTGCTTTAAGTATGTGCATTTCAACATGTGTGTGTGTTCATGATTATGCATTCACTGTTGTTCAGCATGTGTATACTTTTGGTTTTGGTCTGCTTGAAGGACAGACTGCGCTCCCCCCTTCCCCGCCTGGCATTTTTTGTACTCTTTAGGCTGCGCCATGCGGTCTATATCCTCCCCCCTCCGCCGCCTGGGCTCACGTGTAGTGGCCCATCTGAGAGTGATTTCCAGCTGATTGGCGTAGGGGGGGGCGGGTCCCGTTGACGCGGCATCGGGGGCGCGGCGCCGACGTCATGCGGCGTCTTGCGGTGGGCCCAGCGTTTACTTCCTTTCAAAAGCAGGAAGTCACGTGGGCGCGCGGCCGCACTTAGTCTCTGTGCTGGCTGCTGGCTGCAGTCTTGCTCCGGCTGCTGGCTGCAGTCTTGCTCCGGCTGCTGCCTTCGCTGACCAGGTAAGCCGCCCCACCCGTTGGGGCCGTTAAGTGGGGAATGCATATTTCTTTATAGTGATATAGTGGGGAGTCACTTTTTATTAAGGGGGATGATTTTGCTCTTATTTAAAGGCGCTTTGGTGCCATGCTTATATGTTTCTTATACACATGTGAGGATCTGATGGTTTTCTTTTCCTTACAGATCCTGGGATCCCTGCTTATGGTGGCCCTCCGGCTCTATGTGCCTGGCTAATTATTGGGATATCTATTAAATGTATATATATATAGACTATATATAAATATATATATATATATATATATATATATATATATATATATATAGTTTATTAAAGGGCAACTTAACTTAAAAAAAAAAAAAAAAAAAAAATATATAAATAAAAAATCCTCCCTTCCGGGACATTACTAATAAAGGGGCATCCCGGGTTGGCTTATGCCTTAAAAGTCCCAAGTATTGCGAATACCATAAATCACCATATGGAGGCTTCCGTAATTTCGGAAGCGGTTCTGCTGAGCCGTTCGGGGGGTGCGTAGGTTGTGGGGTTCCACTCCCAGCTGATGATGTCTTTATTTGCATCCCTTGTGCAAAACAGACTATTGCGCGCCAGTCCGTTGCTTCGGCTGCGGGTCCATCGCATCCTTCATCATCTCCTACCTCTCCCTCCCTGTTCCGGACCCCGCATGACACTGTCAAAAGTGGGGATTTGCATTCCGAGGCGGCGGCACAGCCCAGCCCCCGGAAAGTAATGCCCGTTAAAGCAGCGTTAAAGGCCACTGCAAAACGAAGACACCTGACTCCGGTACCTTCGGCTCCACAGGACGAGCTTTGTGAACCTGTGGAATGGTCCGATGGATCCCCGGACGAGGATGAATTCCCGTCGGAGTCAGATGAGCCGGCAGGTCAGCTTGTGGCTGATGAGATTGGCGATTGGTCAGAGGGGGTTGTTTTTGACACCCCCTCTATTCTGGCTCAAATGTTTAAAATTTTGAGTTTAGATACGCCTGAGGCGGCCGCCCCGCCAAAGGGTCAGTTGTTTAAGGAGCCTCAGCCGCGTTTGGTTTTTCCCAGACAACACCACTTTGAGAGGGTGATTCTTAAGGAATGGGAACATCCCACGCGGTTATCTGGAATTCCTTCCAGTTGGGAAAAGCGTTATCCTTTTCCACCAGAATTGGTGAAGCGTTGGTCTGTCCCTCCTGACGTCGATACCCCTGTACTAGGGCTCTCCAGCACGGCTATGGTACAGTCTGCTGAGACCACTGTCCCTAAAGATGGGGAAGATCGTCGGATTGACCAATACGCTCAACATGGTTTTATCTATTCTGGGTCAGCGTTGCGCCCGGTATGTGCTTCAGCCCTTCTTCTATTGGCAATTATGTCCTTAATTCAGGGGCTATATGAGGATCTTAATCCTGCTTGCAAACAGTTCACTGCGCTTAAGCAGTGTGAATCTTTTGTGGCTTATGTCCTGGCCGCTCAGGACGATGCGCTGACTATGAGTAGCAAGGCAGCAGCTATGCTGGTGGCTATTCGCAGGTCAGTATGGCTGCGTCAGTGGTCAGCGGACACGGCTTCCAAAAAGGTGCTCACAGCTCTCCCCTTTTTGGGGTTGCGTCTGTTCGGGGAGAAAATTGATTCAGTCGCAAAGGGTGGTAAGATGCCACAACGCAAGAGGCCTCTTGTCCCCTTTGGGGGGGCAGGTTCCGGTAGGCCTTCCTTTCGAGGATTCAGAGCGGGCAGGGGTGCTTCCTTTCCCGCTACCAGTGGCGCAGGTTGGACTCGGGGGAGGGGCCGTGGCCGGCCCACTCAGTCCTGGGGCACCAAGCCCAAACCCGCTGATAAGCTCACTCAGCAATGAGGGGCTGCCCTCATCCGTGCGGGTGGGGGGACTATTGCGACACTTCTACCAGGTTTGGAACCAAGTGGTTCCAGGCAGATGGATCCAGGAGGTAGTGTCGCCCAGTTACGACCTGGAATTCGAGTCTCACCCTCCTTCACGGTCCGTTCATGGGTCGGTTCATCCCGGCCTGAACTCTCATCAAAACGGAGTGTGTCTTCCTTTTGCCCAAATTCACACGAGAACGCTTCAGCTATTTCTGTTAGCGTGTTAGGACCAGCAACCTCAGTCGCTGGATCAGTCCTTCCAGTTGTCCTCCCGTGTACGGCAGTCCCTCCTGTGGTGGTTGGTCACGACCAATCTTGTGTAGGGCAGGCCTTTCCTGACCCCCCCTTTGGAAAATTGTCACCACGGACACCAGTCTGTCGGGATGGGGCAGATTCTGGAAGGAGCTGCTGTTTCAGGGGCAGTGGAGACCTTAAAGGCCCCACTTACCCATCAATATTCTGAATCTGAGAACCATCCGTCAGGTGCTTGCTCTCCTGACTCAGCACGTTCTGGGCCTTCTGGTCTAGATGTGTTCAGACAATCGATCAGCAGTTGCTTACGTCGGTCTTCAGGGAAGGACGCGCAGTCTGAGTACTCTCAGAGAAGTGTCCCTGATCCGGACCTGGGCAGTGTTCCATGTTCCCTGTCTCTCTGCGGTTTACATTCCAGAGGTGATGAAACAGGTAGCGGACCGGTTGAGCAAGGGCTCTCCCCGTCTGGAAGATTAGGCTCTCCATCCTCGGGTGGTTCGCTCACTGTGTCTCCAATGGGGGACCCCGGAGGTGGACCTGTTGGCCCCTCATCACTATCACAGGCTCCCGAACTTCGTGTCGCTCTCCCAGGATTTTCTGGCTCTGGCAGTGGACGCCATGTCCCTGAACTGGGGAGCTCTGGGATTTCTATACCTGTTTCCTCCGATGCCCATGTTGGGCAGGGTTCTTCAGAAGTTGGCTCTGGAAAAGGTGTACGCCGTTCTCGTGGCCCCAAGGTGGCCAAGGCGAGTGACATCGTTCGGCTGGCAGTGGACCAGTTCGTTCTGCCTCTTCGGCCCGATCTGCTCACTCAGGATCAATTGTGTTACCCCAATTTACCAGCGCTGGGTTTGATGGCCTGGCTGCTGAAACCTCCATCCTGAAGGAGGAGGGTCTTTCTGATTCTGTCATTAAGACTCTGATCAGTGCCCGGAAGAGGTCTTCTTCCATCACCTACTATAGGACTTGGAAAGCCTATATCGCTTGGTGTGAGATAAGATCTTTTCCTTGTAGGGTCTTTTCGGTCTCCAGGATTCTGGAGTTTTTACAATCAGGGCTGGACTCTGGTCTCCAGCTTAGTACGTTGAAAGGGCAGGTCTCTGCCTTATCTATCTTTTTTCAGAAGCGTGTTGCGCTTAAACCTTTAGTTAAAACTTTTTTCCAGGGGGTTACGCATGTGCGGCCTCCCAGGAAACCATTACTCCCTGTATGGGATTTGAATTTGGTTCTTTCTGCTCTTCAGGCTCCTCCTTTTGAGCCTTTGCAAGATATTGCTTTGTCTACCCTGACTCAGAAGATTGTCTTCTTGGTAGCTATCACTTCTGTCCGGCGTGTCTCAGAGTTGGCGGCCTTAACTATCCAGGCGCCTTACTTTGAGAGGCATCAGGATAAAGTGGTCTTTCGGTTCAAGCCAGACTTTCTTCCTAAGGTTGTTTCTGCTTTTCATTTGAAGCAAGATATTGTTCTTCCCTCCTTGTGTCCTAATCCTAAGAATGACAAAGAGAGGGTTTTGCATTGTTTGGATGTAGTACGCTGTGTTAAGTACTACTTGATTATCACGTCTCCTTTTCGTAGGACGGATTCCTTTTTTGTTGTGCCCCATGGGCCTAAGAAGGGTTTGGCACCAGCCAAATCTGCCATTAGCAAGTGGATATGTCAGGCCGTTACTGCGGCCTATTCTGCTAAGGGAAGAGTTCCCCCTTTTCGTATCACTGCTCATTCCACTCGCGCTGTTGGGGTGTCTTGGGCTTTTCAGCACCAAGCTTCTGTTGAACAGGTTTGTAAGGCTGCCACTTGGTCTTCTGTTCACACTTTTTCTAAGTTTTACAAAGTTGATGTGCGGGCCTCAGCGGATGCTGTTTTTGGCCGCAAAGTTCTGCAGACTGCAGTCATTTAAGTTATGCTTCACCTGGCCTTGAGATGCCCTTCCCTTGTGGACACTGCTTTTGGATGTCCCATTAATGGATGAATATTTAAGAAGTGAAGCGGGGTGTGTGGCACACCAAGAATAATACCATTTTGTGAGTACTCACCTGAAAAATGGATATTGTTGGTGTGCCACACACCCCGCTTCACCCCCACCCTTTTCGGCATTGCCGAAGCCTTTATATGGTGAAGCCCTTTTTTATTTATATCAAAATTGATTTTGAGGTTACCGGTGGAATACTGGTACCTTGTCTTTCTGCTTTTTAATATACTGGTGATTGAAGGGAGGTACCAGGTATATATAGGCCGGAAGGGGGCTCGTTACAAGACTTCCTCTCTGCACTACGTCACCTGGCGGTGGATTAACCCATTAATGGATGAATATTTAAGAAGTGAAGCGGGGTGTGTGGCACACCAACAATATCCATTTTTCAGGTGAGTACTCACAAAATGGTATTTTTTTTCATAATATTTTTTTTAAAGAAATATACAGAAAGGTACAACAAACAAAGGCAGGGTGATCTGAAACCAGGCAGTACAATCTTACAAGAAAAGCATAGAGGTTACATAGGCACAGGTAGCCCAATATAACAAATTTGATTACATGGCTGCTACAATGCCTTCATGGTTGCTACACAATGTCATTAGTCTTGTCTAGTTTCCCTAGGCGGGTACTGTCTGTGGCTTCAGAAGCTGAATGAATGGAATCTACGTACTACTTTGAGTTTTCTTAGAAATCTTGTTAAACAGTTAACATCACAGGTGTTTTTCTGTGGGCACAATGCTAATACAAATGATTACAACCATTTGTATACAAGTAGACAGAATGGCTTCTCTCTGCAATATCTTCTTATTTTCTACACGGTTAGAAGTGCTGTGTGAAGGATCTGCGGCAGGAGGTCACAAGAGAACTCATTTTTTGGCCACAGCTGTTCATGCCTGCTCGAGAAATGAGCCGTATCTCAGGAAGCATGTTTTCACTGAGGTCAAGAGACTGGCCATGATCTGTGGAGGCGGATATCGTGTTTGAGTAATGAAAAGTATACATTTCCTAAACACCCAGCACTGCGCCGGGCGGCTTACATAACGGCTCTTGTGGAAAAGAAAATAAGGTGAACAATACAAAACCCTTGTATTGAGTTTTTTAATCACATAGAAGGGGTTCCAGTGACATCCTTATCATATCATATACCCGCAAGTATATTTAAGGTTTCCCTTCCTAAAGGAAACTTTCATTTAGTTTCAACATTTTTATTAAAGTGGACCAAAACCGATGGCTCTGGAATCTTTAAGACTCCAGGGCCACCAGATTCCCTCCCCCTGGGGTTGCCCGGAAACTCACATTCTTTCCTAGTCCAACGGCGCATGCCCGAGCAGTGGCTGCATCCCCGCTATCCCATGCATTTGTGAATGGTTGGAGTGGGCACACTACCTGTTAAAGGGTAGCGGGGGAAGCAGCAATCAGCGCACTCGGATCTGCTCGCTTAGACAAGCCCCAGCGTGCTGATTGGACAAGACAGCTGCACAGACGGTGTAGGACTGGGGAAGGATCCTACGACTTGGAGGGTTTCACACAGCAGGGAACCCCCAATCGGGGTGCCCAGGAGACAAGGACCAAAGCCCAGGATAGTCAAAATCCTGAGTTTTGGTCCACCTTACGTTTCCAGAAATATAGAAATTTGAAGGCAAGCTACAAGTACAAAAGCAAATGTCTCATAAAAAGGATTGTCCAGCTAAATGTATAGACCATATCATCAAATCAACTCTAAAGCTCCTAATGTTTCCTGTTTCTTTTTGTAATTTTTTACTCATTTCCAGCCAGTGAGCATGGTCGCTCTCTGATATAATAGCAATGAACAGGGTTTATATCAGCATACATTGCCACCTAATTACAATGCTGCAATACAGATGCTGCCACAGGGGGGCAGAGTTATAGACCACCAGTCCAGCTCTATGATTGGTGGTCTACTGCACGAGGAATCAGGGAATTCCAGAAGTCAGTGCCAAGGGAGGGGCATATGACGAGTTGAGCTGCTGAATCATGTTTTTTACATTTTGCATGAAAGGAAAGCTCACAATTCCTCTGTCAAGTTCAGGCCCAGCCTAAACTTAAAGGGTAATTCCAATTTTCCTTTTTTAAAAGTCTCTCTTATTGTGAGCCAAAAAGATGTGCTCAGTTTGATGAACATATCTGTGACTTTTTTCCATTTTGTTTGTTTGCAACTTTGTGTTATAAAAGAAAACAGTTTTCTGTAGCAACAATGTGTTTATGTTAGCAACCCACATCAAAGTGGTGTTTTCAAGTACATATCATAAGCTTTCTGACTTTGGGTTGCTAATCATCTGATTGGCTGTGGCACAGATGACACCATCTGCTCTAATTTAAACTCTGTAGATAAGGGGATCTTGTATTCCAGTAGCTATAGGGTTACTGGCAGCATTCTCATCTGGGGTCATTACTACTCTGTGATTTATCCAAAGCTAATGTTGATTAGTTCACTTGTTATAGTATGATGCTGGGTAGTCAGTAGCTTTTACTCAAGGCCAGGAAAACCACTCCCACCTTAGGATCAGCCATTAGACACCCAGGAAAATAGGAAATGTGGAAACAGGATGCTGCGAAGTAAGTTACAGGGGCCACAATTACAAACAAATGTTTATTTTACATCCCAGAAGAGGAAAACAATAAGGCAGAATTTTAAAAACCTGACAAAAAATGAGTTTTCCTTTAAACTCTGGACATACTATGAATAGTAGAAAAGTGAAACATCTGTATACTTGTATAAGAAAAGGAGATAAAAACAAAATAACTAGAACGTAAGAATTATAGAATAATAGAAAAAAAGAGGTAAAGAGAACAAGACAGGACTGGTCTTCCCCAAGCAGAACCAAGCTATCAAATAAGTAGGAAAATGTTGAGCTCCTCTCTTCACCCAAAACAGCTATTTCTGAAGAACATAATTATTATAAAAAAAAAGCAGGAGTACCTCTTTATCATCTTCCTTGGGGACTGGTTGTTTACAATGTATGTATGAGAGTGTGTGCTAAGGCAATGTCTGTCGAGTCTCCTCTGTTACAGTGTAGGCGATGGAGTGTTCCATTCAGCAGGGGTGGAGTACTGGCCACTTATTTGCCCTGGCAAACGAATGATGGCCTCCAGAGGAACGATAGAAAATGTGCACATCTACGGGCCTGCTCATCAAGGCTTGCATAAAGGGCCTGTGCCTAGGGGGGGGGGGGGGGCTATGGAGACAGCAACATGGGGGAAATCCCATTTATGTTTCATCTTTACTTTTATAAGCTCCTACTTTTCTTCCCCTACTGGTGCCTGCCATGAAATCCAGGGTCAAAGTTAAGGCCGGGGGGCTACAGGGGTACCTGACAACCAACAGATCTATTATAAACCTGAATTCTCAAATCACTCTGCCTTTTTAATAGAAACATAAAAGGCTGGTTTCCTTTTCAGGGTTGGCATCTGTGATCTATAGCAGGGGTGCAGGTCCACATGCTTTGAATACAGTGTTGGCAATTGTGGCCCACAACACCCCTTGGGTGTTTGGGAGCTGCACATACCTTGCCTACAGTGCAAGTGGCTGGTCACTAGAGGGCAGGGTATCACTAATTGCCAAAGCAGGAAATGAGGCACTGATGAATGTTTCTATAGAGGTGGGTGACACACATGTGCTACTGTGTTATACTGGACCTTCAGCATCATTTCATGAAAAGCCAAAACCCTTAAAATGATTTCCCAGCATCTAAAATTAATATATTTAACTTTTTTAATCACTTACTTTTTATTCTTTTCCCCACTGGCCTGCAACTCTGTTCAGTACTCTGGGATACGGGCACCACCATTTTGGCTCAATAGCATCACATACTGAGGAGAGGAGAGTGGGGCAAAGGTACAGGCAGGGTTAACTCTGTGCTTTGCACAGACAGAGAAGAGCTGGGGTCAGGTAAAAGTCAGCAATCCCAGAATGCAGAGTGGCACAGTCAGAAGACACTTCCTGGTTGCAGGGAGCCTAAAACTCCATGGGCCATGTTAAAAGGCTCAGAAAATGCAGTAGATGCAGGACAGATCATTTTTAATGTGGGCAATCTGTATGTACAGATAAGAGATGTTCTTATTCAAGGTGAAGGTCTGGTTTAAGTCTGTCTGGAGACTTCTACATAAATTCCCACCTCATCTCAGCTCACCTTTCCCATCATCTCTGCCTACCCTACCTCAGCTTGGCTCTTCTGACCTTACCTCTTCCTTTCTCTACTCATCTTTTCCTCTACTCACCTCTTGTCCCACCTTAACTCTGTCCATCACTTCTCTTCCTGTCTCACATCTTTTGAACTCTTTTTACCTCTTCCCACCATATCCCCGCTAACCTCTTCCTGCCCACCTCACCTCTGTCCAACCCAGGTCTTCCTATCTAACCTCTGCTCACCTAACTTCTGCCGACCGCTGTCATTTCGTCTTGTTTGAAGAGAACAATAGGACAACATGGCCCTTAGAACAAACAAGGATGTGCACCTGTGATCTAAGGTGTGTTTTTCTGCATTGGTTTTATATTTTTAAGATCATTATGAGGTGTGTAAAATAATGAGCGGGCTTTGGTATAAAGAGTTGTTATGAATAAAGAGCTGAATAAAGAATAAAGAGGTTGCCGTAGCCTCTAAAAAACGGTGATCAAGATAGGTAAGCTCGGAATAGGTGAGTGTAGGAGTATAGGCTTCTTTATATAGATTGGACAGGTCATTCAAATACTTGTACAGAGGTAGCAGTGCTTAGAATGATAAAACTTGTGCTGCTGCCTTATGCTTTACAATGTAACAAATGCAAGCGGAAACCCAGCTGTTAAACTGGAAAAAGATGGTCACGTCCCACTGTGTTAAATTGTAACAGCGGCCACACATTTTTCTTTCTTTGTAACAATGGTTGTGTGTCTTGTGGTTACATTGTGCTCAGCTGCTGGCTCATTGTAATGGGAGCAGCACGATAGCACAGCTATTCAGTACATTATTATTTGGTATTGTGTATCTCAAAAAAATTGCAAAGGCTTTCAAATCTTTTTCATGCCTCGCAACCCCCCCCCCCCCCCCCCCCGCCCCCAGGCTCCTTGGTGTTTTTGCGTTACCCCACAGGGTGCTGTTATTTACAAATTTGGAACTGGAAAGTTGGAAAAATTCTGCACCTCACTTGAGTGAGAAAACTCCCCAAACTTCTTTCACAGGTATCGAAAAGAAAAGGCGAGGGCCGTTCCCTAAGTGGCCTGGGCTTCTCTATATGTTTTGGATTTCCCCATAAGTCCCAAAGTGCTGAGAACAGGGCTGAGAGGTTTTGACTATCATGGGTATTGGTCCGCTGTGTGACACCCCCCAGGTCGCTGGAACAAACTCACGTCCTCCCGGTCCTATGACACATGTGCGGCGGCCCGTTCAATCAGCGTGTTTGGATCCGCTCAAGCCCCTTCGCCCAGGAGCTCGTCTAATATGTGCGGATCTGAGTATGCTGGCGGCCGCATCGCCCGCTAGCCTCTAACAAGGGGTGTGCCCACGTCGGCCATTCACAAATGCCAAAATCCCTGCTAAAGGAACCAGGAACAAAGGTGAGTTTTCGGGTGACCTGGGGGATTTCACATGTAGGGGCACGCCCAATCTTGGGGGGTGCCCTGGGGAGAGCGAGTATGCCTGCCTGGCGTCTCATAGACTCAAGGGTGGTTTTTGGTCCTCTTTAACTTCTGATGGGTTTCTGTGCAATCATTATGTAGCTGGAAGGTCGCATGGCTACCATTTTGTACCAAAAGTTGGGCAGGATCAGTTTGATAAGAACGGGGGGAGAGTGGGGTTAAACCTCTGCTTCCTGAGGTCAACTACAGAAGCCCCCCCCCCCCTCCCGCATGGCACATATATAAAAGGTTCATTTTGCTTTATGTACTTTTAGTGAACACTCCCCCCCACCCCCCCATCCCTACAGTGAACTATACTCAGCTGACCCAGTGCTGGTCTGAACTATACTCAGCTGATCCAGTGCTGGTCTGAACTATACTCAGCTGACCCAGTGCTGGTCTGAACTATACTCAGCTGATTCAGTGCTGATCTGAACTATACTCAGCTGATCCAGTGCTGGTCTGAACTATACTCAGCTGATCCAGTGCTGGTCTAAACTATACTCAGCTGATCCAGTGCTGGTCTGAACTATACTCAGCTGATCCAGTGCTGGTCTGAACTATACTCAGCTGATCCAGTGCTGGTCTGAACTATACTCAGCTGATCCACTGCTGGTCTGAACTATACAGTACTCAGCTGATCCAGTGCTGGTCTGAACTATACTCAGCTGATCCAGTGCTGGTCTGAACTATACTCAGCTGATCCAGTGCTGGTCTCCAGAAAGCAGGAAACCAAAAGCATAAATTGAGGCAGGCTCTCTTCCAAGTAAGCTTTAGTAAAGCACTGCAGTGCCTAAGAGGGATACAGTAACTGGCCAAGTTCGACAACATCTGAAACATCTTTTTATTTAATGTCACACAGTCCCCACCGTCCATTTTCCCAACTGCTTGTTGCCTCTTTAAAGCCTGATTAGAGTTGCACCCCTGGGTGACAAAATTCTGATCACTGTATGGAAATGGTGCTTGAAGCCTAAGCACTCGCTGCTTAGGCTTCAAGCACGAACAATTTCCCTTCACCAATATTAATACTAGTATGTGTTGTAATATCTGTGGAAAATTCATACTGCAGTCAATGTTCCTCCAAACAGCGCAAACTCTGCTGTTGATTCAAAATCTAAAACAGAACAGAAGCTCTGGGGGGAGATGTCAATGGCTCACCAGCGTAATCTCCGAACTAGGATTAATGACAGGTAACATTTTGGCGCTGTGACTCCTGGAAGGCCCTATAGATACAGACTGGCATTCCCCTTAAATCAAGCAAGGAATGCTTAGTTCATTCCAGTTACTACATCAGTTACTACAACCTGATATTGATGACAAAATAAAAGGCAAGGGTGGTGGGCTTATAGTACATATGTGCCATAATTCATGGGGGCCCTTTAAATGTACTTTAGGGCATTGTCTCTCTTTATACTTCTTTAATACTTCTTTAAACTTCTATAATTTGACGCCCCATGAGTGTCGAATTACAGCTACATATGTGATAAGTTCCAATGAACTCTCAATTAAATAAGGCAGCCAAATATGTTGTTAAACACAAACGAACCAAGTCAGCGGGGTGCCAGTGGGGCCAATTATACACAGCTATTGACACTTGGCAGTACAAGGAGTGAGCAGTTAATCAGGCGTGTGTATGGATATGAGGCATTCTCCGAGTCACTGGGCCTGTACTAAAGGCTGTCCCTGCTGACTGTTAAAAATAATGTTCAAGCAATTAAGTTTTTTCAGACATGTTTTCTTTTTCCACCAGCTGATTTTGTATCTATTTATCCTCTTTTGCACTCACACATGTTCCTCTCTTTGTTTTTCTCTTTAGGGAATTGCCGCGAGTTAAGATGAACACCATTATAACACACGAGGGGGTTGAAACGAGCAGGAAAAATGTTGGCAAACAATTGTTGCACATCCCATGGTTGCCACCTGACGATCGATACTTGTTCATGCTTTATGCGGTTGTTTCAGTTTTTTATGCGGGATGTTAATCCTAGCTGAGCGAGCTTCAAAAAGCTGGCCCTGTGACAACATGAAAACATCGTATAGCATTATTGAGTGCAATATGTCTGTAAAGCTTATCCAGGTCATGGCATATAGGTGCTAATAAGTCAACTATTGGATTTTGAAGCCATATCTCGCTAGTCATCAGAATGACTAGAATTTTTATTATCACTAAATACATAAATAAAAACAAATAAATAAAGGAATGCTTTGTGATGGAGGAGGGGGGGGGGGTCTGTACACTCGGTATAGAGGCTGGTTAAGCAAGGACAGACTAGAGACAAAATAAGTCCGTGGCTTCACAGACCCTGGCCAGACTATGGCCTGCCTTTGAGTTGCTGAGCCCACCCTCTGGGAGCTTTTCAGCTGGTATTCAAGAGTATTCATCAGTAGATCATGGGTGGAAAGGCCCACTGTTAAAGGGATGTTACTAAAACTTTAGTATTATAGGGACAGATAATAAGCTTGATTCAGTGCCTCTCCCGTATGCATTCCTGCATGTGGAAATGGTCCAGAAGTCACTTTTCTTTCTTTTTTCCCGGGTTGTATTACTACGGCTTAGCCAGAGTTTCTGCATTCTCGCATTTGTAAGTTTACAGGTTTTTTCTGCCCTTGCCAATTATTCAGTGCCCTGAATTGACAATTTCCAGGCCTTTAAAAAACGGTACCGTTAAGTAAGTACTGGTACCAAATTACACCCACTTTTTCTGCATTCTCGCATTTGTAAGTTTACAGGTTTTGTCTGCCCTTGCCAATTATTCAGTGCCCTGAATTGACAATTTCCAGGCCTTTAAAAAACGGTACCGTTAAGTAAGTACCGGTACCAAATTACACCCACTTTTTTCATGCGGGAACGTGAGCTTCTTGGCATACACATTGATGATGGAGCCCCTTGATGAGTTCATAGAATGTTATGAATGTCTGCAGTGCCTTGGGGTGCTTACCGTGTACCTTCTAGAGCTTATCCATACCAGCCGTCTCCTGGGTCTCGATCAACGGGTATTCAAATTGACCTGACTGAACTGTCTTTCTCTTGAGAAGCCATGTTTGGCCCGTCATTAGAAAGGGGCATTCAGTTGATGGTATCACCAAATTGGTTGGCTGCCTTTAGTTTCTGGTGAATGGCTCCTACCAGAGGCTTGGGGCACTGTCTGTGGGCATATCTCAGCTTGCACTGAGCCGCACCCTGACTACATTTCTCGATGGCATTGTTGTCCTACAGGAGAAATTCATCTCTTTTCCTGACAGCATTGGAGCCTGGAATGCGGTGAAGTTGTTTTTCTTCAACCTGGAAAATATACTGAATGTCATGGCTGCCATTTATTGCATGCATGTGTGCTGGTGCCTCCTGTGGCTCAGGATTATATGTTTTGGTATGTCTAGGTTCTCATTGGTCCTCCTTACCAACTCTCCTGTGTTTATGCTAGCCTTTGTTCTGCTCCCCTAAAACTTGCTAATTATTGTTCCTGGTAGTGCCCCCTGATCCCTATGTCTTGTCTACATGTGTGTGTGGGGGGGCTTGCAAAATGTGAGGGGCTTGCATGTATGTGTGGACTTAGGATTGCCTGCGTGTGTGTGTGTGTGTGTGTGTGTGTGTGGGGTGGGGTGGGGTTTGCCCACATGTGTGTGTGAGGGGAGGCTTGCCTGTATATGTGTGCGTGTGGGGAGCTTGCCTGTATGTGTGTGGGGGGGGGGGTTTGCCTGCTTGTGTGTCAGGGCTTACCTTTATTTTTATGTAATGCTTAGGTGATGTATCCCCTTAAGGGTGTGACTGGGGGTGCGGCTTAGCTGCAAAAAAAATTCCACATGTGTCCCTCTTTACAGTTTTCAAAAGTTGGGAGGTGTGTGTGTTTGGGGGGGGGGGGGGGGGGCACTGGCAAATTCCTCATTGAATATGTGCGGGTGGGGGCATGACCAAATATTCCTAGGGTAGCACAAATCCTAAATACAGCCCTGTGCGTCACCTGCTCCCCTGCATGGCTAAACTTTTAGTTTATGTTTTATGGAGTGCAAACTAAAACAGCACACAAATGGATGAGGTTCTGATTGGTCCAGTGTGTGACCCCGAAGCTGCCCTCTTGGCCGGCTCCGCTCACCCTGCAACTCGTCTCACGTTGATTTTCCTCTGGACCACCATTTTCAAAGCATCCTATTTGTTGGAGGCCTGCTTCCCATCCTTTGCCTCCAGCCCCGCAGGCCCCATTCAGCTTGGAAATGGGGACCTCCAACTGTGTGTTGCTCAATCGTTGCTAAGCCTCCCCCTGCTGAGCTTGCGTCCAGTCTGGGGGACAAATACTGGTGTCTGATGACTGGCCTGGGCTGGTGAAGCCCTCTCCCACACCCTGCCTAGGCTATCTTGTTGGCATGCACACACACACATACAAGCTGCCTGGGCAACCTTCCAAGCCTAGTTTGCAGGCCAAAGCCGTAATTGCTTGGCTAAACCAAATGCATATGCAAAGCACTTACGATGGCTTACGCCTGGCCGAGGAAAACTCTGGACATGGCTATGAATAATACAAGCGCTCGCAACTTCATGGTTTCCGAGCAAAGAGCAATCACGGGGAGACTTTGAATCAAGCTTACTGTGGCCCCCGCAGCCATGATGCTGATGGCAAAACATGGGCTGGGGGATCTTGACTGTGGGGTACAGTGGGGCCATATATGGGGGGGTTGGATGGAGATTTGTAAAGCAAAATGCAGAATAAGGAGCTGAGGGGGTTGTCAGAAGAAGATGGATTGAATTACGGCAAAAGGGCTTAGTTGAGGTACCATCCTATTTGGCTCCAAAGCAGGATAGCCCACTAGGAATTCTCCCTGTGCTCCCAATGGATAGTCTAATCCTGCAGTTAGGATTACCTTTTCTTTTAGCACTGACATACTTTATACACAAAAGCAGGAAAAAATAACAAACAAGTAAAGCAGGGAGCATACAAGCATTAGTGTGTCCCACAATACAAGAGAAGTTAAGATTGCTAAATGAAAGGTGGTCATGAATAAATAATAGCTGGGCTACATCTCAGCAACAACAAATTGATTCACCAGCACACCAGGGAGAAATATCAATATGTCCAGGGCCAAATTATGAGGGGGGCACAAGGGGGTCTCCCTGGGGCCTCCACCACTTGCCCTGCAAAGGGAGCCTCCACCAACCTTTGGGTTATGGTCTGGTCCAGAAGGCTTTTTAGTCTTTAGTCTGATGGCCCAGTGGGGTTCCCTGCACCTGGACAAGCCATTTTTGTTGACAATTTCCAGGCCTTTAAAAAACGGTACCGTTAAGTAAGTACCGGTACCAAATTACACCCACTTTTTTCATGCGGGAACGTGAGCTTCTTGGCATACACATTGATGATGGAGCCCCTTGATGAGTTCATAGAATGTTATGAATGTCTGCAGTGCCTTGGGGTGCTTACCGTGTACCTTCTAGAGCTTATCCATACCAGCCGTCTCCTGGGTGTCGATCAGCGGGTATTCAAATTGACCTGACTGAACTGTCTTTCTCTTGAGAAGCCATGTTTGGCCCGTCATAAGAAAGGGGCATTCAGTTGATGGTATCACCAAATTGGTTGGCTGCCTTTAGTTTCTGGTGAATGGCTCCTACCAGAGGCTTGGGGCACTGTCTGTGGGCATATCTCAGCCTGCACTGAGCCGCACCCTGACTACATTTCTCGATGGCATTGTTGTCCTACAGGAGAAATTCATCTCTTTTCCTGACAGCATTGGAGCCTGGAATGCGGTGAAGTTGTTTTTCTTCAACCTGGAAAATATACTGAATGTCATGGCTGCCATCTATTGCATGCATGTGTGCTGGTGCCTCCTGTGGCTCAGGATTATATGTTTTGGTATGTCTAGGTTCTCATTGGTCCTCCTTACCAACTCTCCTGTGTTTATGCTAGCCTTTGTTCTGCTCCCCTAAAACTTGCTAATTATTGTTCCTGGTAGTGCCCCCTGATCCCTATGTCTTGTCTACATGTGTGTGTGGGGGGGCTTGCAAAATGTGAGGGGCTTGCATGTATGTTTGGACTTAGGATTGCCTGCGTGTGTGTGTGTGGGGTGGGGTGGGGTGGGGTTTGCCCACATGTGTGTGTGAGGGGAGGCTTGCCTGTATATGTGTGCGTGTGGGGAGCTTGCCTGTATGTGTGTGGGGGGGTTTGCCTGCTTGTGTGTCAGGGCTTACCTTTATTTTTATGTAATGCTTAGGTGATGTATCCCCTTAAGGGTGTGACTGGGGGTGCGGCTTAGCTGCAAAAAAATTCCACATGTGTCCCTCTTTACAGTTTTCAAAAGTTGGGAGGTGTGTGTGTTTGGGGGGGGGGGGGGGCACTGGCAAATTCCTCATTGAATATGTGCGGGTGGGGGCATGACCAAATATTCCTAGGGTAGCACAAATCCTAAATACAGCCCTGTGCGTCACCTGCTCCCCTGCATGGCTAAACTTTTAGTTTATGTTTTATGGAGTGCAAACTAAAACAGCACACAAATGGATGAGGTTCTGATTGGTCCAGTGTGTGACCCCGAAGCTGCCCTCTTGGCCGGCTCCGCTCACCCTGCAACTCGTCTCACGTTGATTTTCCTCTGGACCACCATTTTCAAAGCATCCTATTTGTTGGAGGCCTGCTTCCCATCCTTTGCCTCCAGCCCCGCAGGCCCCATTCAGCTTGGAAATGGGGACCTCCAACTGTGTGTTGCTCAATCGTTGCTAAGCCTCCCCCTGCTGAGCTTGCGTCCAGTCTGGGGGACAAATACTGGTGTCTGATGACTGGCCTGGGCTGGTGAAGCCCTCTCCCACACCCTGCCTAGGCTATCTTGTTGGCATGCACACACACACATACAAGCTGCCTGGGCAAGCTTCCAAGCCTAGTTTGCAGGCCAAAGCCGTAATTGCTTGGCTAAACCAAATGCATATGCAAAGCACTTACGATGGCTTACGCCTGGCCGAGGAAAACTCTGGACATGGCTATGAATAATACAAGCGCTCGCAACTTCATGGTTTCCGAGCAAAGAGCAATCACGGGGAGACTTTGAATCAAGCTTACTGTGGCCCCCGCAGCCATGATGCTGATGGCAAAACATGGGCTGGGGGATCTTGACTGTGGGGTACAGTGGGGCCATATATGGGGGGGGTTGGATGGAGATTTGTAAAGCAAAATGCAGAATAAGGAGCTGAGGGGGTTGTCAGAAGAAGATGGATTGAATTACGGCAAAAGGGCTTAGTTGAGGTGCCATCCTATTTGGCTCCAAAGCAGGATAGCCCACTAGGAATTCTCCCTGTGCTCCCAATGGATAGTCTAATCCTGCGGTTAGGATTACCTTTTCTTTTAGCACTGACATACTTTATACACAAAAGCAGGAAAAAATAACAAACAAGTAAAGCAGGGAGCATACAAGCATTAGTGTGTCCCACAATACAAGAGAAGTTAAGATTGCTAAATGAAAGGTGGTCATGAATAAATAATAGCTGGGCTACATCTCAGCAACAACAAATTGATTCACCAGCACACCAGGGAGAAATATCAATATGTCCAGGGCCAAATTATGAGGGGGCACAAGGGGGTCTCCCTGGGGCCTCCACCACTTGCCCTGCAAAGGGAGCCTCCACCAACCTTTGGGTTATGGTCTGGTCCAGAAGGCTTTTTAGTCTTTAGTCTGATGGCCCAGTGGGGTTCCCTGCACCTGGACAAGCCTTTTTTGTTGACAATTTCCAGGCCTTTAAAAAACGGTACCGTTAAGTAAGTACCGGTACCAAATTACACCCACTTTTTTCATGCGGGAACGTGAGCTTCTTGGCATACACATTGATGATGGAGCCCCTTGATGAGTTCATAGAATGTTATGAATGTCTGCAGTGCCTTGGGGTGCTTACCGTGTACCTTCTAGAGCTTATCCATACCAGCCGTCTCCTGGGTGTCGATCAACGGGTATTCAAACTGACCTGACTGAACTGTCTTTCTCTTGAGAAGCCATGTTTGGCCCGTCATAAGAAAGGGGCATTCAGTTGATGGTATCACCAAATTGGTTGGCTGCCTTTAGTTTCTGGTGAATGGCTCCTACCAGAGGCTTGGGGCACTGTCTGTGGGCATATCTCAGCCTGCACTGAGCCGCACCCTGACTACATTTCTCGATGGCATTGTTGTCCTACAGGAGAAATTCATCTCTTTTCCTGACAGCATTGGAGCCTGGAATGCGGTGAAGTTGTTTTTCTTCAACCTGGAAAATATACTGAATGTCATGGCTGCCATCTATTGCATGCATGTGTGCTGGTGCCTCCTGTGGCTCAGGATTATATGTTTTGGTATGTCTAGGTTCTCATTGGTCCTCCTTACCAACTCTCCTGTGTTTATGCTAGCCTTTGTTCTGCTCCTCTAAACTTGCTAATTCTTGTTCCTGGTAGTGCCCCCTGATCCCTGTGTCTTGCAAAATGTGAGGGGCTTGCATGTATGTGTGGACTTAGGATTGCCTGCGCGTGTGTGTGTGGAGGCTTGCCTGTATATGTGTGCGTGTGGGGAGCTTGCCTGTATGTATGTGGGGGGGGGGGGGGGTTGCCTGCTTGTGTGTCAGTGCTTACCTTTATTTTTATGTAATGCTTAGGTGATGTATCCCCTTAAGGGTGTGACTGGGGGTGCGGCTTATCTGCAAAAAAAATTCCACATGTGTCCCTCTGTACAGTTTTCAAAAGTTGGGAGGTGTATGTGTATGGGGGGGGGGGGGCACTGGCAAATTCCTAATTGAATATGTGCGGGTGGGGGCATGACCAAATATTCCTAGGGTAGCACAAATCCTAAATACAGCCCTGTGCGTCACCTGCTCCCCTGCATGGCTAAACTTTTAGTTTATGTTTTATGGAGTGCAAACTAAAACAGCACACAAATGGATGAGGTTCTGATTGGTCCAGTGTGTGACCCCGAAGCTGCCCTCTTGGCCGGCTCCGCTCACCCTGCAACTCGTCTCACGTTGATTTTCCTCTGGACCACCATTTTCAAATCATCCCATTTGTTGGAGGCCTGCTTCCCATCCTTTGCCTCCAGCCCCGCAGGCCCCATTCAGCTTGGAAATGGGGACCTCCAACTGTGTGTTGCTCAATCGTTGCTAAGCCTCCCCCTGCTGAGCTTGCGTCCAGTCTGGGGGACCAATACTGGTGTCTGATGACTGGCCTGGGCTGGTGAAGCCCTCTCCCACACCCTGCCTAGGCTATCTTGTTGGCATGCACACACACACATACAAGCTGCCTGGGCAAGCTTCCAAGCCTAGTTTGCAGGCCAAAGCCGTAATTGCTTGGCTAAACCAAATGCATATGCAAAGCACTTATGATGGCATACGCTTGGCCGAGGAAAACTCTGGACATGGCTATGAATAATACAAGCGCTCGCAACTTCATGGTTTCCGATCACGGGGAGGCTTTGAATCGAGCTTAATGTGGCCCCCGCAGCCATGATGCTGATGGCAAAACATGGGCTGGGGGATCTTGACTGTGGGGTACAGTGGGGCCATATATGGGGGGGGTTGGATGGAGATTTGTAAAGCAAAATGCAGAATAAGGAGCTGAAGGGGTTGTCAGAAGAAGATGGATTGAATTACGGCAAAGGGCTTAGTTGAGGTGCCATCCTATATGGCTCCAAAGCAGGATAGCCCACTAGGAATTCTCCCTGTGCTCCCAATGGATAGTCTAATCCTGCAGTTAGGATTACCTTTTCTTTTAGCACTGACATACTTTATACACAAAAGCAGGAAAAAAACAAACAAGTAAAGCAGGGAGCATACAAGCATTAGTGTGTCCCACAATACAAGAGAAGTTAAGATTGCTAAATGAAAGGTGGTCATGAATAAATAATAGCTGGGCTACATCTCAGCAACAACAAATTGATTCACCAGCACACCAGGGAGAAATATCAACATGTGCAGGGCCAAATTCTGAGGGGGGCGCAAGGGGGTCTCCCTGGGGCCTCCACCACTTGCCCTGCAAAGGGAGCCTCCACCAACCTTTGGGTTATGGTCTGGTCCAGAAGGTTTTTTAGTCTTTAATCTGATGGCCCAGTGGGGCCCCCCGCACCTGGGCAAGCCTTTTTTTGTTTTTGCCAACCTGCAGCCAAAGCCACCACAGGGCAGTATGGAGAGTCTAGAGCAGCAAAGCCACCGCCAGCAACGCTACAGTGATGGTTGCAGAGCTGTCACTGCACATAAGCCACCAAGCACAGCCGCTGGCAGCTCAATGCAGGGAACTGTTTTCTGCTGGACCAGCTGGGCGACTACACTACACGCCACCCAGAATGGCAAAGCAGGAGTTCCTGAGCAGCACGCACCCGCAAAAGGGTGGCACAAGGGACTAGATCTATCTGACATTCCAGTAAGTAGGCGGGCACCAGACAACCACCAATCAGCTACTTGGCTGGACTATTATTTTAAAGGAAAATATAAAAACTGTATGTGGGGCCTCCAGATTTCCGTCATATTTATGTTATATGCCACAGGCAGCTTAAACATTCAGTCACACAGAGCAGAACTATGCTTAACAAACAGTTAATCTCAAGGAACTGATTTGGGGTGTTATGGGAGCTGTCACAGGCCAGGATTATATATTAACTTTATAGTAAAAAAGATGTGCACTAAAGCCGAAAATTGAGAGTCTTTATTTTAAGAAAGCTTTGTCCCTGCTAGAGCCATTCATCACTTTCTTCCCCGACTTCTTCATTCACCTTTACAGCTGCTTAATGTTGTAAAGAATGTTGGTCTCCGTCCTCTTGTACCGCACAGCCATGGCATATAAAAAGCTTCATGGACAGCAGGCAGTGCAGGGAATGGAAGAGAGAATATTGTAAATAGGTTAGCATTAAAAAGTCACTAGTCACTTCATCCAAATTCGCCCATGCAGAGACTTAATTTTTCTTTTTGAGTATTTTTGTTATTGATGAACAAAAACGTGGAGGCTGATTCACTACTTACACCAGGTATTGCCAGATGGGGGTCTGTATAGTGGCGCTTAGAGCGACTGCTAGTAGACACTGTAAGCGAGCATCAGGCGCTGTAACAGAGCGCCTCAGTCACTCCAGTAACCGCCTGGCACTCGGCGCTCCACACCATATTTAACAAAACACTAGACACACACAGCATTGGCGCTCTAAAGCTGGTCGTTGTAGCATAGAGCACCAGACGCTGTGTGATTAAAGTCTGTTTCTGAACACATATACACCAGTAACAAAGCAAAAACACATGGAATGGCATTGTTTTAACACTGTGACATTAATACTTTAGTGCCAGACCTGTAATGACAATTCTGCATAAAAATATTAACAGTCAAAAACGTTTCTAAAAGTGTTTGTTTGCAGCCGGGAGAGGTCACACAATGATTAGCAATAGCCAACAATAGCTAAATACGCTGTTTATACACAACTAATGAAGCCCCATTAAAATGTATGGGAGAGCGACAGTGAGCGACAGGTACTACATGGTGCTCCTCCTGAGCCTAGAGCGCCGGCGCTATACACTGAGCCGCCTCTAATAATACATGTGACGCTACAAAACCGCTTACAAAAGCACACATTTGCTAACATTAGAAAAAAAATACTAGATGAGCTCAGCACCTTCAGGACATAATTTTGGCACACAGAAAAAATGTGCACATTCAAAAACTCTCCCTCTAACAAAGAAAAAAAACCACATCCCCCCCCCCCCCCCCCCCCCCCATGAGCCCCGCGCCCCAGCCCTACGTAACTGGACATAGGGGCTGGCAGTCCAGGACCCCAATCCGTGGTTACTTACCAGTCCTTCAGCAAAGGAGCATATTGTCCCTTATGACATCCGTATAGAACATCGATGGGGGATTTCAGTACAGATGAAGACTTTGGGCTTTATTTATGATGTGAGGCATTTTCTGGTGGCTATAGCGCCAGTTTTGGAGTGCAAGCATTTTTGTCTTTTGTAGCACTGTGCTGTGGACTACAGGAGGAGTCGCATCGCCAAATGCTAACTAGGGGGCTTATTTAAGAAGGGATAGCACCAGGTAGTGCCTCGTAGCGGCAGGCAGCGTCTGGTGAACGCTGGGTGCTGTACGCAAAATCACATTTATGAAAGCGAATCTGGTGAGCTACTCTAACAGCGCCATGTAGTGCCACATGTATTATTACAGGCGGCTCAGTGTTTAGCGCCGGCACTCTAGATTCCAGAGCGCCAGGTATTACCTTTCGCTTAATGTCGCTCTCCCATACATTTCAATGGCCGTTCATTTGCTTGTGTTTAAACAGCGTGTTTGACAATTTTTTTTTTTTTTGCTCAAATCATTGTGTGACCTCTCCTGGCTGCAAACAAACCTTTTTAGAAACTTTTTTGACTTTTTATATTTTTATGCAGAATTGTCATTACAGGTCTGGTACTAAAGTGTTATTGTCACAGTGTTAAAACAATGTCACTCCATGTGTTTTCGCTTTCTTGTTGGTGGATATGTGTTCAAAATCAGACTTTAATCACACAGCATCTGGCACTCTATACTATAGTGACCAGATTTAGAGCACTGACGCTGTGTGTGTCCATTTTTGATAAGTATGGTGTGAGTCGCTGAGAGTCGGTCTCACTGAGCTGGCCCTACCTCTTGCTCCCTGCAGCGCTGTACTGGTGTTAGAGCGCCCAACATACATCTCATTCATCAATGCCGGCCAGGTTACTAAAGTGACTGAGGCACTCTGTTACAGCGCCCCATACCCACTTACAGTGTCTACTAGCAGTCGCTCTAAGCGCCGCAATACAGACGCTCATCTGACGATACCTGGCGTTAGTAATGAATCAGCCTCCACCTTTCTTTGATTGTTGCACAAGGTATTGGCCGGCCTGTGACAGCTGCACAGAGTATTTATGAAATTTGGCGACATTATTGACAAGTCACAATGCAAGTTCTGTATAAATAAATATGTGTAATTTTAATTATTAACATAAAACACTTCAATTCCTTTCTGCCCATTGTGCTCTATGGGATCTATATCTACAGCTTCAACCAGAGCGCCCGGCGCTGTGATCCTTTTGGTGCTAGCGATAAATAAGATGCTAGCTGGTGGCCGCATCTTGCAAGCTAAGGCCAAAAAAAGTGGCGCCAAACCTCATAAATAAAGCTTTTTCTGAACTATCTGAATATCCACAATAGGAGTGATGTTTGGATTGTTTGACAATAATCTCATATGTGGCCACAGTGAATCCATTGTTATGAACTGTATCATTAACTAATAGTGAATTGACTTTTATATACTGTATTTTTCTCTCTTCCCCCGAGGAAGCAGCGGAGCAGCAGAGTTGTGAGGTGCTAGGTCTACTATTTAGCGCTATATCCTTTGACATGGTGGGGGGGGGCTCTTTTGTATTTATACCTTAACATGCTTTTATTAAGATCTCAGGCCAGCGCTGGTGGCAGCAAAAAACAATTTTACGTTTAGTAAATAATAAAATGACATCTAGGTCCTGCGTTTATGTTATTGACAAATCACAATGCAAGTTCAGTACAAAAAAAATGTGTGTAATATTAATTATTAGCATAAACAGTTCAATACAGTTCTGTCCATTGTGCTCTATGGGATCTTGACCTACAGCACCACTATACACCAGTTTGGTGTTAAATTGGACACAGGCTGTTTTTTGTTTGTTAAATTGCACACTGAGTGCTGCTGAGGCAAAAATATTGGTGCTGAGTGGAATTAACAGTCACTGATACTTGAAAAATCAGGCTCCCCATGTATATTTAGCATTTTTAACTTAGGGGTTTATTTAGGAAATACTAGCACCACATAGCCTGCAGGTGCTTTTAGTGAGCGCCACAAGCAATTCATATTTATTATGCAAAAAACTGTTTAGCACCTCTCGTTGCGTCATGTAGCACTCCATGTATCAAGAGTGCTGGGCGCTTTGTTAGTGCTGGCACTGTGTTCCCTACATCGCCACATCACATCAGACGCTCTGAAGAAGAAGAAGGAGAAGACATTAAGGTAAGCATTAAAGACAGGGAAGAAGGAGAAGACATTAAGGTAAGCATTAAAGACAGGGAAGAAGGAGAAGACATTAAGGTAAGCATTAAAGAGCATTCAAAACTTGCGGTGCTCACTTAAGCAGTTCAATGCGAATCACATGGGTAGCAATAGTTGATTGTAGAAGGTTTAAAAAGACAACAGTCGGAAGTTCATAGCAGGGTACTGGTCACATAGCAGGCACCACTGGCACTTTTAGCCTCTCAAGTGGAAATGTCATAGAAAATAAGGACAAAGATCAGGGGAAATGGAGTGGTATTGTGGCTGGGAGTTTTTCTCGGCGGTTGCTTGGTACATTAACACTCTACCTGTTACTAAAATCATATCTATCTCTGCAAATCCATATAAATGCCACCCATATTGCCATGCAAAATGCTACATTTATCCAAACATACCCCACATTTAGTGCTGGACCTTTTGGAGACACAGGGTATTAAACCGAAGTCATTTTCATAACTGAATATGGCCTGTTGGCAATAAATGATACTACTTAAAAAAAACACACAACAAAATGACTCAAATCTTCTTGGGAGAAAAATCTTACCCCCCCTGCTTGATTTTTTACACAAAAGAAAACCCATAAACTGTACTTAAAACTACAGTTATCTAATGTGAGCTTGTCTACCAAAACAAAATATCTAATAAAAATAAACATTTTACCCCCTCCAACAAAAATTATATACCCGAAGGAAATCAAAACTCAAAACTTACAAAAAGTGACAAGCCCATAATTTAAAAACATTAACTCACGATTAACCCACCAACGTAGGCAGATGACTGTAAATATTGTAAATAGTGTACATATAAATATATAAAAATACGAGAGATCTATCTAGGATGAAACTATATGACATCCACTAACAATAATTGATTGAGCAACGAAGAAATTTTTTAATGACCTTCAGTATCCATGATAAGAAGTCAGAATCATACCACTTAGCATTAAAAATGAGCTTGATATTGTGTTGATATATTTAAATTATGTATAGACCACATATTAAGTCCTTTAATGTAATGTTCTATTTTATTTTAATTTCCATGCTATATCTATCCCCTGCACCGCCGGTGTCCCCCGCAGCTTGAACGCTGACAGTCTGCATGACTGACAGGTTCATAGGAGCTGCCGGAGGTGCCGCTGGGCGGGCGTGGTGGGCATGATGTCACTGCGTGTGCGTGCCTCCTACTGCAGGGGAGAGCGCGCACACGCCGGGGCATCTGCGCACGCGCCGGCCTGACGTCACCTCCGGATCCTGCGTTCCAACCCGAGGGAAGCAGGAAGTACGTGCGGCGTGGCCCCTGCGAGCTCTGTGAGGCTTGGGCGGGGCGCGCGGCGCGCGCGGCCGCTCCCTCGCCAGGCATGGACGCCATTGGAGATGGGGGTACAAAAGGTGAGTGTTGGGGGCACACTATCTACCTGATGAAGTGGTGAGGAGGTTCACCACGCAACGCGTCGTGTGTTTATTCTGTTGGATGGGGTCTATCATACGGTGATGTATTAAAAACGGCACATTATGTTGGATTATTAGTTCCCAGTATACTTTGAATACTTATGTTTTTCCTTCATTAACTCACTGCCTACAGTGAGGGTTTGCAATTATTTTGGGACGGCAATAGCACTAGTCACTTTAAATAGCTTAACAACACTTGTCACTTTACTGCACAGGTCACTTATTTTGTTGATAAATTGTTGTATATATATGTATTACATTTAATGTCTTTTGCACTGATTTTTAGCTTTTAGATTAATAATTGTGAGGGAACATTGTGATATATTGTACAGACATTAACCACCTGATAGACACCCCCACCCCAAATGTTTGGGGTTTTTTAACTGTGTTTTTAGATGTATGTATTTTTGTATGTGGGACTTGGATGTGATTAAATAAACAATTATATGTTAATTCAATATTACCAGTGTGCGGCACATTCTATATGGGCAGTTATGCTGTGAGTGGTTGTCTGGTAACCCACACACATATTCTTCTGTAGTATATACAAACAGCCCGGTGCCAGCACCTAGTTTACTCATATATAGCGGTGCAGGCTCAGCCTCCTTTCTATCCTTTGTATTAATTTACCAGGGACCCGTCCAAGGGTATCCATTGAACCTTGCGCGCTTTGAATATGAATTTTGAACTAGTGGAGAGTGACTGGACGAATAGACTTATGGAACTTAAAGGACCAGTAGCACATGATATAGAAGGGGATTGTAGTAACTCCCCTAACCAACAATCATTACTGAAGGCCATTAAACAAGCAAGACGCAATTACTTGCGTCTATGGTGGAACATAAGTAGCCTAGAAATGTATAGAGAGCAAAAATTAGTACCGAGGGGACTACGTGTACAGATCTTTCCAGCCTGGGAGGTCACGGAACAATTTAAACAAGAATGGGAGTCACATTTGACTGATTGCTCAATGGCATTAATGGGGATGTTAATTAGAGAAGATAAAATATTGCTAACGCAAGTCAAACAGGAACTACAAGATCTATATATACAATTAGAGACTCTAATCACTAAGGAACAGATAACAACCCTTAATGAAAGAATAACCAGGGATCTGGATAGATATGAGGCGGAAGTGAGGCAGAACAAAAGGAACAAATTAGATAGGGACCGCTCGGATGTAGCCAATGGTAGGGTATACAGATGGAGACATCATGGAAATCAGCGAGGCACATTCAAGAAACGAACCCCACAAAATGCCAACCAGGACAGAAGTTATAGAGGGTCCCCCTTGAGAGATAACACCTTTTCAAGTCAGGCATCTGAATATTCATCAGATGAACAACATTTTTTAGATTCTGGAAGCGAACACGAAGGACACGGAGGGGGAAAAACAACAAAAGGAAGGGGCAAAGGGGAAGTAGACCGAGACATTATGACTCGGGAACACAATCGTCTAAGGCCCAGGGAAGTGAAGCGCCGGAGGGTCTCCCCGAATCGGAGGTACCCAGCCAGAAGGGAGAATTACAAATAATGAACCTCTCTGGTAGGCCCATCACGGACATACAGAGGAGGGTTTTGGCCAAAGGCCTAAATTTTGCACCAACGCACCGGATAAACAAATTTAATGCTATCAAGGATCTCTTCCTTTATTGTAGACGGCTGTCACTGAAAAAGTATTTTCTCAACCCAGATCATGGAACATGTGACCTCAATTGGGGGGAAGCTGAGCAAGAGGCCCTGGATGACCTAATGAGTCTTCTCGAAGAACAGGAGCCCAGCAAACAGACCATACAGAATCTGAAAAAACCCTCAACATTTACCCCGCCTTGGATGAACAGCCCAGCCATCCAGACGTTCTTCAACATGCTTCCACCAGGATAACTTGAAAAAGGGCATACCGGTGGGCCAACTTCTGAGAGCGAGAAGGAATTGTTCCTTGGATGCAGATTTCTTGAAAGAAGCCAAAGAGATGGAGGGCCGCTTCAGGAATCGGGGTTACCCAAAGAAGATCATTCATAAAGCATTTAGACGAGCGCGAGACACCCCCAGAGAGAACCTACTATGTTATAAACAAAAGAAAAAAGAAGACCAAGAGATGGCACACGTGGTTGGTGTGACACAAGCTCCCTGCTCCATAGCAGATAGAACATCGCCAGCCCCCAATCCCGGTGGATGAAAGCAGATTAACAAAAAGATGGACGAACAAAATTTGACCAACAACCGGTGACAAATAAGATGTATATCTGAGCCAAACCTATGAGTGAATACACTTGAAATTTGAAGTAGGAAGGTCCGAACCAGCAATCAATATACCGACACAACAAAGGAAGAGCAAGATAGTGAGAGAGAAAAAGAGAGGAGTGATACCCAGTATGTGTGTGAGTAGGCACACAAAGACAGATGACTGTAAATATTGTAAATAGTGTACATATAAATATATAAAAATACGAGAGATCTATCTAGGATGAAACTATATGACATCCACTAACAATAATTGATTGAGCAACGAAGAAATTTTTTAATGACCTTCAGTATCCATGATAAGAAGTCAGAATCATACCACTTAGCATTAAAAATGAGCTTGATATTGTGTTGATATATTTAAATTATGTATAGACCACATATTAAGTCCTTTAATGTAATGTTCTATTTTATTTTAATTTCCATGCTATATCTATCCCCTGCACCGCCGGTGTCCCCCGCAGCTTGAACGCTGACAGTCTGCATGACTGACAGGTTCATAGGAGCTGCCGGAGGTGCCGCTGGGCGGGCGTGGTGGGCATGATGTCACTGCGTGTGCGCGCCTCCTACTGCAGGGGAGAGCGCGCACACGCTGGGGCATCTGCGCACGTGCCGGCCTGATGTCACCTCCGGATCCTGCGTTCCAACCCGAGGGAAGCAGGAAGTACGTGCGGCGTGGCCCCTGCGAGCTCTGTGAGGCTCGGGCGGGGCGCGCGGCCGCTCCCTCGCCAGGCATGGACGCCATTGGAGATCGGGGGTACAAAAGGTGAGTGTTGGGGGCACACTATCTACCTGATGAAGTGGTGAGGAGGTTCACCACGCAACGCGTCGTGTGTTTATTCTGTTGGATGGGGTCTATCATACGGTGATGTATTTAAAACGGCACATTATGTTGGATTATTAGTTCCCAGTATACTTTGAATACTTATGTTTTTCCTTCATTAACTCACTGCCTACAGTGAGGGTTTGCAATTATTTTGGGACGGCAATAGCACTAGTCACTTTAAATAGCTTAACAACACTTGTCACTTTACTGCACAGGTCACTTATTTTGTTGATAAATTGTTGTATATATATGTATTACATTTAATGTCTTTTGCACTGTTTTTTAGCTTTTAGATTAATAATTGTGAGGGAACATTGTGATATATTGTACAGACATTAACCACCTGATAGACACCCCCACCCCAAATGTTTGGGGTTTTTTAACTGTGTTTTTAGATGTATGTATTTTTGTATGTGGGACTTGGATGTGATTAAATAAACTTTTATATGTTAATTCAATATTACCAGTGTGCGGCACATTCTATATGGGCAGTTATGCTGTGAGTGGTTGTCTGGTAACCCACACACATATTCTTCTGTAGTATCCACCAACGTAGTACATTATATGTCCAGGTGACTGCTTTAAATATTACATATAATACAGTACAATTAAAAAAGGGACAAGCAAAGGGGCATTCTCATTTGGGCTGTACAAAATTGCAAGAATATCACAAAAGGTAAAAAAATTACAAAAGGTAAAACAGTAAAAATAAAAAAAAAACCTTATGAAGACCACAAAATAATAAGGTTGTGTGTGCTTTTCTTTGGCAAAAATGATCTCCTAAAAAAAAATCAATAAAAACAAAGCTTGCATAAAAACCCCAAAAGCAAAGCACCAACAATGCCATAAGCACACACTAAATTTGAAATAAATTTATAATGATCCATTTTAGTGGTCCAAAAATATTGAGACTATTCTCGATACCTAAAACAAATTGCCATTGAACTATGGAAAAAATACAAAAATTCCAACAATACAAATGCAAAATAAGTATCTGTGACCTCCCTAGTTTCACTGGGGGTGTGACTGTACTATAAACAAAAGAAAACAAAGGATAGTTTTCCCGTTCTTAGTGCACAGATACAACAATGGCAACTCCTACTAAAAAATACCACTAGGCTGGCCTTAGATGAGCACATTTTAAACTAAAAGGAAAAAACAATTACTCATCTGGGGTAGTGAGGGAACAATCCACCCACCTAACAAATCCCCATTTTCCACACCCGCTGGCAGTAAGGCATTTTAACCAAAATAACCTACAAAAATAATTTTGAATTTGAAATCCTTACTGCAGTGAACACATTTATAATTTGAAGCTTGTCCTTAACATTGGAGTAAAAAATAAAAGTTAACAAACTCCATGTTAAGGTCTTCACAATACCTTAGAGCTTTTGTAATACAGACAATAGGGATAACAGTGTTTTGCCATGGTCATTCTTCTTGCAAAATAAAATCCAAAACCATTAATAACCTCTATGCAGACAATCTAACTGGGCTCACAGGGACTAAGTTTAACTCTCTAAGCCTTTGATCTTTCCTGAATATTTGAACCTCCTGTTGAAAAGCCCTATACTGCTCTGCAAACCGTCCCCTCTCCTCCTTTAACTGTCTGTTTTCATCCAGTAGACAGCCATTTTGGATCCTAAGAGCTTTTAAAGAACCCAACATGGCGGGTTTACTAAAACCTGTATGGTCCCTTACAAACTGTCTCTGATTGTAACTCCCATTACCCCACCTAGCGGAGTAGACAATGGCTTGTCTTCTGTGGGTTTTAACGTGTGGAGGTTTATTAACAACCTGCTCTGTAAACTTCAATTTGCACCATTTAGCTACATGTCCTAAATGACCACAAGAAAAACAATTAACTTTTCTAACACTCTTTGACCGAGTGTTATTCCTGCCCTGAGAGCTATGCACAGCAAATACCCTCTCTATTGCTCTAACTTGCTGTGTCTGGTGGCCACATTTGGTTTAGGGGGCCTTCTCTAGCTCATTGCTCTCATCTAAGCTTTGCATAGGCTCCTCTATGGATACCCTTTTCAAGCTTAACCACCTCTTCTGCCTTTATCACCTCTGATGGTTTAGCACTCTGTGTAGCACATGAAAGTATTTTTGCCTGTAGGTTACTGTTGGTTGCAGCCAAATGCTTAATCTTACAGTCTGCAGCCCTCAGTTCCTCCACTAACAAATCTTTTTCAATGTGCAACTTTTTGTTTTCCGCTTCAAGCTGCTGAGCATCCACCTGGACCCCAGCAAGCACTTCAGCGTTTACCTTCATAAGATTCAAGGCATTCTTCAGAAATTCTACCTCATTCTGAAGGCTTAATTTTTCCTCATGTATTAATTCACACTGTTTTGCTATCCAGCATGCAGCATAAATTAATGCATGTTTACCCTCTGACTTAGAGAGTTTCCTACCGACAATTGCATTTGCAACATATTCCTTAGCTACTGACCACGGCTTGAGAGTTTCCTCCATTTTCTTGATAAGTTCAAGAGGGTCTTTTACTCTAAACAATATCTTGTTAAGACTTTCCATTTTGCTCCAACACTACTAGCAACTAATGGACAATTGTACTCAAAATATATTTGACTAGTCCCTGTGCTATCCTAGTACAACAACTTACTGTACCCACACACAAGCCTTATGCACAACACAAATAATACATAATCACTAATATGATCCCCAGTCACACCAACAAACCTCCTGCCTGGCTCGCCAAATTTGTAAACAATTATTATTATAAAAACCTCAATAAAAATATCAATGATTAATATAACAATAAATGCCCACTGTAGGTTCTAGGTTGTGGATGACGTAAGGAATCACACCAATGAGAATGTATAAAAGATTGTATTGTGCACAGACATGATACAGGACAGCAGTACATATGTAAAAATAATACAAAATATATATAAAAATAAGGGCCTAAACAGTTAAATTAACCACCTAGACAGTATAGGTATCACAGGGACTAAACAAATAAAACAATTTCTAACATGTACTGTTACAATTGCCAACTAGGCCTAAAGTTGCTTGCTCATAATTACCAATACAGGGACCTCATGCCACACGTCCTTGCTCTTCCTTCATCCCCTCTCAACTGCCCCAAAAATATCTCCCATTCTTTTAGGCCACCACCCTTCCTGTTGGAAAGGGCTAGCCCCTCCCTGTAGACTGCACCTTTGCTCACAAAGGTATTGACTTAATTTACATTACATAGGAATCCTTTGTACACCCAAATCTATTGTCCACCCGACCGCAGCCAAGATGTCTGAGATGATACCAAATTAGCATCTAAGAGGCTCAATTACCATCCTAGCCAGGGAAGCTACTTGGAGAGCTAGTTTAGATATTCAAAACCTATGTATCTAATATTTTATATTTAATGGGAATTCTCTATTTCTTACAAAGGTAAGCATTAAAGACAGGGAAGAAGAAGAAGAAGGAGAAGACATTAAGGTAAGCATTAAAGACAGGGAAGAAGGAGAAGGAGAAGACATTAAGGTAAGCATTAAAGACAGGGAAGAAGAAGACGAAGAAGAAGACATTAAGGTAAACATTAAAGACAGGGAAGAAGAAGAAGGAGAAGACATAAAGGTAAGCATTAAAGACAGGGAAGAAGAAGAAGAAGGAGAAGACATTAAGGTAAGCATTAAAGACAGGGAAGAAGAAGAAGGAGAAGACATTAAGGTAAGCATTAAAGACAGGGGGGAAGAAGACGAAGAAGAAGACATTAAGGTAAGCATTAAAGACAGGGAAGAAGAAGAAGGAGAAGACATAAAGGTAAGCATTAAAGACAGGGAAGAAGAAGAAGAAGGAGAAGACATTAAGGTAAGCATTAAAGACAGGGAAGAAGAAGAAGAATATAATTTGAAGGGAAGTTTTGGTGGAGCTAAAAGGGACAGTTTGTTGGATACGGAAAGCTTGAGGGAGGACTAGGGATGTGCGCTTGCGTGGACCCAGATTGTCAACAGGAAATCCGTGGAAACGAAGCTACGTTGGAAAACGCAGTAAAAAGGACCCAAAAACGTAACGTCACTGTGAACGGGCACGGAACCCATGACGACACAGAAAACACCCGAGAGGGGAAAAAATACTTCCCTATTGAAGACACAGAAACGGATCATTAACGGAGCTCTCCCGACGGCGGCTCTGAATCACGTGAGAACCCCGGGACAAACGGAATCAAAACGGGACTTATGAAAAACGGAACAAAATAAGGTCAGATCGGGGGAGGCTATGAATCAAGCCATATGCCTGAGTATGGTGGTTCCAGAGCACCCACGCTGGCACTGTTCATTTGCATGTTAAATACAAATGATTTCTGTCCCTCCCCACCGGCGCTACCTGTCGCTATCTCCATTGGGAAAACAAACAAGACACAGTACCACAGGTAGCCTACAGCGCCGAACACTAACAGCGGCTTCTGCCTGTGGCCAGCATTGCAGCTGAGGCGCTAATGGCGTCTCTCTGCAGACTCTCAAGTGGCACTACAAGGTGCTAGTGATAAATTGGCCTCTTATTTTTCAGTGTGAATGTTTTTTTTGGTGCAACTTTTTTTTCTGAATTATTTCTATATATTTCTTATATTCTAAGACCCCTCTCATGCCGACATATGCTAAAAAAGTGTGATTTCAGCAAGATTTCATTCTTTTTTTAAAACAAATCAGCGGCAGCGGTTTGTCAACCTTTGCCAAACCATTTTTCAGATACAAATTGCGGCACGAACAAAGCTAAATAACTACCAAAAATCACACAAAGCCATGAACGCTGTAAATCACCACATTAGTATTTTATTAGTGTGGTACAACATATTTTATAAGTAGTAGCACCAGGTGGGACTGCTCCTGTATATTCTTTAGTTTAGTCTAGAACTTTGCTGCTTGTTGTGGTGTGCATACAATAGTTTTGTTTTCTATTGTGCCCCCTGGGATTTTCTTTGGTCATTTAATGAGGTTAATGCGCAGGGGGGCATCTGCAATTAGTATGCCATCTGTGCTAGGAACAACACCCATTTTGTGAAAAACACACAAAAACATGCAATAACAATGTTTGCTCTAATTTTATTTCTGGAAAATTAACCTGTAACTACGATGGAACAATGATTACAACATTATGTTAAACCGCCCCGGTCTAATTCTTCGATTGACAGTTGAATGCCCCCTGCAACTCTTCAATCATGCGCCAAGCGCCCCTCATATGTATTTATGAGTAATTTTTGGTTCCAATCTCAAATAGCAGTAATGCTGTTACCATCCAGTGAGTGTATCCCTACCACACTTTAAGGCTGGTATTGATACAGGCCCATATAATGTACATTCTGTGGGATTAGGCTCCTCCCAATTTAGTCAAGGCCTTTGTATCGAACCTCACCACACATATCAATCTTGATTAAAATGTATTATATTTATTAATGCATATAATAATCATTAGAAATTACATATGTATGTACAGATCATTACTTATTGTGCCACAAAGATTACAGATGAGTTCTTCTCAGTATTCACATCCAATACATTTCCATATAGAACCTGGATATATGTTTCTGATTTCTGAGGGCTCTGGCAGACATGTTTCACCCACTTTAGCTTTCTCAATGCCTTATATATACAACACATATGAAAAAAATATTTGTTCAGCAGCTAATCTCCAAATCTATAACTCATTCATAGTTATTGGATCCAAAAGTCTTTATAATACACCCCTGATGGTAATCTTTGAGCACCGCCGGTGCTATTCATAGGGGTAGGTTGTGAGCTGTCACCATTAAAATATTAGTCTGATATTAGTCTGCCTGCAAAGATGGGTGACAATAATCCCATCATTATCATGTATCAAGTTGTGATTATATCATTTATTATTTATGTACTGGACATACTGTTTCCTCTGGCAGTGATGTCCACTGTGGCAAACTGGGGGTTAAGGACGGGCAGTGCCGCCGTTCGTCTCTCTCCTGCTTGGGCTGCAAAGCCCTTGTATCGCTGTGTTGTAATTGCCTGTCCTCCCGGTTCGGGGTCACAGGGGAGGGACAGATGGTCTCCAGCAGACGTCTCTCGGCCAAGTCGCACCCTCTGCGCCCCACTGACGTGGTTAAATGCGCTCCATGTCTCACATCGCATTAGCGGCACTTGCAGGTTCATCTAGAAATGGCGCTTTTCGCATCAGCGCAAGTTAGGCTCTCTCTATTGCCCATGTGCTGTTTACTGGCATATATATGGGGGCGCTAGATGCATTTGCCTCCTTCCACTATATCTGCGCCATTTTGTTGTGGTCTGTGTATGTGGACACTTTTGGTCGCAAATATATCCTCATTTTGATTGTCTGCTATTGTGAAAACAGCATTTGATATGCATCTTGAGGATAACCCAACTTTTTTTTAAAGTTCATCGGAACTTGCCAAACCCGAACTTCTACTCTCGACACTACACATGGGTGTGGTGTTCCATATAGTTTCACTACACTTAAGAAAAAAGAAAATCATTTTGACCTCATGTAAAATTCATTATTAGGATGTGTGTTTACCATACTTCCTTTCCTCATAAGAAATGCAAATAGAAATGGCAGGGAAATTTTTTGACTATGTTTCTCATGTTAAGTACACGGGGGACAGCAATATAATGTTCCTAGATCACTAACCACGCATATAGTTATGCTCTGCCTTCAAGTGTTTGGCAATTCTATTCGCTTGACTGTGCATTGTGCATTAGAGGATTTTTAATTAAATGCAAAAGCTTTATGAACTCTCTTAATTTAATAAAATCATGTACGCCATTTCTTTAGAAATGAAATGCTGCCCACTGCAATCTTATAGGGCTCAAAAAGAACATTATGTATATTTGGCAGTGAGGTTAATTTAAAACCTCTTGTTGTGATAAAACAGCCTTAATGTCATAACAACAATTCCGGCAGATAAATTGTAGACCATTACTCAAGTAGTTCATATTAATGGTTTGCTTATTAGGCATTTAGATTGAACCTTTGTTCTTCTATATATTCTCATCCCTTTCCAGTGTTGGAAAACCAAAAGTGAGTGAAAAACAATATTCATTTTTAGATGAAGCAAGGTGCACCTCTGAGCCTCCACTCCCTGAAACTTTCCCTGAAATATTGCATAAAAATTAGAACAGTTTCACACTTTATTTTAAAATAAAACATGAGTCAGCGTAAGGTGTGAGGACATTTGAGCATGATTTGAACCTAAACTGTCAATGAAACAATGTGACTATTTACTTTTCAAAATAAAACTTTAATTAGCATGACCTCCATTTTCTTCTCAGTTGAAATGCTGCCTTAGCTTGTGGTTTTCTTCTCCTGGTAGGAATAAAATCCAGGGGTGACAGGTTCAGTATATTAAGGCGAGAGAAGCTTTCACCTGATTTCCTCTTCATTCCATTAATAAAAATAAAAAACAAGCCTGGTTGGCTATTTCTTGATGCCGGGTGTATAAGTGTCCTCTCCTCCCACCATCCAGCATATTTATATAGATTTTTATCATTGGCCCAATTTTTCGCGATAGTGCTCCTTTGAGGAGAGAGCTAGTTCTCAGATCAATGGGTGGTGGAAGACGCTGTTAACATGGAACTATGACAGTGTGTTGTGGAACTGTGATACATGATTGTGACATTAACTGTGATGTACAAAGTAATACATTGCAAAAGCCTCTTTTTTCGAAGAATCCGTCTGTGTGTGGATTAATTGGCTGTACATGACGTATACGTTGGATTATAATATTTAATATTTATTATATTATTTGCTATAATAATATTAGCTATAAGTATTCGGATTGCAACCCTTTTGTGGATTACAAATGTTATTCCTTTTGACATTGTTAATGTTTTCTAGTACCTGAACAGGGTGAAATGTTAAATCCAGTAGGCAATGTGATGAGCTGGACCTGAGGTGACGGAGGCAGCAGTGCTGGGCCTTTAAAGTGGACCAACACCCAGGATTTTGACTATCCTGGGTTTTGGTCCACTTCGGGGGGGCACCCCGATAGGGGGTGCCCCGCTGTGTGAAACCCCCCAGAAAGCCCCAAAAACTCACCTCACCACGCTCCCACGTGACTGCGCCGTCCAATCCCCGCTGACGGTCAAGCGGGTGACAGCGACGGACAAGACAGCGCGTCCACCGCCGCCTCCCGCACGTCACTCTTACAGGGCGCGCGCCCGCGCTGGCCATTCACAAACGGCCGGCACAGGCGCGTGCGCGTCTAGAGGGGCGCGCGGGAGGTAAGGTTTTTTTGGGGTTTTGGGGGGGTTTCACCCCGCGGGACATCCAGATCTCGGATGTCCCGCGGTGAGGGAGGTGATCGGCCCGGGAATCTTATAGATTCCCGGGCCGATCACCCCTGGGTGTTGGTCCACTTTAAAGCAATGTTTGGGCTCCTGCTGCTGCTTGCAACTCCAGGGTGTGATTCATCCAATTTTTGGCCTCCTGCTGCCAACTCCAGTGTCTCTTTAAAGCAATGTTTGGGCTCCTGTTGCTGCTGCTGCTGCTGCTTGCAACTCCAGGGTGTGATTCATCCAATTTTTGGGCTCTTGCTGCCAACTCCAGTGTCTCTTTCAAGCTATGACTGGGCTCCTGCTGCTGGACAAGCGGGTGACAGCGACGGACAAGACAGCGCGTCTGCCGCCGCCTCCCGCACGTCACCCTTACAGGGCGCGCGCCCGCGCTGGGCATTGACAAACGGCCGGCGCGGGCGCGCGCACGTCTAGAGGGGCTTTGGGGGAGTTTCACCCCGCGGATGTCCTGTGGTGAGGGAGGTGATCGGCCCGGGAATCTTATAGATTCCCGGGCCGATCACCTCTGGGTGTTGGTCCACTTTAAGGATTTTCCTGGTGATGGCCTGACCTTCTGTATACTCGCAGCACTTCTCTCATGAGGCTGTGGAGTGGTTGTGGTTCAACAGAAACATTTTAATAAACAAAATACTTATAAAACTGACCTGGACAAAAATGCCAGTAACCTTCACTTATTATTTTGTTGCTAAACCATTTGAGAGCAACCACTGCGATTTCTGTAACTCTCAATGACTTCTGCACCTGTCCACAGGTATTTGGCCCATTCCTGGTGAGCAAACTGCTCCAGCTCTTTTATGTTTGAAGAAGGCCTTCTCTGGACTGCAAGTTTCAGCTCCTTTCACAAATGTTCAATTGGATTTCGCCAAGGGCTCGTAGAAGACCATTTCAGAATAGTCCAAAGTTTTGCTCTCATAGTGATTCAGCAGCTAAATAAAAAAACAAGAGCGTAGGTACCTTTTGTACTCTGCAGCTGATCAGTGCTAGTCTGGCTAGTATGTAACTCACCTAGATCTGAGCCCCTGCTTCACCTTCTGCCCCCCGTGTCATCCGAGGCCAATACATGAGGTCGTATTTGATGATGGGTCGAGATCGCAACCAGCCATCAGTCAAAGATCACTGCCATGCCTTCTTCATTCATTGCAATGGAGGGAGTGTGCCGAGGCCCGACACACCCCCCACCATTGTCCAGGCTCTGTGATGGCAGAGGCGGGGCCTGACCTTTAATTACCAAGTTCAGGCCCCGGGTGTCGCAGACTCGTATGCAGTGATCAGGTGAGTTACTGATCACCGGAATAGCACTGATCAGCTGCACGGGAAAAAGCGAAGTACCCTTTTGTTATTTTATTTGCCTGTTGAATTACTTTAACCATTCTTGGATGTTTTAGCTGTGTTTTTAGGTCAGATCGTGTTACACACCATATTATTTTATCTTATATAGACTCTTATATGTACATTTAAGATTTTTTTTTTTTAACTTCTCTTTTAATACTACATTTTGGCACCAATTATGTTTATCACATGTACAGTAACATGTATTTTTTCCAACTTATAAAACATTGTATTTTCTTTGTGTTAATTCAGGCATGAAAAGTGAAAATTATGGTTCAGAATTATGGATGCATACAGGCGTAGCCCAGTATAGCCTATGTAGACACTGTTTTAAATTCCTGCTTGCTGCACTACACCACCAGAATTTATACTGTGGTGCGCCCCCCCAAAAAAGACCACCATGGGGAGCCTTGTAACATTTAAAATAAAGAAGTGAACCATACTTGGTAAATGCGATACATATAGATTGAAAAAAGTCACCAAGAGCCGTATTTATCAAATGTCAGCGGCTGTAAATTCCACTCAGTGCCGAAGTTTTTGCCTAAGTGTAAGTTAACGTGTGATTTATGAAGCCAAAAACATACAGTGACGATGCGCCTATTTGTATGTGGTGACCAGTGCTTGTGTCTAAGCTGCGCCAGTTTATAGCGGTGCTGTAGTGAAAAATCCCATAGACCACAATGGGCAGAACTGTATGGAAATGTTTTTGCTTATGAATAATGTTGTACACATTTGTATGTACAGAACTTGCTTTGTGACTTTTTTTTTACATGATTGTTTTCCTTTGTGCAACTCAAACAATATATTTAGCTGTGCATTATTTTAAACATTTGCACAGCTCAATATGATGCTGAATTGCACCGAGGGAAAAAGGGTTTACTCACAAAAAAGTGAGTAAAAAAAATACGGTTCTGAATCAACCCTGATGTGTAATTTAGCTCAACAACTAAAAAACAGCCTGAACGCACTCTAAAGTTTGTTCCTTTCGTCCACAGCAAAGATATCCTGTGACTGTAATGAATAAACGTCAAACATAGGCTGAACTGGATGGACTAAAGTCTTTATTCAGCCTTACATACTATGTTACTGTTTAATTCCTTCCAGTGGTCTAGTAGCCATAGCTGAAAATGTTATTACAAGCCAGGAAGGCATCAAGGCCACTTTTGAACGTTTTTACTGTATTCATCATTACTACCTCCTCTGGCAGCGAGTTCCATAGTCTCACTGCTCTTACAGAGAAGAATCCCCTCCTATGTCGGTGGAGAAAGCACCTTTCCTCTAACTTTAGTGGATGCCCCCGGGTTATGGTTACACTCCGGGGTATAAATAGATTGTGGGACAGATCTTTGTATTGACCCCGAATATATTTATACATAGTTATTAGATCACCCCTCAATCGTCTTTTTTCTAGACTAAATAAACCTAACTTGGACAATCTTTCCGGGTACTCTAGCCCCCGCACTCCTTTTATTAACTTTGTTGCCCTTCTTTGAACGCGCTCCAGTTCTGATATGTCCTTCTTAAGCACAGGTGCCCAGAACTGTACACAGTATTCCATATGGGGTCTGACCAGTGACTTGTACAGGGGTAAAATGATGCTCTGGTCATGAACACCTATGCCCCTCCTGATGCACCCCATGATCCTATTTGCCTTGGCAGCAGCTGCCTGGCATTGATTACTACAGTTGAGCTTATTGTCAACTAAAACCCCTAGGTCCTTTTCCATTGTTGTTTTACCAAGTGTTTCTTTATTTAATGTGTAATCATGACACAGATTTCTCCTTCCCATGTGCATAACCTTACATTTATCTGTGTTAAACTTCATTTGCCATTTAACTGCCCATGCTTCCAATTTATCTAAATCTGTTTGTAGCTGCCTGCTGTCCTCTTTTGTTTTAATTACTTTACTCAGCTTAGTATCATCTGCAAAGATTGAGACTTTACTGTTTAATCCATACCCAATGTCATTTATATATATATTGAAGAGAATTGGTCCCAGAACTAACCCTTGTGGTACTCCACTAGTAACAGTGACCCAATCTGAGTGTGTACCATTGATAACCACCCTCTGCTTCCGATCATAAAGCCAATTTCCCACCCATCTGCACACGTTTTCCCCCAGTCCAAGCATTCTCATCTTTTGTACCAGCCTTTTATGTGGCGCAGTATCAAATGCTTTAGAAAAGTCAAGATATATGATATCCAATGACTCCCCCTGATCCAATCTTGAACTTACCTCCTCATAAAAGCTGATTAGGTTTGTCTGGCAGGAGCGATTCCTCATAAATCCATGCTGATATGGAGTAATAAGGTCATTTTCCCCAAGGTGCTCCAGGACAGTATCCCTTAAGAAACCTTCAAACAGTGCCTATTAAATTCAGCAGTAATCTTTTCTGCGTGTCAAAAAATAAATAAATTCAGCATGCTGCGCCTATAAATTGGTGGAACAATGTAGCGCTCATTGGCGAGTTCTAACAGACGCTGAGACAGGCTGGCCAAGTGGCCAATACTTCTGAAAAATGGCAATGCAAAAATATAAAAAGACGCGTTTTCTCCCAGGCACAGGCATATGCTTCATAAATTACACAAAAAGATGCTAAAATTGTGCTAAATGATGCACTTCATAAATAAGGCTCATAGTAATCCAGTTCATCATTATGGTCTATTGGGAAGACAAAAGATTAACACATTAGAAAATAGTAACCTTATAGTATGTCAGATGGTTGAAACCAATTCCTTCACTTGATGGAAAACAATTCCTTCCCTCCTTATCAGATTGGATCACTGGATAAAAAAATGTTCAGGAAAATGTTAAAATTAAAATGTTATGGTGTCTTTCATTCTAAGAAATTAATCTAGTTGTTTTATGAATTATGCAATCGAATAAACAGGAAAAGCCTCCTTATACACTGCTATAGAAATTGTGTTAAACCATTATTAATTTGATATACTTAAGTTATTGGCATGCAGTTATATCATGCTGCACCCATTGCTTCCATACGTTTTACTGTTTACCTTGGTAATAGAACCACTAGAGGCCACTACAATTCCACAGATAAAGCCAACTTTCCTATAAGAAATTCTTGTTTTTAGTAAAAAATAGATTATGTAGTATGCATGTATTTATTTTAAGAGAGCATTGATATCATACAGTATTTATTCTTAGTTACTGTTATATAAGTTACTGTTATATAAAAGGTCATAGCAAGGAATAATCAGTGGCTAAACTAGCATAACATCAAAGGACACGTATCATTAAAAAATATCAGAAATTAAACTCCTAATTTAAGATAGCTTTCTGATATACTTAATTTAAGAAATCCCCCCCCCCCCATTTCCCAATGTGAGAAGTGAGCTGCACCAGGGAAAGTGATGGCAAAGTCCTTGATAAAGGGGTAGGAGGGTCATTTGTTATCATTTACTGTCCTTAATTCCACAGTTTTTTTTGCATGCAGAGACAGTCCTTGTGTTCTCTTCCTGTTCAGTATTTCTATTCAACTTTGGAACCTAGAGGAAAAACACAGACACATCAAAGAAACCATTAATCATCCTTATTTGTATTAGCCCATCACAGCCTGATGCAGAAGATGACAAGATTGTATGGCTAGGCTGTTTCAAAGCTAAACAGATATTAGCAGGGACAAAACTTTGTTTAGTGATACCTGTCTGTGGAGAGGACACAGTACACCGTATGCTAACAAACTTCAGGGCTAAAAGCAATAAAAAAGGTACCTGGCAACCCTCCCCCCTTCAAGAAGCTCTGCCATCACTTTGCCTAAAACTACTCGCTTTTCAGGGTTTTAAATAAAGTATGTTAATAACATCCAGGATAAGTCCAGGCTCTCATAAATTGAGAGTTTAATTTCAGACATTTTTAAATATACTTTTCTACTAATACTTCTGTGACTGAATTGTAAGGATTTTGCCCAACTTGCTATCAGCATTGGTCTAACATGAAACCAGACCATCACAATGGGTGCTGGTCCAGCCTGTATTCATCGTAGGGGTGGGGGTGGGGCATACCAGTTACTAGGCCCCTCCTGCAAGCCGGAATTTTCTTACCTTTCTCATTTTGAAACCAAGGGCCTTATTTAACAAGGGATAGCGACAGGTAGCGCCTGGTGAGCGACCGGTAATGACAGGCCCCGCCACGAGAACGCCGGCTCCCCACCACAATCACACATTTATCAAGCCGATCCTGCTTAGCGACTGAGATAGCGCCAGATAGCGACTCATTCATCATTATTCCAGCCTCAGCCCACAGCGCCAGCGTCCAACTTTGAACAGCGACAGGTATCACCTCTCGCTACCTGGCGCTCTCCAATGCATTTCAATGGAACAATCTTTAATTATTCATAATTAATTCATAATAATGTTTTTTTTTTTTTTTTTTTTTTAAATGTGAAAATTTCTGTTACCACGTCTGCCATGTTATATATTTTTTTCAAGGTAAAAAAAAAAAAAAAAAAACTTTGTGCAGAATTGATATTACAGGTCTGATATTAATGTATTCATATTACAAAATGTAATTAACAACTTGTTTTTTTTGGTTTCCAAAAATATGGTTTTTTTTGGGGTTAAAAAACTACTTTTAACCCATCGCCGCCAGCGCTCTGGGGTTTAAACATGCATTTTACAGCGCGAGAATTTTTGGAGTGTGATTTTTTGATGAATGTGGTGGGAGCCGGTCGCTCTGACCAGTCGCTATCATGCGCACCCATACATCGCGGAACCTGTCAAATAGCGACTCGTCACCCAATATTCAACATTACTGCACACGACTCAGTCGCTATCAACAACTGAACAACGGCCAAGCACAGCGACTACTAGCGGGCGCTGTAAAAATACTGCTACAGTCGCTCAACTGTCACTACCTGCCGCTATTAATGAATCGGCCTCCCCGTGCCACAACAAATGGTAAATAAATATATTTCATAAAGTTATAAACTTTCTTGCACAGTAGCCCCATTCTTTACACACAAGCATACCTTAAATCTATGCACACCCATGCACACCATTTAGAAGCATTCTTAGGATCTCGTTTCCAGAAGATCCTTAAAAAATAGAAACTCAGCCAGTTTACATATAATGGGGGAAGTTAACTTTTGTGCGCAGAGTTTTTAGTCTGTGATTATTTTAATCATCTTATAGTTCATGCAACAGAAAAGTCAATGGCATCGATAGACTCAAAGTGGTATCAGTGGCACAAGCACATACACTCTGTGACACCATTTTGGACCCTGTGAAATCTATCTATTCTTTATATGAACTTCACAGACAGACACTGTCTGCAAAAATACATCTGAGACAGATTCTCTCTTAGTACTAGTAAGTTATTTTACCAGGTTAGCAATCAATTTAAGCAGAAACCCAAAGTTAAAGCAATGCTAGCTCAATAAAAAATACACTCTTTAAAAACCCCAATACAAACATTATTTTGAAGGTTTTGAAAGCTTGCATTTTCATTCTCTTGAGTTAGCTACAAATTGGTGTTTTTGTAACTTGGGATTTCTTTTTCTTAAAAAATAGAAAGCTTTTGACTTGAATTTGGTTTTAAACATTTTAACATTTAAATAACGTGTCTTTCTTCTATATACCAAAACCAAACCTGTGTTTGAGCCAAGTGACTGAACTAAGATCCTGCTTTCATACACTTTGGCTGAAATTCTGCACAGCAATTAGGGGGACACAGATATTCCTTGTACTAAGCTTTGCTGTTTATCAGCTGGGAATAAATGATAACGGCCCAAGTCATGGTCAAGGTGTGGATCATCAATCAGACTTTCAAAGTAGTTCCCCGGTTTGGATCCTGTCAAATAAAGAACACTGATTTCTTTTGTTCTCGATTGTGAGGACACATACAATATGTCATTTTCACTTAGCTTTGCTGTTCATCTGTAGGGATAAATGATAAAGTCATGTTCAAGGTGTGGATCATCAATCAGATTTTTAAACTAGCTCGCTAGTTTGGATTCTGGTTCCAGATCAAGAACACAGCTTCCTTCTTCCTCAATTGTGAAGGCACATATCTGTGGAATAAATGGAGGCTACTAAAGGAGTTCAACAGTTTGGATCCTGGCAGTTCCAGAAATATGCCCCCTTAATGAAGAGGATGCATTTATCCCTTGTACTGATCTTTGCTCCTCGAGTGTAGTAATATATGATAAAATCTCCATAGATCACCAGTCAGCTTCTGAAGTAGTTACCTGAATTGGGTTGGGTTTTGACAAATCCAAGAAATTTCTTTTTTTTCCTTAATTATGGGGATGCATATATCCCTTATTTTGAACTTTGCTCTTCACCTGTGAAGTTACTGTAAATGATAGATTTCAGACTTATGAAGCATTTCACTAGGTTGGGTCCTGCCATATCCAGGGATACATGTAACTTCTTTATATTTAGGTTTTGTTGTCCAATTTTATTGATAAAAGTCATGTTCAAGCAGTGGATCATCAATCACACGTCAAAAGTAGTTCAACATTTTTGACAGATTCAGAAAATGTCTTTTGTTTGATTTCAGTTAACAGGAACAAATGTACACTTTGTACTAAGCTCATCTGTGGTTCATCTCTAGTGCTAAATGATAAATGGAAAATCCACATTCAAACAGGGGATCAGAAAGCAGACTTGTCAATCTGTTTGGCTACTGGCAGCACAAGAACATTGCCTTATTGTCTTTCTTCTGTTTGGATTGTTTGGACATGAACATTATGTCCCTGCACAGAGCTTTGCTTTTAATCCATAGAGATAAATGATGGAAGCCCAAGCTGCATTCAAAGTATTGGTCTTTAATCAGATTTCTAAAGTGGTTCGATTCTTTCAAAATTTCTTGAGTGAGTGCGTGCTATTCACAGATCATCTAATTACTGACTGGCCAGGAAAACCAATCACTGACAAGTTACAACTTTTCAATATTTACATTGGCTAGATGATCCGGTGCTCAATTTTTGGGTAAGGGAAAAGGGGAAGGAAAAGTGGGTGGCACCAACAACAATGATCTTGTCTGTGGTGCACTGCCCTGTGGAGCACTACCCAAACCAAGATATATTAACACTGTAGGGGCACCACTCAATATGCTATACTGCAATGATTTCCCCAGGTGGGTGTGCCTTGGATTCTAAGAAATATATATGCAAGCAACAAAACCAAGGAAAACATAGAATCCAAAAGATTTTTTGGGCACACCAGGTCATGTAAAAACAATAGATTTTATTTCACTTGTGACATTTACCAATTAAAACAACATCAACACTCAAGACACATTAAAAACCACTAATACATGGCCTCCAGGTCTCTTGTTCCATAAAGATAAATACATTCAATATATACCAAATTTAAATGGACTATCTGCACATCAAAAATATATATATACTGGCGGGAAACAAAAAAAAAACAACCCAAGATATATGCAACGTAGTTACCTCTCACACTCCACCAACAGAGCCCACAGAGGCTAACAATTGCACTCACTCAATATTTAGTGTCAAAACAGTAATTTTTATTGTCATTATTATTAAAACCCATTAAAAACACAATCCATGCCATAGGCGTTTTTAACCTCCAGGGGGAGCTTTTGCTCACATAAGTGCATATACTATTGTCTAATACAGTTAATTATTCCTATCTCAATATGCAAAAACCAAAATCGTTCCAAAAAGTGCAAGTGCTAAATAAAGTGCATCCATTAAGCAGACATACAACACAAGAATTACTAACCAATCACCATAGTGTATGATCCAGAGCAGGCAGCGCCCCCCACAGTGCACCAACGCGTTTTGAGACCAACAGGTCTCTTTCTCAAGGCAAGGTAAGGGGTTCGGGAGCCCGGAGCCCACCTTTTATACGCACCCGACCAGTCGCTCCCACGAACGTTCGCCCGCTTGCATGTGGACTGGCGCACTCCGGCCGGAAGTGCGTCGGTCCGCCGAACCGGAAATGGAGGCCCACGCTTCACACTGGAACGCTGCACTTTATTTAGCACTTGCACTTTTTGGAATGATTTTGGTATTTGCATATTGAGATAGGATTAATTAACTATATTAGACAATAGTATATGCCATGGCATGGATTGTGTTTTTAATGGGTTTTAATAAGGTGACAATAAAAATTACTGTTTTGACACTAAATATTGAGTGAGTGCAATTGTTAGACCCTGTGGGCTCTGTTGGTGGGGTGTGAGAGGTAACCCCTATGTTGTATATAGTTGACCCAGTGGGTAGCTTTACCTGTAAAGCAAAATACTGTACATCAAGAAATATAATAAGATGGCTGCATGGTCAACGTGTGGTTCTCAATGCCACCTGAGCGAACTTAAGGAGTGGAACTCAGAGCAGTAAAGAAGTGGTGATGGAATGTAGTAGATAGGACAATAATGTTAAGCGGGGCATGTAGATAAAAGTGGTGCATAAAGGTAATTAAATAGAGGTTTTTAAGGAACAGAGGTTTCAGGGAGAGTTGTATAGGAGAGGGGCTTTGCAAATAAAGGGGGAGGGAAGGTTTTTTTTAGAGAAAAGCTTGTTCGCATGATGTTTTCCTTTGGTGCAATTTAGCACCATATTTAGATGGGTACATTTATCAAATAATTGCACAGCTAAATGCAGTGCTGAATTGCACCTAGGAAAAGAATCACACGAAAAAGTGTTTTCTCTCAAAAAAGTGGGTACAAAAAATACTCACCATGCTGGATCAATCCAAATATATTCAGAGAACAATGCAATCAGCATGTGTATTTGTTGCATGTGGGAAATGTTATGTAGGAATGTGGTTAAGGGGTGGAGTGATGGAAGGACAAGCATGTAAAAAATATTTATAAAATGTATAGAGCAGGGGTACTCAACCACTTCTTGTAAAGGTCCATTTAAAGGCATCCAGTGAGAGGTGAAGGTCCGGGCAGAGGGCTGTTGTGGAGGGGGGGGGGGAGTTAGAAATCAGCACACTGGGGAGGGCCTATATATTCCCCAGGCAAAACTAAGAAAGGCTGCTTGCCCCCATCCCAAAAACCCTACAGGGCACTACGAAAAAACAGGAGCTACATATTGAGTGCAGGGCTGTCAGGGCAGGGGTCCGTAAATCTGGTGCCGAGGTCCGCATTTGGACCCCGGTCCGCCAGTTGAGTATCGCTGGTATAGAGTATGTGTGATAATGATATAGATCATGATCATGTGTGTGAGAGTTTGAAATTCTGACCTTTTCCATTTCATTGTGGCCAATGACCAGTTACTAATGACCTAAATGGAAAGTCCACTTTCAATATTTTTTTTAAAGTTTGCTTTATTGTATATTTTAGGGAGAAATTTGCCCCGTCTGCAATCTATTGGTATTAGCAACCATACACCCAGAACCTGATTAACAGGATACACTGATTTTCACTAGTATGGTCTACCTTTAGTGTGTCATGCGCTCCACAACTGGAAAACACAGCAGCAAACAGAGCTATAATTCTAGCAAACAGAATTCTAACTGTAGCAGCAAAAGTAGAGGTAAAATTAGCAATAGTTTGCTAGCATTACGATCAGTTTTGCTGCTCTTTGCCTCAATGGAAACTGTTTTGGGCCTAGCTGATGAACTGCCTCAACCAATTTGGTGTTGAGAATTCAAGAAATCTTTCTGTTTTACAGCTTATGTCAGCATGGAATGGGTCTAGGAATATATTCCCTATTTCTATGCTGACATAAGCTGTGGGTTGCTGGTGTCTCCAGAGTGACATGTGAAAAGTAATATTTGATCTATAAGGTTCAAGCTCAAAAAATAAATCAAATGGACTTGGAAGAGTGACCACTGATTCCAATGGAGTTGGTGGAAGAATCATGAAATTGAGTACTGCTCAAGTGTTTGCGGCGAATACCTGTGATAACTAATTGAAGCGGATGGTAAATCAGGCCTCAGATTTGTACACCACAATCTACAAAATGAGAGAAGTGTACCCTGCATACACAGAACACTGCTATGACTGCTGCTGAGGCGAGGGAGCTTAGTCACAGTTACATATGCCCAGCAGCAGCACAGATGACTGGTTTCTACCATAGGAACTAGATGTTCCCATGAAGAAGTACTAAACTATGTCCATCTGGCTGGACAGAAAATAGATGCGGAAACGGCATTAAATGATATATAGAATGATTAAGAAAACAAGTGAAAAATAATATATTTAAATATCTGATGTTCAAACACAAAATATCAGATATCCATGCAAGAAATGAACTGAAAAGCTCAACATTTTGGATGAAAAACCATTGACTTCAATGGCGTTCGCTGAGTCTTTGCTCAGATACGCTGAACTAGTGGTGAATAGAGCAAACACGGGTGTAGCCAGGCAAACATGGTCTATTTACTGTAGGAAATATGAAGAAGTACAGTACAATACAGTGTAACGCTACATCACACCCATCTGGCGGGGCTGAAAAACACCTGCAGAAATCAGTCATGCTGCTATGTGGGTACACTATGGGGCTTATTTAAGAAGGGATAGCACCAGGTAGCGCCTCGTAGCGGCAGGCAGTGTCTGGTGAATGCTGGGTGCTGTACACAAAACCACATTTATGAAAGTGAATCTGGTGAGCGACTCAAACAGCGCCATGTAGCGCCCAATGTATTATTGCAGGCAGCTCAGTATATAGAGCCGGCGCTCTAGCTTCCGGAGCTTGTGTGACCTCTCCTGGATGCAAACAAACATTTTTATCTATTTTTTGGACTTTTACAGGTCTGGCAGTAAAGCGTTAATGTCACAGTGTTAAAACAATGTCATTCCATGTGTGTTCGCTTTGTTACTGGTGGATATGTTTTCAAAAACAGACTTTAATCACACAGCGTCTAGTGCTCTATGCTATAGCGACCAGATTTAGAGCGCCGGCGCTGTGTGTGTGTCCTTTTTTGATAAGTATGGTGTGGAGCGCCAAGAGTCGGTCGCACTGAGCTGGTGCTACCTTTCGCTCCCTGCAGTGCTGTACTGGTGTTAGAGCGCACAACATACATCACATTCATCAATGCCGGTCAGGTTACTACAGCGACTACGGCGCTCTGTTACAGCGCACGATACCCGCTTACAGCGTCTAATAGCGGTCGCTCTAAGCGTCGCTATATAGACGCTCATCTGCTGATACCTGGCGTTAGTAGTGAATCGGCCTCCACATCTAGTTTGTCCAGTTCTAAACTAAATGCTATTTTTAAAAATTATATTAAAATAAAACACTCACTTTCCCTTTATGTGGCCTGTGCTTTTCAAAAGATTGAGCACTGCAGTCATTATGGCTTCTGCTTTGCTGTTTTATGTCATACTAATGATATTTTCTGTTACCTAGTTACTATTTTCTGTTACCCTTTGTTGTATTTATACGTTGCATATAATGCTTGCATGTCTTTGCTTTTTATAGATCAACATCATGCTAGTGTGTCTATGGTAACAAGATATCAATGTCAATAATAATATACATGAATGGAGACTTGTTGAGATAGACAGAAATACACGTAATTGTATATGTAATACACATTGAATGCATGTTAATCACCTAATTATTATGTTACTGGAAAGTGAAACTCTAAGGGTTAGAACCAATTCAAAGGGACAGTCCAGGCTAGGCCTAAAGGGAAGAGCTACTTACCTCTTCCCCTGCTCTGGTGTTCTGCAAACAAGTTATTCTCAGCCAATGCTGAGTTTGGATCCTCCGGTGTACATGTGCCCCAACGATTCCTTCCTTGAAAAGTGAACTGGAAGATGATGGGCCCCCCTAAAATCCTGAAAATTCCTCTTTAAAGACATTGGGGCACTCCCTCCACCTGGAAAAAGAATGATTCGATCTCCAAAATGATCCCGTGAGGAACAGGGCAAATATTATATTTCATTTGATTGCTAATGCCCGACTCCCCCCTTGTCACCCATACAAGGCCAGCAGGAAAAGGAAGTCCATGGCGTGGCTATGTAGCTGAGCTGAGAAGACGTGCAGCACGAGGGCTCCTGAAACTATCCTGGAAAAACCCTGAAATCCAGTACACATCCCAGTGAAAATCGATTGGGACCCCTTACTGCCTGCCCCGGACCCCCTTGCCAGCTGCTGCGGGGACAAGGTTTCTCTTCTGTGCCTCCCTGAGTACCCTGAGACTACCCGCATGTGGACAGACTACGCCATTTTGGTGGGTGGAAACTGCGGGGAGAGACATCCGCGGCTTACCTTACTGCGCTGGACAGCTATTCTGCCTCTGAGGAGAGTGGCTTACTGGCGCTGAGCCTCGCTGAACGACGCCTGAGACAACGGAGTGCGGGGATCCAGCTTCTTGCTGCTAGCCCTCCCGGGACCTGGGTGCTGTCTGCCTCTAGCCGCGCACAGGAGTGACGCCGCCCGACTCACAGCTGATCCCCTGCGGTTAAGTCACCTGTCAGCTGAGCGCTCATCTCCCACCGCGTCGGCTGTCTGCCCTCCGGCGGTCGGCTCTCCCCGCATCTAAGTGTCGGAGAGGCGCGCTCTCAGCTTGTCATTCGGCGGTCGGCGCTCCCTGCTGTCGCCCCTCCTGCTCCTGCCGTGCGGCGAAGCTGCTGGCCTCTGCTCGTTGACGCAGGCTCCTCTCCCGCCTCTGCCTGGGTTCCAGCAGTCGGCTTCTTCGCAGGCAGGGCCGCCCTTCCCCCGCTACTGCCGCACCTGCCTCCTCTCTTGAGCGGTTCTCTGACACAGTGTTCTGGGGCTGCGGGCCCCTCACCCTCCCCCCCCCATAACACCTTAAACTCCGATGACGAGTTCTCCGCTCCACTCCGCCTCTGACAGCGGACGGTCTGCTCCCCCCTCCTGCCTCCACCGGGCTCTATCAGCAAACCTAGTGACCTGTAAGACACTCACCTCTTCCCTGGGGGAGGTGATCAATCTTGGGAGGTGTGCTGCAGGGGTCTGCCTGGAGACCCTGAAGGGATACACAGCCTCAACACACTATAGGGGTTGGAGTCAGGTCTTGGGCTAGGCCCTGCACCCCGCCTGGTGCTATACCCAAGAGGCATCCTGGGGATCTACACCCTTCTCCCCTCCTGCTGATAGGGTGGAGGCTCAACTTGGTGTGTTTTATATGAAAGGCAATAAAAAGAGACGTACGGTGCTTCTGAGCTGTGGCACGCAAACTATGGCCGACTCACCTGTTGAACGCCCTGGGTCTCTCACCCCGGATCCTGATAATGCTGCTATAATGGCGGCCATCACGAACTGCCAAAGTGTACTTACGGCTAAATTTGATCATCTGCAGGAACAACTAAACTACTTTAAGCATGATCTAGACAAGGTGAAGGATAGAGCAAAGGAGTCGGAGAGAAGAATTGGAGAGGCGGAGGATGGCTTGTCAACTGTCACATCGACGGTGGATTCTCTGAGACGCCAAGTGAAGTCCCTCACGGAGCGTGCGGAGGATGCTGAGAATCGTTCCAGACGTAATAATATCAGAATCATCGGACTGCCGGAGAGGGCGGAGGGGGATGCCCCTGAAAAATGTATTGAAAATCTTATCCAACAAACGGTGGCGCCGGAGGGCCTTTCTCCCTTCTTCGCGGTTGAGAGAGCACATCGAATTCCATTTCGGCCTCCGCCGCCTGGGGCCCCACCCCGTCCCTTTATCTTGAAGCTGCTGAACTTTAGAGACAGAGACACCGTATTGATGGCGGCTCGAAAGCAAAAGGATATCCTATTCAATGGAACGAGACTGTCCTTCTTCCCGGATTTCACATCCGAGGTGCAGCGACAGCGCCGATCCTTCAATGAGGGGAGGGCACGACTCCGGGGGAAGAACATTAGATACGCCATGCTGTTTCCTGCTAAACTACGAGTCCAGGATGGGACTACCGCCAGATTTTTCCTTACAGCTAAAGAGGCCAATGACTGGATAGATTCACTTCCTGCAGCCTGAAGGCCAAATATGCATAGCTGACCCAAACGGAGCAATGTTACTCTGGTTTTGCCTGACTTTGCTGCTGACTGGAATTTATTATACCAGGGGAGCCTGAGGATTGTTTTCATGGGATCACCGGTCTCTCTTCCCTTACCTTGGTTTGGGGGCCTCTGTTCCCATCCCCCATTCTCAACCGTTATTTCTGTTACCTGCTCCTCACCTTCCCTTTCCCCCCTCACAGAATGTGTTAGCTGGGTTTCATGGGGATAATTATCCTTTATTATCCCTCTGTGTGACTGCCTTCAATAACCACGGATCACCAACTTTACAGTTAACCAGTGTTTTTTTGTCCTTTAGGTTAAGGGATTAAGCTCGCCTTAGTTGGGGTTTTGGTAGAGCCGGGTGGGTTTGGTTGTTACCTCAGGGCACAACACTGTTGTTGAGCCCTAGAGGTCAAGGGAAAGTTATTGTTATTGTTACTAATGCTAATGTTATTTTTCTGTTGCGTAGTAAATTTGTTGTGGCGTGTGAGTGCGAGTGTGGGTGTGAATGGGTTGGCCTGCTGCTATGGGGTCTTGGAGGGGGCTGCGAGATACTGGAATGTGATGTACTTCCCTGGCAAAATTGACTGTTACTGCAAGGCTAGATGGAATGTAAGGTGATTTCATGGAAGGTGAAAGGTCTTAATGATCGCATAAAGAGGTCTACCGTGTTTCAATTCCGGAAACGCCATAGCCCTGACATTATAATTCTACAAGAGACCCATTTACTGGGCTGGAAAGCGATATCCATAAAAAAACCCTGGATAGCGCAGCTGTTTCATTCCCACTACTCTAATTATGCCAGGGGGGTATCAATCCTGGTGGCTAAGCATCTCCCCTTTACCCTCCTATCGATTCGCTTTGACCCCAGGGGACGATTTGTCATAATACATGCCAAAATACATGATATTAATATCTTGGTGGTAGGCCTATATATTCCGCCCCCCTTTGATGTGCGATTTCTCCAAGAAATCATGGATAAAGCCGCCTTCCCGCCTGATCCTCTGTTGCTCATAGGGGACTTTAACATGATCCTGGATAGATCCCTGGACCGATTGACCTCGGGGGTGGGCCCAACTACGGCACTGGCTGCCTGGGCTGAGGCCCTAGGTTTAACTGAACGGTGGAGATGGAAACATCCAAACGACAGAGCATTCTCCTGTTATTCCGCCCCCCACAAATCGCTTTCGCAAATTGATTTAGCTTTGCATCCGGGTGCCTCCTAGCTAGGGTGGTGGCTAGTGAATACTTGCCGAGAGGTATATCGGACCACTCACCATTAATGGTGTCTTTGCGCATGTCTGGAACCCAGATTGGTGTTAGGAGATGGGCTCTTAACCCCTTGTGGCTAGAAGATGAAGAAGTCTGCAGTGCACTATTAAGAGATCAAGAGGTGTATTGGCAATGCAACGGGGAGGAAACCTCAATTACTACCCGGTGGGATGCGTTTAAGGCGGTGGTCAGGGGGAGTGCCATAAGTGCCATAAAGGGAGTTAGGGTGAAGCAAGGGAGGTCAATTCAGGAATTGGAGGAGAAAATGGCTGGGGCAGAAGAGGAGTTTGGGAAATCAGCAACCCCTGTGAATCATAATCTACTTAGATCACTCCAAAGAGAATATAATCTTGCATTAACTGAGTCCGCGAGGAAGATATTATTACTTAAACAGCAAACAATTTTTGAAAAGGGGGATAAAAATGGGAGAACCTTGGCATACCTATCGAGAGCAGAGTGCCCGCAAACGCAAATAGCCGGTATTACAAACCAGACCCAATTTGTATCTGATTCGGAGGGGATCTCCGACCAGTTCCGTGACTCTGTCGAATGGCCTTATTTATGGGCTGATCTGACCAAATTTGGCCTTCCTCCAACCTATATGAAATATGTACAGCTACTTTATAAGAACCCCAGGGCGAGAGTAAGGGTGAATGGAGTTACAATGGCTGAATTTTCCCTACATCGGGGCACAAGACAGGGGTGTCCTCTCTCCCCCTTGCTATTCGCGCTTGCCATTGAACCCCTGGCATCGTTAATTAGAGATTCCTCAGAAATCCAGGGTTGGAGATTGGGTCCCACTGTCGAAAAGGTCTCCATGTACGCTGACGACACCCTGGTTTATCTGGCCGATGCTAGCAGTTCCCTGGAGGCACTACTAAAGGTGATAGCTAAATTTGGGATGTTCTCTGGATTAAAAGTTAATTGGGAGAAATCTAGTTTGTATTTGGTGGACAGGCCAGATGACACTCGGATCTCTTCGGCTTCATCGCTTCAAGTGGTGGACCGGTTTAGATATCTGGGAGTCATTATACATCGGGTCCCCTCAAAATTTATGGAACTGAATGTATGCCCGGTGATTGATGCTCTCAAGAGGAAGACTGCTCAATGTGCATCTCTCCCCCTCTCGGTGATCGGCCGGATCAATATTTTCAAAATGGTTTTCCTCCCCAAATTCTTATACATCTATCAGGCCTCACCTACTGTGCTGCCAGCTGCTCATTTCCGACTACTAGACTCCATACTGTTTCAATTTATCTGGGGCGCCTCTCCCCCCAAAATGAATAGATCTATCCTCAGAACGCCTCTAAATGCTGGGGGCCTAGCAGTACCACATATGTTGCTTTATTTTTATGCTGCCCAACTATTATATACTATGTGGTGGATGGACCCCTCAGCAAACAACCCAATGACTGCCCTGGAGGCTTCCTTGTTGGGACCAGTGACCCCCCTGCAGACTCTGGTATATAGGGGAGCTAAGGGCCTCCCACACGCTACTACGTGTATGAGAACCACCCTGCATGTTTGGCATAAAGTACATGATTTGGGGGGATCTCCCCGCTCTCCTTTAGAATGGTCCCCCAATATACCTCTCTGGGACAACCCTAAGTTGCCTGAACTGATGTCCCTTCCAGACACTGTCTTTTGGAGGCGCCGAGGAATTACTTCGCTGAAACAGATACTGTCTGGAGGGGCACTGATGTCATACGAGCAACTATGTCACGAGTTTGCGTTATCTTCAAGGGATTTCTTTAGATACCTGCAGCTTCGGCATGCTCTCATGTCCCAGATCCCTTTGGAGGGACTGCAATTAGTGGAGTCAGCAGTTGAGGCTATAGTAAGATCCAAGGACCTCAACAAGCCCACCTCAACATTATACTCCACCCTCCTTCTAAGTCTCCCCTCCCCTCTGGATAGAGCAAGGGAAAATTGGAAAACACTTATCCCAGACCTTGATCAGGAACACTGGGAGGAGGCAATAGACAATCTGTACTCATCAGTTATAGATTGAAGGGATAGATTAATCCAGGCTAAATGGCTTCATCAGGCTTATCTGACCCCGGTAAGGCTTAAGAGAATGGGACTGTTGGAGTCAGACCTGTGTCCCAGGTGCAATACCAGTGTGGGCACCTTAAAACATATGATTTGGGAGTGCCGGGTGATCTCTGCCTTCTGGGATGGGGTAGCTGACTTTATACATACTTCTGTGGGCCTACCAGTTACGAAGTCAGCTGCCTTCTGCTTACTGAGTATAGTGGAGCCTATGTTGGATGGGGGGCCGCAGAGAGTTCTCTTACGTCTGTTAGCTTTTTACGCACGTAAATGTATTTTATTGAACTGGAAACATCCAAATGTGCCAACTCTGTCGGGATGGAAAAGCCTGATAAACAGGAAACTAGTATTATATAAGATGACCTACCAGGCAAGGGGATGTCCTAACAAATTCGAGCGGGTGTGGGAAGCTTGGCTTAATGCCTCTGACTCCGTCACAGATTAGATGTAATTACTTTTCCCTCTCGCGCCTCCTTCTCGGACCTCAAAACACCCAATATTTATACTGACAATCGTAGGCGATAGCAGGCGAGGATGAATGTGTGTGACTGGTGTGTGTGTGCTGGTTGATTTTGACTGTATTTCTGTTGGTTGTTATTTTGCCTTTGTGTAAGTTAACCTTTTTATATGTATGTGTATGCATATGTATATGTTTATGGCCCCTCTGATGGGGAAGGCTGTATTGGTAAGTTGTAATTTAACTTGAAAGCATAAATAAAAATGTATAAAAAAAAAAGGAAAAGGAAGTCCATACATGGGCATGAGGTTCTGACACGCAGAAAAGGCAGTCCCAGGTTGAAAGCCCCCCCCCCCCCGTGGCTCCCCTAGCACCTTTGTCAGACAGCGAGGGGTCAGCAGTCTCCTTAGCTGGGGAGGTGTGAAAGCATATGGTGCTTCAAAAGAATTCCCCAGGACCCGTGTCGGGGAGGAGGGAGGGTGAAGGGGCAGAGACCGAGCTAAAAGGTAGGACTGGGAGACCAGACCAAGTTGCATACGTGGTTGGCGGTGCCCATTCATAAGCTCTCCACTCACCTCCTTGTGGGATCCCATTAACACTACTCTGCATCTGCATTTTAAGGTAACTCTGACTGTTGCATCTCTGCTTGTAACTCACTGTAACCTATAACCCACTACTCAGAACAGCATTTGTATTCATTCATATGTTTGTAAATGCCAAATATTTGTAATCACTGCCTAGTGTGCTTATTGCATTAAAACATATATTTAACATAACATAAACATATATATTGAGTGATCTTTTTACCTTTGCCAAGAATCTGTGCGTCGGGGCCTTGCTGGGCCTCGTAGTCCCGCTAGGCGAACGGACAGTGCTTTGGGAAAGCGGGATGGCAAGTAGGATCACGTGACCTGTTGTCCTCAGACAGATCCTTTTTACAGTAAGAACTATAAATCTGAGAAATAGAAACCCAACCTCGGAACTGCATCGGCTGTGAGGGAGAAGTATTATTTTATTTTTTAGCCCCACCTACATAGTGGCTTTAATACATTGTTTTGTTACTTTCCAAACTTAAAAGGCAATCTGAAACTTTTATTATAATCTAAATAAGAATTGCATTCTACAGTATGTTAGAATTCATACAAAGCTAGTCAGTGTTTAGTGACTTCTAAAACTGACTGGAACAGGGATTAATGTGAATTCTTTAATGTTTTTAGTAACCTGCTGAATTTACTGGCAATGAATCATTGGCCGTTCATAATAACAGCGATGTCTGCCTGCTCTGACATTAATAGCCATATCAGAGCAGGCAAGTCAAGCAAGGGGGCATGCAAGTCAGCAATCATATCAAAACAGAATTATGAAACTGTATAGTACTTAGACCGAGAAAACATGTTCCAGATAATGGCAAAATGATGTTGGGTGACTATGACAAGAGAAAAAAGCACAACACCACAATTATAAATACAGACTTCGTATTCATTGGAATATAAGGGGAAATGTAACTTGTATAGAAATGATTTTGTCTTAAGGACAACTCCTATATATTCTTGCAGCCACAGAGTTGGAGGTCTGTTTGTACCACCCTGATGGATGGCAACACCTGTACCCTCCAAAGTCAGGTACCATGCTTTGGTGTTCAAATCATCTTGACATGAGAAAACCACTGCTATGTGGTAAAACGCATTCAAGAAATACACAGCAAGTCTAGTTGGCCATAACTTATTACACCAGATATGTGGATAGCCATAGTTTTCTCATTGATAATGGTTTGGACACTGTACAGTGGAATGATGAAATCCAAGTGATCGGAGAAGGAACTGGGAAGCAATTGCCTAGACTTTTGACAGGTCCAAAGGAAGGCTACAAAAATGTTGTAAGGACTTAAAAGTAAAACTTATAAATAATGATTTTAAGCTTAAATTGTCTGGAGCAGTGGTCCTCAACCCTGTCCTCAAGGCCCACCAACATGTCATGTTTTTAGGATCTCCAAATAGCCAGCTCTATTGCTCTGCAGCTGCACTAATTACTCCACCTGTGCATCTTGTGGAGATCTGCAAAACCTGGCCTGTTGGTGGGCCTTGAGGACAGGGTTGGGGACCACTGGTCTGGAGGACTGGAGGCAGAATGGCCCCCCAAAGTTCAGGTCCCCATTCATTTTGGGTTCGGTTCAAGTTCGGGTACCCGAACCAAACTTTAGTTCAAAATTTGGTAAAACTTGAACCTATAGGGCTTCGCTCAACAATAGTGATTAACTTTTAATATAAATGTTGTATATTGAGAAAAATATTGATGGTTATTACATGTAGATGAATAAAGGGGGGTGGGAGCAGCTCAATCACTATTATTTATACAAAATTATTATTATTATTCAGGGCTGGGAACTAATTTACCGCCCAGTTTAACCCTCTCATCAACTAAATATCAAGCAACAAACAAATCTCTGTCTTTCCACATAGCTAGACATGTTTGTTGCTTGATATTTAGTTGATGAGAGGGTTAAACTGGGCGGTAAATTAGTTCCCAGGCCCTGAATAATAATAATTTTGTATAAATAGTGATTGAGCTGCTTCCACCCCCCTTTATTCATTATAACATGTAGACAAATGCCTTAAAGTGTTTGGGGAATACAAAAAGTTTGTCTTTTTCCTTGACTAAATAGCAAAGTAAAAAACCTTCTTACATAGTAATCTACGTCTGGAACCCCAGATCTATTTTGTTGAAACATTAGTACTCACTGGACATATATCAGTTATAGGAAGTGGTGGCTTTGGCAGTTCTCCGACCTGGATTTTTTCACTCTGGATAGCTACTCACTGTTACATCTTCCCGTGAACGGCCGTAATGGTTAGTGTTGGTGAGAGCGAACTGCTTCCTTATTGTATATGATTCCAGGTTGAATTTTATTACATGTTTGTAAGTGCATTTTCTTGGAATTAGTAAAGGAATTTAAATGTAAACAGTATTACGCTAGATTCTTGCTTATTTGTCTCTTTTGCACGCTTAAACCTTTAAGGAGTCTGCCCTGCGTATCCCGATTTGCTATTCCAGTTTGATTGAATTTTTAAAAAAAATATTATTGTGGAAGTTTCATACAGTGTATGTATATATATTTTGTGGCTGAATTTTTATTCTTCCTCAGGTAAGAGCATATATATGAGTGGTGGAGGGCACCCACGGGGTTTTTGATGAAGTGCATGCACCTTGGGATTCTCTCTCAAGTTTGGACTGATGGACAGTATTTATTGCTTTGTGCTATAGGTTGCAAGGAATAATTATTTGTTTGCACTGGATTTCCTTGTTTCGAAGGTATTTCAGAGTTGACATTGAGGCACTATAGTCAAGCCACCACTTCGTCATTCACCTGTATGGCAGCAAATGGGAACCAGTCATGTGACCACCAGTAGCCTTTCTGGTATGATGTGCAAGCTCACTTGGTAATCTCAATTACTCACTTGGGGTCATGTGATAGGTAGCTATACAATGAATGAGGAAGTGGTACATCATATGGCTATAGGACCACTTCAATCTCCAACTGCTGGTTCAGCACTTGAGAAAATTGATAAGCACATCACTGCTGTGTTTTTATTAGTCCTGTTTTCTTATTTAAAAAAAAACATCTATTATGCCTTGCTGAGTCTTTTGAAAGTTTAAATTGAAATATTGATTTGATAAAATTGATACATTTGCAGTTCTCCCACTGGTCAGACACTCATCACATATCATCTGTTTCCTTTAGGTTGCAAGTTTGTGATTAAAGTGTTGATTCTCATTTTGCTATTGTCTCGGTATCATTGTCTGATCTTGTCACTTTGATTGCATGCCACTGTTTATTTCCTATGTATTGCTTTTAATAACCTGTTTGAGGTTATTAACTTGTAGCTGATAATAGATCTGACATGATGATCATGAAAAAATATGGCGCTAAATAAATATTATAAATAACAATAAATCATGTCATTGTCATTTCTAATTTTGAGCTCTTTAAATGCTAAAATCTCTTCTTCTGAGGGAAGGGAGGGTTCTGCACACTGCGTGTTATGGAGAGATTGGGGGGGGGGGTTCTGCACACTGCATGTTATGGAGTGATTGGGGGGGGGTTCTGCACACTGCGTGTTATGGAGTGATTGTGTGGATTCTGCACACTGCCTGTTGTGGGGAGATTGTGGGGGTTCTGCACACTGCCTGTTATGGAGTGATTGTGGGGATTCTGCACACTGTGTGTTATGGAGTGATTGTGTGGATTCTGCACACTGCGTGTTATGGAGTGATTGTGGGGGTTCTGCACACTGCGTGTTATGGAGTGATTGTGGGGGTTCTGCACACTGCGTGTTATGGAGTGATTGTGGGGGTTCTGCACACTGCGTGTTATGGAGTGATTGTGGGGATTCTGCACACTGTGTGTTATGGAGTGATTGTGGGGGTTCTGCACACTGCGTGTTATGGAGTGATTGTGGGGATTCTGCACACTGCCTGTTGTGGGGTGATTGTGGGGGTTCTGCACACTGCCTGTTATGGAGTGATTGTGGGGATTCTGCACACTGCGTGTTATGGAGTGATTGTGGGGATTCTGCACACTGCCTGTTGTGGGGTGATTGTGGGGGTTCTGCACACTGCCTGTTATGGAGTGATTGTGGGGATTCTGCACACTGTGTGTTATGGAGTGATTGTGGGGGTTCTGCACACTGCGTGTTATGGAGTGATTGTGGGGATTCTGCACACTGCCTGTTGTGGGGTGATTGTGGGGATTCTGCACACTGCCTGTTGTGGGGTGATTGGGGGGAGGATTTTGCACACTGTCTGTCACTGGGCGATTGGGGGGTTGGATTTTGCACGCTGCCATTTATGGGGTGGTGGGCAGGAATTCTGCAGGCGGTCAGTTTGGGATAACTGGGGTTGATTCTGCACACTGCCTGTTATGGGGTGATTGGGGGGGGGGGTTACACATTGCCTGTTATGATGTGATTGGGGTTGATTCTGCACATTGCCTGCTATATGGTGACTGAGGAAGATTCTGCTCGCTGATTTTTAAGGGATAATTGGCGAGTATTCTGCACACTGCCTGTTATGGGGTGAGTGGGGGGGGGGGGGGTTCTGCAAACTGCTTGTTATTGGGTAATTGGTTATTGGGTTATTGGGTAATTGGTGGGGATTAAAACAAACAGGCTCTTTAACATAGCCCTCTTTAGCACAGCCCTTAGAAGTCATGGGGGCAGGAAGCAAGATAAAGGTATGGAAGTGATTGTGTGACCAGAGGGTTGTACGTCCGATCTCCATCTGTGATATCATTGAGGTGCCCTTGAGCAAGGCACCTAATCCTTCAACTACTCACCAGGTGCCATTGGGCAGCCCACCACTGTGGGCACTTTCTTGAACCAATCATTCCTCCTTACTTAGAACAAAGAGTACAATACTGTCAAATATTAATAAAAATGACATACAATTATTGAACGCCCGAATCCAAGACAAAAAACTGTTAAAGAGGAACATCGAATCAAAAATTAAAAGGGGATTCCCCCCTCCCATCAGCCCCTACTTACCATTTGGATGTCACCGCTGCCTGCTGCTAGACTTATTGTCTACTGGATGTACATTTTCACCTGGCTCTGAATCAACCCCAATAAACTTACGAAGGGGGTCTAAATGTTAAAGCAATATAATGTATATGAACCGCAAAGCCCATCTGGTACCAATGACTTTTTTTTTTTCAAGCCTGATGTTTAGTCCCACTTCAGCTCTCTTTTTTTCAGGTTTATTATATGGATACAATAGGGTTGATTCAACATCAGTGGAATAAAAAGCACTTAAAGTGGAACTGCAGTCAGAAGGTGACCCCATCCTGCCACCCTACCCTGGAACTGAGGCAGGATATGGGAGAGGAGGTAAGAAAGTCCTTACCTGATCCTCGGGCCAGTGTTGCTTTCCAGGTCTCTGTGCGGCCACCGCTGATATTGACACAAAGCAGCATCCCCTGGGTCCGCACCTGCTCCTGACGCCAATTCACTGGACGGGTGGACGGGCGGACGCACGGAGCCGGGGTATGCGGGGCATGCTTACAAGGGAGATGGCAGAGCCCAGGATCCGGAGAACCAGGGGAGCGGCGTTGGCCCCTGGATAAGGTATAAGTGACCCCTCCTCCCGCCATTCAGCATATTTATATGGATTATTATTATTGGCCCATTTTTTGCGATAGTGCTCCTTTAATTATGCATTTCCAAGTATATATCAATACTTATATTTCAATCAACCAAAGAAGCATTTTTAAAGATATATATATATATATATATATATATATATATATATATTACCATTGGCAAATAATAAAATACAAATACATCAATTTGATCTTAATTACAATACCTCCAAATAGTTATCCAACAAATTGTCTGCTCAATGAATGGTCAATTTACCTGTTCATGGAAACTGGTCATTAATCACATTATTACACAATATACGGTGTGATGTTTATTCACTAAATTACAAAAGCATCTTCCTGAATAAATAACAAACTCACAGAACACTCTGGGTAAACCAAAAACACTGTGTTAGTCTTGCACTTCTTGTACGTCCCTGATAGTGGCTTTGCTGGATCAGTGCCTGGGCTAAATGGAGGCGTTTTACCCAAACCTCCTCCTCAAGGTCCACCAACAGGTCATTTTTGGTGGATCCTCAAATAGCCGTCTCTATAGCCCTCTATAGCCCTGTCTGAGCATGAATGACTCCCCCTGTGCAGAGATCCAGAAAACTTGACCTGTTGCCGGGCCTTGAAGAGGAGGGTTGGGGACCCCTGTACTAGAGGATTCTTTGGTCCAATGTCAGGACAGTCCAAGGGTGTGTGTGTGTGTGTGTGTGTGTGTGTGTGTGTGTGTACGTATACAGTATACAGAGGTAGTGATGGGACAGAAATGCATACATCAGCCTGGGAGCTGTTGGAGGGGAGGGGTTGATGACTACTGCCAAAGACGAGGATCATTAGAAGGAGGCAGAAGGATCTTCATCCAATGGATTGATAACTGGGCGAGTATTATGGGTTATGCCCATTATGGAGCATTCGTAGTTATGTAGGGTGGTCTTGGTGAAAAAAAATATGAAAAATACAAATGAAGTCAACTATTTAAAGTGGACCAAAACCCAAAATCTTGACTATACTGGGTTTTGGACTTTGCACCCGGGCACCCAGATCGTGGATGCCCCGCTGTGTGAAACCCCCCAGGTCACTCAATCTCACTCAGCCTTCTTCGGTCCTATGGCAAATTCGTAGCCTCTCGTCCAGTCAGCTAGCTCGGTTCTGCTCCCGTCCCTTCGTCCAAGAGGTCGTCTAAGGCGAGCAGATCCGAGTGCACTGGAGGCTGCATCTCCCCCTATCCCTTTAACAGGGAGCGTGCCTGCACCGGCCATTTTCAAATGCCTGGTGTGGGCAGGTGCCCTGCTAAAGGGATAGCGGGGATGCGGCCACTGCTCGCGTGGCGTTGGACCAGGAAAGATGGTGAGTTTTTGGGCACCTGGGGGGGCGTTTGACACAGCGGGACATCCATCATGAGGGGGAGAGCGAGTATGTCTGCTCTGGAGTTTCATAGACTCCAGGGTGGGTTTTGGTCTTATTAAATTGAAGAGTTTTGGGCTAAGTGCAGCAAGTTTGGATTATTACCAGTTGGTCTGTTGACATTGTTGATGGTCATTGTTGAGTGGTAAACATGACATAAAGCCAAATTATGTGTATTGTTTCCAATATGTATTCAAAACATGTAAAGCGGACCAAAACCCACTGAACTTGTGAAATACATTTTGCCAAATCCCCTGCCAATACTCCCTTCTTAGGGTGTAGACTAGAAATGGGTATTTGCGCTTTCTGAATCACCCTGGAACACTTCCTTTTTTTGCTGGTATGTAGGATTGCAGGTGATCAGTCATTGGGTAGTTGTGGCAATGACATCATTGCCACACACAACAGTGGCAATGAATGAAGGAGGCGGAGCTTTGCAGCTAAAACAGGCGCCATTATCTGGAGTAAAGCAGGAGCAGTGAAAATTGGCTAATGGTGCTCTTCATGGGGGGAGCCATTCAGGGGACGCTAGTTAAAAATGTGTTATATACAGCCATTCATAGTAATCTAAATCCACATCATCAAATTTCTACTCTACAAGAGTTATCTTCTATCTGCTAAATCTATTGTTTAAATCTATGGAACAGTTTCAGATACAAAACGACAAGCTAGCGAACATTTGTTTAAAAACAGAATACTTCACATATACCTATATACATATTTAAAATGGCCGACTGCTTCAAAGTGATCCCCTTTAGGCAGTTCCTACTGTTACTTTGCATTTTTAATACTTACCTGCACAAAGCCGATGCATTTTCTTACCTGCTTATAAAAGACAGTGATATGTTTTTTACTTACCTAGACAAAAGCAAGCACAATATTAATTGAAGGTTGAAGCACACAATAATTGAGATAGTTCACAAGGAAATATGTCAAATGAATCACAGATGGGGTTCTGATAATTCCATGTGCATCCACTCTATGCACATCAAACACAAGAATATTAGCATATAGGTGGAAAATCGAACACCCAGAAGAAGGTACTTGCATTCAAAAGGTTTTTAATGCTGGTGAAGATACATTCGTGAACAAAGGTATTTACATGTATAACAATACAGTATGCTATATACAAAAATGTGGACCGCTATATACAGTTTATATAGTGATATATATAAACTCACTCTCTGGAGTTAACAGACACCGCTCTCTTGATAAAGGCCCTACCGGCCGAAACGTCGAGGTTTTCTATTTGTCTACATGGTATTCCAGCTTGATTGCCTTGCTTTGTATTGTAAGTTTTTTTGCTGTTCTACTATTTTGTACTGCGTTATCTTCTCACTTGCTGCATATACCCAGCTCTCTGTGATACTTATTATATATATTTGTGTACTGAATTACCAGTTGATTGTATATCTATAGCAGCTTAGTGATATATATGCTGGCTACCATACTCTATAATCTGTATATAGCGGTCCACATTTTTGTATATAGCGTACTGTATTGTTATACATGTAAATACCTTTGTTCACGAATGTATCTTCACCAGCATTAAAAACCTTTTGAATGCAAGTACCTTCTTCTGGGTGTTCGATTTTCCACCTATATGCTATTATTCTAGACAAAAGCAAGACCACAATATATTCATGCAATTAAGTGAATTCCATTGGGACACCCTTCGGCAGTAGAAAGATAGCCACAAGCCATCTTGTCTGAACAATAACCTACACCATGCAGATGAAAATAAGAGCATCGCCTCCAATGGCCAAGCTTAATGCAAAATCAATGTAGCCATCTATATATTTCTCACCTGCATGATGACAGCTGCCTTATGTAAAAGCAATATGTGACTTATCTTAACCCCCCAAATTCAGATTACTTTTCTTCCTTCTCCTGCTGCTGCTGGCCTATCCCTGGAGATCTTAGCTGAGATCAATGCCAGCAATGCCAAGCCCATGCTGATAGGTATCTCTCTGAAAAAGTGGCAATGCTACAGGCGAAATTCTGATCCAAGCTGAAATGAGCCCACAGGATGGATGCAGCAGCTGCCCAAGAGGAGGACTCCTGAGGATTAAGTAAGAGATTTGAATGGTGATGAGGCGCCAGAGAGGGGGAAACACATTAAATACATTGGCCTTCATTCACTAAGGGGTTTATTCATCAAGGGATAGCGACAGGTAGTGCCTCGTAGCGGCAGGCTGCGCCTGGCGAACGTTGGGCGCTGTACGCAAAACCACATTTATGAAGGCGATTCTAGTGAGCGACTCTAACAGCGCCACGTAGCATCCGATTCATCATTGCAGGCAGCTCAGTGTATAGCGCCGGTGCTCTAGCTTCCAGAGCGCCAGGTATTACCTGTCGCTCTCCCATACATTTCAATGAACGTTCCTCTTCTTCAGTTTAAACAGGGTTTTTTGTTTTTAAATTATTAATTTTTTTTCTCTCAAATCACTTTTTTGAAAAGTTTTTTGATTTTTTATATTTTTTTTGCAGAATTGTCATTACAGGTCTGGCATTAAAGTAGTAATATCACAATGTTACAACAATGTCATTCCATGTGTTTTCGCTTTGTTACTGGTGGATATATGTTCAAAAACTTTGATCACACAGCGTCTGGCACTCTATGCTATAGCGACCCGATCCAGAGCGCCGACGCTGTGTGTGTCTGTTTTTTTGTTGAATATGGTGTAAGTTGCTGAGAGTCGGTCGCAATGAGCTGGCGCTACCTTTCGCTCCCTGCAACGCTGCACTGGTGTTAGAGCGCCCAACAAACATCACATTCATCAGGTTACTACAGCGAATGAGATGCTCTGTTACAGCGCCCGATAGCCGATCACAGCTTATTACTAGCGGCCGCTCTAAGCGCCTCTGTACAGTCGCTCATCTGCCAATACCTGGCGCTAGTAATGAATCAGCCTACCCGAGTTGAAAAAAACATTCATGGTAGTCACTTTTAGTGAATCGCCAGATAGGAATACAATGAAAGTCGATGGCACTTTAACTACAGAGTAAAAATAGTAGAACGTTCAATCATTTTCTCAGGAGTAAAAGAGTGCCATTGACTTTTATTGTATTCCTATCTATGTGAGCGATTTGGGGGCGAACGCCAGTGACACGGACGACAATTCTTCAACAGCAAAAGCAGTTTTATTGAGAAAATAAAATGTTCATCAGCAAAACAAAACTTATCTCTTACATCAGAGAACGTTGCAGCACAAATGCAATCAATCAAGTGGTTACTTCACCAACTCAATGTAAGTCCAGGGTTCGATACTCCAGCAAGCTGCAAGTCCAGGGTATCAGGTTCCGCTTTATAGGGCACACACTCCCACGCTGCTCATCCACACAAGTCCAAGTTTTGGGGTCGCAGAAGCCAAGTCCTTCAGCTTAAATCCAGTCTCTGATTCACCACTGAGCAGTACAGCCTGGGCTCCTTCCTCCATGCTGATCAACAGCAAACTGACAGGCTCAGCGGCTCCTTTTATTCAGGCTTCCCCTGCAATCAGCCTCATCATCTGTGTGAGGCCTGAGATCAGGGAACAAACCTGTAAAGGATTGGGGAATGTGACCTGGGTCCTGAAAACCCGGCATGGATCGTGCCTGATACAGTCTAGCATGGGAGAAATACACACCATTTATCACTTTTCCACACTGGTGATTCACTAAAAGTGAAATTCTCAGGCATTTTTCTCATGAATTGATTTTTTTTGCTACCATGCGATTTTTCTTCAACTCTTGGTGAATCATGGCTATTGCCGTTATACAGGGACCCTCAAAGCAGACAAATTAGGATGTAATCCCCCTGACTTTTCTTCTTGGCTGGTTATGTTCTGCAAAACGTGGTGGTAGTTTACTAACATAGAAACATAGAAGGTTGGCGGCAGAAGGAGACCATACGGTCCATCTAGTCTGCCCTTATGTGTATACTGTATGTACTCTTTATCTTAGGATAGATGTGCGCTTAGCCCAGGCATGTTTAAATTGACTGACTGTTGATTTGTCAACTACCTCTGCTGGAAGTTTGTTCCAAGCATCTACTACTCTTTCTGTAAAATAATATTTTCTAACATTGCTCCTGATCTTCCCCCCGACTAGCTTCAGGTTGTGCCCCCTTGTTCTATCATTAAGTTTCTTCTTAAAAACACTTCCCTCCTGAACCTTATTCAATCCTTTCGCATATTTAAAGGTCTCAATCATGTCCCCCCTCTCCCTTCTTTCCTCCAGACTGTACAAATTAAGTTCTTTAAATCTCTCCTAAAAAGTTTTAATTTTAAGCCCTTCTAACATTTTTGTTGCCCGCCTTTGGACCCGTTCGATTTGAATAATGTCTTTTTGCAGGTAAGGTATCTTTCCAAAACAACATGATGTTGTGGAATTTGTAAATAAAAGATATATAAAAATATTTTTTTCTGAGGCTAACTGATTATATTTAAATAAGAAAAACGTTTATTTTGTCAGGTCTTTGGTGTTTTATTGTTTTTCTCAACTGGAATGTAAAATAATCATTTGTGTTAGGATTTTGCCCCCATACCTGTGATTTACGTATCAACATGCTGCTTCCAAGTTTCTTATATTACTGTTTATCTGTGTTTCTCAAGTGGGAGTGGTTTTCCTGGCCTTGAGTAAAAACTACTGACTACAAGTCCCAGAATCCTTCCACAATAAAAGGGAAACTTACCAGCAGCTTTGGCAGAATCAAGCAGCAGTTATGACTTCCTCTTGTGAGAACGCTGCCAGTAACCCTTAAACTACCGGAAAGTGGGACTGTGATCCCCCCCCCCACCTTTCTGAAAAAGGCAAATTAGAGCAGGAGGGGGTTAAGCAGGTGAGCTCAGGAGTGTGGAGCGTCATCTCTGCCTCGGGCAATCAGATGATTAGCAAGCCATAGTCAGAAAGTCCAAGTTCTGTACACCACCAATGTAAAGTAAGCACACAAGTCTAGCACCTTAAGGAAATTATATTGGCACACAATAATGAAATCGGATAAATATGTAATGGAAAGTGGAATTACCCTTTAACCGTTTGAGAATTAGTCCTCTGACAGGATTTAATATAGAAAACAGATACATCACATATGCATAGAACAGTGGACATCAAAATTCTCTTATAAAAATCTTGAAAGAGAGCAGGCCGGATGTTGAAAAAAGCAATCCTGTCCTTCTCTGCTGAGCTGATTGGGGGACGGGATGAAAAAGAGAAGGTCATTGGCTGAACCTATAAGCCCCGATATTTCTGCTTCAATTTAAAAATGCAGAACAGTTTAGCACAGTGCCAAATGTAACCCGACACAATGGTGTAACAATTACGATTGCCTGCAGTATCCCTTTAAGATCATTTTAATAGATTTCTGATTTCCAGGAAATTATATTACCATTCTATCCTCTCCCTCTGTACAGTAGCTCAAAACCACCCATCAAAACTAACTCTGATATCATCAAAAGCGTTGTCTATTTTTAAACCTGTGTTAGTGGCTTGGCTAATTGTAAACTATATATGATTATTTTAAATTGCATTCATTTACCACATTTAATATATATCAAAAATGTCACAGACGGGGTAAATGTACCCTGCCCGCTGGCCTCACTCTGGCTTCCAGCGCCGCCACCGCCGCTGCCTCAAGCACCCAGATCTGTGCAGTGGGTGGACATGGATGCAGGCCATGCTCACCCGCTACACAGACGTGAGTTCTTGTGTCATTGCGTGCTGGCCCGAGAGGCAGTGGCAGTGCCGGAAGCCAGAGCCGGGACAGCGGGCAGGGTATTGTATGTAGCAGGTGGACGTGGCCTGCGTCTTCGTCCATCAAAGAACGCTGATGCAGGTCATATCCACCCGCTGCACAGACCCGGATGCTTGTGTCAGCATGCGTCGGCCCAAGGGGCAGCAGGGGTGGCGGCGCTGGAAGCCAAACCGGGGACAGCGGGCAGGGTGCATTTACCCTTCCCGACCGTCCGCTGCTCCTTCCTCAGTTGGCATTTTTCTTTTTTTTTTTTTACATTCGCCCGATAAGACATACTGACATTTCCCCCTCCGCTCAGAAAAAAAATAGAGCGTCTTATAGGGTGAAAATATAGTAGATCAAAAGGACAGATGGCTTGATGCAGAGCCTCCCCGTTCAGCTCTCCCGTGCGTTTTCCCGTTGGTTTTGGGCTTTGATCGGGTCAGGAAAGGGTGCTACGTTGATTTTAGTGTGCGCTTATGCGCTCAGGTGTGCGCTCAGCCGCCTTTCCGATTGTCCCGGGAAAACGGACGCCTCGTTCATTGGTCCGTTTTTTTCAGTGATGCAGAGCCTTGATTTCCGATTGAAATCACCCTAATAAAACGGGGCCGCCGAGCCTTCACTTACGGGCAGTCAGAGCAGCCGCATTTGCACTCGGGCAATAATATGCAGTCCTCTGTTGTAGCACATCAGCGGCGCCAGCTCCACGGTCTTGTCCTGCTGAGTATGGCAGAAACCAGGCTGCACCGCACGCCTTTGGACATCGATGGCATGAGTATTTGATATATTTTAGGGGTTGTTTTTTGGGGTCCTTTTTACAGGGTCTCCCTAATTTTTTTTGATTGCCTGTGTGCAGGAATTGGAAGATGGGACATAGCATAAATGTGCAGGCAGTGGTTGGCCCTGAATTGGTTTTTGGGAGTCGTTTTGCTGGCTTTCCCTGCCTAGGAATTCCTGCCTACATGAGCGATTCAAATCTGGCGATCTTTTTGGTGGCTGGCTACTGGGTATGTGTTTGAAACTTGTATTGGTTACGCACCCTGTCTGACTGTGTTTTTTCCCTTAACACACTATTTGGTAAATATTTTCGTAGTATATTTTGAGCCTAATTATTGAACTACAAATTAAATGGGTTAAGTGATTGTACCCTATTGCGTCATGTTCTTGCCCTCTTATGTAAGTAGTATTCCCCAGACTTTTTTAATGAGAGTACAGGTTGGATGTGCATGTAGTCTCATTAGAAATGTCCTTTCCTCCCACCCTACCCCGCTCACCTATTTGTCCCTCTTTTCTATTGTTGCAATGCACACCTTTTTTTTTAAATTTTTTTTTTTTTGTTTTAGGGCAGGAGACTCTGCCTATCCTTTGGTCCCCTGGATGAAGACCCCCATCCTGCACCGATCTTCACAGGCAGAGGAGCGCTACAATACTGCCCCCAGGAGGACTCGCTCTGTGTTGGAGCGAGGCTTTGTTCTCTTGAAGATGAGGTTCCGTTGTCTTGATGAGACTGGGGGGGGCACTACAATAGACGCCTGCAACGGTCCTAAACCTAATCATGGCTTGTGGGCTACTCCACCACCTTTAGTTTCAGCCCTCCCCACCCCTCCTTTTTCTTGCACCCAAAGTGGCACCGCGCAAACCATACGTGCACAACTAGTGTTTAGTGTTTTTTCAGAGACCACAAATTTTTTTGTTTTTTTATTTTACAAACAAATTTTGTTTTGTCATTTGTTTTTTTGGGACCAAAAGAAAAATTACACGTGGGGTCAGAAAATGTATTCCCCACAAATTAGTGGTATTTTGGGTTGCATGGTGACGAGGAATGATGTTGTGCCTGCAAATTGGCTGCAATGTGGGCCAGGCTTTGATTAATCTCACCCATATGGCTGGTTAGGGCAGAGATATTTCTGTTTAATACCTCTAATTGGGCGTTGAGGTTTGTGAGTTGGGTGCACACAGTCTCATTGAATTGCTGTGTTGTCGCAGCAAAGGCTATATTTTCCTGCCTCCATGTTTCCTCCAAAATTTGAAGTTGCCTTCTTTGGGAAAAATAGACTGGGTTGGAGCAGTGGGACGGGTGGTTGGTTATGGTTCCGAAGGTGGTTGTGGATGTGGTGGCTGTGCCGGGGTTGACTGCGTTGCTGCCACTGGTTCAGTAGTGGTTAGTGACATATGTGGGGTGTCCTCCTCCAAATCTCGTATATGGTCGATGATGGATGGGCTTCCTGTGGTCTGTAAAGAAATATAGCTTCCTTTTAGTTTATTTCTGTCCACAAAAGCTCTCAAATATCAATGTTAAAAGTACACACCAAGGACCATTGACTTACCTCATCGCAATCCACAATTTGGGTTTGTGGTGTAGAAGCCTGGTGTTCCCTTGGCCTCGGTGCTAACGCAGGGGTTTGGGGGCCTGGTGTGTCCTGTTGACTTGGTCCTTAGAATGTAGATAGGAAGATTAGCTAAATGGCCAAGTACAGTGTGTTGTGTAGCATAACACTGCCTTCTTGAACTTTTTGTAATAGGTCATGGCAAAATCAGACTCACCTTGGGACCTTACATTCCGGTCTGTGTCTTGTGCCTCTGCCAGGCCCTGGATGCTGGCCGGGTGTATGTATGTATATACATGTTCCTCGGCGGGAGTAAGGATTATTTTAGTGGGTAAGCCACCCCCTGTCTGTTGGCTGGGGAAGATTAAATCACACCTAATAAGTGTTACATCCTTTTAACAATGCGACTAAAAATGCATTTAATTTGCCCTTTACCTCTGCTACACCCCCTGTCTGTTGGCTGGGGAAGATTAAATTACACCTAATAAGTGTTACATCCTGTTACCAATGCGACTAAAAATGCATTTAATTTGCCCTTTACCTCTGCTGACGGCGCATGTCCATTTTTTTTTTTTACTGTAGTATTTCAGGTGCCCAAATTTCCTTTTGATTTGTTGAATATCTCGCCTGACAGATCCCACACTATTTACTTGCCGGCAAATATTCGTCCAGATCTCCAGCTTAGCCTGCTTAGTGGTGGATTTGGATGTCCTGCCAAATAGAGCATCATAATGCTCACAAACTGCATTTGCAACAGCCATGCTTTGAGCATCGCAAAAACGTGCAGTTAGGGAGCCACGGCGTAGTTGTCGGCCACATGGGTGTGTGGTGTCCCCTGCATCTGTGGAAATTGATGGTTGGCTATCTGGTGAGTCGTGTGTGGTTCTGGGGCTTATGGGGGAGGGTGATGTTGTGTGTGTGCTGCTATGGCTTAATGTCTGGGTTCCTGTTGAGCTATCAGATGTGGAGCTGCATGTGGAATGTGAGGTACTGGAATTGGGAGAACCAGAGGGTTGAGGTGGAGGGGTGGGTGACCTTGGTGGGGTGGTGGGTTTGGCAATACGCTTTCCCTTGCTGATGTGTTTTGTTTTGTGGGTATGTTTTGTGTGTTGAGGCTGAGGATGCTGCAGGGTCTTACTCGAATTTGCACCCTTGTGTGTTCGTGCTTTTTTGGCAGGTGGTGGTGAATGGGTGAATGTCTCCTTGGTCCTGCGTTTTTTTGAATGTGCCTGTGTGTGTGGAGTATCCTGCGTTTTAGTTGGGGCATGTTCTGCCTGTGTCTGGTGCCTGCTCTTCTGTCTTTGGGAGGATAAGGCATGTGTGCGGCTGCTATGTGCCTCGGCCCTTGGTTGGCTCTTTTTGCTCCCTTTAGGTCTGCCCATATTGATATGGTATCCAACACAGAGCTGAGTGCCTTGTGCTTTAAATATGTTTCCCGTGTGGGCGTGGTCAACAGCGGGTGCGCGCCTGCGCGCACGCACGCACGCACGTCACCGCGGGGGAACGTCAGAGCTATACCTTGCAAACCAAGAAAAGATGTCGCCCGCCATCTTTACCCGGGAGCAGGACGACATCATCATGGATGTGAGTATGCGAGTGTGCGAGCGTGTGTTTATGTGCGCGCACACATTCCTTATAAAAAAAAAAAAACAAAGCGCAAGAATAGTCTGAAACAACTTAGTTTGTGACGTTAAATACAAGCCCACCTTAGTTTAACACATGTCCGCAGCTACAAACTAGCCTACATGCAGATAGCAGAACTAGGGCAATGTGAGGCAGCAAGAGGTTAATAAAGTGACTTTAGTTAGGCCAAGAAACTTGTTAATGTATTTTGTGTATTAATGGTGGGTCCTTGTATCTATTTTTGACAGATGATGCTGAGGAATCGCTACGACTTCCTGCCGTCAGATTATGAGAAGCGCACGTTGGCCCTCCCTGGCGGTGGTGGACGCGATAGAACGACGATCCCAAACCACCTATACCTTCACCCAGATCGCCCAACACTGGTCTGATTTGAAGCGAAGGCATAAGCCCCGGGTGAGGCGGTACTTCGACTAACATTTCCCATGTAAGTGTGGAAAATGTAAATGCACCTATAACCCTGGCCTCGCCTGGGCGTGGTTTTATGATTGTGTTTGTATTTCAGCCCATGAATGGAATATGCGGTTCCTCCCCACCCGGACCAGGACACGCAGCCCAGTGTTGGGCGAAACAGGTGAAGGTGTAGGTGGTCCACCGCCAGTGTCAATGGCCACCCCCTCCTCTGTAAGTGACTCGGAGGAGCCGCTGGACCTCAGCATGCAGGGGAGGGGGCAATCTGACGGCAGGGAGTCGAGCCTAAATGAGCCTCAACCTGACTCCGGTAAGGGAAATATTGTTAGATATGTGGTAATACATGCATTAAATACATATACTCATGTGCACTATTGTTAGTTGTAGATTCAGACGTCGCAGGGACATCCCAAGGGATGAGCGAGGAAGGGGGCGACGAGGAAGAGGTGGCTGGGGAAGGTGAGTAGATTGATACCTAGAAGCCTAAGTTAATATGATATTCATGATACAACAACAGTCTCTAATATCAGTGTGTTTGTCATCCAAACAGATTCACAGCAGCAACCCAGGGAGGAAGAAAGGAGATGCCGCCGACGCAATGTGCGCCCAAAGCATTGTAAGTGTTTTTTTTTTATGCAAAGTAAATGAACTAACAATTCCATTGGCAAAAAAATCCAAAATAAAAACAAAAAATTATTAAAAAAAATTTTGAACAAAAGGCCTTAAAGCGGACCTTCACTCTGAATAAGAGACTATCTTATATTTTTCCCACACCCTGTACATACAGATTGCTCACATTAAAATTCATCCTACCTGCACCTAGTGCATGTTATGAGCCTTTAAACATCCAAGATGGCGGATTATGGAAGCCGCCATCTTATCAGGCAGCCTGCAAACAGGAAGGGCCTTCTAACTTTGCTGCTCTGCATTCTGGGATTGCTGACCGTTTCCAGAGCACAGCTCTGCTCTGTGTGAGCAAAGCACAGCTATAACCCACCCCCTGTAACTTATCCCACTCTCCTCTCCTCCGTAAGTGTGATGCTTCTGAGTAAAGATGGAGGCGTCCGTTTCCTAATGTCCTGAACAGAGTTGCAGCCCAGTGGGGGAAAGAATAATAAGTTAGTGACTAAAAACTAGAAAAATAATAATTTCAGATGCTGCGGACTCGTTTTTGAAGAGTTTTGCCTTTTCATTAAATCACGCTGAAGGTCCGGTTTAAAAAGAGCCCCAAAAAAACCACGCACAACCAAACCATAAAAACAATGGTTAACTAATGCTGTTTTGCATTCACAGATAAAAGAAAACGACATGATCAAGACCCCGAGGCCTAATTTTATGGATTACAGAGGAGAATGTTCAAATTTTATTTATTTTTATAAAACAAAAATTTTAATCTGACAAACCAACCAAACAAAAAATGTTACACAACGTTTTAATAAAAAAAAAAAAAAAAAAAAAAAAGATTTGGTGTGTTGTCTTTCTTGCAAATGTACAATCACACAACATCATCACACATTTACATGACACAAAAGGTTTAGATAAAGGCCAATAAATCTGAAAAACTATCAAACTATTACGGTAAGCATTAATGGCAAGGAAGAAGGAACACCAAGGAGATTAAGGTATGCATTAATGGCAACGGACAAGGTACACCCAAAAATATATGTGACAATATATATATGTGTCAAATTGGCAATTTAATGTATATGTATATTCCAATGGAGGTTTAGGGATGTGTGCTTGCGTGTAGCCAGATTGGCAACTGAAGAGCCATGGAGATGTAAGTATACTTGAAAAAAACACCAAAATGGAAGGTCAAATACGACGGAAACCAAGCAGGTACGTTCAAAAACCAAGGAAAAAGCAGGGAAAAACAGGCCGCCCGTGTGAACGGGAACGGAAGCCCCGATCAAATTGAAGGCACCCGAGAGAGCAAAAAACACTTCCCGAGTGAGGACAAATTGACGGATCAGTTAGGGAGCCATTCCGACGGAGGCTCTGCATCACATTTGTGCCACGATTCAAACGGGAGCCCTGGACAATCGGAAGGTTTTAAGCTCAGACCGGGGGAGGCTCTGCATCAGGCCAAGAATGTCCATCAGTTAATAAAAATGAGCACCTCCATATGAATAAATAAAACTAGCACCTCAAATATTAAACTACAAATTACACACATAATAACGTGCCATTGTGCTCAGGATATAAAGTTAGTAAGTTTAATAAACAACATAAACAAGATCCAATATTACCCAATTATGGGGTAATTTGTGTTGAAGTGCCATGGATAATCAGGCCACCCATAGGGGGTACATTTAAAAGGAAAGCCTACTTCTGTGTACTTTTCCCACAGAGCCCAGATCTTCTGTGGCATGAAACAAACCCTCTTACCTGTCATTGCCCTCATGGTGCCTGTTAGTGTACTCGGCATCTGAAGACCCGTGAGCCCCTACATTTCTGGAGACAAAAGCACTCACTATGGACTCTAAGTCCAGCCGGACAGAAGCCAGGACTGCGGGAGATTACGGGGACACTGCGAGTACAATGTCAGGCAGGTAAGTAGGTTTTTCTTTTGCTGCAATCAGCACGCTTGGTCTTGGGGTCTGTGGTGAAAGGTCCATAGAGGTCCAAAGAAGTTCAAAGGTCCACAGAAGTACTTTCTTTTTAAAGGATAATACCACTTTCCATGGCATTTTTAAAAGTTTTTATTATTCTATTTGTTTGCAGCTCTGTGGTATAAAAACACTCTAGCAACAATGTGTTTACAGCGTAAATGGTGTGTAGTGTACCTAGCAGAGACTTCCTGACTCTGGCTTGCTAATCATTTGATTGGCTAAGGCATACATGACTCTTCATACCCCTGAGCTTACAAGTTTAAGCCCCTGCTGTTGTAATTCAGCTTTGTCAAATCCCCCAGAATTACTGTAAAATGCACTATTTCAGCAATCCTCTGGCACATGTGCAGGCCACAGTGCCATTCTAGGTATCCCTCTAGCTGATGTGCGCACCCACGCCAGGCCTATCTCTCGCTATCAGCCAGTCTCAGCATTGTGTCGCTCTCCTGTTCACTGTCAGCTCATTCTGTTCTTTTAACTGCATAGATCGCTGATTGGAGAAGAGCCTGTGCATGAGTTGTGGGAGCAGGGATAAGACAGACAGTGAACAGTTTTCACATAGTGAGAATGTACTGTATGCCTTATTGGGATGCCCCAGGGACAGGAAACCAGAATTGAATTATGGATAGTCAAAGCGGAACAAAACCCATCTGTTCCGGCTCTGGAATCTAAAACATTCCAGGGTCGGCCACTAGCCTTCCCCCGGGGCAACTCGCGGTTTAAAACCCCCGTGGCGCCTATAAGCACTTACATTTCCCCGCTCCAACAGTGCATGCAGGGCTCTCATCCAATGAGAGCCATCAGGCTGATTCATTACAACGCCATTTAGCCACAGATGAGCGTCTGTAGGGCGGATTTCAGAGCGACCGCTAGCAGTCGCTGTGCTCGGCCATGGTTCGTTGTTTCAGAGCGCCTCAGTCTCTGGCCAGCATTGATGAATATGATGTGTGAGCCGCAGTACTACGCTGTATGGGAGAGAACGATAGCGCCAGCTCAATGCGACCGACTCACACCACATTCATAAAAAAAAAAACAGCCTCAAACAGGGCCGACGCTTATAATCATGTAGCTGTGGCCCATAGCGGCAGAGGCTGTGTGATTAAAGTCTGTTTCTGAACATGTATCCACTAGTAACAAAGCGAAAACATATAGAATGTCATTGTTATAACATTGTAACATGAGCACTTTAATACCAGACATGTAAGGACAATTCTGCATAAAAATATTATTAATCCAAAAAGTTTTCAAAAATGTCATTTTCTTGCCCGGGATACATGTCAGAAATTTTTGAGATTTTATTTAAACAAAAGCGAAAAAAATTGGGATCAGGAAAGGGATTTAAGGATCATCCATAGAAATGTATGGGAGAGTACCAGGTAGCGACAGGTAAGACGTGGTGCTCTGCAAGGCTGAACACCGGCGCTGTGCGCTGAGCCTGGGATAATGATGAATCGTACGCTACATGGCGTTGTTCCAGTCGCTCACCAGATTTGGCTTCATAAATATGGAATTGCGTGCCGTCTCCGGCGTTCCCCTGACGCTACCTGTCGCTACCTGCCGCTTAACAGGCACTATCTGGCGCTATCCCTTCATGAATAAAGCCCTTTGTATTTCGGCGAATGGCTCTCATTGTTGACAATGGGTAGTGCGCGCTGTGGCATCACCAATTCGCGATGGCCTGGTGGAACAGGACAAAGCCCTGGAAAGTGAAATTCCCAGGTTTTGTTCCACTTTAAGATTAGGTAAGGATGGACTCGTCTATAGAATACTAAGCAAGCCAACTGCTTGACAATGATTCCTTTACAATACATTTCTAAAAATTGCCTAATTGTTTTTTATTACTTGTGTCACTGAATTAAAGCCCATGTCATCTCCTTTTCTGCCGATAATAATCATTTCTTTTTCTTAATGGTAATAAAAACTGTCACAGGACACTAAGGCTCAGGCAGACAAAAGCGAGTCTGACTGTGAGAATTAGACAAATACCTTTAGAATACACCGGTAATTCTGAATGCTGGGGTAGATTTCTAATGCCAGTGTCAATGCCAGTAAATGCCCATTTCTGGAACCAGCAGAAGCTAATCTAGCAAACCGAGTCAGTCTCAAATGTGACCCAACAAGTACTTCTAAAGCAGCCTGTCATTCCCTGACACCTCTGAGAATAGGTCTGAATGGTAAGAGAATACCTATGGCTGTAAGTACGTCAAGCTTTTAAAGGAACTGATTAAGTCATTATCTTTGATCACTGGCGGCTTTTGTGGATGTCGGAATAAACATAAAGGCCTGAATTGGAAAACGCTTCTTGTGCTCTCAATTCCGATTTGCTTCCCTGACAGCGATTGTGCAGATGATCGGCCCCACTTTATGCTGAGAAAAAAAAAATCAGTTCTAAAGAATACTTGTACGATGCGTCCATGTTTCCCAGGGCCCTGGATCCATGCATGTCATTTTTCAAATTAATAAAAAGACGTGGATAGAGTGTATATGTTTAGAACAAAAACATCTTGTAAAAGAGTGCTGTGATACGACAGCTTCCAGAAAAGAGAGATTACATCTCTGGCTGAGCCTTTTATGTGCTTTGATTGATGAGGAAACGATGTGCTCGCATTCATTGTTTATTAAATGCCGCTTGGCCGGCAGCATAAACAAATACTTTCAGAATACAAAATGAAATCTGTAATTCTGCTATTGTAAGCTGATCAAGCCTCTGGTTTATCAAAGCAGAATCAGAGTGAGGTGGACAAAAAAACAAACCTAAAGGTTAGCAAATTTACCTCTGAATGAACAGTAGGGATGCCTCCCGCGCGTCCCTCTTACAGGGAGCGTGCCCGCGCCGGCCATTAACAAACAGCTGGCGCGGGTGCGCGCCCTGCTAGAGGGACGCGCAGAAGGCGGAGGCGGCCCGCGCATGCGCTGCTGGAGCGAGGATCAGGTAGGATTTACGGGGATCTGGGGGGGTTTCCAATTAGGGTGCCCCGCAGTCAGGGAGCTGATCGGTCCGGGAATCTTATAGATTCCCGGGCCGATCAGGGAAGGGTGTTGGTCCACTTTAAGGGCCTTATTTAAGAGATGCTAATGTCACATAGCTCCATGTAGTGTCAGGTGAACACCGGACGCAGTATGTGAAAACCATGTTCCATGTTGTTCACTCTATAAGATGCACATTTCCCCCCAAGTGGGGGGGGGGGGGGTGGATGTCAGTGCCTCTTATTGGGCGAATGTAAAAAAAAAACAAAAAAAATGAAAAAAGTATACTTACATCCATCTCACACCTGTTGTCCCCGCTCTGGCTTTCGGCACCAGTGGCCCCTGTTTGTGTCAATGTCGAGAAGCAGTGGCAGCGCCACAAGCAAGAGCGGGGACAGACAACGTCCCCGCTCTGGCTTCCGGCTCCAGCACTGCCTCTTGGTCAGCGAGCGCTGGCCCAAACACTCGGCCGCCGGTGGAGGCAGTGGCGGCATTAGAGGCCAGAGCGGGTACAGACAACATCGCCAATCTGGCTTACTATGCCGCCACTGCCTCTTGGCCAGGTGCGTGCTGACAGCCGAGTGTTTGTGTCAGCGTGCACCTGGTCGAGAGGCAGTGGTGGCGCAGGAAACCAGAGTGGGGACAGACAGCATCCCAGCTCTGGCTTCCAACTCCGCCACTGCCCCTCGGTCAGTGCGCGCTGACACAAGCAACTGAGAGTTGGAGGTTTGGGGGGAATGCCACACTGATTTGGGGGAGGGAGGAGATACTAACATTTACCACTAACCATTACCATTTATCACTAACCTACCCATCTATAGTTACCTGTGGCCAAATTGCTAGTTAACATTCAGGCAATCGCCAGAGTCCTGTCTAAATCTTTCCAGGAAGGATCAAAAAGCACCAAAAAAGGAAGACACATGCACAAAAAAATAAAGAAAAGGAGAATTAAACAATCAACCTACTAAGCCACAACATCGACACTTATACCAACACACAAACAAAGCACAGTTCCCTTTAAAAAATGTAAACGGCGTTCTCACTCTTGCGCGCACTGAAGCGTGCCACCTCAACTCAACAGACGTAAGCTGAAAATTTCAAATTGACATTTCAATTGGTCCATTGCACCAGCCTTGGTCAACCTCATCCGCTGACTTTAAACAGCAAGAAATTGAAATTCTCTTTCTGAAGATAGGCTTTTTCTGGGAATAGTGTTGCTGGTGCTGATAATTATGCCCTGTCCAACTTTACAGCCATTTGGGACATGTTGGCCTTTGAAAAATACATGTGATGCAATAAAACCACAATATTATTATCTGACACAAGGCTTGTCATCTATTGTATTTTTTCCCTATACGCTATAAGGAGAGCACTGAGGTCCCATCAGCTATTTAATTATGTATATGTTCATCTATATTGTAAGGCTTTTTATTAGTAAAGCATTAGACAAATGTGTGACATTGCCTTTTTATTGTACCAAAACAATTTTATACCTAAACATTTCATTTTTATGTGCCGCTTATATAGTAAGGTTATTGCAGAGCCAACTATAGGATCAAATGGGTTTCATAATTACATCAGGTGTCATGGCAGGTGGTTAATGTGGAATAAAGCCCAGGACTTTGACTATCCCAGGTTTTAATTCTTGCCTCTAGGGCACCCAAATCAGGGGTGCCCCACTGTGTGAAACCCCCAGGTCTCCTAAACAAACTCACCTCTTCTTGGTCCTATGGCCCACGTGCGGCTGCTCAGCCAATCAGCACGTCCCTTCATCTAAGACTTGGTCTAAGGCGGCCAGCTCCAAGCACGCTGACAACCCCATCCCCTGCTTCCCTCTAACAGGGAGCGAGCCCACGCGGCCATTCACAAATGCCTGGCATTGACATGCGCCCTGCTAGAGGGATAGCGAGGATGTGGCTCGCGCATCCCCTGTTGGACCGGAGAAGAAGGTAAGTGTATGGGCAACCTGGGGGGTTTCACACAGTGGGACATCCCAGTTTTGGATGCCCTGGGGGGAGGGAATCGATTCACTGTGGGTTTTGGGCCACGTTAATGTATATCTGCATATACTATCATTGCTGCTGATCTGTGAATGAAGCCTGTATATCTATACACACACTCATTGATTTTCATTCGATCGATCAGAGGGCTAAAGTCTGTGGAACAATAAATCAGATTAAACCGGACCAACACCCGTTTTTAAAGGAGCACTATCACGAAAAAACGGGCCAATAATAAAAATCTATATAAATATGCTGGATGGAGGGAGGAGGGGTCACTTATACACCCGTTATCGAGAAATATCCAGCCAGGCTTGTTTTTTTTATTTTAATGGAAGGAAGAGGACATCTCGGGTGAAAGACTCTGTCACCCCTCATAGACTAAACCTGTAACCCCAGGATTTTATTACTGCCAGGGGAAGAAAACCACAAGCTTGGCAGGAGTTTTATTCAGTTCAGGTGTATAAGTGACCCCTCCCCTTTTTAGCTAAAGTGTTTATATTGATTTTTAATAATACACAATTTCGCGATAGTGCTCCTTTAACGGGTGTTGGTCCCGCTGTGTGGTGACTGTAAGAAGTGAGGGGGACATCCAGAATGCTGGAGCAAACAGCATAAAAAGCTTGTCTTACTCACCTTTATAACGAGCCAGCGGAGAGAACGGAGTCCCGCGATTGGCCGCCGGGCAGTCACGTGGGCAGGTCTTGCCGGTGGACAGCGCAGAGGACGCGACTGTGCCCACGTGACTGCCCAGCGGCCAATCGCGGGACTCTGTTCACTCCGCTGGCTCGTTATAAAGGTGAGTAAGACAAGCTTTTTATGCGGTTTGCTGCGAGGGGGGCTCCAGCATTCTGGATGCCCCCCTCACTTCTTACAGTCACCACACAGCGGGACCAAGATAAAAACGTGTGTTGGTCCTGTTTAAGTATCACAAAAATCTTTGTGTGTGCAGTGGTCTAGAGTGGGGCACCAACAATATTTTTGAACTCAGGGAAGAAATATTTAGTCTTCTGACAGATCTTTAACATACTTTGCCCCCTTGGTGGAGGTGGGTATTGTTGTTCCCCTCCTGTTCCACTAATACACATTACAAAGCCTCTCCATGTCAGTAGTTGCCAGCAATCACACAATTTTTGCCATACCCAGCCACATAAAGTATGAAATAACTTTTCATTCAAATGTTTCTTCTGGGTGTTTCCAAGAGGCCGATTCATCAATAGCGCCAGGTAGCGACAGATGAGCGACTGTAGCGTGATTTTTTCAGCGCCAGCCAGTATTCGCTGTGCTTGGCCGGCATTAGCTTGATGACAGCGACTCAGTCGGTGTGCGGTAATGTTGAATACGGGCTGGGGGGTCGCTGTTTCACAGGTCCAGCGTTGTATGTGAGCGCCTGACAACGAATGGCCAGAGCGAACGGCTAGCTTCATATTCATCAAAAAATCACGCTCCGAATGTGCTGTCGCTGTCCATTCCTTGTTTAAACCCCAGAGCGCTGGCGGCGATCTGTATTAACTAGTTTTTAACCCCTAAACAACCATATTTTTTGAATGTAACATTATACATGTTTTTAGAATCATTTTGTTATATGAATACATTAATCTCAGACCTGTTAGATCAATTCTGCACAAATTTTTTTTTTTTTTTTTTTTTTACTTAAAAATAAATCCTAACATTGCAGAAGTGTTCTCCGATTTTTTGACATTAAAAAAATTAAAAAAAAAATTATTACCAATTAATCATGAATTATTATAGATTGCTCCATTGAAATGCATTGGACATCGCCAGGGAGCGACAGCTCATACCTGGCGCTGTGAGGGAATTTGCAGCGGCGCTGTTCGGTCCAGGCGGCTTCATGATGAATGCCGCGCTAGCCGTCGCTCTCGCCGGCGCTAGCCTCATTTTGCTTGATAAATGCGTCATTGTGACCGCCGCCGGGCGTACTTGAGTCGGTAGTCGCCGTTAGCTGCCGCTACCTGGCGCTCGTCGGACACTACCTGGCGCTATCGCTTGATGAATAAGGGCCCAAGTGTCTGACTGCGATCTGCATATGAAAACAAAATGTAAAATGTAACTGTCTACCGCTCATTGTAAGTCCTATTGTCCCCTGCACAAAAATGTCTTCAGTTTACAACAGAGAAAGTAATCAATGGGAGCCAGGTTTAGACTGTATGGTCAATGGTTAAAGTGATGGGCAGGTCAAAAGTAAAAAAAAATATCAGTAGCTTTCTTTGAGTGGCTGCAGCGCTATGATTCCTCAACTGTCTGTCTCCTAAGTGAGCAAATCACTTCCAGATTCAGCTTTCAATCTCCACCCCACTGATCTGGTCCTTCAATCAAACTTCAGTGGGCCAAGAACACAAACACCCCCTCTCGATCCCCAGACGTCCTGATTGTCTGCTTCTCTCTGCAGCTATGAAACCCCGCCCTCCTCTCTAGTCACCTTATGTGCTGGCAGGCTGGAGATGCTCTTAGCCTGCAGCATCTCTCACCCCCTTTTTCTGTTCACACTATGTGCTGGCAGTAATAACTAGAGGCACAACAATGCACTTATTATTTTTGACTATGATATATGTAAAGCACACAGTGTGCTTACATCACATATGTGTTGCCACAGTTCACTGCTGCACTCCTCATTTTTTCTTTGCATCTCCAATGCTCTAATACTTTTGCAAATTACTTACGAACTACAGGTTATTTTTGAAAACAGACTGAAGTTTGGGACAGTGCAACGTGTAGCCTGACACAATGGAGCAACAATCACGCTTGCCTTTAGTATCATTTTAAGCTCTATGACTTTGTATTCCCTGATCGCAGCTTGTGATTTGATTTGAGAAACTTATGAGCTCATGCATTGGTGTAAAGCAGCAACTCACCTGCCAAATATGTCCCACATCATTTCTCTTTGATTGCAGCACATAAAGCCTTCATTGAGTGTCTCCAGTAATTATTGTCTTGAGTGTCATGAATTCTAGTAATAAAACACCTTCTGTATCCCAAAAGCTGATATCTGACATCAGCAAAACTTACTGAATGATACTGGTAACCATGCCAGGGGAAATGCCTAATTCATGAGTTAGACCAATGATCTTCCAAGTTTATGGACTCCACTTAATGGCACATTTCCTCTGACGAAACAAGGGTCATCTTCAATTGATTCTCTAACCCATTTAAACTTCTTGGCTCAAAATGTTACTTGGTAGTAGTAGGGTGTATCATCAGCATATGCAACAATCACCCTTTCATTGATTTCTTTAGGCTTCTTTTCTTCCTTTGTAAGAAATTAAGGGGGTTATTTAAAAAGTGATAGTGCCAGGTAGTGCCTCGTAGTGGCAAGCAGTGTCTGGTGAACGCCTGGCGCTGTAGGCAAAACCATATTTATAAAAGCAAATCTGGTGAGCGACTCTAACAGCGCCATGTAGCGTCCTATGTATTATTACAGGTGGCTCAGTGTATAGCTCCGTCGCTCTAGCTTCCAGAGCACCAGGCATTACCTTTCGCTCAGTGTCGCTCTCCCATACATTTCAATGGCCGTTCATTTGCTTGTGTTTAAACAGCGTGTTTGACATTTTTTATTATGTTTTTTTTTTTTTGCTCAAATCATTGTGTGACCTCTCCTGGCTGCAAACAAACACTTTTTAGACTCTTTATATTTTTATGCAGAATTGTCATTACAGGTCTGGCACTAAAGTGTTGATATCACAGTGTTAAAACAATGTCATTCCATGTGTTTTTGCTTTGTTGCAGGGGGATATGTGTTCAAAAACAGACTTTAATCATACAGCGCCTGCACTCTATGCTACAGCACCCAGATTTAGAGCGTTGACGCTGTGTGTGTGTGGAGCGCCAAGTGTCTCGCTTGCTGCAGCTTAATACTGCTGTTAGAGCGCCCAACATACATCACATTCATCAATGCCTGCCAGGTTACTACAGCAACTGAGGCACTCTGTTACAGCGCACGATACCCGCTTACAGCATCTGTCACTCTAATCGCCGCAATACAGACGCTCATCTGCCGATACCTGGCATTATTAGTGAATCAGCCTCCAAATCTCAGAACAAATTCCTCTTTCTTTCTAGGCCTGCACTGTACTACACGTCCTGCCACTTCCAGTGCTTTTATCAGAATGAACCTCTAGTTTGCGTGTTGCATGTCCAGACATGTCTCAACCTGCACAAACAAGATCAGCTCTCTATCACTGACAGAACATCCTGGGATAGATAACTTATTGAATGTATGTCTTGTGAGGTGACACACGTGAAACATTACAACAATTGTATACATTTTCCATAGATGGACTATATTCAGCAGCACGGGGAATGCATAAACAATAAAATGAATTATCGCAGTATATAGACATTTTTCCTATGCATTTCACTATATTTACATACGTATATTTTTCATTGCATAATTCCTCCTCATCTTTTTGTTTACATTTGGAACTGCTGATCATTTATTCCTTGCATTTTACAGTACTAGAGCACTTTTAGGATTTACACAGGTAATAGGATATAGTAGAGAGTTTTGGGTTTGATAGAAAAACATGGTGCCACTGGAATTGTGTCACCATTTTTTGGTTGCCGGTACCAAGTCATTTCCCTAACTTTGGCTGAGGTATAAGAAACAGCTGCAGCTGAAGAGCTGGCATTGCTGCAGCTATAGCAATCCTATACAGAAGGGTTATCTCAAGGTATAAATGTAGCCTTGTGTGATATGCGGATGGTGACTGAGCCAAAGATACGAATTCCAATAAAGGTTTTGTCCTCTGCCATGGTGCCATCAGTTGGATTAGCAGAAAGCAGCTCTGTAACCTCTGAAGAGACGAAGACATGTGAACCCCCAAGACACCAGGCACAGCCCTGAAGGACCATACAGCTGGTCCAGGGGGGAGCTGAGGAGCGAAGGTGAGGAATTTTTCAGTTAGTGATGAAGCCAAGACCAGGACCTGCTTGGCCAGAAATGTGCAGTACCAAGGGCGGAGACAAGAGAGAAGAAGTCGAGACAGGGTTAAGCTGGGATGAGGGGCCAAAGGACTAGGATGAAGGACGGAGGTCAATAGATCACACTAGTGCTACAAATTGCAGTTGCATCCCACAAAACATGTGAACCTTACTCTCTCCTTTGGGAGAAGTATAAAAGATGGGCTTGTTTAGACACGTCAAAGAGTCTTCCTAGGTTTGCAGTGCTGTGTGAAGGTTCCGTGAGGCTAGATGTGGTAAACAAGTGTGCTGCACCCTGATGGCTGCACACCTGGGACCTAGCGGGGGTCAAGTTGAGGAGGGATGGGAAGTTGTTGGCCCGGAGTTCGCTCCCCTTGTGATCCTGCAGCTTGAGCTCCTGGAAGCCCCGGGACAGTAGAGGAGGATTTCCCCTGGACCTGGCCAGAAGGGGAAGACGCCAGTGGCAGCTGAAGGCACTTTCCTGGATCTTTGGATTCCCTAATGAAAGGGGTCCCAATGTTATTGTGCCCCATATATGCCCTGGAACTTTCTTTGTGGTAGTGCACTGTAACCCTCAAGCTCCTGTCCCTTCAATGAATGGTCTTGCTGAAGGCTGTGCCTGTCCACAAGTGAAGTTAAAGTTCTAATAGCTGAGCTCAAAGTGGGGTGGCCTCCCCTACCCTGGCCCCTGTAATTCTAACTGGTGACATGTTATGACTATGGGTTCTTGAATTTGCATCAAACATTGGCTGTTTAGCTCCTGAGCTGGGGGTTGTGAGAGAGGAGGTCGTATGTATGAAGCCTCAGATGACAGGGTTTCTGACAGATGCTGGTCCGTATTTTGAGTCTAAAACACACCTGTACATTTAGAGGCTCGGCCTAATAGGGGGCCAAGTGTGTTTGAAAAAAGACTATATAGGGCTGTGCCTCCTGCCTAAAAAAGTACCCTGCTTCTTTTTATTTGTGTACTTATACCTGTTGGGTTTCAGCATTGCTGAAATCACCCTGAACTCCCAAGGTGGCTGGGTCCCCCCCCCCGTGCCCCTGAGCCCATTTGTGTTTTCTGGAATTCCCTGCAAAGTGGAGTGTTATGTGAAATACAGAGTTCAGTGTTAACCTGGAAGGGTGCCTGCAGTACTAGTGTTTACATCAGTGGTTCTCAACCTTTCTAATGCCGTGACCCCGCAATACAGTTCCTCATGTTGCGGTGACCCCAAACCAAAAAATAATTTTGGTGGCTACTTCAAAACTGTAATTTTGCTACAGTTATGATTGGGAAAGTAAATACCTGATAGGCATTATGTATTCTCATTGCTACAAATCAAACATAATTTAAACATAGTGATTAATCACAAAAACAATATTTAATTATATGTTGAGAAATATTTATTACTAATTCCAATAAATAACATTTCACCATGGCATAGCATGTGTCGGAAACTGTCATTTATCCGCCTCTTATTGAAATTAATAGGAGGCTGCGGTGTATTGTGTGGTAACTAGAGATTCTCGGGAGCTCGCTTCCACAAAATCCGTCGCACTCACAATGAAATCAGTAGGAGGCGGATTCAATGCCAGAAACCACTGATTTCAGCAGTTTCCTCATTCAGAATATGGGAAAATAGTGGGAGATATGAGAGATAATTATACATTGGGGAACAGTGTGAACTACATCTTATAGTGGTCTCTAATAGTATAAGACACTGTGTAAATGTATGGTGCTTTGTGTAAGTGTAAGCTGCTTTGTGTACTGTGTAATGATTACACACAAAGCACCTTACACTTACACAGTATTGTGTGTATGGTGTGTGTACTGTTTTTACACCAGCAGGCTGTCTCGCAGGCTCTCTTGGCTTCTATCCTCCGGCGCTTGCTGCGTCCGCCCACTGATGATGTCAGCAAGCGCCGGACACATGTAATGCGCTGCTATGGACTGTGGAGCGCTTCCCCTGCCCCTTAGGCCCCGGACGGATGATGCAATCATGTCTGCCCATGCGTGCAGACATTCAGTTTGGAAAGCGCATCCATAACGGCGTGCGTTCCAGCTGAATAGCGCTGCTGCAGACGGTAGCGCGACTTCTCAGCAGCTAAAGCCATCGGAAATATGTATTTTTCGATGGCTTTAGGCGACCCCTGCGTTTTGGTCGTTCGACCCCCGCCGGAGTCCCGACCCACAGGTTGGGAACCGCTGGTTTACATTGTTTTGTTTTACCCTGAAAGTTACAATTCTGCCCCTGCAGGACTGTGTACTAATAAACCGCTTTTTTTTTTTGCTTTGCTAAACTGTCCTTCTCAGAAGGATTAGCCCTGATTTCTGCCCTAACTGCTACCAACACCAGCCTCTGCTGACGCACCATCCTTTGGTGTCCTGAACAACTACCCTCATTTCCACTCACATTACACAAGCAGTAATGAAAGACTAGTCCAGACACAGCATAAACTGATCTTAGCTATTGCTGTAACAGGCTTTATTTAAACACTGACCAATCACTTTGTGTATGTTTGATATAACTGTGAATGGCCATCAGGCCCAGACAAACTGCTGTAGAGGCTCAACCTCTCCAGACCTCAAGGGATTAATACCCCAGCTACAGCATTGAGCGCATCTATTGGGGTTATTCATCAAGGGATAGCGCCAGGTAGTGCCTCGTAGCGGCACGCAGTGTCTGGTGAACGCTGGGTGCTGTACGCAATACCACATTCATGAAAGCGATTCTGGTGAGCGACTCTAACAGCGCCATGTAGCATCTGATTCATCATTACAGGCGGCTCAGCGTATAGCGCCGGGGCACTAGCTTCCAGAGCGCCAGGTATTACCTGTCGCTCTCCCATAAATTTCAATGGACGTTCCTTTTCTTCTGTTTAATTTTAATTTTTTTAATTTTTTTGTTTTTTATACGGAATTGTCATTACAGGTCTGGCATTAATGTGTTAATGTCACAATGTTACAACAATGTCATTCCATGTGTTTTTGCTTTGTTACTGGTGGATATGTGTTCAAAAACAGACTTTAATCACACAGCGTCTGGTGCTCTATGCTACAGCGACCAGATTTAGAGCGTCATCACTGTGTGTGTGTGTGTAGTTTTTTGATATAAGTATGGTGTGGAGCGCCGAGTGGCACTTTACTCATTATTGTGATATACTGGTATGCTTGATTATTATATATTTACATTATATTAATTGATTCACGCTATTTGTACTATTAAATTATTTTGCACATATGCACTTGGGGATAGGGGGACCTTACGGGTTGCAATATATGGGATTGGATTGATTGTTTGATAATGAGTGTTTATGGATTATTAGGAGCCAGCAGCGCCCTCTAGTGTTATTGTCATGTCTTTGTCTATTGTATGTATTTTAAAAGTTTTTTTTAAATAGTCTTTTGTGTATCAACCAATAAAGATTCATTTGTAGATTTACACAAGAGTGGTTTGGGGGCGCGGTGGCGCAAACCCCCCCCCCCCCCTTGGTTGTCAGCCCTGCACAAACGTATAAATTGACAGGCATCCTAATTGTAAACTGTGCGCTTTCTTCAGACAAGCACATGACCTGGCGTAAGCAACTCCTATAACCTTCAATGGCACATGCAGCCATACTCAAGCTCTACCACTTGTGACCCCGCCCCCTTTGTCTCCACCCCCATCCTTTAGACTGTAAGCTCGCAAGGGCAGGGCACTCCTCCCTATTGTCTCCTGTGCTCACAACACTTGGGCCCTTATTTATGAAGGAATAGCGACAGGTAGCGACTGTTGAGCGGCCGGTAATGACGGGCCCCGCCACGAGAACGCCGGCTCCCCTCCACAATCACACATTTATCAAGCCAATCCTGCTTAGCGACTGAGATAGCGCCATATAGCCACTCATTCATCATTATTCCAGCCTCAGCCCACAGCGCCAGCGTCCGACCTTGAACAGCGACAGGTATGACCTCTCGCTACCTGGCGCTCTCCAATGCATTTCAATGGAACAATCTTTAAATAATCATAATTAATTGTTATTAATTGTTTTTTTTTTTTTTTTAAATGTGAAAAATTCTGTGACCACTTCTGCCATTTTAGATCATTTTTTTAAGGTAAAAAAAAATAAAAAATTGTACAGAATTGATATTACAGGTCTGATATTAATGTATTCATATTACAAAATTATTTAAAAAACTTGTTTTTTTTGGTTTCCAAAAATATGGTTGTTTGGGGGTTAAAAAACTACTTTTAACCCATCGCCGCCAGCGCTCTGGGGTTTAAACATGCATTTTACAGCGCAATAATTTTTTGAGCGTGATTTTTTAATGAATATGGCGGGAGCCGGTCGCAAGGCCCGTCGCTATAATGCGCTCCCGTACAGCGCGGAACCTGTCAACTACCGAACAACGGCCAAGCACAGCGACTACTAGCGGCCGCTCTGAAAATGCCGCTACAGTCGCTCAACTGTCGCTACCTGCCGCTATTAATGAATTGGCCTCTTGGTTTTAACCTGTGGCATCTAATTTTGTATTGTTCTCTGTGCTATATGTTTTCTTACCTTGTAAAGCGCTGCGGAAGTTGATGGCGCTATATAAATAAACATTAATAATAATAATAATAATAATAATAATTGTAAATCAATGTTTTTTCATGTCATTATCCTTACAAGATAGATAGGAAACTGGAAGATGGTGTATCTTCAGCAGCTCTGTAATATTTCTGTCAGTGTGAAGATGCTGAAGCTTGCTAAGCCTTGTTACCAGGATACTTGGAATCTTCATCCACCTTTTGCAGATGAAAGTGTGTTCAGCAATTCAGTAGTTTGATCAGCATGATTTTTATCGGGATGTAAAACTACTTAGCAGAAGGTGATCTCATAAGTGACAGTTTAAATGCTCCAGATGTATGGGAATTGCCTAACCGAAAGTACTTAGGGAAATATCAGCGCTGTCATGGCAGATGAAATGCGTTGCTGTAATAGCCGGGCTTTGTAATATTCTGCTTCAAACCCCCACTATTAAAAATTTGCACCAAGTCTCTTATCTTCATCTCAGAACCAACAGGCTGGGGGGAAAAGTAAATGCAACTTTAGAAAGTAATGATCCTTTTTTTCCAGAAGTCGGAGCCTCAGCCACTGTGACTGGGAATCTGCCATTTGAATATAAATTACACAAATAAAATATACATGTTTGCCTTTTTTCCATTGCTAGAACTGTTATGAAAAATGTTTGGTAAAATGAAAAGCTGTCCAACAAGCTCAGATTTACTTTTTATGTAAAGTTCTGGCTTTGTTTAACCTTTTCATGGCTGACTACTCATTACTGGAATACTGAGATAACACATCAAAAGGTGCTGACAGTTTTCTGTCTTTAAAGTGGGCCAAAACCAGGCATACTTGCTCTGTCCAGGCTATGGGAAACCTCCCCCCTTGGTCCCTTGAAAACTCACCTTCGTTCCCGGTCAAACGGCGCATGTGCGAACAGCGAGTGTACCCCTATTATCCCTACTATCCCTTTAGCAGGGCGTGTGCGTGCCAGGCATTTGTGAATGACCATTTCGGGCGCGCTCACTGTTAGAGGGTAGCGGGGGTTGCGACCGCCAGTGCACTTGGATCCACTCACATTAGACGGACGAGCTCCTGGATGAAGGGAGCGGATCCAAGCGAGCTGATTGGATGAGCGGCCACGCATGCAGTGCAGGACCAGGAAGAGGTGAGTTTGTTCGGGTGACCAGGGGGGTTTTCACGCAGCAGGGCACCCCGATCGGACCAAAACCCAGGATAATCAAAATCCTGGGGTTTGGTCCACTTTAAAATAAGTTATTTATAACTGTTGTTGCTGTTTAGATTTTGGTTAAAGTTAAATTCAAACTGATTTCTGACAGTTTGATTAAAGTGGACCTTCACACTGAATAAGAGTGATCTTATATGTTTCCCACACCCTGTACATACAGATTGCCCACATTAAAAATCATCCTACCTGCATCTACTGCATGTTATACGCCTTTAGACATCCAAGATGGCGGCTTATGGAACATCAGGCAGTCTGCAAACAGGAAGTGTCTTCTGACTGTGTTGCTCTGCATTCTGGGACTGATGTGCTTTCCCTGACCCCAGCTCTGCTCTGTCTGTGCAAAGCACAGCTATAACCTGCTCCCTGTACTTTATCCCACTCTCCTATCCTCAGTATGTGATGCTTTTGAGTCAAGATGGAGGCGTCCGTATCCTAGAGTCCTGAGTTGCAGCCCAGTGGGTGAAAGTGAATAATGTGTAAGTGACAAAAAACTTAAAATATATTAATTTTAGATGCTGGGGAATAGTTTTTTAAGGGTTTGGGCTTTTCAATAAATGATGCTGAAGGTCCGGTTTAAGTTATACTTTTAAAGCAGAATAAATCCCAGCTACATAGGCTCGGGCAGGAGCGTGCGCATGACCCGCTATGCAGGGGATGTGACATTTAAGGCAATAAGAGATGTCTGCCGAATGGTGTGGCCACAGCAGCCAGCTCTCATTGGACGAGAGCCTGCACATGCACCGTTGGACTGAGTAGAGGCAAGTTTTACTGGGCCAACTGGGAGGGGGGGTTCACACAGTGGGGTATAGAACAAGACACAGTAAAGCTTTGACCCTTTAAATGCCAGCCTGCCACCCTCTGTTGCCAGACCATTTGTCACTATTTTGCACTATATGTGTTTAACTGTAATTTTTGAAGGCATTTCCTGGGATGTCCCAGGAAAATTATATATTGTTTTTTTTTTCATCAGAATCTGAGCTTTAACATGAAATGTCTTGTTTGTCTTTTTTTAGTGTATTCTCAATATTTTTGGGTGAAATATGTGCAAAAAAATAATGCAAATAAGTTATTTTTTGGAAATAAAAAAATATACGTTTTTCATAGTGCGTCTAAAAGCCTAATTTCTCCTGGTTACAATGGTAGCACATATGTATTGGTAGACACCCCCAGATTAGGAAGTACATGCTACCGCACCCCGGCCATGCGCATGCAGCAGCGAGTGCTCTCCATTTAAACAATGAGATCCGCCTGCCGAATGATGTAGTTATAGTAAGTGTCTCTCACTGGACGAGAACCCGAGCATGTGCCATTGAAGCAGGGAAAGGTGAGTTTTTATGGGCTCCCTGGGGGGGGGGGGTTACACACAGTGGGGCATCCCAATCTGAGATGCCCCAGGGAAAAGCCAGCAGCCGGTCTGCCTTTTGTCTCCCTCTGTTGACAGGTCATTTTTCACCATTTTGTTTATATTTTTTTCCAGGAAAACTGGAAATACTGTTTTTTTCAGCAGAGTTTGGGCTCTAACATAAAAAGTAGTGTTTGTTATTTTTCTGTGCATTTTTGTCATTTATTAAACAGCAGTTTATTTTTCTTTACTCACCTGGGTCCTATGTCCCGCACCGCTCATTGTCCCACATCAATCTCCACTGTCACATGACAGCTGGTAGTTATCAGTGCAGGGAGGGTCGTATAGGCAGTGGATCAGAGTTCCCTGCCCATCCACCTTTACTGGACCAATCACTACTGGCGAAGCAAGGAGGAGTGACATGATGTCATCTTGCTCCACCCACAAAAGGCGGGGCTAGCAGTGGCAACCAGTGGCATCAGAAGTGGGGGGGGGGGCTGCCCCTCTCCTGAAGCCGAGTGAGCCTGGAGGGGGAAGGAATTAGAGGTGCCACGGTGAGGAGAAGCCCCGGCCAGAGGGATTGCGAGTGAAGGTAAGTCAATATCTTTAGTTTTATTTATTTTTTCACATCTAATATTTGTTTTTTATGGGTGGAAGTGTCAGTTCCATGAGTCTCATGTAGCAGGCACTTAACAGTTGGAAAGGCAACTACATGAGACTCACATAGCTGTTTAACCGGACCTTCACTCTGAGGGTTGTATTTTCCCCCCACCCTGTACATACATAAAATCCTTCTACCTAAATCTACTGCAGTTTCTGCGCCTTTAAACATCAAAGATGGTGGCTCACGGAGTCTCAGGCTGCCTACAGACAGGAAGTATATTCTGACTGTGCCGCTTTGAATTCTGGGATTGCTGTCCTTTTCCTGACCCCAGCTCTGCTCTATCTGTGCAAAGCACAGCTAGAACGCGCCCCCTGCATTCCCCCCTCTTCCCAGCATGATGCCGGGCCAGAAGCTAAGACTCGGCAGTCAACTTAGCACCCCCCTGCCTATCTGGCATCCAGGGCTATTGCACTGCTCACCCTGGCATAGGAATGGCACTGGTGCTGAAACATCCGCAAGGTTATCAATAACAGTGAATGGCAGTTTTCTATCCTAAAATGTATCGCACTTATAATAAATGATCCCCATAGCCTTATAGCAACAATACTAAAAACTAAAAGTTTATCTTCTTTGCTAATCTAAATAAGACAGGACTGTGTCATTTTTACTGTAGCAAGGTAAGTCAAAATATAGGATTGCTCCAATGGAGGGTGATGTGACTTGGACACCTTTTGCATTATATTCATTATAAAGTGATCAGTAAGATGGATACACGGGGAGGCCGATTCATTAATAGCGCCAGGTAGCGACAGATGAGCGACTGTAGCAGTATTTTCACAGCGCCCGCTAGTAGTCGCTGTGCTTGGCCGTTGTTCGGTTGTTGACAGCGACTCAGTCGGTGTGCAGTAATGTTGAATATTGGGTGAGGAGTCGCTATTTGACAGGTTCCGCGCTGTATGGGAGCGCATGATAGCGAATGGCCATAGCGAACGGCTCCCACCATATTCATTAACAAATCACGCTCAAAAAATTCTCGCGCTGTGAAATGCTTGTTTAAACCCCAGAGCGCTGGCGGCGATGGGTTAAAAGTAGTTTTTTAACCCCCAAACAACCATATTTTTTGAAACCAAAAAAAACAAGTTTATAAAAACATTTAGTAATATGAATACATTAATATCAGACCTGTAATATCAATTCTGTACATTTTTTTTTTTTTTTTACCATAAAAAAATCTCTAACATGGCAGAAGTTGTAACAGAAATTTTCACAAAAAAAAAAAAATTATTAACAATTAATTATGAATATTTAAAGATTGTTCCATTGAAATGCATTGGAGAGCGCCAGGTAGCGAGAGGTCATACCTGTCGCTGTTCAAGGTCGGACGCTGGCGCTGTGGGGTGAGGCTGGAATAATGATGAATGATTCGCTATCTGGCGCTCTGTCAGTCGCTAAGCAGGATTGGCTTGATAAATGTGTGATTGCGGAGGGGAGCCGGCGTTCTCGTGGCGGTGACCGTCATTACCGTTCGCTTACCAGTCGCTACCTGGCGCTATCCCTTGTTAAATAAGGGCCTAATATAATTCTATCACAAAAATAACAGAATGGTAGCATACATTCAAATATCGATTGATTTAGAATTGAAGCTTTTATGGACTAGGATGTGACTCACTCCTACTGTATCTTGTTATCAGTGTGTTCTAAAGCCTTAAACTTCCTTTTTGCATGGATAAAATAATCCCCCGGGCAAAGAAAAACAGGGTTGAGGGATGTCCATGGAAGCAAAAATGAAATCTAGGCCACCTGAAGACTAGAAAACTTGCAGAGAAGATCCATCTGCAAAAAGTAATTAAATACATCTACTGTGTGTGTATAGCTGCAGGGATAGCGCCAGATAGCGCCTCGTAGTGGTAGGCAGCGTCTGGTGAACGCCCAGAGCTGTATGCAAAACCATATTTATGAAGGCAATTCTGGTGAGCGACTTTAACAGCGCCAAGTAGCACCACATGTATTATTAAAGGTGGCTCAGCATATAGCTCCGGCGCTCTAGCTTCCAGAGCGCCAGGTATTACCTGTCACTACCTGTCGCTCTCCCATACATTTCAATGGACGTTACTTTTCTTCTGTTTAAACAGGGTTTTTTGTATTTCATTTTTTTTTCTCTCAAATAATTGTGCCACCTCTCCTGGCCTAGAAAGAGTCATTTTTGAAAACTTTTTTCATTTTTTATATTTTTATGCAGAATTGTCATTACAGGTCTGGCATTAAAGTATTGTTACAATGTTACAATAATGTAATTCCATGTGTTTGCGCTTTGTTACAGGTGGATATGTGTTCAAAAACAGACTTTAATCACACAGCGTCTGGCGCTCTATGCTATAGCGACCAGATCCAGAGCGCAGACGCTGTGTGTGTTTTTTTGTTGAATATGGTGTGAGTCACTGAGAGTCATTCGCACTGAGCTGGTGCTATCTCTCGCTCCTTGCAATGCTGTACTGTTGTTAGAATGCCCAACATACCCGTATTTTTCGCCTTATAAGACGCACCTAGGATTTTGGGGAGGAAAATAAGAAAAATAATTTTTTTAACCAAATAATAGGCAAAGTGCAGTATCCTCCAATTACAGTAATCCCCCTCTCATTCCCAATAGCCGTTGTGTCATTCCCCCTTCCCATAGGCAGAGTGGAATTCCCCCCCATCCCATTCCCCATATAGGCAGTGTGGCATTCCCCCCTCCCATTCCCCATAAAGGCAGTGTGGCGTTCCCCCATCCCATTCCCCATATAGGCAGTGTGGCATTCCCCCTCCCATTCCCCATATAGGCAGTGTGACATCCCCCCCTCCCATTCCCCATATAGGCAGTGTGACATCCCCCCCTCCCATTCCCCATATAGGCAGTGTGGCATTCCCCCTCCCATTCCCCATATAGGCAGTGTGGCATTCCCCCTCCCATTCCCCATATAGGCAGTGTGACATCCCCCCCTCCCATTCCCCATATAGGCAGTGTGGCATTCCTCCCTCCCATTCCCCATATAGGCAGTGTGACATCCCCCCCTCCCATTCCCCATATAGGCAGTGTGGCATTCCCCCCTCCCATTCCCCATAAAGGCAGTGTGGCGTTCCCCCATCCCATTCCCCATATAGGCAGTGTGGCATTCCCCCTCCCATTCCCCATATAGGCAGTGTGACATCCCCCCCTCCCATTCCCCATATAGGCAGTGTGACATCCCCCCCTCCCATTCCCCATATAGGCAGTGTGGCATTCCCCCTCCCATTCCCCATATAGGCAGTGTGGCATTCCCCCTCCCATTCCCCATATAGGCAGTGTGACATCCCCCCCTCCCATTCCCCATATAGGCAGTGTGGCATTCCTCCCTCCCATTCCCCATATAGGCAGTGTGACATCCCCCCCTCCCATTCCCCATATAGGCAGTGTGGCATTCCCCCTCCCATTCACCATATAGGCAGTGTGGCATTCCCTCTCCCATTCCCCATATAGGCAGTGTGGCATTCCCTCTCCCATTCCCCATATAGGCAGTGTGACATCCCCCCCTCCCATTCCCCATATAGGCAGTGTGGCATTCCCCCCTCCCATTCCCCATAAAGGCAGTGTGGCATTCCCCCATCCCATTCCCCATATAGGCAGTGTGGCATTCCCCCCTCCCATTCCCCATATAGGCAGTGTGGCATTCCCCCTCCCATTCCCCATATAGGCAGTGTGGCATTCCCCCTCCCATTCCCCATATAGGCAGTGTGGCATTCCCCCCTCCCATTCCCCATATAGGCAGTGTGGCATTCCCCCATCCCATTCCCCATATAGGCAGTGTGGCATTCCCCCATCCCATTCCCCATATAGGCAGTGTGGCATTCCCCCTCCCATTCCCCATATAGGCAGTGTGGCATTCCCCCATCCCATTCCCCATATAGGCAGTGTGGCATTCCCCCATCCCATTCCCCATATAGGCAGTGTGGCATTCCCCCTCCCATTCCCCATATAGGCAGTGTGGCATTCCCCCATCCCATTCCCCATATAGGCAGTGTGGCATTCCCCCATCCCATTCCCCATATAGGCAGTGTGGCATTCCCCCTCCCATTCCCCATATAGGCAGTGTGGCATTTCCCCTCCCATTCCCCATATAGGCAGTGTGGCATTCCTCCCTCCCATTCTCCATATAGGCAGTGTGGCATTTCCCCTCCCATTCCCCATATAGGCAGCAGGGCACCCCCCTCCCATTCCCCATACGCAGTGTGGCATTCCCCCCTCCCATTCCCCATATAGGCAGTGTGGCATTCCCCCTCCCATTCCCCATATAGGCAGTGTGGCATTCTCCCTCCCATTCCCCATATAGGCAGTGTGACATCCCCCCCTCCCATTCCCCATATAGGCAGTGTAGCATTCCCCCTCCCATTCCCCATATAGGCAGTGTGACATCCCCCCCTCCCATTCCCCATACGCAGTGTGGCATTCCTCCCTCCCATTCCCCATATAGGCAGTGTGGCATTCCCCCCTCTCATTCCCCATATAGACAGTGTGGCATCCCCCCTCCCATTCCCCATATAGGCAGTGTAGCATTCCCCCTCCCATTCCCCATATAGGCAGTGTGACATCCCCCCCTCCCATTCCCCATACGCAGTGTGGCATTCCTCCCTCCCATTCCCCATATAGGCAGTGTGGCATTCCCCCCTCTCATTCCCCATATAGACTGTGTGGCATCCCCCCTCCCATTCCCCATATAGGCAGTGTGGCATTCCCCCTCCCATTCCCCATATAGGCAATGTGGCACCCCCCACATGTTCCCTCTAGGCAGTGTAGCACCCCCCCATTCCCTATATAGGCAGTGTGGCATTTCTCCCCCCTCCCATTCCCCATATAGGCAGTGTAGCACCCCCTCCCATTCCCTATATAGGCAATGTGGCAACCCCCCTCCTATTCCCCATAGAAGCAGTGTGGCATCCCCCCCCCCATAGGCACACAATAACGAGAAAAAAAAAATTAAACTCACATGTTACTGTTGCGCTCCCGCGCTGCAGATGGAGGCGCGTCCCCGCAGATGCTCCTTCCTGGCCGGGATGCGCAGACACCCGACCCCGTAATCGGGTGGGGGTGGCCTGCATCGCGTCGCCGCAGGCCACGCCCACCCGTTCTATGGAGCCGGGTGTCTGCGGGACCCGGCCAGTAGGAAGGAGCGGCGGGGACAGTGACAGCCGCTCCTTCCTCTCCTTCGCATCTTCTGCGCTGCCTCTTCCGGCAAGGGCAGGAGTGGACAGCCGGGTCCGTGCAGCGGGTGGGCGTAGCCTGCGCCTACGCGGGGCAGGCCACGCCCACCCGCTGCACGGACCCGGCTATTCACTCCTACCCTTGCCGGAAGAGGCAGCAGCTGGAGCGCAGGAGATGATGGCAGAGCGGCAGGCGCTACCTCCGTCCCTGCCACTGCTATTGCTGCCGCAGCAATAGCAGCGGCGGGGATGGGGACAGAGCCTGCCGCTCTTCTGTCTTCTTCTGCCCCCCCTGCGGCAGGCAACGCTGGAGCGCCGGTAAAGGGTGAGTTTAATTTTTTTTTTTTTTTTTTTTACATTCGCCTGATAAGGCGCACTGACATTTCCCCCCCACTTTTGGGGGAAAATAGGTGCGTCTTATAGGGCAAAAAATACGGTACATCTCATTCATCAATGGTGGCTAGGTTACTACAGCTAATGAGATGCTCTGTTACAGCGCCCGATAGCCGATCACAGCGTATACTAGCGGTCGCTCTTAGAGCCTCTGTACAGACGATCATCTGCCGATAGCTGGCATTTGCAATGAATCAGCCTGATAGTTGCCACTTGTGAATTAATGTTTGTTGGACCTTATATGCTGCAGTTATATTAATGATAGGTTAATAAACTTTTATAGACTGTTGCTAAAGTTGCGAAGTTCTACTATACCGCAATAAATCCCTTTTTCTCTGCACTAACTTATATGTTTAATCACCAGCAGCACCCCAATCTATCTAGCTTAGAGACAATTGCAATGGTAGGTGGATATCATACCAACTGTTTTTGTTTTTGTAAACCTCAGTGGGGACTAAAACCAGGCGATGGAACGCAATGTTCACAAAAATATGAATGAATTAGATGGACGCACTTTCTTTAAAGCAGACCAAAACCCATTTGTGACCCCCCAAGGGGAAATCTCTCATTGGTGCATTCAGATTTGGGAAGCCCCACAGTGTGAAACCCCCCAGTTAGATGTATAAACACCTAGTTCCCATGGGGCATGGCATGGATCATGGAGTGCTATGGCAGAGATTAGTGCTTTCTGTATTTAAGTAAAACCCCATGACATTCCTGCTTCCCCAGCCCTGGGTGCCTCTGGCATCGGGGGTTTGTCAGGCCTCTTTTAGATTCTAAGGCCGTGATGAGTGGGTTTTGGTCTTTTTTTATGTTATCCATTGATTCCTTTCATGGGTCACAAATACCAACCTTTCTTGTATAAAGACCATTGACTGAAGGTATACTTTAATTACAGAAAGTTGAATAAACTAATAATAATAATCTAAGCATACGGTATGTTAAATATGAAGAAGCTTGCACAAATATCTGTATACTTAATCTAACCTAAGTTTTAGACAAGCTAGAAAAGTTGCACCAGTCTATAAGCCAAATGGTAAGTCAACAATAAAGCCAATAATAGTGTGCACACTAATCCCAGCACTCAAAACTCAATACACTGCAAGAAAAGAGGGACACCCACAGTACCCTCTAAAAAGTGCCAAGGATGAAACAGTTGCACCACTTTAAGGGTCTAAAAAATATTCAAATTTATTGACTAATTACATATATTTACAATCACAATGTGATTGTAAATTGTATACCTGTGGGGGGTCCACGTCTGGTTGGTCTGTATGCACTTTTGTTCATTTCTTTCTCTTTCACTTCCATCACCACAGCGTGTTTTCCTGCTCAATGGTATGTTATTCTTCTTTATTTTTGTACACTCATGTGGATCTGAATTGATTAATAGGTGGGTTTAGCACATTTTTTTGTTGTATTTTTGCACTTTTGCATCTGAGAGCATACTAGTTATAGTATATAGGATTTGGATACACACTTTTAATGGAGAGTATTTTACTTTTTGCACTGAGACAGACCTCCAGCGCCCCCTTGTGGTTTTAAATGTTTATGTCATGTAGTTGTTATTGTATAGTCTTAATGTTCATTGTGATTGTAAATATATGTAATTAGTCAATAAATTTTAATATTTTTTAGACCCTTAAAGTGGTGCAACTGTTTCATCCTTGGCACTTTTTAGAGGGTACTGTGGGTGTCCCTCTTTTCTTGCAGTGTACTTAAGCTAACCCTTTAAGTGCCAGCCTACCTAGATTTTTTGTTACACTCTGTTGCCAGACTACTTTTCACTTTTTTGTGCTACACATGTTCAACCTTGATTTCTGAAGGGATTTCCAGGGATTTTCCAGGAAAATTATATATTGTTTTTTTTCAGCAGAGTCTGGGCTTCAACATGAAATGTCTTGTTTGGCCTTTTTTTTAGTGTATTCTCAATGCTTTTGGGTGAAATATGTGCAAAAAAATTAAAAAAATCTATTTTTTGCAATTTGTAGTATTTTTTTGTAATAAAAAACGTAAGTTTGTTAATAAAATCTTATTGCGTGTGAAAGCCCTATTTCTCCCGGTTACAACGGTACCACATATGTATAGGTAGACACCCTTTCCTGCCCAGGAGACTCCCCCAAACTGAAAAAGCAGTTTAGGAGATTTCAGATAGGATTGTTATAAGGGGTTAATTTAAAAAAAAAATGACATGGGGGGACCTCATTTTTTTGGGAATTTTAAGGGTTAAAAACCCTTAAAATCCCCCCAAAAATGACATAGGGTCCCCCTTACCCAGCATTACCGACCCGGACCAGCTATGGGGGCTTGTAGAACAGGGCGCAGGGGCCAGCGTTGGTGGCCCCTGGCCCTGCAGGCTACTAGCCCACATAGCCATTAAGTGGCCCGGGCCCTTCTGCCCCCCCTGGCCGTTGGGGAGGCAGGTAATGGGGGGGCTGGGGGTTATGGCAAGTCACCTGCTAGCCGCAGGTGATTGCCAGCCCCAGAGCCTTGTGAACTGGTATAAGGGGTCTCATGGACCCCTTACCAGTTCACAAATAGTTAAAAGTAAAAAAGACACCACACAAAAAAAAATGTTATTATTTTTTTTTTCAACGTATACCTACCTCCCATCCAGTGTCCTGCACTGCTGCAGATGACAGTTGTCGGTAGTGATCGGAGCAGGGAGGGTGGGAGGCAGGGAGATCAGAGCCTCCCTACCTGCCACCCTCCCTGCTCCGATCGCTACCGACAAGTGACAGAACGGAGCCCGGTGCCGGTATACGAGGAGCGGGATGACGTCATCCCGCTACCTCGACAAGTGGGCAGGGCTAGGGGCTGGGCCAGCGCCGCCTGAAGAGGATGGTGAGTGCCCTTTGCTAGGACCTCACCCGAAGAGTGTGAAGTCCAGGAAGGGGGGGGGATCGGAGTCACCCCTGGTGAAGAGAAGACATCGGAGGAGTGAGTGAGTGAGCAGGTGAGTTTGTGTCATTATTAATTTTTTTCTTTTTCTTTTAGATGTTGGCGCGGCAGAAGCAGGGGGGCTATTCCAGGCGCCCTCCTGAAGATCAGGGGCGGAAATCGAACACATGATGATTGAAGAGAATCGCTGGCACTTTCAAACGAGGGGTCAGGTAAGTCTGTATCTTTTTTACTTTTTTTTTTTATGGGGCTCTAAAGTCAGCTACGTGAGTCTCACATAGCTGGCATTTAACTGTTGAAGAGGCAGCTATGTGAGACTCACGTAGCTGGCACTAGTAGGGTTAAAGCATATCTGGTTAGCCTATTAGTTGGCATTTAACTGGTAAGTTAATACATATTAATTAGATTAGCAATCTAGCTGCAGTAATCTGGTATTCCTAGATTTAACCACCATGGGGCCCTTTATTCTAATGGTCTTGATTATATATTACTGGCAACAGCAGGTTAACTAATTAGAGCTATTAGAAGATCACATGATTTCTCTTGCTTTGCGGAGGCAGCGGAATGAAAATTTGCAATAGGAAAGCAGGCATTATATAATATAGATAACTTGTTATTTATTAGGTAAGTTATTTTAGTGAGGCTATATATATATATATATATATATATATAGGATCACCAGCGTGGGAAGCCAGATACAGCAATCATTACCTCTTGGCATCTGTTCTAGCATCTGTATGAGTGCGGGAAAACAAGTGTGCAACGGGAGAGGTGCTTGAAAGAATGACTAAAACAGCGACTAATGAACGCTGCATGATTTACTTGTGCTGTTACATATTAATCAGTTGTTGGAGATGTTGGCTGTAGACATGACATACCTGGTGATTTCATGTTGTAGAACAATATATCATGCAGAAATATATCCTGCCATGTCAAAGGGAAATCTCTAAAATTATTTACATTTTCTACAAAGGAAACAAGAAAACAGCCAAATAACTGACAAACACAGCTGTCTCTTTCCATCCTCACTCATGTGGACACCACCAAGGCAAAAGGTGGCTGGAGAAACCTTCTTCTACCACTTCGACCGGTGCTACAGGAAATGGAGGACAGGCATGTGATAGAGGCATCAGGTGAGCTTGTGGGGTAGAATGAATAACGGAATAAAACACACCACACCAGATAAATAAGAACCAATTTAGAAATTACTAGTTGAATATTAGGCAAAGTATTGAACACAATAGTTGCTGTATAATAAATGTAGCCACTGGATTAAGGCAATAAATGACTGTAGAAGAATCTAGTATAATTTCTACTTTTGAAGAATTTGGGGGGGTGGGATATCTTAACAAAGGGCCTTATTTATCAAGGGATAGCGCCAGCTATCGGCGGCTACCGACTCCAGAACGCCAGGCTGCGAACACAATCACGCATTTATCACGCTAAATGAGGCTAGCGCCGGCGAGAGCGTCAGCTAGCGCGGGATTCATCATGTTGCAGACTTCAGCGAACAGCGCCGCTACTAATCCCATCACAGCGCCAGGTATGACCTCTCGCTACCTGGCGCTCTCCAATGCATTTCAATGGAGAAATCTTTAAATATTCATAATTAATTGATATTAATGTTTTTTTTTTTTTTTTAAATGTCAAAAATTCTGTGACCACTTCTGCAATGTTAGTTTTTTTTTTTAAGGTAATAAAATGAAATAAAAAAAAATTGTGCAGAATTGATATTACAGGTCTGATATTTATGTATTCATATAACAAAATGTTTATAAAAATATGTTTATTTTTTTTAAACAAAAATATGGTTGTTTGGGGGTTAAAAAACTACTTTTAACCCATCGCCACCAGCGCTCTGGGGTTTAAACATGCATTTCACAGCGCAAGAATTTTTTGTGCGTGATTTGTTAATGAATATGCTGGGAGCCGTTCGCTATGGCCATTCGCTGTCATGCGCTCCCATACAGCGCGGAACCAGTCAAACAGCGACTCCTAACCCCGTATTCAACATTACCGCACACCGACTGAGTCGCTGTCAACAGCCGAACAATGGCCAAGCACAGCGAATACTAGCGGGCGCTGTGAAAATCACGCTACTGTCGCTCATCTGTCGCTACCTGGCGCTATTAATAAATCGGCCTCCCCGTCTAAACTTGTGCTTAGGTTACTTTAACATATATGGCTATTTGGACATCTTTAAAACACACTGTATGCTCTGTGTAATTCAAACAATCCATCAATACACTTAAAATGTAAAATTAACTCTATATAATAAACTTCAGGTAGATGATGCTCTAAATGTGTAACTATGCTGTAAATAGTGAGGAGAACTGAGAAAAGTTCACTTATCCTTAGACCAAACGATCTTGGTGGATGTTATTGCTGAATAAAATGGTTCTATTTCTTTAAATATTTCCGGATATTTCTTTCTTCAACTGGTCACGGCCTCAAAAACTCTCCTAAATTAAATTACCAAGGGCGTCCTCCAACCACACCGAGTCCCTTTCTTTGCTCCGCGGGAGGCTTCACACAGTGAATAACACACAAAAAAATAAATCTTTACACCCCTCACACAGTTCAGCAGTAAGGTAAATAAGTAGAGTATTAGTTTCAACCAAAAACCTCACTGTGGTCCTATAATTTATGTGGCTCAGAAACACATACAGACACAGAAGTGCTCCCTCTGACCCACCTCACGGACTCTGCTCCCTCAGAGCTGTGCTGTGCCTTTTATAGACTGCAGGAATGAGGTCACCAGCCTCTCTCTTATGGCTGGCCCCGCCCACACAGAAGAGTTTTCCAGAACCCTCCTAGCAGAGATTTGTTATATGTCGGTTACAAGCTACTTGCTGCCTTATTATTGCCATTGAGTTCACATTTCGTTTTAAGGGATCCTCCAGACAATAATAGAACTTACAAAGCTAGAGTTCACTAACTGGGCTGCGCTCCAGCAATTCTGTCAAATCACTTTTTGTGTTTGCCAATGGGGTTTGCTGGGCGGGCACACACTGAGCTATAAATGGCCCATCTGAAACTTTATTGGTTATCGTGTAAACGTGTTGAGGGAATCCCTGATACTGAAAGGTAGAAGGACAAGCAGACCAAAATAGGGCAGAATACTACCCCAAAAAGGGACCGCAACATTCTGATATAAAAATTACACTTAAAGTGGACCAAAACTCAACTCACTGAACTTGTGAAATACATTTGGCCAAAGCCCTTACTGATACTCCATTCTTAGGGTGTAGAAACCTTTAGAACATTTTCACTTTTTGAATCATCCTGGAACACTGTTTTTTCTGCTGTCCCTCTCTGTAAGATGGCAGCTGATCAGTCTTTGCATAAGTGTGGCAAAACAATGGCAATGAATGGAGGAGGCGGGGCTTTAAAGCTAAAACAGGTGCCATTACCTGGGATTAGAGTGAAGCAGGAGCAATGAAAAGTGGCAAAAGGTTCTCTTCATGGGGAGAGCAATTCAAGGGATGCTAGTTAAAAATGTGGGTTTTGGTCCACTTTAATTGAAAAACACATACAAAGACGTAAGATTAAAATCCAAAGCAGGAATGAGGTTGCCCTCTACTGGTAAATAGTAGATACAATAAAATAACCTGATACCAAAGATACAATAAAATAACCTGATACCAAAGATAGGAACATATTAATCAAAGGTTTAATTCATAATTCTATGCAATAAAGTGCAAAACAAAGAAAAGTGCTAGAGCAATAATGGAGACATATTCCCACACTACATATTGTAATCTATACCACAGATAAAGTGTAAAGTGCCAACATATTCTAATAGCCACATCCAAATTAATAACTCCAAAACAATCTTATAACCCTAAGACCATCCATCCCACCATCTGGTGGGATATGGCATAAAATTGCCACTTTGACTTTAGGTAAACACCAGATATCTCACTTTTGGCTGGACAGCCCCACTTTGAGGCATTTTGTCCCACTGTCCCCCGAACCTCCCCCCCCCCCCATTGCAGACATTAACGGGAAAGACTGTCCCATCAATTGCAGGATGCAGAATGTCTGGTTGGTTTAAAAATGCTCTGACTCTGAATGGCAGTAAGGGAATACATGGATTGGCTGAGCATTGGCTCAATCCGTAGCATCTTTTATGAACTGAAGATCCCTGGAGCATGTGACTGGGGACAGAGCTAAATCTACTTACACATATGAGCAGCATAGATTGCTGCTGTTATTTGTTCCTCAAAAGCTGGTAAATACTATAAGCCAAAACCCTAACCACATCTCCAACATGCCCATCACCCACAAACATGTTAAGACTGTTCTACTTTAAGGACCACCAAAAATGGTCAGTTTAACATCATGTCAGTTTTAGCCTAAAGCTTATCTGGAGCTTAACGAAAAAACAAGCTATATTCCCCTTACCCAGGGCATTTGTAACAGTAGTTATCAGGGTTAACCAGCAGCAATCACTGTTGGCTTTAAACTGTTATCCAGAGTATGTCACAGTGTCAACTTATCTCAGTCAGTGTCACAGCACACAGGTATGGTAGCCGAGGGTAAGCGTTAATGAGACTGCAGCTTGGGGAGCTAACAAGATGGTATCACAGCAGGCAGACACTCAACAGCATGTATTGTTTTATTGTTGCAGGATTATGAAAAGAAATGTTTAATTTTTTAATCTATGTCACTGTCAAATTCCAAATGTCAAATAAACTTGCACTTGTAGAAAGCAAGCACAGATACACTTGCTCTATAAGTATGTTTCAGTCAAAGGGTTAAATAGTCTTGTGTTCTTCAGGCAAAAGGACACAGGCTCAGTCACAATATTAACTTTCTTAAGCACAGTTCTAAGTTCTCATATAAGCAGATTAGGGTTTCCACCACCCCATTTTGATGTTACCACTAGCTCTTGGCAAATCAGGCAGGGAATTACACAGTGTAAGGAGTGCTAGGGGAACCTTCTCCACCATGTAGGTTCAGGATTTCCAGTGGTCCCACTGGGTGTAAGCAGGTCAGTGTCCCAGGACAACAATCCAAGCTGGGTTCAAGACTTCCCTGGGGTTTTATGGGTTTCCAACAACAGGGACAGCCTCACTTTTCCAGAATCTAGGCTCTTCTCTTGGACTTTTCAACTCACAAGGCAGATGGCTCCATACTGTTAGTTCTATGACAAATGCACCCCTGTGGGTGCCCCTCTCTTTCCCACTAGGGTCCTCTCCAGGCATCCCACAACCCTTGCACAGCGAAGCCTGTGTTAAGCTTGCTGTTCTCGCCACTTGTCTGATTCCCACCCCAGCCGTCTCACATGGGGTGTGGGCTACAGACAATCTCTCTGTATCTGTCCCTCTGGCTTCCCCTATTGAGACCTCTGTTCATACAAGGTTGTCTGCAGTTTTCCCTTCAAAAATCTCTCAGCCAATCTCGGCAGAGTCCTGTTGTTTCTCTAATGTATCTTATGCCACCTGGCTCATCCTAAAGGGCAAGTTTGAGCAATCATTCTGAGCGTGTATAAAATTCTGCGTCTCTCATTTGTGTTCCTTTACCCCCATCTAGTGACCAAATTGGGAATAGCAACACATTTTATATTTTACTGGAAAATTAGCACATAAATCCCCTTTTGAGCACACAAATGTGTGGTTTTAGATACTACCACACATCTTGCTCCACACTTAGAAAGCTGAAGAGATCTACCTCTTATCAACCTGCTAAGCTAAGCACAATGGGAGGGATAGCTTTCTAATTGAGTGGGGGACAGGCCAGTCTACTACTGCTCATAACTGGTTTAGCTTCTGTGGGAGTAAGGTCAGTTTTTTTTAGTTACCAGTTATTCACATGTAGGTATTTTGAAAGCAAAACACAAGCTTTTTAATACTGCCGCACAGCCTGTACAAAAAGCTAATGGGCATGCAGTATGGGCAGATGAATGATATTTACTGCTGTTATTTTTGCTGATCAGTTCAAATATACCCCTGATGTCTGTATTGAGCCACCATGTTCATTTTAGAGGCCTTTTCTATATCTTGATTGATTTTTCTCCTAATAGCTTATCTGAGCTAATCTAGCTGCTCTATTACTTGCCTTTCCTTAAGTGGGTGTCCTAATAAAGATATATGTTGACTGGCTTTTAAATTGCAAGTTGGGCTTTAAAACATGTTGAAGGATCTTTCTTCCTGTTGTTTTAATGGCATTCCCCACTGTTAGCTACTACTGTGGTTATACTGTCTAAAAACTGTGAAATAGCATTGAATATCAAGCGCAGGACTGAATCCATATGCCTTGATGCTTCCCGGACTTACTATTTTATTGATAATATAGGAGCTGTGCAGTGTCAGTTATTCAGTCAATCAAAGCACACTGGAGTTTGACTTCATCTATTTCATCTATTTTAACTATTTTGTTTCCAGGTAGTAATGTGCTTAGTTTTTTTTATTAGACTCTTTTGTGCTGCATATTTTTTTTTTAATATACCTATAATCAAAAAAGCAGTGATCTGAAAGCTGTGTATCACTGTGCCTCTCTTGCCATTATATTCAATGCTAATATAAGATCACCTAAAAGTTAGCTTGTACTAAGAGAAAAGTTATTTGTTAGATTCCCGGGCCGATCGATTCCCTCCCTCCGGGGCATCTAAAAGCACGATGCCCCACTGTGTGAAACACCCCAGGTTGCCCCATACACTTACCCTGTTTCCCGGTCCAAAGGCGCATGCGCGAGCCGCGAGTGCATCCCCAGTTAACCCTCTAGCAGGGTGTGTGCCCACGACAAGCATTTGTTAACAGGGCACGCTCCCTGTTAGAGGGTAGCGGGGGATGCAGCCGCCAGTGCGCCCAGAGCCGCTGGTCTTAGATAAAGCCTTAGACGACGTGACGCATGCTAATTGGAAGCAAGCACGCTAATTGGACGAGCCCCTGCGCATGCCTCACTGGGAAGAGGTGAGTTGACTTCGGAAATCTGGGGGGTTTCACACAGCGCGGCAGCCTCGATTGGGGTGCTGCGGGGAAAAGGACAAAAACCTAGAATAGCCAAAATCCTGTGTTTTGGTCCACTTTAAGAAAAGGCAAGGCCAAAGCCATTGTGTGTCATCAGAACTGAAAGCTGGTTGGCAGCACAAATTCTGGACTTCCTGTCTGATATACCTCATTGTTTATTCTATTGGATACACCACCTGCTTGCTCAGTGAAGAGGCAGGTGAGGTCTGATAACTAGAGATGAGCGAACTTTTGAAAAATTCGATTCGACTGATTTGCCGAATTTTCAGACAAAAATCGATTCGACTCGAATTTATTCGCGACGAATCGCTATTAAAAATGGCTATTTCTGAGCCTCCTAGAGCCTCAATAGGGTTGTAAACCATTCTGCCTTGCTGTAACACGCATAGGATGCATGCTGGGTTAGTGAAATAATACTGTAAATAATTATCACATGCAGATCAGAGACATCGGTAATAGAATCGCAGAGCGGCACAATTGCAGAGTTGAAGTGGCATCACTATGAGGGGCCCCTATAGTGCCTGAAAAACACACCCTGGAGCTGGCAGCAGTAGGAGCCCAAAAATTAGCTGAATCACACCCTGGAGCTGCAAGCAGCAGCAGCAGCAGCTGCAGGAGCCCAAACATTGCTTTAAAGTGGGCCAACACCCAGGGGGGATCGGCCCGGGAATCTATAAGATTCAAGGGCCGATCAGATCCCTCCCCGCGGGACATCCGAAATCGTGATGTCCCGCGGGGTGAAACCTCCCAGGAAGCCTACAATCCTACCTTTTCCACGTTCCAGCGGCGCATGCGCGTCCACCGCCGCCGCCTCCCGCGCCGGCCGTTTGTGAATTCACAAACGGCCGGCGCAGGTGCGCTCCCTGTAAGAGAGACGCGCGGGAGGCGGCGGACACGCTCTGCTTGTCTGGCGCTGCCTCTCGCTTGTCCGGCGGCGGGGATTGGCTGCAGCGGTCACGTGGGAGCGGGGTGAGGTGAGTTTTCGGGGCTTTCTGGGGGGTTTCACACAGCGGGGCACCCCCGATCGGGGTACCCCACCGAAGTGGACCAAAACCCAGGATAGTCAAAATCCTGGGTGTTGGTCCACTTTGAAGAGATACTGGAGTTGGCTGCAGGAGCCCAAAACTTGGTTGAATCACACCCTAGAGTTGCAAGCAGCAGCAGCAGGAGCACAAACATTGCTTTAAAGAGACACTGGAGTTGGCTGCAGGAGCCCAAAAATTGGATGAATCACACCCTGGAGTTGCAAGCAGCAGCAGCAGCAGGAGCACAAACATTGCTTTAAAGAGACACTGGAGTTGGCTTCAGGAGCCCAAAAATTGGATGAATCACACCCTGGAGTTGCAAGCAGCAGCAGCAGGAGCCCAAACAGAGCTTGAAAGAGACACTGGAGTTGGCTGCAGGAGCCCAAAAATTGGATGAATCACACCCTGGAGTTGCAAGCAGCAGCAGGAGCCCAAACATTGCTTGAAAGAGACACTGGAGTTGGCTGCAGGAGCCCAAAAATTGGATGAATCACACCCTGGAGTTGCAAGCAGCAGCATGAGCCCAAACATTGCTTGAAAGAGACACTGGAGTTGGCTTCAGGAGCCCACAAATTGGATGGATCACACCCTGGAGTTGCAAGCAGCAGCAGGAGCCCAAACATAGCTTGAAAGAGACACTGGAGTTGGCTGCAGGAGCCCAAAAATTGGATGAATCACACCCTGGAGTTGCAAGCAGCAGCATGAGCCCAAACATTGCTTGAAAGAGACACTGGAGTTGGCTGCAGGAGCCCACAAATTGGATGGATCACACCCTGGAGTTGCAAGCAGCAGCAGGAGCCCAAACATAGCTTGAAAGAGACACTGGAGTTGGCTGCAGGAGCCCAGAAATTGGATGAATCACACCCTGGAGTTGCAAGCAGCAGCAGCAGGAGCCCAAACATTGCTTGAAAGAGACACTGGAGTTGGCTGCAGGAGCCCAAAAATTGGATGAATCACACCCTGGAGTTGCAAGCAGCAGCAGCAGGAGCCCAAACATAGCTTGAAAGAGACACTGGAGTTGGCTGCAGGAGCCCATAAATTGGATGAATCACACCCTGGAGTTGCAAGCAGCAGCAGCAGGAGCCCAAACATTGCTTGAAAGAGACACTGGAGTTGGCTGCAGGAGCCCAAAAATTGGATGAATCACACCCTGGAGTTGCAAGCAGCAGCAGCAGCAGGAGCAAAAACATTGTTTTAAAGAGACACTGGAGTTGGCTCCAGGAGCCCAAACATTGGATGAATCACACCCTGGAGTTGCAAGCAGCAGCAGCAGGAGCCCAAACATAGCTTGAAAGAGACACTGGAGTTGGCTGCAGGAGCCCATAAATTGGATGAATCACACCCTGGAGTTGCAAGCAGCAGCAGCAGGAGCCCAAACATTGCTTGAAAGAGACACTGGAGTTGGCTGCAGGAGCCCAAAAATTGGATGAATCACACCCTGGAGTTGCAAGCAGCAGCAGGAGCAGGAGCACAAACATTGTTTTAAAGAGACACTGGAGTTGGCTGCAGGAGCCCAAAAATTGGATGAATCACACCCTGGAGTTGCAAGCAGCAGCATGAGCCCAAACACTGCTTGAAAGAGACACTGGAGTTGGCAGCAGGTGCCCAAGAAATGGCCTAAAGACACACTGGAGTTGCAAGCAGCAGCAGCCGGAGCCCAAAATTTCCAGAAAGACACACCCTGGAGTTGGCAGCAGCATGAAGAGAACATATACAGATTTTCGGCACATATATCTTATCCGAAGAATATTAATAACAAGTAAGAGTAACGTAAAGCATTTTCTCAATAATTACTTGTGGTCTGATGCGGAGGAATGTCTGTAACTGGAGAGCAGCGCCTTAAATCTGTTTTGCACGATCCATATTTCTTTAGTGTTGGTCTGGCCCCATCATCAATCTACTCTAATGCATCAGGCATTGGTGGGTGAAAATATTGGCTGATCCATGCCCGATTCATTTCCACGCAGGCCAGTCTCTCAAAAAAAAACATGGAGAGTGACAGATTAGTAACATATTAGTAACATAGTAACATATTAGTAACATAGTAACATATAAGGCCTCATTTCATCAAGCAGAGGTCTCTGCAGAATAGGGGTGAGTGGTAGCAGAAGTCTCAGTGAGAGGCCTGATCTCCCGGGATCAGCTAGCCGTCGTGTCTTGAACAGCAACCCATCTGCCGCCATCCATTGGTTAACACGATCATCCACTGCATCACAAGTGACATCTGACACCCCCAGTCAACTGTCTGTTGTATGTTATGCTTTGGGTTCAGCTCCACTATTCAGTGAGGACGATCTGATAATCAGAAAAATCAGCAACTACTGCCCAGCCAAGAAGTGGAGGAGACACTTGCCGCTTCTTCCACTAGGCGGGCAAGTAGTGATAAGGAGAGTGTCGTGGGAGGAGGTGTTGCAAGCGTTTTGGCTCCTTAAGCAGACACTGGTAGTGGAAGAGGGTCCCTGGAGTTGGCGGCGGCGGTGGCAGCAGCATCAGTGAATTAGTGCGGACTGTTGGTAGGAGAAATCAGCTACAAGCCCATGTTGCAGTTTTTCATCAAACATCTGCAGGAGGTTAACATGGCTATATGAAAGATGTGTAGGCAGAAGGTGAAGTGTGGCCAGGGTCCCAATGTTGGACCCACAGCGTCACCATAAAGTGGCCTGGGAGAGTTGGCTCCAAAGTGGTGGTCCAGCCTGCTGCATTACCCAGTGGCACACCGCTCTCTGTTCCAGCCAGCCAAGGCTCCACCACCTCCTGTGTGTCATACCCATCCTCTGTCGCTCCAGATGCTCCTCCTCCTCTTAATCCGAGTCAGTCATTCCGCCAGCAATCCATTGCCAAGCCATGTCCAAGAGACAACAGTATGTGCCCACTCATCCAACGTTCAGAAGCTAAATGTGCTCCTGTATAAGTTGCTGGTGCTGCAGTCCCTCCCTTTTGAGTTGGTGGACCTTTCAGAGAACTGATGGCTTGTGCCGAGCCGAGGTGGAGAGTCCCATGCTGTCATTTCTTTGCGAAGAAGGCAGTACCAGCCCTGTACAATTATGTTGAGCAGAAGGTGGGGCAGTCCTTTAGCCTGTTAGTGTGTACCAAAGTGCACAGCAGTGCCTACGTCTGGAGCTGTAACTATGGTCAGGGACAATAAATATCCTTTTAGGACCCCTGGGTGATTGTGGTTCCTGCACAACCACAAAAGCAACTTGGACAGGTCCCTCCGCTGTGGCCTCCACGTTCCTAGGCCTTTGTGCCTGTGACAGTGCACTTGCACTTAGCAATGGTGTCACAGAGAAAAGTGGCAAATTGTCAATTACATATAAATAGTTAACATTTATCTTATTTGAACATATTTATAATAATAACATATAATAACATATAACATAGCAACAATAACATATATGGTTAACTTGGTTAACTTAGTATTTTTTTTTTAATATTTTGTATTTTTTTTTTAATATTTTGTATTTTTTAGAAACATATATATATATTTTTATTTTTTTGGGCACACGTGTTCAATCTAGTTGTCAAGTGTTTTCTGAAGTCTTCCCCCCATCTGAAAGACATCCTAACGACAGGAAGGAAACTTTGCATGCACTTCAGGCACTCCTACACCGCCAAGCACACCCTTCTTGAGCTTCAGCGTCAGAACGGTATCCCCCAACATAGTCTGATTTGCGATGTTTCCACCCGTTGGAATTCCACCCTTCACATGTTGGACCGATTATATGAACAGAGAAAAGCCATCACGGATTTCTTGATGATCCAAATGGATAGGGGGACACCCCTGTGTAACTTCAATGTAAACCAGTGGCAGCTCATACGTGACACCTGCCGTTTGCTCAGGCCCTTTGAGGAAGCTACTTTATTAGTCAGTCGCCAAGACTATGAGATGAACGATGAGATTCCACTGCTTCATGTACTACAACACATGTTGGAAACCATGGCTGGTCAGGGCACTAGAGACATGGCGCATACATTTCACGGCCACATGAAGCCTGTGGGGTCTAAAGTGGAGGAGGAGGAGGAGGGGGTGAGGCACAGCGAAGCACAGTTTAGGTTTGACAAAATGGCCATTTTATCTAGTCATCTGACAGGAGAGGAGGAGCAGGAGCAGCCAGAGGAGCTAGAGACAGAGGACCCAGACTCACCGTGGCAGTTTGCAGTGGAGATGGAGACAGGTAGTCCCTCCGAGTCACTTGTACAAATGGCACGATGCATGCTCACGTGCTTGCGTAGTGACCACAGAATTGTCTCCATTTGTCAGCGGGATGACTTCTGGCTCTCCACTTTATTGGACCCTTGCTTCCGGCACAAAAGGGGGGCATTTTTTACACCCACTGAGAGGGAGGAAAAACTGACCTACTACAGAGACATCCTACGTAGTCAGTTGGACGATGTCTATCTGCGCCTTGGTCCATACTCTTGCAGGTCTGACTCGGGGGGACCTCTGCGCTCACCTTCCACTACCATGGCTGCCGGGGGGGGGGGGGGTGGGGGGTTTCAGCAGCAGCAGCTCCATCAGCAGCAGCCTCAGTCTTCAGTCGCTAATGAGTAGCTTTCTACACCTGCATAGTGAGTCTACTCATGAGCAGCAGGAAGACCTGGAGCAGGACCTGAACCAGCAGGTCATGTCATACCTTGACATGACCATGCCAACACACCTTGAGGATCCGCTGGACTTCTGGGCAGCCAAACTTGACTTGTGGCCGCAACTAGCAGAGTTTGCCCTGGAAAAGCTGTCCTGCCCGGAAGATCTGACTCGGGGGGACCTCTGCGCTGACCTTCCACTGCCATGGCTGACGGGGCGGGGGGGGGGGGGGTGGCAGCAGCAGCAGCTCCATCAGCAGCAGCCTCAGTCTTCAGTCACTAATGGGTAGCTTTCTACACCCGCATAGTGAGTCTACTCATGAGCAGCAGGAAGACCCGGAGCAGGACCTGAACCAGCAGGTCATGTCATACCTTGACATGACCATGCCAACACACCTTGAGGATCCGCTGGACTTCTGGGCAGCCAAACTTGACTTTAGATGGCAACTGGGCTGCTCTATATTATGCTGCAAAATGGCGAATTTACCTCACAATATAAGCTATTGCCCCTCAGATTTACACAGGAGCTGCTCTATATTATGCTGCAAAATGGCACATTTACTTCACAATATAAGCTATTGCCCCTCAGATTGACACAGGAGCTGCTCTATATAATGCTAGACAACCAAGAGCGGATTTAACTCACATAATATAACCTATTTCTCAGGTTTATATAGGGACTGCTCTATGTAATGGTGCAAAACCATGAATTTACCTACAATATAAACTATTGCTGCTCCATATAATGGTGCAAAACTGAATTTATCTCACAATATAAACTATTACTCCTCAGGTTTATATAGGGGCTGCTGTATATAACAGTGCTAAACCATGAATTTACCTCATAATATAAACTATTGCCCCTCAGATTTACACAGGGCCTGCTCTATATTATGCTGCAAAATGGCAAATTTACCTCACAGTATAAGCTATTGCCCCTCAGATTGACACAGGAGCTGCTCTATAGAATGCTACAAAACCAAGAGCGGATTTAACTCACACAATATAACCTATTTCTCAGGTTTATATAGGGACTGCTCTATGTAATGGTTCAAAACCATGAATTTACCTCATAATATAAACTATTGCTCCCCAGATTTACTCAGGGGCTGCTCCATATAATGGTGCAAAACAGGGCAAATGTATTGTCCAATATAAACTATTGCTGCTCTGATTTACACAGGAGGGCCACTCTAAAGAATGGTGCAACATGACGAATTTAGCTCACAATATAACATAGATTGCAAAATTAGATTTTCAGATAGGGCCTGCTCTATAAAATGGCAATTTTACCTCACAATATAAACTATTGCTCCTCAGATTTACACAGGGACTTAGGTTGATATATATAATAGTGCAAAACAGCGAATTTACCTCACAATACTGTATAAACTATTGCTCCTCAGATTTACACTGTGGGCTTCTCTATATAATGGTGCAAAATGGCGAATTTACCTCACTATATAATCTATTACAGCTCTATATAAAATAAATAAATAAATAAATAAATAAAAGGGCCTGTAGAAGCTTATTTAGTATAACAGATAGGGTGACATGTGCTGGTTTGGGATGCCCATGTGGGCTAGTGTTTTGACAGCAGGACAAAAACCAATTCAAAATGCAATAGCTTAATAAAACTGAGGCTGAACAAGCTTATTTAGTGTAAAAGATAGGGTGATGTGCTGGTTTGGGATGCCCATGTGGGCTGGTGTTTTGACTGCAGGACAAAAACCAATTCAAAATGCAATAGCTTAATAAAACTGAGGCTGAACAAGCTTATTTAGTATAAAAAATAGGGTGACGTGTTGGTTTGGGATGCCCATGTGGGCTGGTGTTTTGACTGCAGGACAAAAAACAATTCAAAATGAAATACTTTGATTAAGCTGAGGAAGGATGAACAAGCGTATTTAGTATAACAGATAGGCTGCTAAGTGCAGGTTTGGGATGCCCTGCGACCTGTTTTTTTTTGTTAAAGGCAGACCAAAAACCAATTCAAAATGCAATGCTTTGATTAAGCTGATGAGGATCAACAAGCGTATTTAGTATGACAGATAGGCTGCTAAGTGCAGGTTTGGGATACCCAGGTGGGCTGTTTTTTTTTGTTTTTTTTTGTTAAAGGCATACCAAAAACCAATTCAAAATGCAATACTTTGATTAAGCTGAGGAAGGATGAACAAGCGTATTTAGTATAACAGATAGGCTGCTAAGTGCAGGTTTGGGATGCCCTGCGGCCTGGTGTTTTTTTTTTGTTAAAGGCAGACCAAAAACCAATTCAAAATACAATACTTTGATTAAGCTGTGGAAGGATGAACAAGCGTATTTAGTATAACAGATAGGCTGCTAAGTGCAGGTTTGGGATGCCCTGCGGCCTAATGTTTTGGCAGCAGGACAAAAAAAAATCAAAATGCAATACTTTGATTAAGCTGAGGAAGGATGAACAAGCGTATTTAGTATAACAGATAGGCTTCTAAGTGCAGGGTGGGATGCCCTGCGGCCTGTTTTTTTTTTGTGTTAAAGGCAGACCAAAAACCAATTCAAAATGCAATACTTTGATTAAGCTGAGGAAGAATGAACAAGCGTATTTTGTATAACAGATAGGCTGCTAAGTGCTGGTTTGGGATGCCCTGCGACCTAGTGTTTTGGCAGCAGGACAAAAAACAATTCAAAATCCCATACTTTGATTCAGCTGAAGAAGGATGAACACGCGTATTTAGTATAACAGATAGTATGCTAAGTGCAGGTTTGGGATACCCAGGTGGGCTGGTGTTTTTTTTGTTAAAGGCAGACCAAAAACCAATTCAAAATGCAATACTTTGATTAAGCTGAGGAAGGATGAACAAGCATATTTAGTATAACAGATAGGCTGCTAAGTGCAGGTTTGGGATGCCCAGGTGGCCTGGTGTTTTTTTTGTTAAAGGCAGACCAAAAACCATTTCAAAATGCAATACTTTGATTAAGCTGAGGAAGGATGAACAAGCGTATTTAGTATAACAGATAGGCTGCTAAGTGCAGGTTTGGGATGCCCTGCGGCCTGGTGTTTTTTTTTTGTTAAAGGCAGACCAAAAACCAATTCAAAATGCAATACTTTGATTAAGCTGAGGAGGATCAACAAGCGTATTTAGTATAACAGATAGGCTGCTAAGTGCAGGTTTGGGATACCCAGGTGGGCTGGTGTTTTTTTTGTTAAAGGCAGACCAAAAGCAATTCAAAATGCAATACTTTGATTAAGCTGAGGAAGGATGAACAAGCGTATTTAGTATAACAGATAGGCTGCTAAGTGCAGGTTTGGGATGCCTTGTGGCCTGGTGTTTTTTTTGTTAAAGGCAGACCAAAAACCATTTCAAAATGCAATACTTTGATTAAGCTGAGGAAGGATGAACAAGCATATTTAGTATAACAGATAGGCTGCTAAGTGCAGGTTTGGGATGCCCTGCGGCCTGGTATTTTTTTTGTTAAAGGCAGACCAAAAACCAATTCAAAATGCAATACTTTGATTAAGCTGAGAAGGATGAACAAGCGTATTTAGTATAACAGATAGGCTGCTAAGTGCAGGTTTGGGATGCCCTGCGGCCTAATGTTTTGGCAGCAGGACAAAAAAAAAATCAAAATGCAATACTTTGATTAAGCTGAGGAAGGATGAACAAGCGTATTTAGTATAACAGATAGGCTTCTAAGTGCAGGGTGGGATGCCCTGCGGCCTGTTTTTTTTTTGTTAAAGGCAGACCAAAAACCAATTCAAAATGCAATACTTTGATTAAGCTGAGGAAGGATGAACAAGCGTATTTTGTATAACAGATAGGCTGCTAAGTGCAGGTTTGGGATACCCAGGTGGGCTGGTGTTTTTTTTGTTAAAGGCAGACCAAAAACCAATTCAAAATGCAATACTTTGATTAAGCTGAGGAAGGATGAACAAGCATATTTAGTATAACAGATAGGCTGCTAAGTGCAGGTTTGGGATGCCCTGCGGCCTGGTATTTTTTTTGTTAAAGGCAGACCAAAAACCAATTCAAAATGCAATACTTTGATTAAGCTGAGGAGGATGAACAAGTGTATTTAGTATAACAGATAGGCTGCTAAGTGCAGGTTTGGGATACCCAGGTGGGCTGGTGTTTTTTTGGTTAAAGGCAGACCAAAAATATTAAAACTAATCCAGTTATATTATGATAAATGCTTGTGTGTAACAGATAGGGTTAAATAAGCCACTGCATAGATGGCATGCACAGTGGCAAGGCAGATTTACAGCACAAAGAACTGAAATTGAATTGAAAACTGATCTGGCTAATGAAAAGAAAAAAAAATTTCACTGTCACTTCTAAGCTGTCCCTGGCTGGATGGTTCAGTTTTTTTCCCTATCTTTCCCTGGCTCTGTCTACCTCTCTGTCTGCCTCTCTGACTCTCCCTACCTATCTCTAACTCTCTGTCCCTGTCTGTAACGAGCTATGCTCTGGCCGCAATAGAACGTTAAAATGCGCACAAGGAAGATGGCCGCCGCTTTATATAGCACAGTGACGTCACCGGGCTTCCTGGCTGCTGATAGGCTGCATGTGACTTACCCATGATACCTTGTCCCAGGGCATATGTCCGGACATGTGCTTCCACCATTTTAGAATGCCTGTAATTGAAATAAATGGAGTTTAAAGGAAAACTTCGATCGATCGAATCGCGGGGAAATTCGGATTCGTTCAGAATCGAATTTTTCATGAAATGAACGAATCCGGGTTCGTCCGGATCGATTCGCTCATCCCTACTGATAACCACAATAAGTTACACCCAATAAAAGAACATAACATTGACCTTTCCAAGCCTTTGGATAGAGTTTACTTGTTAAGTGCTCGAACTTTGTTACTCAGATTAGAAATGCCAGTAGTTGGGTGGTTGGGGATGTGAGGATCCTCCTGAGATGGTGGTGGCATTGTGGTTTGCCCTTTTTCTAATAGGAAAAAAACTGCTGTGAAAGAAGAAATGACATTTTATACAGTGCTGTATAACAAGTTTGTGTCTGTCCTTTTGGAGTCTCCTGTTGATCATTGCAGTGCTGCAACTCGAAGGTCAAGTAAACGTTCGCTCAGTGTTCGACACACAATTTATTACAGCACAACACAACATCATTTCCTGCTCATCACTCCGAGCCAGGATGGATGGCGAGACAGAATGGTATAAACACTGCTTCTACTCCATCGAGACTGCACAGTTTGAACCAATCTTTTCCACGCAATCCGTATTACTGCAGAGTTAACAGAAAGTAATGCGATTGGTGAAATAATAGAATGGCAGCCCCCAATGTGTTTATTTGTACAGCTGCCATCTATTAAGCAAGGAATATATTTCACTTTTCTCCTTATTGTTCGCCATTCACACTGTGATGTGCTCAGCTTGACTACCATGAGTCACTACTCATTTGTAACGAGGAATCCATCATTACTAATTTTAAATTTGTTACAATGCCTGTGGATTCTGTAATATAGTGGCTAATTAGGTTTACCATTTAGTGTAGTGCAGCAATAGGCTAGTCTAGCTGGATGCCTCTCTCCACGAAAAATGCATCCAAACTGTTTCAGGGGGCTGTACCTTTCCTTAGGTAAACAGTCAGTGGCCGTTTCAGGGGGCAGGAGAGCTAGGGATTCCCCTGGGTGTTACGTCCATTGTGTATGTTGGTGGGGTGTCTATATACTAGCAATCCTGTCTTTGTCAGATGGGTTAGGGCCATACCCCAGCCCCCTCCTTCCTCAGTATTGGGCTCAGCCATAGGGAGGGGGCACTGGCTGTTGCTAAGGAAAAGGCACCAGATATCCAAGTTGTTAATATTGTTGATCCCCAGATGCTGGCTCAGGAGACAGGCATTGGAATGAAGGGGAATGGTACGCTCAAAAACCAGTGAACCCTGGATTTTGTTTCTTACAGGAAAAGAATAGCAAAAAGCATGGCGGGAATTCTTTTTTAGTCTGAGATTAGTAGCTTCTCCTCTCACTAATGTTCCTTTAATTTTGTCCTATAAACAGGGTCATACATACTATAGGGGCAGCGTAGGCACGTTTCCCCGGGCCTGTGGAACAAGAGGGTCCAGTGTATGCTGCCTCCACCACCTCTACGGTATGTACCTGATGGCATACTTACCTACCACTTACATTGTCACTGCATGGGACCTGCCACTACGTTGACGTAGCGCGCACAGCCTTCTCCTCCTGCGGATCTCGCTAATAACATGCAGGAGAAGGGTGTGGACCAGCCAGTGATTTCTGGGTGCGGGGAGGTTTAATGTGATGATGAGGACCTGTGGTGGGTGGCCCTGTTATGGGGCCCCATCAAGGATATGTACACCCCTGCCTAAAAATATGGACCATAGTAATGTCTAAAATTAGGCATACGGCATGTGTTAAAACTATGTGATTTAAAATTAAGAACGTGCCTGAAATTGCTCATAAGTTGGGTCTTAACACCTTTCATTATGTGTCTTAAAAACTTTCATTCCTATGGGGCTAAAAAGACTGTTAAACTTAAGATTTTCTTACCTCGCTGAAAGCTTCTATCAGTCTGGTGTCTCAGAAAATAATTTTTTATTATTACTATTTAATAAATTATAGAAATGATTTTATTAAAAGCTTTTACCATGAAGGTCTGTAAAACCAGGTTTGTTTGCATGAAAAACACGAGATACGAGCACATGATGTGCCCCACACAGTCTGATGCAAGATCTGTCCAAAACAATGGCATGCAATATTATGCTTATGATTGAATGAAAGCCCACACATGCACCGTGGGAACGGCAGAAAGATGAGTTGAGATCGTGCTCTAACTTCCTTTACTGAAACACAAGTCACTGAACCCCATTAAAGTCAATGTGGACTCGAAGTTGGGGGACCCAAAAATGGCTGTAAAATGGGGGTAGCAAGGGTTAGAGGGATGCAAATGAAGGGGAACAAGGGGAATCAAGTGGAACACTTGGCTAGGGTAGGGTAAGGGAAATAACTTAAAACAATAGCAGAAAACCAAAAAATTACAGGGGCCAAATCGGGCAGTAACACCAATGCTATTGCCCTGCGCAAAATGGGGCAGGGAAAGTATTTAAAATAAAAGCAAGAAGGAAACAACAAAATTAAAGAAAAACATTCAAAAATAAATAAAAAATAAAAAAATATTTTTTTCACAGGTGTGAGACTCAGAGGCCAATTTGGGGATAACACCAGAGCGATTGCCCTGTGCAGAAGGGGTAGGGAAAGTACTGATTGAACAAGCGGCCGTGCATGCGCCGTAGGACCAGGAAGAGGTGAGTTGGTTTCAGCGATCTGGGGGGTTTCACACAGTGGGGCACCCCCGATCGGGGTGTCCTGGGGGAAAGAACCACCGGGTTTTGGTCCAAATTGTTCTTTATAGGCCTCTTCCAGGGACAGGTGGCTGATTTTGACTGGGGGGGGGGGGCAGGCCACTGTCAGAAACTTCAAAAATGAAGAAAAATGAAGAAATCAGCAAATAAGGGACAGGGATGTGGCCGTGGTGCTGCTGCTGCTGTTGGTGATGGAGCTGATGCTGCAGTGAGAGAACATGTTAGATTTGTGCCTGCTACACCCTTCTCTGATGCCATCAGGCACCAGGGTTTACAGTGTATTCTTGTAGGCCCCAATACCGCTGCCAGAATGGTGAGGCAAGATCAGGTTGAGGTAATGATAGATTAGATGACACACAGTGCTTCAAGTTCCAGTCCACCAGGGACCTGCAAAGCAAACAAAAAACATTATTAGTATTATTATTTTTTATTTATAGGCTGCTACTGTATTTTGTAGTGCTGTGCAATAAAAATTTGCAGAAGGGTAGGACACTGAATATTCTTCACCACGTCCATGCCCAGGAACCTGCCAGCAAACAGTATTTTTATTATTATATTTTTAAAATTTTCTTTCCATCCCTCCTCCTTCCCACTTTTTTTATCTTCAATCCACTCCACTTCTGCAGAGCGCTCATCCTCACCCCCCTTTACCCCCTCACCAAGGCTGTCTCAGCCACAAGTCAAGGAGCAGTCACTAATGCTCTATGGCATTCCATGTGCAATTCACCTGCCCCTGCTACAGTTGCAAACATAGGGGTTCCCAGATGTCCAACAACTTGTGTTGAAGAATGAGGATGTGGACATCGGACCGCAGGACGTCTACGATGAGCATGTGTCATGCCCGGAGTTCCTCCTTAGCCGATTGCCTGTGTATTTATGCAGCCTGACCACCAGATGGTGCTGTCCAGCAGAACTCCTGGGATCAGCCAGCACCTGGGCTAATTAGCTGCTACCCTTTATAAGCTGATGCTGACATGTAGTCAGTGGCTTAACATTGTTGTTGTTGATGATCATTGCTTCGTGTACTCTGTGAACCTGGACCCTTTGATCTTGAGCCTGAACTCTGTATAGCAGAGCATCTGTATCCTGTATCCCCTTGTGAACCATTGTGTTCATTTCTGTTGCCTTGGACTATATTGGACTGGACTTCGTGTTTGCATGTTATTCCTCACTACCACTGTATGTATAGCAATCTGAGTGTTTGTTTGCTTGTTCACAATAAACACATTGTGTTGCTGCACTATGCCAGTCTCTCTGCCTTTCAGTTCTCTAATAATTGGTCACCCCTTATTAACGGTTATCTCCCGGGAGATATCCGTGACAGAATGTTAAGCCCCATTAAGACCATAAGAGACTGTAAGGCTGAGCTGGCTTTGGTGTGCTGAGTGTATGCATGGTCCTAGTGCCAGCCTTAGTACTTTGTCTGCATTGCCTTCTAGCCTTTGCCATAGTTTGCCATAGCCTGTATTGGGGCCCACCTTGTTTTGTAGTTTGGGGCCCAGTTCTTGTCTGTCTAGTTTGTCTGTCTAGTATTTGTCTCTCCTGTGTTTCCCCTTCCCAAGTCTGCGACCACCACGGGATTACCTGGGGCCTGTGCATCTTCACCTTCAGAAGCTCTGCTGAAGAAGTAGGTGGATAACGGGCTCCTTGAGTTCCAGGTCCCCTACGCCTCTGGTTAATCGGCAGTTTGCCTCCCTGGTGGCGCAGGCGGGTTGTCTGTCTGTTGTGTGTTTAGTCAGCCTCCCAAGATGTCCAAAAAGGCATCTGTAGCTATGGACCCTGACCATCCCACTTCTCCCACAGACAGATACATATTTGTGCCCCCACCTCGCTTTAAAGAGCTCACCCTGACCACTTATTCCCAGTTCCTCCAGGCTGCCGCAAAATTACTGTCGGAGCCTTATTTTCAGCAGTCTCCTAAGACTACCTTAAGTCGTCAGGTGGCCTACTTTCTGTTGGAGGATGACCTGTTTTTCTGGGCTGAAGCTTGGTTAAATCATTGCAAACATCTCAGTGAAAATGTAGTCGAATTCCTGAAATTTTTAGGTACTTCCTACTTAAATATTCCTGAGACAGTGTTTGCTGGCTTGGACCTGGCTTCAGTATTTGCAGCCCAGAAATCTAAAATGTCTGATCAATCTGACCAACCTGTCTTGTCTGATCAATCTGACCAACCTGTCTTGTCTGATCAATCTGACCAACCTGTCTTGTCTGATCAATCTGACCAACCTGTCTTGTCTGATCAATCTGACCAACCTGTCTTGTCTGATCAATCTGACCAACCTGTCTTGTCTGATCAATCTGACCAACCTGTCTTGTCTGATCAACCTGACCAACCTGTCTTGTCTGATCAACCTGACCCGTCTGTCTTGTCTGATCAACCTGACCCGTCTGTCTTGTCTGATCAACCTGACCCGTCTGTCTTGTCTGATCAACCTGACCCGTCTGTCTTGTCTGATCAACCTGACCCGTCTGTCTTGTCTGATCAACCTGACCCGTCTGTCTTGTCTGATCAACCTGACCCGTCTGTCTTGTCTGATCAATCTGACCCGTCTGATCACTCTGACCTGTCGGTCCAGTCTGCTCAATCTGACCTGTCGGTCCAGTCTGCTCAATCTGACCTGTCGGTCCAGTCTGCTCAACGCGCCCTGCCTGCCGGGTTGGATCGCCCTGCTCAACGCGCCCTGCCTGCCGGGTTGGATCGCCCTGCTCAACGCGCCCTGCCTGCCGGGTTGGATCGCCCTGCTCAACGCGCCCTGCCTGCCGGGTTGGATCGCCCTGCTCAACGCGCCCTGCCTGCCGGGTTGGATCGCCCTGCTCAACGCGCCCTGCCTGCCGGGTTGGATCGCCCTGCTCAACGCGCCCTGCCTGCCGGGTTGGATCGCCCTGCTCAACGCGCCCTGCCTGCCGGGTTGGATCGCCCTGCTCAACGCGCCCTGCCTGCCGGGTTGGATCGCCCTGCTCAACGCGCCCTGCCTGCCGGGTTGGATCGCCCTGCTCAACGCGCCCTGCCTGCCGGGTTGGATCGCCCTGCTCAACGCGCCCTGCCTGCCGGGTTGGATCGCCCTGCTCAACGCGCCCTGCCTGCCGGGTTGGATCGCCCTGCTCAACGCGCCCTGCCTGCCGGGTTGGATCGCCCTGCTCAACGCGCCCTGCCTGCCGGGTTGGATCGCCCTGCTCAACGCGCCCTGCCTGCCGGGTTGGATCGCCCTGCTCAACGCGCCCTGCCTGCCGGGTTGAATCGCCCTGCTCAACGCGCCCCGGTTGCTGGGTTTGATCACCTGTGCCACCATTTCGTGGACTTTGATCCTGGGGGGACTTCGATGTCCGCCAAGTCTTCGCCTGCTTTGGTCTTTATCCCTGTCCTGCGGAGCAGGTATCTAAAGGCGTTCGGTGCCCGCCTGGTCGGGGGGGGGATACTGTCATGCCCGGAGTTCCTCCTTAGCCGATTGCCTGTGTATTTATGCAGCCTGACCACCAGATGGTGCTGTCCAGCAGAACTCCTGGGATCAGCCAGCACCTGGGCTAATTAGCTGCTACCCTTTATAAGCTGATGCTGACATGTAGTCAGTGGCTTAACATTGTTGTTGTTGATGATCATTGCTTCGTGTACTCTGTGAACCTGGACCCTTTGATCTTGAGCCTGAACTCTGTATAGCAGAGCATCTGTATCCTGTATCCCCTTGTGAACCATTGTGTTCATTTCTGTTGCCTTGGACTATATTGGACTGGACTTCGTGTTTGCATGTTATTCCTCACTACCACTGTATGTATAGCAATCTGAGTGTTTGTTTGCTTGTTCACAATAAACACATTGTGTTGCTGCACTATGCCAGTCTCTCTGCCTTTCAGTTCTCTAATAATTGGTCACCCCTTATTAACGGTTATCTCCCGGGAGATATCCGTGACAGCATGAAACTCAAGTAGAAACTCAGGTGGCAACTGCTGTGGCTTTCTGCAATGTGGAGGCTGAGAAAGAGGGTAGCGGGGAGTACTGGGTGGAAGATGATCTAAGGGGTGATGGACTGAAGGCACTCAGATTTCGGTGGAAGAGGTGGTGGCCATGCAACTCCAGGCAGCCAGCATAAGAGGGAGGATGGTGCAATCGTTCATCGGTCAGCCCCTTGCTACTACTCCCCAGGGCTCAAAGGATCTCACCAGCATGCTATTTTTTTCAAACAGTGCAGAGACAACAAGTCTTGGGACATTTGCACACTGTGCCACCAGTCACTGAAGAGGGATAATTGTTAATAACCTTTGCATAACGTCTGTCACCAGGGGACTGTAAAGCATGGGCATGGCTGTGGGCATGGCACCTACCATGGGCATGGTTGTGATTTCTAAATGTAAAAAGCTGGTTGATTGGCTCAGCAGCCAATCAAACAGCTTCTCGGTTTGTGAGTTTGGCAGATCACTAAACCTAAGCACTGACTTTTCCGTGCTCGGGTTCGGGGGCCCTAGCTCGCAAAGTTGGGTGCGAACCAGAACTTTGCAGCTCGGGCTTGCTCATCCCTACTCATGCCTTATTCTGAAATAAAACAAGTATATTAAATCAGGGCTAGTGTTAAATTTGCATTCTTAGGTTTTAGCATTGTATCACTAAAGAAAAAGACTTGGATAATAGACATGATGGTTGCTAAAGGTCACTACTTTTCAAGATTTTTTTAACATGGAATTTATTTAGCTATTTTTTTTATATACCAAATATTCTACTTTTCACTGGAGTAGCTGACGCTATTGTCCTCCACCCAGCAGCATAACTTTTACTTGTAAGATTAAAAGCAATTCACCATGAAACAAGTGTGTAGGGATTCCCGAGGTCTTTGACATCTATCCAAAGCATGGCATGATGAGTAAACACATTTACACTAAAGGTGAGCAAACTCCCTAAAAATTGGATTCAGAAGATCTGCCAAATTTCTCCTAGAACCTTGGGTTCACCCGAATCTCATCTCTGGGGTATAAAGAAATAAACTCACCCAGGCTTCCTCCAACCCCTCTTCTTGGGTGGTGGATGGGGGTGCAGGCGGGGGCTTCCTCCTCCTGGCTGTTCGGGCAACCGGCCGTCCTCGCTTGGATTCTCGGACTGCAGGTAGTGTTTCCAGCTTCCCCGGCACAGTCTCTGGGGTGGCGAATGTTCGAGGCGGGTTTTTCTTGCTCGTCTTCTGGGCAGTTTTAGCAGGAGGGGAGCGGGGAAAGCCAGCTGTGCTGTCAGCTATGCAAGCCGGTTTCCGCCCCGCACAGCACCCACAGCCAGACCGGAATGACGGGGGAACCAGAGTGAGGCACTCCAGCATTAAGGAACATGGGGGAGGAGTTATCAGTCACTTATCTGCACATCAGCTCCACTGCTCCATTCTGGTACGGCGACTGGTTGCGGGTGCTGTGCCCGGTGGAAACCAGCTTGCACAGCAATACACACAGCAGGGGGAAGTGCATTCTTAGGTTTTAGCATTGTATCACTAAAGAAAAAGACTTGGATAATAGACATGATGGTTGCTAAAGGTCACTACTTTTCAAGATTTTTTTAACATGGAATTTATTTAGCTATTTTTTTTATATACCAAATATTCTACTTTTCACTGGAGTAGCTGACGCTATTGTCCTCCACCCAGCAGCATAACTTTTACTTGTAAGATTAAAAGCAATTCACCATGAAACAAGTGTGTAGGGATTCCCGAGGTCTTTGACATCTATCCAAAGCATGGCATGATGAGTAAACACATTTACACTAAAGGTGAGCAAACTCCCTAAAAATTGGATTCAGAAGATCTGCCAAATTTCTCCTAGAACCTTGGGTTCACCCGAATCTCATCTCTGGGGTATAAAGAAATAAACTCACCCAGGCTTCCTCCAACCCCTCTTCTTGGGTGGTGGATGGGGGTGCAGGCGGGGGCTTCCTCCTCCTGGCTGTTCGGGCAACCGGCCGTCCTCGCTTGGATTCTCGGACTGCAGGTAGTGTTTCCAGCTTCCCCGGCACAGTCTCTGGGGTGGCGAATGTTCGAGGCGGGTTTTTCTTGCTCGTCTTCTGGGCAGTTTTAGCAGGAGGGGAGCGGGGAAAGCCAGCTGTGCTGTCAGCTATGCAAGCCGGTTTCCGCCCCGCACAGCACCCACAGCCAGACCGGAATGACGGGGGAACCAGAGTGAGGCACTCCAGCATTAAGGAACATGGGGGAGGAGTTATCAGTCACTTATCTGCACATCAGCTCCACTGCTCCATTCTGGTACGGCGACTGGTTGCGGGTGCTGTGCCCGGTGGAAACCAGCTTGCACAGCAATACACACAGCAGGGGGAAGTGGGGAGAAGCCGACTGCACTGACAGTGCCAGCCGCCCGCCACTGCACCCAAGCGACTGTTATCACGATCCAAAGTGCAGGTAGGTAACCTTGAATGCCAGGGAAGATTTGGTCAAAAAATGTTGATTCGTGCCATGTAAAATTTTCCCTGAAATTCAGATTGGACTCTAATAAGCTGGTTCGCTCACCTCTAATTTACACCCATCAAAAGAATTGGAATAGCAGTAAGGTTTTATTCTAGTGGATACCGACACAGCAGACAGGTCATTCAAATTGAGCAGTTCCCCCCTGTTAAACAGAATGGTACATTCAAAAGCTGTCACCCCAATGCATCTTCCTTCCAGTATAAGAAAGCACAAATATGACTAAATATTATTTGATGCAGGGTGTACAAGAAATACATCCTCTTGTCTTCTTGCATACGTACTAGATGGATTTTTATCATTGGACCATTTTTTGCTCACACTGCGTCTGTAGATAATAGGCTTGATTCAGAGACACACTCGTCTGCACTTCCGTAGCTGTCTGTGAAAGTTTAAGTGGGTGTTTTTTGTGCTTTTTTTCATTCATACGAACGTTCGGGAAAATGCGTATATGCTTTACGTTTCCCGCTCGATTCTGTTTCCCTTTTTCAATAAATAATTATCCAGATGCATGGCCTGATGCAGAGCCTCCCCCAATCTGACCTTATTTTGTTCCGTTTTTCCTATGGCCCGTTTTCCTTCTGTTTGTCTCGGGGTTCAAATGTGATTCAGAGCCGCCGTCAGGAGATCTCCGTTACTGATCCGTTTATGTGTCTTCATTCAGGAAGTATTTTTTCCCCTCTCGGGTGCTTTCCGTGTGGTCGTGGGTTCCGTTGCCGTTCACACGGACGATCCGTTTTTTAGCTCCTTTTTAATGCGTTTCCAAACGTACCTTCTTGCCATCTGTTTCCGTTTTCACCCCGATTCCGATTGTTTTCCATGTATACTTACATTTCCATGGATTTCCTGTTGACAATCTGGGTCCACGCAAGCGCACATCCCTAGTCCTCCCTCAAGCTTCCCTCATACATCAAACTGACACTTTACCAACACCAAAACGTACCTTAATCTCTTCTCCTTCTTTTTCTTCTTCTCCCTCCTATTCATTGTCCCATATACTTACCTTTTGGGACATGTAACTGTATGATTATGTTGTGAGTACGTACAGTGCCATGAAAGAGAACACACCACAAATTGTTTTTAGTTTGTTTTACTTAAACTTTTTTTGAGAACATTTAAAAGATTCTTGTTTAAAATAGCAAAAATTATTTTTGGGTATTTAAAACAACAGCACAGGCAGGAGGCTCTTCTTCGTGTTCATTGCTGCCCTTTTCTTGGATCTGTGAATGAAAAACATCATCAGTTTTGCCTTGTAAGTATTTAGCTTATCTAGGGGTTTTGGTTTGGTCCATTATTAGGGTTAAATTTTCCCTAACTTATTACATTAATGTGTATTGGACCATGTTTTTGTTGTTTTTGGACGGAGTTTAAACTACATGTATGATATATTTAACAAACTTACAAGGCTTGGGGCCCGCAGGGCGTCGGGGGCACAGCCTCCTCCCTGGGTCCACCATCTCGTCCTGGTGTGAAGCTGTTGGGATCCCAAACACAAGGATAATATTGACTGATTGTGCCTCCTGAATGTCAGATTAGGTTAGGCTTCTATGCATCAAATCACTCACCTTCACCAGGCACCTCTTGTGGTTGGCCTGCTTCCTCCACTATCCTTTGGGATGGTCCTTTGACGTCATCATCTAAAAAGAACAATAGTGCACTGGTCTAGTAGTTTACTTAAACAAGTCAGTTGGTCCTCACTAATCTAAGCCTGCCATTGCTATTTTTTGCTTAGCGCCTTGTGCGCGCACATAAACGCACGCTCGCCTACTCACATCCATGATTATTTTGTCCTGCTCCTCAGTATAGATGGCTGGCGACATCTTGCTCTTCCTTCTGGGTCTTCCCTTCCTCACGGGAAAACTATTTAAAGGTCAATGCACTCAGCTCTGTGTTGCTTACCATATCACTATGGGCAGACCAAAAGGGAGCCGTAAGACCCCCAAAAGCCCAGAGGCACATACTAGCCGCACAGATAGACCTCACCCAAAACCACACAAGAGCCGGGAGGGACATGCACATACTCAAAGGGTGGATAAGCCAGACACACAGGCTGCTCTCAAAAAACGCATGAGCAAGGAGCCCTTGCCACATTCGCCACCATCTGCTAAATCAGCCAGGCCTCACAAGACACACAAATCTCTTTCAACCCTGCAGCCTCCAACTCCTCCACACACAAAGCATGCGGCAAAAACCAGGCACACCACCAAGGGGAAGCGTAGGTCAAAAACCACTAGCCCACCCAGGCCAATCACCCTTCCTCCTCAACAATCTGTGTCCCCAAGTACCACAACCACACAATCAATAGAGAGCTCCACAGGTGACAGCTCAACAGGCACCCAGCCATTATCACATACCACCACCCACACTCCATCACACTCACACATCAGCCCAAGAAACCTAAACTACTCCCCAGCCATCAATCTCGTCTGCTGCCGGGGACACCACACACCCATGTGGGCGCCAGCTGCACCGTGGCTCACTTACAGCCCGTTTTTGTGATGTCCAAAGCATGGCTGTAGCCACTGCTGTTTGTAAGCACTATGATGCCCTATTTGAGCGTTATTCCAAATCCACCACAAAGCAGGCCAAGCAGGAGATTTGGGATAACATTTGCCGGCAAGTTAATAGTGTTGGTTCTGTGAAGAGAGATGTTGAGCAAATTAAGCGAAAATTTAGTGACCAGAAATATTATGTTAAAAAAAAAATGGACATGCACCGCCAGCAGAGGTAAAGTCATTTACAGTGTAAATGCATGTATAGGCTGCTTTGTAACAGGATGTAACACTTATTAGGTGTGCTTTAATCTTCCCCAGCCTGCAGACAGGGGGTGGAATCCCAACTAAAATCATCCTAACACCAGCAGAAGGACATGTGTTTACATATATTCACCCGGCAACCCTTCAGGGCCTGCCAAGGGGCCAAGACACAGACAGGAATGTCAGGTCCGGAGGTGAGTATGTTTTTACATTGAGCCTATAAAATGGGTATCCAAACAGTTGTAGAATCCTTAATACACACTGGCCTTTGCTGAAACACTAAAAGTACATTCTCTCGTCCCAGAACCAACTCAAGACATGCCACTAGGCCAAACTACCCCTGGCTTGTCCCGGAGGACCTTGCAACAACTGCCTTCAGTCCACACAAACCAACCTGAGTGTTTGGATGAGGTAAGTCAATGGTCCACTGTGTAGACTTATGAAATTGCACTTGCATCCATTTAATGTTAAATAGTGGACTCAATACCTGCTACATTTCTTGGCAGAACCTACCCAGTCCACCAATTATAGAAGACATTCGTGATTTGGAGGAGGAAACAATTCAGATGCAGCCAAGGCCAACCAAACCAGTGCGCGAACATCAGACCCAACAGGCCCAGCAACTTCAGCCCCTGGTGTCCTCTAACCCAACCTCTGTGGCACCAACATCTTCTGCCGTGCGCACAACAGACTCTGCGCCAAGCCAGCCACCTGCAGCCACTCAATCTGGAGCAGAACCACCCACCCGTGCCAGTGGCAGAACACATCCAAGGCGACATATCAGCCAGAGGAGACAGCTGCAGATCATGGAGGAAGCCTGGCACCAGGAGAATGTTGAATTTTCTGCAAACACACAGAGATTTAATGAACCTGTGTGTATCCAAATCACCTCGATGTCTACCCAATTAGAGGTTTAAAACCAAAATGTCTCTGGTCTGCTGCAAGAAACCAGACAACTAACCAGGCATATGGGTGAAATGGTCCACCAATGGCAGCTCATTAATCAGAGCCTTGCACATATTGCCGCAAACACTCACCCACACCAGCCATCAACTGCCACCTCATACTCTTCATACCACTAAATGGATGAGTTCATGTATTTGACCCCACGTTAAGTTTTACAGAATACAACCAAAAAGTTTGTATCTTAATTTTGCTGGGATCCCCAAAAATTAAACCAAACCAAACAAACAAAGGAATGTTATTGATGATAAAACATTGTCCACAAGTTGGGAACGGATCGCCTGTGCTGTGCCACTTTGGGATCCGGAGTAGGGAGGTGTGTCTTCTTCTGAAATCTGTAAAGTGGCTTCAGGCAGGTCAGTGTATCTTGATACCCGGCTTTGTATGGCCAGGTTGTGCATGACCCCACACGCAATTATTATTTTGATGACCTGGCCGGCCTCATACAGCAGGCCAACCCCAGTCTGGTCCAGACAGCAGAAGCGCATCTTCTTCAAGCCAAAGGCCCGTTCCACCACTGAGCGAGTCCTCCTATGTGCAGTGTTATACCGCTCCTGGGCCTGCGAGGATGGGTGGAGGATGGGGGTGAGTAACCAGGAGAGCAATAGATAGCCAGAATCACCTGCCACAAAAAACAAAAACAAAATAAGCACACACCATAATCCAAATAACAAATGGGCCCCTTTGCCACATATGTAGTGGCAGGCCCCATAACCAGCCGAGACAGAGAAACCTAAACAACAACCATCTAAAGTGTATCTAAACAAGTACCATCATGCTACTAAGGAAGAGCCACAAGTACCTTACATGCTACTTCCAAATACGGCATGTTAGGTTACTTTAAACTGCTAAGAACAGGGAACAACAGACAGAGGCCTAAGGGGAAGAGGCTCAATAATGTGCTGTTTAGCATTCCAGCATTAGTGAACAGGGACAATAGGTGAGCTGTGCAGTGTCAGTGCAAAGCACAGTTCTGATGAGGCAACATGCACATCCACCCAGCACACTCCTGTACAATGACTCTGGGATGTAACATAGCTAAAGGGCCCAGGACAGCAAGGTATAGTGGCGAATCACAAACAAAGCCATAGGAGGAAATACTGGTAAGTAAGTGAGGGTTAACTTCTACTGTTTCATTGTAGTCTATAACAGATTAGTGGGGTACAGGCACGGAGCAATCAGAAAAATCATGCTGGACGGCACAAACTATTTTTAAACACATATGTTGCCATGTTGGCTATATTCTAAAAGCCCAACTTAACCTCATTGCAGGCTCCCGCTGTGTCAGGGAAAAAAATAAATTCTGGTGCCAGGGTAGCCATGCCATCCCAAAACTTGGTAAGGCAGCGGCTCAGCGTAGACTGGGACATCCCCATGGAGAAGGCACCCAGTCTCTGGAACGAGCCGTTTGCCAAAAACTGCAGGCAGCCAACCAATTTGTTCATACCTGCAATTGCATGCCCCTTCCTTGTGGTGCGGGCTAACCATGGCCGTAGCTGGCTATACAAGTCCTGGAGAGAAACACGGTTAAGGCGGCTGAGCTCGAATAGCTCAAGATCATGCATGCCATGGATGTCCAAACGTGTTCGGTGGTTTCTGCCATGCTCCAAAGAACCAGCCCGGCGGAGCTGACGCCTTTGATGATCGCGCACAGAAGAATGCATTTCAAACTCCCGGAGAGCAAATACGGCTGCTAAGACTGCCCATAAGTGAAGCGTCGACACCCTTGTTAAATTTGGCTGGTTTCAATCGGAAATCAAGGCTCTGAATCAATTAAAAAACGGACCAATCAACGGGCCGTCCGAGTTCAGCCGCTTGCGAGCCGTCAATCGGAAAGGCGCATGCCGACACACCTGAGCGCATAAACACACACAAAAACCAGCGTAGCACCCTTTCATGACCCGACCACAGCACAAAACAAACGGGAAAACGTAAGGGATAGCTGAACGGGGAGGCTCTGCATCAGGCCAGGAATCCTTATGATCTTGCGCCTGCGCACTACAAACTTAACTCATTAAAGTGCTCGCCTACATATTTGCCACCCTCACTTCTACTACAATGTTTAGCTAAATCACTTAGCACTATCCACCATCTTCCCTTTTGGAACCTTAAAGCTCACCCAAATCACTTCTCGGTCATGTGAATATTCATCTTTAAATATTTCTGGGCCCATTAGTTTTGTGTTAATGTATTTTGTAAATGAAATGACACTGTTCCTTTTTTTGGGGGGATTCCATCCTAAAATTAAAAATGTATTAAAATTTTAAAAAGTTAAAATTTTTACAACTATAAAAAACAAAATACATAGCAATGGCAGGCCACAGAACATTATTATTCATCTGTGGTCCCCAACGAGTTGCACAGCTCCTGCATCTCGCCCACCAACTGAAGGACCCTGACACTCCGTTGTGCCACTCTGGCATGTGTGGTCCCTGTTAAAAAACGTAAATTAAAATATTGGTATAACCTTGTTGGGGTCATACTGCAGTGCCCCCCCCCCCCCCTGTATGGTCCAAACATCTAAATCTGGACTTCAAAAGCCAGAGGGCCCTTGCCACCACGGGTCAGGTTTTGCATAGTGCCCGATTAGAGAACCCCTGGCCCGCATTCTGCAGGCAAAGAACGGGCATCAGGAGCAAGGGCGGGTGGCACATCTTGCAGTTCCTGCAACCAAATATAAAATAATTACACAAAGCAAAGGTAACCAACTAAAACAATAACTCCTACACCAAATTAAGATTCAAGTTCAACAATCCAAATATAATTCACAAAGGACATGTCTAAAAAAATATAGCAATTATATGGATGTGTGGAAAAATAAATGTTTACATGCTAAGGACTAATTTAGGTCAGCATAAAAATGCATCTATAAGGCATACATGAAATGTATTGATTCAGGTATGCATTGCTAGACAATTTATGGCCTCAGCCATGCTGATACATGCAATGCCCTGGTGCTAAAGGTGCGCAGACTCCTCTACATAGCCTCAAAACATGTTCAACAATAGCAATCCGAGCCCTCAAAGGTCCCGTAAGTGGATCGGAAATGAAACGGATTTATAGGGTGGTGATCAGTCGGAAATCAGCTCTCTGAATCAGACGGAAACCCACCCCAACAACGGAAGTTTTCTGACCGAACGGAAAATTTCAGATTTTGCTTGGAAAATGATCCGAACTAACGGAAATGTTCCCATTTGCTTCAGTTCATCGAAAGCGCATTCCCGAACGTTCGTACGAATGAAAAATGAACGAAAAAAAGCAAAAAAATGACAAACACCCACCAAAACTTTCACAGACAGCTACGGAAGCCTGGACGAATGTGTCTCTGAATCAACCCTAAAATCTGATATTTTTCGTTCATTCGGATAACTTCCGTTGTTGGGATGGGCTTGCGTCTGATTCAGAGAGCTGATTTCCGACGGACCACCACCCTATAAATCCGTTTCATTTCCGATCCACTTACGGGATCTTTGAGGGCTCGGATTGCTATTGTTGAACATGTTTTGCGGCTATGTGGAGGAGTCTGCGCGCCTTTAGCACCAAGGCATTGCATGTATCAGCATGGCCGAGGCCATAAATTGTATAGCAATGCATACCTGAATCAATACATTTCATGTATGCCTTATAGAAGCATTTTAATGCTGACCTTAATTAGTCCTTAGCATGTAAACCTTTATTTTCCCACACATCCATATAATTGGTATATTTTTTTAGACTTATGTCCTTTGTGAATTATATTTGGATTGTTGAACTTGAATCTTAATTTGTTGTAGGAGTTATTGTTTTAGTTGGTTACCTTTGCTTTGTGTAATTATTTTATATTTGGTAGCAGGAACCGCAAGATGTGCCACTCGCACAACATACAAGCAGTGTTTGGTCCAGCTATGCGATTCCTCAGTGTTCTTGCAGGGCACCCAGAGTCGTCCCATGATGCTTATATATTGCAGAGCTCCGGCTTATTTCGTCAGTTTGAGTCTGGAGAATTATCTGGTGGATGGCTCCTGGGTAAGTTTGCTCACATTCCATCAATCCATTTTCACTGTATGGCAATGAATATAGTTGATGACTCATGTCTTAACCTATGGCTGTTTTTAGCCCTTGATGATATGTTAAACAATATTGTAGCTTAGAATGTGTATTTTATGTTAGTATTTTTAAATACTTTCAGGGGATTCTGGATATCCACTCCTGCCCTTGCTCCTGATGCCCGTTTTTTGCCTGCAGAATGCGGGCCAGGGGTTCTCTAATCGAGCACTTTGCAAAACCTGGGCTGTGGTGGCGAGGGCCCTCTGGCTTTTGAAGTCCAGATTTAGGTGTTTGGACCATACAGGGGGGGGGCACTGCAGTATGACCCCAACAAGGTTATACCAATATTTTAATTTAAGTTTTTTAACAGGGACCACATGTGCCAGAGTGGCACAACTGAGTGTCGGGGTCCTTCAGTTGGTGGGCGAGATGCAGGAGCTGCGCACTCGTTGGGGACCACAGATGAAGAATAATGTTCTGTGGCCTGCCATTGCTATGTATTTAGTTTTTTATAGTTGTAAAAATTTGAAATGTTCAAAATTTTTTAAAATTTTATATTTTATGATAGAATAATAAAAAAAAATGTTACAGTGTCATTTCATTTACAAAATACATTTACACAAAACTAATGGGCCCAAAAATATTTAAAGATGAATATTCACATGACCGAGAAGTAATTTGGGTAAGTTTTAGGGGGCTAAAATGGAAGAAGAACCTAACCGCAAAGTGGTTTGGGTGAGCTTTAAGGGTCCAAAAGGGAAGATGGAGGATAGTGCTAAGTGGATTGGGTGAGCTTTAAGGGTCCAAAGGGAAGATGGAGGATAGTGCTAAGTGGTTTGGGTGAGCTTTAAGGGTCCAAAAGGGAAGATGGAGGATAGTGCTAAGTGATTAAGCTAAACATTGTAGTAGAAGTGAGGGTGGCAAATATGTAGGCAAGCACTTTAATGAGTTAAGTTTGTAGTGCGCAGGCGCAAGATAGTAAGGATTTCCGTCTGGACGAATATTTATTGAAAAAAGGGAAATAGAATCGAACTGGAAAAATAAAGGATTCGTTGGAGGTTACGATGGGAAAAGGGCAAAAACAAAAGCCTACGTTGTAACATGTGAAAATGAAACGGAAAAGTCACGTTGGAAAATTACATCCTCGTATTCGTAATCTGCCGTACGAACGGACGGAAACTTTACAGAAGGATTGCAATGCATGCATAGAATCGCTCGCACACTCATACGAGAGTGGAAACATTTCCAAAAAAAACAGATCGGCACTAAAACTGAAGTATTTTTTTGTCTCTCTGAATCAAGCCTAACGATTAATAGTTAAAGATTTAGGTTCGAGGGAAAATTGAGTGTATGCCTTGGACCGAGTGCTATACGACAAAAAATGGTTTCTACTTATATTAATTAGGGTTTCTATTTTGCTAGTTCTGAGTTCTTTGTCATTAGCAGCTGTATGGAAATGGATATTAGCGTCTGCATAGTGGTTCAATGGAAAGCAACGACCCTGTATGTAGGGCAATATCTGGTAAGCCATTCATGTAATTGTCTAGTAATGAGTGCACATCACAGTGTATTTTCTGTGTTTCGGCTCACCCGTCATGGTTGTTCTGTGTGTGCATACTGCTAGGCTTACTCCACAAAGCCACTGTTCCATATCTTGCACTCATATAAGTAAATAAACTCAAACAGCTATATGCAAGTGGAATAAATTGGTTTCATGAAAAAGGTTTCAGTGCTTGTATTTGGGCTTTTAAACAGAGCTCGGGATGTCAGACATAAAGGAAAAGATTTGTGTCAATGTTACATTCTTAAATCCAAGAATAACATAAATTCAATGTGGTAGGACACCCTTATACACTATGTTGGCTCTAAATCTGTTTGCTGGTTTTATACCTTACACACTAATATGGGTTTGACTCATGAAAGGTCAGATTTTCTGCTTCAAAGGCGACGATAACAATCCAGCCCTCATTGTCAGGTCGCATGGCCTTTCATGACTTCCAATCACATTAAAAAAAAACATGACGACCTTTTAGCGCATGGTGCCCATACAGGTTTTATTAGCACAGAACATTTATTTTATTATATGCAATTAAAATATCTCATAGAAGATGTACAGTTGCCAACAATTACGACCTAGAGTCTATGACAAATTTTATAGTAGAACTAAATTTTAAAAATGTAATTAGGTCAGTCTTAACACCCACGGCCAGGGCTTAAAAATTCCTAAAAAAATAAAAAGCAAATCGGGCAGAATTTAGGCCCATCTGTGCTCTCTGGCCTCAAGTAACTACTGGCAGTCAATGGGGTTAACAGCCAACCATGTGCAGGTACGTGGAACTAAAGTTTCATGGCAGTTAGTGATAGTAAATGTTAAACCCTTATACTAGACTTATATTGGGAACATTCTAGACAAGCTGGTTAGAAGAGTTAAAAGCTAGAGCTGGAAAGGAGGGTAGGCATGATGTAACAACAGCTAGCGCAGTTATTGGTTGAAGGAATTTGGGGGGAAATGATCACGTTTGGTGTACCTGAGAATATATGCATTGAAGGTCCTGGAAGCCTGTTCAAGGATATATATAAGGAAAAGAGACCCTGTAGCAAGTGTTCTATACCACTTGAATTATGGTGGAGCAGTGTGCGAGAGAGAGCAGCACCTGTCAGTAATACCTTGGCCCAGCAAGTGAGCAGCGGCTACCTGTGGGAATCCATTGGAGGAAGTCCTGGTTGTCCAGACACAGGGAATAAGTCCAGCTGGCAAGTACTCTGTAGACAGGACAAAAATTAGCTGCATATGCAGATGTTGGTATGTTGTATTGCTAATATGCCTTTTGTCAACATATTTGTAAAGAGGATACAGAAGCACTATCGCGAAAACTGGCCCAATGATAAAAATCCATATAAATTTGCTGGATGGCGGGAGGAGAGGTCACTTATACACCCAGCATTAAGAAATATCCATCAAGGCCTGTTTTTTATTTTAATGAAAGAAAGAGGAAATCATGGGTGACAGGCTCTGTCACCCCTGATAGACTAAATCTGTCACCCCTGGATCTTATTCCTACCATGAGAGAATAAACCGCAAGCTCAATTCACTTCGGGTTTATAAGTGACCCATTCTCTCATTATCTGACATGTTTATATGTATTTTTAATATTACACAATTTCGCGATAGTGCTGTACAGCACAGTCCTTGCAGGATGTGGTTGCTGGAGCCCAGGGAAACAGAAACGTTAGTACACATGTCTTCCTATGGATCTCTAACTTGAGGGGCATTCTAAAATTAGGATGGTATAGAAGAGGCACTGAAAACAATCTCAAACTATTTTTTCTGCTAGATGTCTATCAGCTTTTGATTACTTAACACTGGGGTGTAAACAGTTTTTCATAGGCAGACTAAATTTATCTTGTCTTTCATGAAACCCAAGTTATTTATACTAATGAGGGAAAATAGATGCAATAACATCAAGCGTCAAATCCATCAGCACTGGTGCCCCTCAGAGTTGTGTGTTATCACCTATCCCATTTTATATTTACACCAATGACCGCTCCTCAGCAATCATCAAATACGCAGCTGACACAGCGATCATCTGCCTCATTAAAGATGAAGATGAACTCGCTTATAAAATTTGATGAACTCGCTTTAAAATTCTGCACCTGGTGCCTAGAAAATCTAGTCTGGTGATCAACAGATACAAAAATAAAAACCCACCAGTCACTCCCCCAATCTACATGGACGGTGAAATAGTAAAGAGTGTCAAGGAAAACACCTTTCTGGGCATGGCTGTAAAGACTGCCAGCATAATCATCGACTCAACCCTACCCTCAATAGAATCCCTCTACATCAACAAAGTTCTGAAAAGGGCTAAAAGCCTAAAAAGCCTATTGAATGACCCATCACACTCACCCACAGGTCCTTTCAGATATTACTTTCGGGAAAACACTAAAATCCCAATAAACAAGGACCTTTAGGAAGAAGAACATCTTATTCCCCCATGCCATAAAGTGGGCTTTGCTGAAGGGTAAATATTTGTCATATTTAGGGGAGACTGGTGGTCCTCTTTAATAAGAACAAAGAGGACCCAGGACATTTATTCTGTCCCTATCTGGTAAAGTGTTGAAAAGAGCGATTGTTTCATTTTACTTAGGGTTTTTTTTAATGAATAGAAACATTGATGAGATTCTAAAATCAACAAAATGAGGCAGGGCCATAGGGGGTTAAAAAAAACACCTTCGCTGGTCCCTGCAGCAGTGCATTCTATGTGACACATGGAGGAAGCAAGGAGTGGTATGCCATGTGCAGTGGATACTCCAGGACCCCATTGATTTAGTAGTCCAGCAAGCACATCTACAGTGCCGGGGATGTCTCTCTGTAAAATACCTGGGAGCACCAGGGAAAAGCTCTGGATGTGGAGATAATGTGGGATCTTTAACTTTTTTTTTTTTTACTCTTTATTTAGAAGTTTACATTTTTCAAAAACAGAAATAAAAAGGACACAAACAGAAAAATCACATTTACAGTCCAGTGTGAAAAATGCACATGTTACAGAAATATATTACAGCATGTTCACAAGATGTCGTACACCTTACAACGTACTAATCATATCCTATCATCCCCCCTATACTCGTGGCTGGGTCCTCCATTACCGACTTATTCTCCCACCCCTAAGGTTCTAGTGGAAATTCAGGGAGCCAGAGTAGTCAGATAAGCTGCTTCTTATCCCGAATAAGGGAGGGAGGGTGTGATCTACAATTCCACCCTTCGATTGGCCATCAGTGCTTTGTCTTAACTACTGACGTGAGGTGGGGCCATTTGGTAAGATAAAACAGTTCTAGATCGGGGGACTCCGATGGACCCACCTTCACTTAGAATCCTCTCGGGGTAAGTCAGGTTATAGAATAATCACAATCTGGACAAGGATGAATAAAACAATACAAGGGGAAGGTATGAAAGAGAAGGTGAGAGGGGGAGAAGGGGAGGAAAGGGGGGGAATCGGAGTCTCGTTGCCAAATCGCGGATCACAAGTCACAGAGGGGGGGGGGGGGTTATGACGGCGGAGCATCAGCGGGGCACAGGGCACCAGAGCCACTCCAAGATGTCCCAGATGCTTGACAACGTTGGGGAAAGATCGCAGAATCTTTGTACAAGTACCAAGGAGTCCATTTCAGACGACATTTTTCTCCTTTATCCTGTACTTTGGCAGTCAACTCCATTTCCCTGATCCTATTAACTTCCTGAATCCAGTCTCCCACTGTGGGTACGGATTCCGTTTTCCAGAGTCTAGGGATCAGGACCTTTGCCGCATTGATCAGGTGTCGTAGTATGGACCTCTTATAGGTTGGGATACTGTGTGAGGAGTAGTGCAGCAACATAAGGGCCGGACAACAAGGGATCTGTGAACCAGTAACTTCGGTCATAATTTTGGAAACATTGTTCCAGAATGGTTGGATCTTTGAGCAGGACCAAAAAATGTGGAAGAGTGATCCCTCTTCCATTTTACATCTCCAACAATTGGGTGAGGCATCTGGGTGGAAAGAGGCTAATCGTTTTCGAGTATAATTCCATTGTGAAAGGTATTTATAATTGGTTTCCTGTACGTGGCAGAGATAGACGACTTATGAGCTAAAGTGTATATTTTCTCCCACTCCTCATCTGTGAATGTCCTGTTCAGGTCTTTCTCCCACTCCCTTCGGAAGGGGGGGTCAGGCTCCTGGCCCCCCTCCAGTAGCTGATAGATCCGCAAGATCATTCCCTTCTCAGGATCCTTTCTGGTGACCAAGTCTTCAAAGCCCGTGAGGGTACGCCCAAGCGCCGATTTAGAACATTAATAAGCGCCAGGGGTCAAGGTGAGGATTGTTCCATGTGCTCCTGAGTTCCTCTATAGAACACCATTCTCCATTTCTAACCAAGTCCCTTCCGCGGATTACACCCAAACTCCCCCACTCTCCCCGGGACCTGGCTCCCATCCCAACCGGTAGGTTGGGGTTGTCGGTCACGGAGATCAGTGGTGATGGCCAAGGGGAAATTTTTTCTCCCCTCCGTACCCTGTCCCAGACCTGTAGGGTCTCTCTAACTATGGGATTATTATTATGCCTTTTGCCTGAATCTCTTGATATCCATGGGGCTTCTTTCAGTGGGATTTTTACTTCACTATCCTCAATTACGACCCACTTCTTCCTCTCTCCATTCTTGGCCCAGTCTATAATCCTCTGCAAGTGGACTGCTTGCCAATATCTAACCAGATTCGGTACTGCCAATCCTCCCTTATGTTTGGCCCGCTGTAGTAGGGACAATCTTACCCTCTGCCTCTTGTCTCCCCAGACGAATTTTGTGAATATGGAGTTCAAAGTCCTAAAATAACTCATTGGGATACGGTACGGGAGGGTCTGAAACAAATAGAGGATCCTAGGTAGTACCGTCATTTTCAGGACATTCACTCCTATCCAAGAAAGCGTAAGGGAAGGAGGCTTTGATGGTCATTACAGTCGTGCTGGGTAAGCCGACATTAAGCGCTTCTGACTTGTCAAAATAAATTTTGAAATTCGAGAGCTTACCAAATTTCTCAAATTCTTTCATTAATACAGGGAGTCCAACTAATGGGTTTGAAATGAAGAATTACAGATCATCTGCATACGCGGATATTTTATGTTCCACTCCCTTGACGCCACTTCCTCGGACGTCCATGTTCTCTCTGACATGTCTCAGGAAGGGCTCCACCACTAGCGCAAAGATGAGGGGAGACAGGGGGCACCCCTGTCTCGTACCATTAGAGATCCGGAATGGTGGGGACAGAGCACCATTAACTTTCACTCCAGCTTGTGGTCTAGAATAGACCGCTGTGATAAATCTGATCGCTCTTTCCTGGAGACCAATATGTCTAAAAACCTCGAAGGCGAAGTCCCAATCGATGCGATCAAACCCCTTCTCCGCATCGGTAGATAACATAATTGGGGCATTGTCGGTCCGTGATCAATGAATGAGGTTAAGGGTCCTGATCGTATTGTCCCTTGCTTCTCTACCACGGATAAAACCGCACTGATCTTAGTTAATCAAACCAGGCAAGTAACTAGCTAGGCGGTTCGCTAGAATTTTAGTGAACAGTTTGAGATCTATATTGAGGAGGGATATGGGTCGATAGCTCTTGCAGTTCAAAGGGTCCTTGCCTGGCTTATGAATCACTGTAATGTGAGCCTCCAGCAACTCTTCCGGGAGTGCCTCAGAGTTTTCAGCCGCTGCAATGTTATTGAAGGCGCGGAGAAAGTGTCTGCCCAGCACGGCCAAGAATTCCTTGTAATAGGCTATTGTCAGGCCATCCGGTCCAGGGGACCTCCCATTCGTAGTGGCCTTCACTGCCTGCCTCAATTCCTCCTCCGAGATCGGCTCCTCCATGTGTGCTACAGCCTCTCCGACATCTCAAAATATTGTCTCTTCCTCTTCCTAGGGTCTCCCACCGCTTGTGTTATACAGTGTATAATAATATTCCTGAAACACTTTCGCGATGTCCGCGGTGTTGTGCCGCTTCTGCTGTTGAGCGTCTACAATTTAGGCTATGAAGTTAAGCGACTGCAGTTTTCTAAGAGCTCTAGCAAGTAGCGTACCACTTTTGTTCCCCCACTCATAATGGAAGCGTTTACATCTCTTTATGGAAAACGCAGCTTTTTGTAAGAGTAGCCAGTTCAGTTGTTCTCTACATGCCGTCAATTCATGTAAGGTATCCTGCATATGGACTTCCTTATGCCTTTTCTCTAGGGTTTGGATCTGTAAGAGAAGTTGGTCTCGTTTTTCCGTATGCGCCTTCTTGAGTCTGGACCCGTGTTGAATAAGAACTCCTCTAATAACCGCCTTATGGGCTTGCCAGACTGTCATGGGGGCTATCTCATCTGAACAGTTTAGGCGAAAATACTCAGAGAGGGTGGCTTGAATCGCTTGTCTCACCACCGGATCTTTTAGGAGGGACTCATTCAGCAGCCAAGTCCAGGCACCCTTCCTCTCCTCCCGGGTAGATAAAGCCATCTCTACTGGTCCATGGTCAGACAGGGGACGCCACCCCTATGATAGGGTCCAGCACCCTTGGCAACAAACAATGGGATGTGAAGATATAGTCCAGTCTCGCATACGTTGAATGGGTCGGTGAGAAATGTGTATAATCTGGGCCTTTGGGATTAAAGATCCTCCAAACATCACATAGATGCAGCTTATGAAGCGCCTGTCTTACTTTTCTCAGACCCCTATATGGAATGGAGGACTTACCCGCGGAGGAGTCAATAAGCGGGTCTAGGGTGATGTTTAGGTCCCCTCCCAGAAGAATGTTCCCCTCTTGGAAATCTCCTAACTTGGAAAGGAACTCCACCAGGAAATCCACCTGGCCGCTATTAGGGGCGTACACAGACGCTAGTGTAATAGTTCACCCCTGATCATCCCCTTGACCATGATATATCTCCCTTCTTCATCTTTGGAAGACTCCAGGAGCTGGAATGGAATGTCTCTGGATAGCAAGATCGCTACTCCTTTGGATTTAGAGGTAGGGGAGGAGCTCAGGTACGCCTGCGGGAAGAGTCTAGGAGATAACTTTGGGGAGGTACCTCCTTTGAAATGAGTCTCCTGAAGGAGAACAATTTGGGCCTTCCTCCGCCTTAGCTCCGTCATCACCGCAGAGTGCTTTTCTGGGACATTAAGTCCTCTACAATTCAGGGAGACCATTCTCATCCCTGATCCCCCTGAGTCCCCTTGCCTGCGATATCTTCTCCGCTGCGGACGCGGATCACCACCTTGGTCTAACTCGAACTCCAACCAGTTCGGCACCTTGATTGGTGCAGCCTCCAAAAACTCAAATAATTCCGGTAATTGTACCGGTGATTTCAACCCAAAGTTCCTCCGCTCTCTCCGAACGATCAACTGGAATGGGTGGCCCCAGTGATAGAATGCCCCGTGTCGTTGTATAAGCTCCAAGAGTGGTCTCAGTAACCTCCGCATTTGTAGAGTCCTTCTGGAAAGATCTGGTAACAAGGTGACACTCGCCCCCTCCACCGTCACCGGACCCCTATCCCAGGCTTTCTGCATGATCGCTTCCTTAATCTGATAGTAGTGTATTCTACACAACACATCCCGCGGCCTGGCTGGATCTCTCTGCCTGGGGCCCAGGGCCCGGTGGATTTCGATATGGTCTGTGGTGGGGCGGTCCAGAAGTTTGTTCAGGACCCCACAAACTGTTGTTTTCAGGTTCAGGGGGCCTATTGTTTCCGGGATGCCCCTAAGTCAAATATTGTTGCGGCGGTTCCTATTTTCATGGTCATCTTGTTGCAACCATAGATGGGTGAGCGCCCGCCTCGTGGCATCTAGTTCTCGTTCTAGAGCCTCAACTCTCACTTGTAGGTCCACCTGAGAGGTCCTGGAATTTTGCATAGATGTGATCTCCCTGCGGAATGCACCCTCCATCTTGGATATGTAGGATTCGAAATCCACTCTAGATGGTAGTGTTCTGAGGACTTTCGTCATGTTTATCCTGACCGACTCAGTTATGGCCGTGATTAGGGATCCAGGCAGAACTTCTCACGGGAGCTCCCATGCTATAGAGGCTGTCGGTCCTCCACTCGTCGACGGACCCCTCCGTCCGTCAAGGCTGCCTGGTGAAAACATTGACGGGAGCTCGGGAGAGACCTCAAGATCATTCTGTTGGCATTAGGGGGGCTCCCCAAACCCCTCAGTGAGGACAAGCAGCTTCTCGTCTCCATCTGCTCTTGTGTGTCGAATAGGGTTGCTGGGGAATTCACCCACTCCAGAACCCCTCTGGGCTCAATCTCCCATGGCCCTGCAAAATCCTCCCTATGATGTATCAGGGCTGTCACTGAGCTAACAACCGGAGACGCAGTATTGCCGTCTCTCACAGGAGCTGACATTGTGCTGCTACTGTTCTTTATGACATGTTCCAGTAATGCTCCCCCTCCACCCTCTGCACCCAGAGTAACATCTCCTACCTGAGACAAGGAGGGCCCACCTGCTCCACAGCACTCTGACAACTTCAATTAGCGGGGGTCTTGAGTAGTGGGAGCAGCCCTCACCTCTGCCTCCCAGCCTGAGCCACTGCCAGCAGCTGCCTCCCCATGCACCCCACCTCTCAGGCCTCGGCGTGGTGACAGCATCAGCCCCCGGGGTCCGTCGGGGCCTCGGCTCTCCGCTGGAAGCACCTGGTGCAGTGTGTGACAGGGCTCCAGCCCCTTGGCGGTTCGCATCTCGCCCCCGAATGACACGCGCCCGCCGCCTCCTCACCGCTCTCCGTGCTGCCCGGCCGCAGAAGCAGAGAGGCCGCCATCTGCGGAGGTCCGGCGGGACACTGGATCCCCTCCTCAGGCAATTGTTCTCCGGTGGGCTGGGGCTCCCGGTCGGCGGCGGCCCGCGTCACTATACAGTCCAGCGCACCGCCAGCCGTGCCTTCACTCCACGCCATCCTCAGAGGCGGCAACGCCGCCGGCTGCTGCGGATCGTCAGGGCCGGCTCCCCTCCTCTCTAGGTCGCGCTCGCCAGATAGATGTCCCCGTGGAGACCCCAGGGCGAGGGCCACATTCGCGGGAGACTCCGCCACCGCCGCCAATTTGTAGGGAGACGGGGGTCTTTGCTCCTCAGGCCTCGGTGCTTCAAAAAACGAGGTGATGGGGGATTCTGCTGCCGTCTAGTCGACCCCCTCACTTTCTTCTTCTTGGACATTGCCATAGATAGCTGCTGCACACGTATCAAACTGCTTTTTTAGGGGGATTTGTGGGGAGCCTCGTGTCTGCATGTCCTCTCACTCCATCAGCAAGCCACGCCCCCCAACTTTTTTTTTTATTTAAGAATATAGTCTCTTTTTAAAGTGTAAACGTTTTCCAGTAAGCAATCTAGTGAAAGTTGGAGCCCCACTCATTAAAAGCTACAAGTGTAAATCAAAGCCCCCAGCACACCCCCTTTCTTGCATGACCATGTGTTGCTATGGTGGACTGAATCCTACAGTAGGAGTAGCTAATTTTTTCTGTGCCAATCTACATCAACGGTGAGATAGTAAAGCAGGTCAAGGAAAACACCTTTCTGGGTGTGACTGAACAATGTTAGCTGACATAAACATTTGGCCAATCTAAGGAAAAAAGCAAAAAGCATGAAGAAGGATGTTCTTAAGGCAATTAAAAAAATGGTATTATCAAAATACACTCTCCGGGTTGTTCTATTCATCTCCAATAGTGGAGCAGAGAATATGTGAGTACATTGTCTTCCCTGCAACTCAAAGACTGGGCAGTGCTTACTTACTTACATCTGCTTTCCATCATATATCTGCCATTCTGTTGCCCATTGCTGGTGACCAATCAGGTTTGCCTACATGCCCATCTGGCAAACTCAAATTGCACAGGCAGAATGGAAAGGAAATGTGGAAGTGCAAAGTGGGTCCTGCCTAGTCAAGGGAAGCCTTTTTGCCTTAGGTCCTCTTTAAGGGTTATCTAGCTGAAATTTACAGGGTTTCTCCTAGGATTGTTTCCTGGATTAGCAGACACCCCACATCAATCACACAAAGCAATGTCTGCACTCCACAGCCCAGGAGAGTAAAGAGCCTGTTGACGACTGACGTGTAGAGCCTAAACCAGGACATGCCCTATGTGCTCTGCTCTGAGGACAGAGAATGGAGGAGGAAAAGTGACAGGCAGAAGCAGGCTGCAGTCTCAGGGGAGCTGAATTGTGTGTCCTTGCATTCTTCTGCTTCTATCTATATTCTCTCTTGACCCCAGCCCTGATCCTCCCAGGTGATCGGTGGCACTGGGGACCCTTACTTATCAACTGAAGCCACTAACAAGCTGCTGTTGTCATGACTGGGCAGCTGTATGCTGCTAACTGATGTGCAGGCACCCACACATCTTATAGGGAACATAAGGTGGTCTGGGGAAATAGCTGTATTGCCACCATACAATTTCAAAACCCATTGAGCTTGTGAAGTACATTTGGCCAAAGCCCCTGACAATTCTCCCTTCTCAGGGTGTAGAACTAGAAATGGGTATTTCTATTTTTGAATTGTCGAAAAGGAAGGAAAAGGGGCGCTCTCCCCTACCAGTATACAGAAGGAGAAAGGGGAATTCTTCCACCTTGCGGTAGAACTACCTACCTTTCTAATATTTCTAGATTTTTTAATAAAAAAGAAAAACTGAAATTAAAACAAAACTGGCTAAATCAAGGCAAAGGCCTTGATTCACAAAGTGTTGAAAAAAACTCTCATGGTAGTAAAAAATTCATGAGAAAAAAGCCTGAGAATCACCAGATAGGAAGACAATGAAAGTCAGTGGCACTTTTTACTACAGGTAAAAGAGGTAAAAAGTTCAATACTTTTTTCAGGAGTAACAAAGTGTCATTGACTTTCATTGTTTTTCTATCTGGTGATTCACTAGCTGACATTCTCAGGGTTTTTTTCTCATGAATTGAATTTTTTACTACCGTAAGAGTTTTTTTCAACTCTTAGTGAATCAAGGCCAAAGTACCAATATATAACCCACATCAAAAAAGGACAGGAGACTGGATCTAATAGTTCTTAGGTCCATCCATCCCTGTACATTAAAGCAGACCTGTAGTGATTATATTAATTACAATAGCTTTCTAAAAAGCTTTATGGTCTAATTAGTCCCTGTCCACTGTGCAGGTGCTTGATGTAGTTGGGGGCAGGTGAGAGCTATTCTTACAGCAATAAAATAAGTAGTAGTAAGGACTAAAAATGACCTACTCATCAAACACGTTAAAATCCAATGCGGTCTAGGTAAAAAATTGTTCTATGACATATCTATGAAACAATTGAGGTTGAATTCTACATTTAGACCAAAGTGGGTGAGAGTAAGGCATGAGCAGTGATAATTTGTAAAAGGTGCCCTTCATGGGGGGAGCAATTCAGGGGATGCTAATTGAAAATGTGGGTTATGGTCCGTTTTAACAAGATTCTTTAAACGTATCCAAGCAGCTTGGCCTCCTCCCTCTCCACCCTACTTGAATAATCAGACTGAAACTTTTTTCCAAACGGTTGCATTGTATGAATATTAAATAGAGCTATACAAAGCCTTAGACACAACAGAGTGTAAATAGAAGTAATAGATTTGTAAGTCAAGATGCCACATATGTAAAAAAAAAACAATCTCATTAAGTATGTGTACTTTGCAGAAATGTGTTAGCGTGAGATCTTATGTTCCCATGACAATCCGAAGTCTTAGAACAACAGCATAATAAATATTTTAGATGAAACTTACATGGCATTGCTTAGTGAAACATATACAGTGCTAATAAGATTCTACAGAGAAAAGCCTTACACATGCCATTTTACATTCTGGAGTCACTAGACCTCTGAAGCTGCTGAACTCGTGGGAGTTCAAGCAACCACTGTAACAGCTGCAGCCAGGTCCCTGCAGTTATTGTGTCACTAAAGGGTCACACTTCATCTCTTGCAGTATTGGAGATACAAAGCCAAGACTACAATGCTTGGCTGCTGGCATGATGGCTTGTGATGACGTGGGCGTGTATTTTATTTTATTTTCCAAAGTGGGCTTTGCTGAAGGGTAAAGATTTGTCATGTTTAGTGGAGACTGGAGGTCCACTTTAATAAGAACAAAGAGGACTCTGAACATCTATTCTGTCCCTCTCTGGTAAGGTATCATTTCACTTAGGGGGTATTTTAATGAATAGAAACATTAATGAGATTCTATAGTCAACAAAATCCCCCCCTCCCCTCCGATCGCTTTCATAGGGCTGAGCCAGGGTAAAAAAGGGCCTTAGCTGGTCCCTGCAGCAGCGCATTCCATCTGCCACATGGAGGCAGCAAGGAGCGGTATGCCATGCTAAGTGGACACTCCAGGACCCCATTGATTTGAAGTGGATCAATATCCCTTTGGACTAGCCTGGAATCTAAAAGATTCCAGGAATGGCCACTAGCCTTCCGCTATATGAAACCCCCCGGAGCACAGGTGATCTTACCTAATCCCGGTGGGCCCCCGACACAATCTCCACAACACAATCTTCTCTGCAGCTTTGTGCTCTCCCTATGCCCAGCCATTCAGATATGCCAGGAGCGTGCACTCCACAGGGGAGCTGAAGATGTGGCCTGCACATTAATATGCGCCGCATAAGGCACTGATTGGACAAGCGCCTGCGCGTTCACCATGGGAACGGGGAAAGGTGAGTGAAAGTGGGCGATCTGGAGGGTTTCACACAGGGGGGGCATCCTACATCAGGATGCCCCCGTGGCAGGAAACAATCACCAGGATAGTCAAAATCCTGGTGAATGGTCCACTTTATTGATCCATCAAGCACATCTACAGTGCTTCAGATGTCTCTCTGTAAAATGTGGGAAGAAGGTAAAGTCTATTTTTTTCGACGCTCCATCCTGTCTTAGCACTGGGGGGGGGGGGGGGGGTGTTATGAAGAATATAGTCTCTTTTAACGTGTAAACTTTTCTAAGTAACCAATCCAGAGAAAGGGAGAGCCCCACTCATTAAAAGCTGCAAGTGAAAATCAAATTGTCTCCATTGCCATGCTGCCTGTGCTCCTCCACCGGCAAGCCTGCATGCGTCTCACGTCACAGTCAGCACTGACTATCCCTTGCTGTTGCATTGAATCCTTTGCTGTTGCTTTGAACCTGGTTGGTGAGTGTTCCCCGGGAAGGGGAGGTGTGGATGGGTTCCTGTGGGTGGGTGGGGGGGGGGGGGGTGACGCTGATATAGGGCACCATCAGGGCTATATACGCCCCTGCTACCTGGAGAT